>JARGCV010000040.1:8554166-9265000 GCA_034064705.1 Bothrops alternatus
GGGAGCCAATGTACAATTTTGTTGTGGCCATCTATTCTGAAACACATTCAGTCTTAGCTCCATAAGCCCCCCCCCCGCATGGCCTGAGAGGAACAATGAGGCTCCTCCAGTGGACCACTTGCCCTGGTCCCTCCCCCTTCTGCCAGAGACCCTCAGATCTATCCCACTCCTTCCCAGGCCTCCACCGGCACCCTTGACATGAACGATGTGGAGCTGGCCACACCCACCCAGTAGGCCACACCCACTCCATCCACACCCACCCAGTAGGCTGCACCCACCCTGGCCACACACCCCTGCCCCCCTGAGGGCAACCACAATGCTGATGCAGCCCTCAGTGAAATTGAGTTTGACACCCCTTTGCTAAAGGATACAGTTGACTCTCATAACAATATATTTTCCTCAAACATGATAAATCTAAACCTCTTGCCTGATCAGTCTGGGTCTATATATATCCTAAAAAGAGGAAAGAAGTTAATTTATTCTGCACATTAATATGAACTAATTAAAATTGGCCTTTCTGAACTATTAGACAAACCGGAACATGGTTATCATTCTCTTATTGCACTGCATACTGTAGTATATTTTATTCATGGGTACCAAAATCAGTGCATTGAGGAAAGTAGCATACAACTAGACATAAATTAGAGAAAATAAGATCATGCTGAGTCATATAGTAGGTGGACTATTTGCAAAAAGTTGTTAAATTGGAAAAGTGACTGTAAAATATGTGTGGATTTTTGTGGATGTGAATATGAAAGTGTTCATAGAATGTAAGATGGAATTAATTTTCTACTGTAAAAATTCTTTGAACTTGGTTTTTTTAAAAAAGAAAGTTTATTCATGTATATCATGGAATTCTGCAGTATAAAATGATCAAATATGTACTTCCTCTCCTTAAGTAATCTTGAAATTTTAAAAACATATTTCTGAAAAAGTATTTATTTATATCTCATATTTATCATTTTACAAAGCAGTGAATGTATCCAACACACCTTCCTCCTCATCCTATTTTTCCCCACATCAACAACACTGAGGTGAGGTGAGAGAGTGTGACTGACCCAAAGTCAGCCAACTGGCTTTCATGGCTAAGATGGGACTTGAACTCATGCTCTCCTACTTTTTAGCCTGGTACTTTAACCACTAGACCAAACTGGCTTTCAGTTCTCAGTTAAACTTTAGTAAACTAATATTCCAAGCTGTCCATGAAGAATGTCTATGACAATTGAATAATAGAAAATGACTCGATGAATTGGTAACATAGCTATGACCTAAATGTTTCACAATGGCTTTTATTTGTTACTAGAAAATTAAGTGTGATTATTTGTTGGGCAACTGTCCCAGAATTGCTCAGCCTTCATATACAAAAGTTCTCTTATTTAGATATAAAGGATGTTGATGGATGATGGTGGAGAAAGGGATGGAAATGAAATGATCACGACCAGCTTTTCTCATTAGGGGTCCATAAGAGCGATGTGATTTAAAAAAAAAAAGAACTTTACTTACCATGTAATACTAGCAGTAGTAGGACCTCTAATGAGCCATGACTCATTTGCTGGCCTGCTACTTTGATATTTTAAACATTGTAACAATTGTCAATAAACAATTTTAATATATCTAATAACTGAGCTGTATGATCATTCCACTCTGATTCACAAACCATTCAAGCTAAATGTAAACACTAATCTGACTCTGACAGGAATCAAAGCCTCCTAATAATATCTACATCTACATCTACAGAGGCATTTCCCCTCAATGTTCAATAGCCAAAGAAAGGGCACCTTGATGAGAAGAAAACTGAGTTGTTCTAACTAACCTTTGCTGTCCATACAAATGTAGCATAATGTTCATTTGCTGGAGCTAAATTGGTTTCCTAAAGACTTGAATTTACATAGCATAATATAGGACTACAGACAGATCTTTCCTCCTCCCCTAAACACTGGTAATTTAAGAACTTTTACTATATACTTCCTGAAATTACAGAAATTATTTGGATTTCAGTAAGGCATTTGATAAAGTAGACCACTACCTGCTATTTGGTAAGATAGAAAAACATGAGTTAAACAGCTTCAACACCAGATGGATTCATAACTGGCTGACCAACCAAGTAGTCCTCAATGGAACTGCATCTACATAGAGGGAAGTATGTAGTGATGTACCCCAAGGCTGTCTTTTAGGCCCAATGCTCTTCAACATCTTCATCAATGATTTGTATGAGGGCATAGATAGGGAACTCATCAAGTTACTGTGAGAAGGATTTTGGAGTCCTAGTGGACAATCATTTAAATATGAGCCAGCAGTACTGCCAAAAAAGAAAAAAAACAGTTCTAGGCTGCATTAACAGAGGGATAGAATCAGGATCACATGAAATGTTAATACCACTTTATAATGCCTTAGTAAGGCCACACTTGGCATATTACATCCAGTTTTGGATACCATGATGTAAAAAAAAATAAATGTTGAGACTCTAGAAAGAGTGCAGAAAAGAGCAACAAAGATGATTAGGGGCCTGGAGGCTAAACCATATAAAGAACAGTTGCTGGAATTGGGTATGTCTAGTTTAATGAAAAGAAAGACTAGGGGTGACATGATAGCAGTGTTCCAATATCTCAGGGGTTGCCACAAAGAAGAGGGAGTCAAGCTATTCTCCAAAGCATCTAAAGGCAGGACAAGAAGCAACAGATGAAAACTAATCAAGCAGAGTAGCAACCTAGAACTAAGATGAAATTTCCTGAGCTAGAACAATTAACCAGTGGAACAACTTGTCTCCAGAAGTTGTGAATGCTCCAACACTGGAAGTTTTTAAGAAGAGATTGGACAACTATTTGTCTGAAATAGTATGGGGTTTTCTGCCTGAGCAGGGGGTTAGACTAGTAGACCTCCAATGCCTCTTCTCTTCTCTTCTCTTCTCTTCTCTTCTCTTCTCTTCTCTTCTCTTCTCTTCTCTTCTCTTCTCTTCTCTTCTCTTCTCTTCTCTTCTCTTCTCTTCTCTTCTCTTCTCTTCTCTTCTCTTCTCTTCTCTTCTCTTCTCTTCTCTTCTATTCTATTCTATTCTATTCTATTCTATTCTATTCTATTCTATTCTAATTGTGTAGTTTTCTTTTTTCTCCACCCCTTTTTTCCCAGTTTTATGTGTTCTAGAAGTCCTGAAGTTTATTTCAAAGTTTTCCACA
Organism: Bothrops alternatus; assembly: GCA_034064705.1. NCBI lineage: Eukaryota > Metazoa > Chordata > Lepidosauria > Squamata > Viperidae > Bothrops > Bothrops alternatus. The sequence continues at coordinate 8,557,337 of JARGCV010000040.1, forward strand.
GCAGGCATGTCAAACTCGCAATGTGATGTGATGTCATGCAACGTATCACGATTTTCCCCCATTGCCGGCAATGGGGCAGGCATGGTTTTGGCATGACCCATCCAGCCCATGGGCCAGCAGTTTGACATGCCTGTTCTAGAGTAACAGTCTTGAGATAGATGTTAGATCCTTCAAGTTCTAATGACACCAGTTAGTAGATCTGGCTAGACTTCCTTAATTGTCATTAGAAGTTGAAGGGTCTAACAATGTTTCTTTGAACATATTTGAAGGCATTCTTAGAACCATGACATCAAATCTTCCCTGGGCTTTTTTCATTTTTACAGTGCTTTGCACATGGAAACAGGGAGAATTTTTTTTATTTCCTTCACAAAACAGCTTGCCACCAATGACTGAAGGGCTTTGTTACAGAATTGTCAACAATATAATTATAAGTATTCAGTCTTCATTTCAAAAATACCTGCATGAATAATTACCAACAATGCCTTACTCCCACTTTTAATTTATCCACATGCAATTTCACTGAAAAAACCCAAGAACCCTACTGATCTTAACAATAATTATTTGTCTATTAAATTCAATTTTACATTATTGTACAACTCTAGACCTGTTATCAATCATCATTAGGAAATAATTAGCCTGAATTATGCAGAATTGTATTAGCTGAGAATTGTTCTATAAAATGGCATTGGCATTCAATGCATCCATATAGTGATAATGTCCTAATATTGATATAGCAGGACAAAGAATGCCCCATCCTAATATCTGCAACCTCCCCCCAATACTTTACCAACCTAGGTTCAGTCTTTAGTTCATTGTAGAGGAAGAGAGCTTCCATTTTAAAAAGGAATTATTAAAATAATTGAGCATACATAGTTACAATATTTTAGGCAGCCTAGTCAAGCTTTAGGTTTCAATGAACCCGCAAGTGAATAAAAGCTGACATAATATCAAATTCCATAACAATAACCAGGCAAAGAAAACAGGGAATTAGATTGCAATGGTATTCACCATGATGCTCTATGGAACTGAGCTTTGGACTTTGAAGAAACAGTATAGGAATTAACACTTCTGAACTTTGGTGTTGGAAAAGACACCTGAGAACACTGTGGGCAGTCAAGAAAACAAACAAATAGATAATTGAACAAATCACCCAGAGTTCTAATAAATAACCATGTTCCAATAATCCTACATTGGACATATTATGCTAAGATGTAACTCTAACACTGAAGAAAAGTGAAAGGTGAAAGAGAAGAGGATAATCAGCAACCACGTGGATATATTCAGTTACAATGTTGATGAGTATGTTGTTGGAAGACCTGAAGGACCAGGTTAGGGACAGATGGAGAAAATCTATACAATCACTAAGAGTCATATGATATGACAGAACATCATCAGTCTGGCATTATGAGTCTGTCTATTAAGGCAGGTCCTCCTTCATGTTCTCTCTATCTCTTTCTTGATTTAAGGGCAAAATAGTTATCTATTTAGCAGATTTAGCAATTTATTTAGCAATCATCTTCTGTTGTGTTTGGCAAATATTGCTATGCTTATTCAAAGAATTCAACTACATTCAACATCTACTGTATATGGTAGAAATTAAACATAATATCTTTCTGCAAATAAGTTTTATATATTTGACTCTATTCTTCCTTCTACCAGAACTTTTATTATTTTTACAAATAACTCCAGGCATTGAACAAATCCAACACACATTGCTCCTCCTATTTTCCCCACAGCAGAAACCTGTGAGGTGGATTGGGCTAAGAGAAAGTGACTGGCCCAAATTCACCATTCATGGCTAAGGCAGGACTTGAACTCAGGTCTTCTGCTTTCTAGCCTAGTGCCTTAGACCAGGGGTGTCAAACTGCTGGCCCGTGGGATGGATGCATCATGCGGAAGCTGCGCCCACTCCACTGCCAGCAATGGCAAAATCGTCCCAATATGTTGTGCGATGTCACGTGACGTCGCGAGTTTGATATGTCTGCACTAGACCAAGTTGGTTCTCTTATGCAATTTTACTTGTGTAAGCGATTTGGGTTTCTCTATTTTTAAAAATTATGCAGAAACAAAAATTCAGATGGTGTTTCATCTTCTGAGAAATGATTAAAGAAATAAAAACCCTAACTTCTTTTGCACCTGGTGATCCTATTGATAATTTCATTCAATTAAAAGCTGTTTGGGATGTTTAATTCTGATGTCTTCATCTGAGAGAACAAAAAAAAACATGTTTAATCAGCAGTTCTGTAATTTCAGGAAGTATAAATGCTCTTAAATTATCAGTGTTTAAGGGAGGAGGAAAGTCCTGTCTGTAGTCCTATATTATGCTATGTAAATTGAATTCTTTCGGAAACCAATTAAGCTCCAGTAAAAGAACATTATACTGCATTTGTATGGACAGCAAAGGTTAGTTAGAACAACTCAGTTTTTTTCTCATGACTGCTATATTTTCTAGCAATAATATTGCCATAAATTAATTATTCATATAGTCAATATTTGGTGGAAATTTATGGGCGAATTAGCTAGGATACAGTGGAAAAACAATATTGTAGCCTAGTTTACAAGAGTGAGAAATAATAATGTGAAAACTGGGGTTGTATTATGTGTATTGTAAATTGTGCAAAATTCATACCTGCGCATGCAAAACTCATCTCAATTTATCCCCATAAGTCTGATTATCTAAATTTGCAATGCCTCCCATCCCATATCCTGATGCAGCATTTTATTAAAAACATATCAGTTGAACTGGGTTGCCAATAAACAATTTTAATGTATCTAATGACTGAGCTGGAGGATCATTTCACTCTGATTCACAAGCCATTCAAGCTAAATGTAAACACTAATCTGACTCTGACATGAATCAAAGCCTCCTAATAAGGTCTACATCTACAGAGGCATTTCCCCTCAAAATTGGGTAGCCAAAGAAAGGACACATTGATATAAAGGTATACTACTATTGGAGTTATTCATTAGTTGGTGTCTTTAGAGGTAGAGAACTTTTCAGCTGTTGACTCCAGGGACAGCGAAGCCAAAACTGCCAGGCACACCGGCAAATATAGATCCTGGTGAGAAATTATAGTTATAATTCTGCAATTTTGCAAGAAGTATAGATTTTTTTACTGCTAATTAATGAGCCTATCACCAGTGTGTATATTCCTCAAATCTATGAATCTTTCTGTTGAATGAATCAGCTGAGCATCTGTTACCTATAGCTTTTTTTGGGAAAGGGAGTTAGTCGTTTACTGAGGTTTTGATTTTCTTCAAGAATACCCTTAGATTTCAGAATTCTTGCTCTCATTTGCATATCTGTTGAAACTTTATCTCAGAACAATTTGAAAATAAGTCTTTTTAAATTGGGCCATGGGTGATTAATTTGCCTTTAGCAGCACATTAGGTTCAATTTGTCTGGCCAGCTGGCTTCCTACACTTTAGTAGTAGGAAGTCTTGAACAATGACCCAACACCAGGAAAGCAGCCTTCTCCTCTTCTCCTTCCCACGAACTTGCTTAAGATTTTTAAGAGATAGGGGAGAAAGGAAGAATATATGCTTGTGGGTTTAAAAAATTGTTAATGGATGCTACCTGCTCCTTTCTTGAAGTACTAGACCTTATAGACTTATAGTGGAAAGCATTAAGCCTAGGAAGTGCAAACCATATCAATTGGTTCTATCATTGGAATTCTGCAGTAGCAATTGTGCAAAATTTAGTTACTTTCACAATAAATCTCAGTTCTTTCCCCTCCTAAAAAATAAACCCCCAGATATACAAAATCAATTTATTTGGCTTTCATTACAAGATAGATTATACGTGAATCTGATAGGGAAATGTAACAATTTCATTTTGTCATTTCATATATACTTTTACTTTGTTTCTTCACACTCAGCAAATAGAATTTTGTAGACTCTTCCCTCCAATAAAACTGGGCAAAAGTCATTAAAACATCCCAGTATAATGGAGTTATATATTATTAAGGGTCCATAAAGATAGCATGCAACAACAAAGTTTATCTTAAAGCCTTTCTTCCAAAGATAAGCCAGTAAACTTTCTTTAGCATTCAACATCCCATTTGCAGTGTTTAAGAGCCTGTGTGGCAAAAATAAGCCCTAAGGATTCTAAAAAAGTGGGGTGCAAACTCAAAATCCTTACTTTTTACATTCAAAGCTTTCCTTCAAACATCTTGAAAATTATGAAATTACAGAAGCAAAACTACTCAGGCATAGAAGTCAATAATTAAGTGCAGAGTGATAATTTGCATTTTAGCTATAAACACATTTGCTTATGAATACAGTCAGGATGTACAAACAGTAAAGTTGTTCGCTCAGTATAAGTATTCCTTGCTGAGAGACTCTTTCATTTAGTGACTCTTTACAGTTACAATGATGGTGAAGAAGTAACTTTATGATCAATCCTCATATTTACTATCCTCACAGGGCTGTAAAACAAGGGAAAACTGAAGTAAGATTGCAAGCATCATCATGCTTAACAACTGAATTTTAGTCCTAATTGTGATCGTTAAACAAAGACTACCTATGCCTTTAAGAAACCTAGTCACTGACCAATGAGAGCCATGGCATGGAGAGAGAGAAGGAAGGAGGAAGGCAGAAGTTGTCATCACTATACATCACTAAACTGGCAGGAGTAGCCAACACCCCAAAAGATAAGCTCAGAATCCCAAAAGATCTTGACAGATTTGAACATTGGGCCCTATCTAATAAAATGAAATTCAGTATGGATAAAAGCAAAGTTTTACACTTAGTCAGGAAAAACGAAAGATACAAATACAGACTAGGCAAAACATGGCTCAAAAACAACAACTGTGAGAGAGACCTTGGAGTCCCAGTGAACAATCGCTTAAATATGAGCCAACGGTGTCCAGCAGCAGCCAAAACAGCTAACAAAATTCTATAGTTGTATAAACAGAGGCATAGAATCAAAATCATGCAAAGTATTAGTACCATCTTATCAAACCTTAATAACATCACAACTGGAATACTGCATCCAGTTTTGCTGACCACATTACAAAAAAGATTTTGAGAGTTTGGTAAAAGTGCAGAGAAGAACAACTAAGATGATTAAAGGCCTGGAGACTAAAACAAATGAAGAATGGTTTCAGGAACTGGATATAGCTAGTCTGGGGAAAAGAAGTACTAGGGGTGCCATAATAGCAGTATTCCAGTATTTGAGGGGCTGCTACAAAGAAGAGAGGGTCAACTTATTTTCCAAAGCACCAGAAGCCAAGAGAAGAAACAATGCATGGAAACTACTTAAGGAAAGAAGCAACCTGGAATTAAGGAGAAACTTCCTAACAGTGGAAGTTAATTAACCAGTGGAACAGCTTGCCTTCAGAAGTTGTGGGTGCTTCATCATTGGAAGTTTTTAAGAAGAGACTGACAACCACTTGTCTGAAGTGGTATAAGGTTTCCTGCTTGAGCAGGGGATTGGACTAGAAGATCCCTTCCAGCTCTATTCTGATTGATCTTCTCTTCTACCACTACTATAAATCAGATGGTGTTTCAACCATTGGAGCAGCATCATTATGACAGCCTCTTTTCTCCCCCAGGAATGTGGTGGTTCCAGCAAGAAAAAAAATCCACTAAGACTGGCACATTTTGATTTTCACCTCCCATAACCAGCTGAATGAAAAACTGCCCCAAGTATTGAAAAGAGTAAATATTCAAGCCCAGCACTGGGAAAGTATTGTAAAAGTATCTTACCCATATCCAGTCTGACATTTTTCCCTTGCAAATGTTTCTTTTACTTTTACTCAGAATACAATTTTTATGCTTACATAATATTGGATTCTTATGATGTAACTGGACAGAAGATTTTTCCTAAAACAATCAACTCTGAAATGTCTTTATTGTGCAAATTATAAAAGTAAATCTAAGCCATTATTTGGGGTTCTTTCTCGCTTGTAAAAAGACAATCCTTGAGTGCTTGAAAGTTCCAAATAGTAAATTAGATTATCTTCATTATCTTGGTAGTTAACTGGGGTCTAAGCATGCTAAGGCACATACCTAGAATCCATATTTGTATGGCTTCTTGGTATGTGTTGATCATGCACAAGATCACTGATGTTGAATGACTCATTTCATGTAAGCAGTCAGTTAACTAAATATGTGAACTGGTTCATAAGTCAGTTTCAATTTAATGGCCAAAAGACATATGTCAAGTTACATGACATATTTTATAGAGCAAATGTATTTTTTTGCAAAGAAGCATATAAGGTGCCAAAAATGGGACTGAAGGTTAAAGATAAAGCAAGCTATTATTAATAACAATTTACAAGTTATAGAGATTGAAATGGAGAGTTTGGAGCTTAAGTATTCTAGGGCAAAAAAAGTGCTCTTCCAGTCTGCTGACAGTTTCTTAGGAGCAGCTCCTGAATTTTCTACTTTTGCTTCCTTTTCATACTGATTTTATTCCATAGACTTGCTACTCTTTTATGCAGTCATTAAGTTTCCTTTTCTTCCATTATCTTCACAATCAAATATTCAGTTGCTTCACCCACTGTCTTAATTCTATCTTGCAATCTCTATAGAATTGATTTTGCTGCTATTGCCTTGTTAATGAATTTCTTCTTGAATACTCTAGGAGTCACACTGGACAGACTTTGGTATCAATTTGGCAACTGTTGAAACAAAAAGTCAGACCAGATTTACAGCTGGCATGCGTGACACCATCAGCAGCAAACCAGGAAAATAGAAATAGGAGGAATATAATGATTCCAGGAGTTTATAACAGCTCACAAGATTTATTGTAGCTGCAGCTGGAAGTGTTACATCATGTCAGATGATAATTTGGCAACATAAATTATGAGTTGCAGGAGAATGGTAATTAAGAATTGCTAACTGTGCAGGAAATCATTATGTCTGACAGTGAGCAACTTCATGTGTCAGCATTTTGATTTTTGAATCTGCAGAAGATAGTGTTTCCTTTTGGGTTAGGGGAAGTGATTAATTAGTACTCATTGGCAGTGATTTAACACTGAGAAGAATGAACACATTTCATGATAAAATACATAAAAATAACCAAGCATGCATTTGCTGTATATGTATACTTTGCATCATGATCAATAGGACAGGAAAAGCTACTAATGTGAACTGGAGAGATATGTAGATTTCTTTACCAGGAAATGGGAAATATCAAAATGTAACTTAATAACAGGGTATCTGAATTTAATATGTTCATGGCTAAGGGTCATGTTTGCTTTTTTTTATGTTGTATCCTATTCCTTTGCTGCAATAGCATTCCATGTCAGTTTCATGGAAGTTGTGAATATCAGTGAAAAGGTTTTGAAAATATAGTGACTGTGATTATCACTTATCAATGAGGACTTAGGATTTATGAAAGTTCCAGGGGAGAAATGATGAACTGACAATGGCTCTGCTAAAAATGGAGCTGATATCTGCAGTGGAATGAAGACCTGGCAAATAGACCAGCTGTTTATAATTCCTTTCTGGACAAGGAGAGAACTTGAGATCACTCACAAGTGCTCCAGATAGTTGTTCCTTGCAAGAAGACCATAAGATAGTGGTCTTCAGTAGGTTTAGAACTCTAGAAAATGAGGGGAAAGTCTTCAAATTACCATTGTCACCTTTAAGGACACTGGACTTGTATACTTCCTTTTCTACCCACTTTCAGAAATCACTTGTTAACTTCTTTTTAGTTATTGGATAATTTTTTTTACTTCGAATTGACATGTCTGAATACACCAGGAGAGTCTCATTCCATTCTTAGAAAAAAAAATTAAATAGAAGCTTATGAATTTTTTAAAAAAAAGTCTTGCTGGAATAAACAACAAAAATATGCTAGTACTTTGATTCTGGAAAGTTAAAAAAAGACAGATGGTCAGATGGACTTGAAATAAGTTTTTGGAGTTAATTAAATGAATTTTTTCTTTAAAAAGAAAATGTGTTTATTTTGAATTCTCTTTTAAAAATGATATGATGAAACTTTGAAGACTGGGCATTAGTGAGAACCAGTAAGAATTAAATATTATAATTTGAGGAGAACACTTAAATTTGATGTGTTAATAAAGAATGAAGCAAAATATGTTTTTCATGGGACGTATTGAAGGATATTTTGAACAATGGATCTAGAAGTTCATTTTAAGATTGTCTGTCTTCATAGTTAGTATTTAAAATATGTTATGAAAGAGAAAAAACATTTTCCTGATAAGATTAAAACTGATCTGAAAGTTGATTTTAAAATGTCAGACTACAAGAATGATGTGGAAAAAGATGCTACATTGGATATACAGATGTCCATTTGATATCATAATAATTTAAAAGGATATACAAATAACAAACAAGAGAATGACCAGAATAATTTGCTTATATTGGATTTACAAAAGAGGTTTGTTAAAGCTTTGAAGGTTTTTGTGATAAGGGATAAAGAAAAAAATGAAATCAAAGTCTAGGACATTATTTGAATGGATCAAAGATCAGTATTGTTAGAAGTAAAAGGAAGGAATAGGCAGGTGGTATATTTTATCAATATTAAAATGTCTGATATACCTTAATGAACTTTTGCTGATCAGGATTAAAACAATGAGTATTTAGGGATTTGTGTGTAGATAAGAGATATGGGTAGAAGACATCATTTGTTATATTTTAAGTGAAGGTGATAAATTATTAAAATTATTTATACTTGTGATGAATGGGGAAGCTATCTATATATTTCCTTTTTTACTATATTCTTATTTTTTCTTTCTTTTCTATTTTCTTTACTTCCTTTTTTCTCTTTATCCTTGTTTAGTTTGTATTACATTTTATCTCTGTAATTAGTTTCTTAAGAAAAGTACTATTTAAAAAGTATAAGACAGAAAAAAAGTGAATTGCAATAAAAAATGAATGGGGAGAAAATAAAACAATCTAGATGATCCTTTAGGCTCTGTATTATGGAAGCTGGAAGAGTACTGAACTGAGTTTCTACAGACTAATACAGAAAGTTAAATTCGAATAAATATTCTGATGGAGGAACTGATAAAAATAGAAATCAGTTACCAAACCAGATACAATAACTTCTTTGGCTACAGAAGATTTTTAAAAAGTGTTCTTCTCTGGCACAGTGAGCTTGGTTTAGGGGTGTCAAAGTGCTGGCCTGAGGGCTGGATGCATCATGCCAAAACCACACCCACCCCATTGCCGGCAATGGGAAAAAAGCCATGATACATGACGCCGCGGGTTTGACTACCCTTGATTTAGAGGAACTCACTATTTTTTATAATAGCGTTTACATCTATCTGTCTCTTTTAACGCTGGAAACAATTGGATAAACACTGAGATTGGCTTTAGCATACCTTATTAAACAAATCCTTTGAAGTATATTAATCTATATTGTTATATCATTTATGTGGTATTGCCTCAATAAAGTTTGGGAGAATTGAACATCCGAAAAGAAAAGAAATGCTTTTTCTAGTGAAAAGTGAATTGATACGTTTGGAGGCAATAGTAACACACATTCCCATTTTTGTCTCTTTAGGCACATTTTATACATAAAGTATTGCTGGACCAGTTTACATGTTATCTCACAAAATAGGATTTATATTTATAAGCTGCTAGCTGTTAAACGCATCCATTCACAATGACCTCAAATTTCCTCATTCATGCATTTCCTGGCTAGGTTTTTTTATAGAATTCTTTCAACCCAAGCTTGCTTATTTATTTATAGCAAACATTAACTATTGTTCCATTAAAAAGAAAAGATAACAAAACAAATACAAATAGCACAGTTTATTCAACTGTTTAAAAACAGACCATCCCAAGCCAGATTTTTTTGCCTGATCTGAAGAATTTACAGTTTAAAAGAAAATACACTTATTACAATAGCAAGTATGTAGCTATTAATTCAAAAAGTAAATGAACTTCTTTAAGACTTTCAAAGACAATGTTATCAAATTTTTGTAATAGGTTTTCCCAAAATCAACAGAATTTTCTGGCATTTGATGCCCAAGCTAATGCTAGCACTTTATTTTGTGGATTGGTGTGGGGGTTGCAAGGGAGATGAAAAAGTGAGTGCAAAGAAGAATAAAGTAGGGAATGCACAATAGTATGACTTCTGGATTGTTTTTAACTAATCTTATAGAATAATAAAGTTGGAAGGTACTTAGGAGATTTTCTAGTTCAACCCCCTGTTTGAGCAGGAGACCCTAAACCATTTCATGGCTGTCCAGTCTGTTTTTCAAAGCTTCCAGTGATGGAGCACCCACAACCTCTGGAGGGAAGCTGTTGCACTGGTTAATTGTTCTCGGTGTTAGGAAATTTCTCCTTAGTTCTAGGTTGCTTCTCTCCTTGATTAGTTTCCATCCATTGCATCTTGTCTTGCCTTTTGGGGCTTTGGAAAATAGTTTGACCCCCTTGACTAGGTAGGAGCCCCTCAAATATTGGAACATTGCTATAATAATTAGACATACCCTGTTCTTGAAACCATTAGCCTAATCATTTTTGTTGCTGTTTTCTGCACTCTTTCCAGAATCTCAACATCTTTTTTATATTGTGGTGACCTGAACTGGATGCCATATTCCAGTCTTTGTAAAGCAGTATTACTGTTTCACATGATCTTGATTCTGTCACTCTATTAATGAAACCTAGGATTGAATTGGTTTTTTTCGCTGTTGCCACACACTATTGGCTCATATTTAAGTGATTGTCCACTAGGACTCCACGATACCTCTCATTGTTACTGGCATTAAGCCATGTTTCACCTAGTCTGCAGTACTTCAGCATCAAAGGCCTTAGGAGTCTACATGTTCTTCTGTGCAATAAAATAGCACATTGAGACTATTTCTGTGTTTCTTCTCTTCTCTTGGGTTGTATCTGTGTGCAGTTTTGTGTATTATGCATTGGGAAGCAAAAGTGAGCTGTGATGTCTGCAACATAGCTTAGTATTTCTCCACACACCCTAGGCTGATCTCTCCCATTTTAAAGCTTGATCATCTTTTTGTAGCCTTCTTCTCTCCAGCCAAATTTGGTCCACCCCTATGCTTTTTTTAGAGTCATCCAGCTGAAGGACAGAAAGATATATCTATTTACATAATTTCTTTCCAAGTTTCCTTTGCATTGGAAAAAAATAAAAACAGTAAACAGCAATGTTTTAATTCAATGACTTTTTTTTTAAAGGCACTTATGCACATTCCAGTCCAGTCCAGTCCATATCAAGTTTGGAAAATCAGTAGATTTTCCATTTACTGAAATATTGCTCAATCAGTTGACAATTGGAGCCCTCATAAGTGAAAGAAGAAGAAAAAAAAAGGATAGGAGTGCATGAGGCTGTGGAGACACAGGTTATGCAACCTCATATTTCTTGGGAATTAAAATATAAGGAAGTTCTATGTTTAACAAATAGGATGTCAAATAAGAAATAAATAAAATTGGTCCAGGTGACTGACCCAGTTAGATCCTGCAACATTATCCTGGGACATATATATATTCACCTTCATTTATAAAATACTTTCTCTTTAAATGCAAAGGCAACCTAAAGCAGGAAGATCACTTTGAAGGATGAACATATTTAAGGACTTTTGATGACACAATATGTTAACTATGGCAGGAATGTGGGTTATATTATTATTAGATTCCTTGCCATATTTCTGCAGCTAATAAGCATTTCAACATTTTTACGCTTGATCACTGTGAAATTAAGTTTATGCTTGGAAATCTGGAGGACACTGATGATTTTAGGAAGTTGGTAGGACGGAAAATGAGAGAGGAAAAGAAATCACTGTGGACAGAATTTGGGGGCAGTGACCCAAATGAACAAAAATACTTGGAACTTTTTTGATGGAAAAATTGAATATTTAATTGGGCACTATGTCTAATTGACAGGGTTTCTTTTATTTGAAATTATACTTGGCATTTGATTGTTGATTTAAAAGAAAAATATTTAAATATTCAAATGAATGCCTGTGATCCTTATTTTTTATTCCATTAGGAGGAAATGAGGTACAGACTATGAGAATGAAGACTTGCAACCGGTATGAGTAGTCATACATCCTCTTTGTTTTATGACTGTCCTAGGCACAGTCTTCTGTTTGCTGAACATTTTTAAATATAGGTGTAGTTTAAATAGATTCATATATTTCTTTTATTTTATGGAGTTAGCTTCCCTGAGGGCTCCAGTTTGGCAATGGATATAGATTTTATAGCTGTGCAATTCAATAATTTCCATTATCCTGCCAGACCCTTCTGAATAAAGCTGAAAAATTTCTGTCAAGGGGGATATGTTCCTCAGCCGGTGTCTGGTCTCATCTTTTATGGTTGCTGAAACAAAACTTAAATGAAATTGCTGTATTTTTTCCTAATAGATATTTAAACCTAATAATCTTGGCATAGCTCAGAAGTTTTTGTTTATTTTTTAGGTGAATTTGTAGAGTCTAATTACAAAGACTCTAGATGGTTTATATCATTTAATGAAAACAAATAGTGACTGATACAAGTTAACAAACCTGTATCTCAATCTTTTAATAAAAGCCACCATCTTAGACTTAAATGTTACAATCAAATTCAAAATCCAGCTAAAGCAAAAAGGCAGCCCAAGACCACCTTGTAATGACCAAATAGGGAGAGGTGTTACAATTTTCCAGAATGCCAGCATAGTTGAGGGGTGGCAAACACAACTCAAGGTTATATCTAAAGCAGGCTGATCCTCTTGCTGCTCATCAAGTAGATTAGCTTCTCAAGATGATTAACAAGAACAGTCATATTTTTGTCAGAGTAAGCATCCTTGAATGTAAGTAGGAACCAAGATATTTCAGCTTTAGAGGTTAACATTAAATGTTTGAATTGGATTCACAAACCTATCATCAACCTATGCACAAACTGCAGCATAGGTGTTTGCCCATAAGCGACTTAGTTCTGCATAACTAAATTGCTGCGTTTTGAATTTGCTACATTTACCAAAGTCATGTTTAATGGAAGCCTTGTGTAGTTTGTGCTGCAGTGTTTTAAGCATGTGATGATAAGGTTATGAGACACGTTCAGAAGAGCACCCAGATTTGCAGAACGTAGTGTCAATGCTGCAAATACTGTATATTCGTGCTTTGACAATACGCAGAACTGTCTGGTATTTTTAGAGTTAATGCAGAGCAGAAGAGGTTAAAGGGAAAGAGAGAGGAAGGAAACCTTTGACCTTCATACTAATTGGATAAAGTGATATATGACAGCTAATTTGGGGGAGGGAACATGCCTGATAATTTAATTGCTCAGGGAAGAGAATTTAGATCTTGGAATACCTCCGTTATGCCTGTGCCGACATTTTGTAACAATAAATTACTTTTAGGAAAATATGCCTGGAAGTTCTTTGAAGTGTTTCATTAGCCAGAACCATAACAGTTAGAATAACAGAGTAACAGAGTTGTAAGGGACCTTGGAGGTCTTCTACTCCATCCCTCTGCTCAGGCAGGAAATCCTATACCATTTCAGACAAATGGTTGTCCAATCTCTTCTTAAAAACTTCCAGTGTTTGAGCACTCACAACCTATGGAGGCAAGTCATTCCACTGATTAATTATTCTGTCAGGAAATTTCCCCTTAGTTTTAGGTTTAGGTTCTCTTTTTATTAGTTTCCATCCATTGTTTCTTGTCTTGCCTTCAGGTTCTTTGGAGAATAGATCAACTCCCTTTTCTTTGTGGCAACTCCTTAGAAGAAAAATACAAGGTTATTTTTGGTGGTTGGTTATGTACTGATACACTTACATAGTGCTTACTAAGAGACCATGCAATGGTCATGTGTGATATAAACATACACATTCCCATTCATCAATATATGGTATTGATAAGTAAGCAGAAATACTACATTTTTACCAGGTAATATTGATTTAATAATCAATATTACCAATTATTATGCATAATAATTTAATATAATTAATTCAATTAAAACAGTATGTCATATTCATCAAGGAAGAAATTGACTGGTTCAGTAATTGCCGGAACATTAGTGCTCAAAATGCAACATTGCTTTATATGATATGGTCATGTGTTGTCATGACTTCCTTTTTAATTTTCTTTAGTAAATATGTTCTTTTGAATTATATGTCAATGTATAAAAGGAGGACAAAGGATAGTCCTTATAAAACAAAATAGCAATATCGTAACTTTGGGATGATGCCATTCAACAGAACTTGTACAATGTTTTAAAGAATTTGTTTCTATATTTGAGCAAATAAGGAGCAGGAAAACATAGAAATGTGCAGTGTACATACTAGTTTGTAGTTCTATTTTTTATTTCTGATCTCTGTATCTTTATTTCTTAGTTCTATATAACCTGATTTAAATTTGACTTAAAGTTCATTTAGATAATGACATCAATATATGTCTCAGATTACTTTTAGTTGGTGTAGGAGAGAGACATATTCTTGTATCCAGTCATCCCCAGCTCTGTGTGTGTGTGTGTGTGTGTGTGTGTGTGTGTGTGTGTGTGTATCAATAGCATTTAGACTTATATACAGCTTTACAGTGCTTTATAGCCTTCTCTAAGCAGTTTACAAAGTCAGCCTATTGCCCCCAGCAATCTGGGTCCTCATTTCACTGACCTCTGAAGAATGGAAGGCTAAATCAACTTTGAGCCAGTGAGATTTGAACTGCCAAACTGCTGGCAATTGGCAGTCAGCAGAATTAGCCAGCAATACTGCATTCTAACCACTGTGCCACGTGTGTGTGTGTGTGTGTGTGTGTGTGTATACACAATTGTAGCAGTGACTTACATTATTTTTTTTAAATACAGTGCTCCCGTGGGACCCTTTGCAAATGAATTTTGTTATTATTCCTGTTTCTGTATGTCTGCTTCACATAAAATGTCCATATAGGAACCTGATTTTAGCATTAACATTTTTCTCTCTTTTGCTCTAATCTTGGCCAATGTGTATGGTGTTTCCTTTATATCCCATCTCCAGTTTTGCTCCCAAAGTTTACTTTTGCACTTAAGTCTTGTTTATGTGAACTATTTTAATTTTATTTCCTTTGTTAAAAACACTCCAAGCGACTAATAAAAATATTTTAACGATGCAATTATTTAATATAAAGATTTTAAACGTACAGGGCAGATTATTTCATTTTCTCAATATATACTCTTAAAAATTAAGGAAAAAATTAGAGGGGAATATTTACTGCCCACTAATACTCCTTATGATTAGAAATGGCATGGGAGGGAATAAAACTTTTTGATGTTGAGTATTTAGAAGTATTTAGTCCCATTTCAATATGTATAAGGCTTGTTAACAGAGAAGATTTATATATCAAAGTTTTTGGATGATCTGTAATAGATCCACATTTTTAAACTTTTATTTTTATTCAGAAAATTAAAATGCAGAGTCAAAAAAAGAAGAAGAAATAAATAGAACATTAAATATAATACATCCACATTTTAAAAATACAATAATGATGATTATAGTAGCTTACATAAATAAAAATTAAATACAAAACTTCGAAAGATTTTCATGTAACTAGTCTAGCCCTAAAAAAATTTTTCTTCTGTGCCATCTAGTGGCAAATTATTCCTCTCAGTTTTTCCAGCTAATTATGAGGTACATATTTGAATTTCTGTTAATTTCCAGACATGCTAGCCGGGCATGCATGAAATATCTGAATTATCTGTATAAACAGCTGAGTAACAAAAAAAAACCTACATGATATGTCTAATCTCTGTTGTTTTTTTAGATACCTCTTGCAGAAATATGGGGCTTTGGCAAACAAACATTGAGCCCGAAGAGTATAAAAATGTGCATCCTTTATTTTATAATTTTAATATGGATGTCATTGCTTTCATGAAACATGCAATGCTATAAAAACTTGTTGCTATGACAACCAGCCTGCAATAGCAAGAGACTCAAAGAAGATGCCAAGGACTTTAATAAATAGTTTCTTTGACAATATTATGGTTGTTTTTTTTTAAATGTATTCCTTAGCCCTTGGACCAGAGTTTAAATAAATGAACCTTCTGGCATTTTTCCATATATGTGGCTACCATATTGTAGAGAAAATAATCCATCTTTCTTAATGTATATTTTTCTTGGCTTTAGTACTTAAAACCAAAAAGATAGAAGAATGGCATATATATTTAAAAGTAAATTGTCTGAGATGAAAAACTCTTTCATTTATGTGGAGTCCTTGGTGCTCTCTGAACTTGGTTGGTTGTTTGCTTGTAGACATTTCATTACCCAGCTAGGTAATGTCATCAGTGTAAGTGTGGGGTTTGCACACTCACTCATACTGATGAGATTACCTAGTTGGGAAATGAAACATCTGCAAGTAAAGAACCAATCAAGCTCAGAGACAACAAAGGATTCTGCTGTTCAATCTTGAGCTACAGATGTTCTCTTTTATTGGAACTCTTTATTTATTGATATTTAATGTGGTATACATATACATTACAGCATATTACTCCTGTAACACACATCAGTTTCAAAAACAATTAATACCATTACTTAAGCATCTAAATTTCTATGACAAAAACTGGTATTAGGTTAGTAAAAATAGAAATAGAATTCTTCATTGCAGACTCCACTTGGGAGAAATTAATAAGAGATTCTTCTTTACTCATTTAAGTAGCTGCTGTGGATAGTGGTTAATTAAATAAGATTGATCAGTGGTTCTCAACCTTGGTGCTCAGACTCTGGGGAGATATAATGTCATCACAGGGGTTCTGCAAAGAAGAAATGTTATGATTTAAATCTTGAGTTAAGTCTCGACGGCTTGTGGTCATGGTTGGTGGCCACAAAATATATTTAAAAAGGATCCGTGGTGAAGAAAAGGTTAAGAAACACTAAGGTAGATCATTATATCTACACTAAATGTGGAGCAAGAATATTGTTTTTAAATGTCTTAGTATGGGCAAAATTGAATCTATTGCTAAACTGGCCTGTACTGAATGAAATAGGAATTGTGATCATGTAGCAGGTTCATCTTAATCAGAGTTTAATCATATTTTATCTATCTATCTATCATCTATCTACCTACCTACCTACCTACCTACTATGTCTACCTCATCTCATCTCTCACAGCCAGACCCTGGATGCTGAGTACACATCTACAAATTCCATTATAGATTATACTTTCCTATTGATCCAACTTGGACTGATGTTAGCGCAGTATGCTAAAAGGAAGCGGAATCCCACTTTTCTCCTTGTTATTGAATTAATCTTTTTCATGAAGCCTGAATTATAAACAGAATTGGCTGCAAATGGCCGTAATTCAACAAGAACAGAAAAAGCCTAAGGATATAAACTAAGATGAATATAGATGGAAGAAAGGCGCCAGATTCTAGCCTGTTATGGAAATAAGCAATACATCTTATAGGAAGCCCTGTTTAAAAATGAAGGCAATGCTCAATATTAGGCACAGGTGTGGTTACATGGGTTATGTGGTTACACATATTGAGAGTCAGGTTGTTTTGGCAAGTGGGTGGAGGTGTATAGTGGTCTGAAGCAGCAAAGCTCCGAGGAGCAAAAGTTGCCTTTGTCCATAGCCTTCTTAAGTCAGTGGTCTCCATCCTTTGCAGACTGGTAGCAGCGGTGGCAGGACAGAAAGGGGATAGTTCCACGCAATTGATGGGTGAGTGCATGCATACAGCTCCATTTGCCCAATCAGTGACCGCACAAGCATGTTGCCTGAAAAAATGGAGCTATCTCAAGCTCACATATTAAATCTCTCTCTCTCTCTCTCTCTCTCTCTCTCTCTCTCTCTCTCTCTCTCTCTCTCTCTCTCTCTCTCTCTCTCTCTCTCTCTCTCTCATTTAGTTCTGTTGTATACCACTCAAAGTCACTTATTTGTGAGATAGAGGTTCTATAAATCTGACAAACAAATACATATTAAAAGCAAACAGGAAGTATCTTTTCTCTTTTAACAATGTTTCCTTGGAAGAAAGTGCTATAAACATTCCTATATTTGAAAACTTTATGGTTATCTTACGGGTCAAAGTTTACACAGTAATAATTAGTGTTAGACTTCAGTACATTTAATGCCGAAGATTTATTATTATTATTTTTTACTATTTCTGGTTTTTATTTCTACTGTAGATAGATTTTTTGGTGGAGACCAGGTTTTATATTGAATTTGTACAGGTAGTAAGATAATAAACAACTGCATTGGGCTGATAGCAGATTACTGTTGGCATTTGAAGTCTGAAGCTGAGAAGTTTTGTATTGAAGCTGTCTCACTGAACCACAGATAAAGTATGTTAAAAATGTTGAAAAAATAAAGATAAATACAGGCTGGTGGAATTAACAATAGTGTGCTTATCAAACAGATTATGCTTTGCTCTCATGCCAAATTCTACAGTCATAGTTTTTTTTTGTAAGAGTGTATGTTTACTTACAAAATAGGCCAGTGTTGCTTTAAAAATCCCAGATTAGAAGCCCAATCTCCTTTTTATTTGATGTTACTTCTCCTAAATTTGTCTTTGAGATGATGGCAGTGGAAACAAAAGAGATGATTCCATCCATATACAATTTGAAGCTAATTGCAGACAAAACATCAGGGGAGATTCTCAGTAGAGAGAATATGATGTATTCATTGATCACATATATAATGTCAAATGCATTATCAAAGCAATGTAAACTATTTTCAACAACTAACATATTGTCCTAGAAATGCAAAATTAAATCTGATTCACAAGGCAGTTATTTCTCTCTCTTCATTATCAACTACCATGGTATTGTTCATTTGCAAACAGGAGGGAATATGTTTGCATTTCTATTGCATTTTATGATAATATGGATTGGGAGGATTATGCATCTACAAATCCACACCACTTGGAATATCTAAGATTTGGTATTCCAAGCTGGTATCAAATTTTCCCCTTCAGGCTTGGTCAGAAAGTAGAGCTGAAGAAATCCTACTGCACTGCAAGCAGAAACCATAGAATTACAATCTAAAATAAACATGACACAACAATTCTGTGTAAAGCAGCATATAAGAAAAGCTAACAAAATGCTTTCTGCATAGAGATAGTTGAAATATTGGAACTAAAGGATTGTGCCAAAAGCTTCATAAGATTTATAGATGTTGTGGAGGGATTTGAAGGAAACAGAAGAGAAGGTGATGAGGAACTGTTTGAGTATGAGCTCTCAGCCAGCGCTTTTCAACCTTTTCACCCATTGTATCACTTTTAGGATATGGCAATATCCGAATACCACCAATCACCTAGCAAGGTGTCAAAAACTTGATGATCAAAATAAAAAAGGAAAGGAAAAAAGTGATGAAGTATAGGTAGTCCTCAACTTACAACAGTTCGCTTAGTGACTGTTCGAAGTTACAATGGTACTGAAAAAGTGCCCCCCAAGCCACAGCCGAGCAAGACACCTGCCTGCCCACCCAGGGCTCTTCTTCCTGTCCGAGGTTTTCATTGTTGTGAGCATTTCTGTTGAGGATTGGCAGCAGGGGTGGGGTGGGGGGTGTTTGGTTTTTATTCCTCCCATCTGCTGGGTGGTTGCAGCAGGTTTTGGTCACTTCACATGACCCTGGGACACAGTGACCGTCATAAATATGAATCAGTTGCCAAGCATCTGAATGTAAATCACAAGACCCTGGAGATGTTGCAACATTCCAGCTGATCAGCGCTTCTTCTGGGCTCAGCAGAAGCACCAGGATCAGTGCTGCTTTCCAGTTGATTGGTGCTTCTTCTGGGCTCAGCAGAAGCACCAGGATCAGCGCCGAGCTCCAGCCATCTCTCACTCAGGCTTGTGCGGTGCTGCCACCAGTTCAGCTCATTCCCCTCCCCCACTACCACTTTTCTAGGATGGTCGCGTACCACCTGCCAGGTGCCAATGTACCACAGGTGGTATCCGTACCACTGGTTGAAAAGCCTTGCTCTAAGCAATAATGCTTTGTAAAGAGTAAAGTAATCTTTTAGATGCTAGGTTAGAAACACAATATTAGATGTTGAAGTATGAGTGGCTCCTATAACTATGTGATAAAGTAGTATCTGATATTTAAACTGAAGACTCATATTTGTCATAAAAGAAATCATAGCTGTTTCTTCCTTTTAACTGCCAGTGGGGGTATGAACTGATTGGGTGGGAGTTTGGCTGTGTTCTGATTGGGTGGAGGTGTGTTCTGATTGGTTAGGGGCTTGGCTGTGCTCTGATTTGATGGGGGGTTGGCAGTGCTCTGATTGGATGGGGGAGTGTTCTGTTTGGGTGGGGGCTTTGTTGTGCTCAGGTTAGTCTGAGTTGCAGGGGGATTTGACATGGTGAGCTGCATTGCTGTTGTTTGGCTTTGCGTTCGTGGTCATGCCTCATCTTCATGGTGGGTGTCAGTTTGCTTCATGTATGGATTGGAGGGGTTTAAAGTGGCTAATGATGGAGCTGTGGTCTGGCTTCTGGTTTGTGGTTGTACCTCATCATTGGTGTGGGTTTGGGTTTGCTTTTTGCATGGATGTGTGGTGATGACATCCTGTGTGGTTTTTGTGAGTGTGGGTCTGGTGTCATTCTTTGTGTTAGGGACTCGTTTGTCAATAAGGGCGGGTTTCCAAATGGCCAGTAGGTGGGAGGTATCATCTCGTTTATTCATGCTGTGTGGGCATTTTTCTATCTCGATGGCTTCTATGATTATTCTGTTATTAAAGTGTTCAGTTTTGACGATAGTTCTGGTCTTTTTAAAGTCAATTTCATGTCCTGTGGCTTTAAGGTGTTGGACCAGGGAAGAAGTTGGTTCCTCTTTTTTGACTGAGTTCTTATGTTCTTCAATGCGTGCACTTATTCTTCTGTTGGTTTGTCCAACTTAGCTGATGAACAACACCTAAAAACTGAACTACACACTCTCACTAATGTACTAACGTCCAACGGATTCCAAAGAAATAAGATTACCAACCTAATCCAAAAAGAAACCCAAGACAGAGAACAAGAAAACGGCAAAGCCCTCCTCCCATACATAAAAGGCACCACAGACAGAATCAGAAAGATCCTCCACAAACACAATATCAAGACAGCATTCTGCACAAACAGAAAAATATCCACCATCCTAAGAAATCCCAAAGACAAAATTGAGTTAGAAAATCAAGGAGTATATAAAATCCCATGCATTGCTTGCCCCACCACATACATTGGACAAACCAACAGAAGATATTGAATATTGAAATATTGAAACATTTTGAAACTTTCTCCATTTTTTTCAATACCCTTCATTTCTTTTTCTTTTTTTCTTTTCTTCTGTTTTTTTTTTTTGTAAGTTGTTTTGGTGGCCAGCCATCAAACAGTGATTTAAATAACCACATAAATTCAGTCCCCTACTTGAGTAGCAAAAGGGAAAAAGAAAAAAGAAACAGTATCAGATTTTTTTTTGAATGTCAGAAATTATGATACTCATTGTTTTCAAATTCTCAGCTCCAGGAATCTTGCAGGGAAATACTTTTTTGTGTTATTTCCTGCAGAGTCTCTTGTATGTTAGCTTGCCCCCCCCCAGGATCCAACCCTTTTATATCTTTTTGGAGGCGAGGAAGGGAAAGGAAAATTGACTGTCTCCACCTGTGTTGCTTTTTAAAACAACCGCTTCAATGTTTACCATTATACAGGACAAATGATTGGAAGCACAAATGGTTCAGGAGAGGGAGAGGTGGGTGTCTAGTCATCATATGAAACAGGCTTTCATATATGACTCTCAAGGCTGTATAGCACGTCTTCAAGAAGTAGGCCATATTGTTCTTTTTTTCCGCATCTACATATCTCATGATGGCATTACTGCAGTGAGGCAGATAGCTTTGAATATTTACATTTCTGGTTCAGAGGTTGTTAGAGGCATGGTAATTAGGTAGCAATCCTGTAGAATTTGTGGCATTAATAAGAAGGTATATTAACATTCATCTGGTGTCTGCACCCACCTACTTATGCAATCTAACAGAAATTCTTTGAGAGAGTTAGCTAATATACTGAAGGGCAACAAGGATCTTTGCGGGAAAGAAATGTAATTTTCAAACCTTATCTTTGTTTTTACAAACAGGGAGATAATTTAAAAACTCCCTGGTAGATCCTTTCTTTCAAGATAATTAGACTGCTGCGGATCAGTCCTTATGCGTCCCAGTCCATTGTGAGCCCTTCTATATAGGATTTTTCCATTCAGCCCAGTTCTAAGAGAGAAAAAATAGCTAAGGAGTATAAAACTGCCTAAGCCCTGTGTGAATCTTGAAACACAGGGTGTGATTTTTGTGATTATGCACTATTGCGCATGGGGAAGATTGCAATGAGGATTCACTCATTAAACCAATCAAGCCAAATATCTGGGTATAGAAAGGCGTTTGTTGGGGAAAGGGAAATCTAGAGAGAGAAAAAGACAAGACAACAAATACACAGTAAGGGAGGCAGACTTTTGCTTTATTTAATCAAGCAGAATTTCCATCTGATGTCCTGAATTAAGCCAGCAAATCAGAAATACTTTAAAGGTTGAATCCGTCTTCCCAAAGCACTTGGTAGAATGATAATGGCACAAGATGTAATTATTATGCCTCACCAGTTTGTCACTAAATAAACAGGATTATATGAAAGTCAGATTTTGTAGAAGCAAAAGCTAAATTCGATTTATTCAAGCTCTTTGCTACTGGGACAATATGGTGATTCTTTCAAAAACCATTATGGCTTACAAAAACTAGGAGTTCTTATACAGGGGATTTTTTTATATTGAAAGCTTCATGGTGTGTGTGTGTGTGTATGCATCCAGCAGTTTCCTTTAAAAATGTTTCCTTCCTATTACCACTTCTCCCTGATTTGATAGCTTGACTGACAGGAGTTTGTTTGTGTGTGTGTGTGTGTGTTTTTTTGTTTTTTTTTTTGCTTGTGACTGCTGGACAAGGTTCTGCAGTCTTCTTGGGGAGATTTGTCAGAGGTCGTTTGCCATTGCCTCCTTCCTAGAGCTGAGAGAGGGTTAATGATCCAGGATCACCAAGCAGGTTTTGTGCCTAAGGTGGGACAAAAATTCACAGTCTCCTGGCTTCTAGCCTGATAACCACGACAACAAACTAGCTACTCTCATCAGGATCCTTCAACCCATCCTGTTCCATAATTTACCTTGTATTAAGCAGATCCCCATTTTCCAACCTCACAATATGCCAGTTTTGGAGATTGTCAGGGAAGCTAGAGAAAAATGTAATGCCAATAAGGGGAGGTTGTCTGGGTAGACAATTAATAGTGAAAGAGCAAACATGGGGAGAAACTATAACTATTCCATCTAACTACCAGTAGTAGTGTTGAAAAAAAGAACCATACAACATTATTATTTTCTCAAGGAGGTTGGAAAAAGTATTGCAGATGCCAGTTTCAAATGGAACTTTTTTAAAAAAAAATAATTGAGTAAATATACATATATTTGTCCAATTCCACATTAAAACTTTGGGTTCACCATTTATTTTTATGGGGAGTTCGTGCTTACAACACTTTGGTCTTTATAAAATAGCTTTACAAGGTTAACTCGGAATTGAATTATCAGAAGGGATTTTTTCCCCTGTGTCTTTTCACATCTACATCCATCTTTTCTGTTACTTTTTTCTAGTAATTTCATTCCATTCCTTCGCCATTCAATTGTCAAGATTTTTCCCTCTATCGATCAATATGCTATCATTGCTGAATCTCCTTTGGTATTTAAATGCTTTTGGGGCTTCTTTAGATTAAATGTTTTTTCCCTCAAAAATTATACTTCAGCAAAACTCAACAATCCTGTGAATTTGTTATGCCTCCTGTTTGTGCTGCCATTTGCATGAGAAACAATTTTAAGCTATTGGTGACACAATACTATCACTGTATCCTGTTGTTTAACATTAAAATCTCAATACAAAAGTTCCACCCCACAATCAATAATGATATTGTTCATTAGCTTATATTGTTCCTTAGTTATAACTTTTTAAAATGCTTGCATGAACCAAACATACGAGTACATTTATTTATTTATTTATTTAGGCTTATATGCCGCTCCTCTCCGAAGACTCGGAGTGGCGAACAACATATATATAAAACAATAAATACAATATAAACCCAAACAAGAAATATTTAAAAATAAAATAAAACCCCACTCACTCTCACTCATATTCATCAGTCAATCCACAATAATTCCCAGGCCTGCCGGCAAAGATAAGTTTTGAGATTTTTTCGGAAGGCCAGGAGAGTGGGAGAAACACGGACTTCAGGAGGCAGTTGCTTCCAGAGGGCGTGCGCCGCAACAGAGAAAGCCCTCCCCCTAGGGCCCACCAGATGACATTGTTTCGCTGACGGGACCCAGAGGAGGCCAACCCTGTGCGCTCTCGCCGGTCGTAGGGAAGTATGTGGCAGAAGACGGTCCCGTAAGTATCCTGGTCCCATGCCATAAAGGGCTTTATAGGTAATAACCAACACTTTGAATTGCGTTCGGAGACCAAAAGGCAACCAATGCAGCATGCGTAGAGTTGGCGAAACGTGGGCAAGACGTGGAAGGCCCACAATTGCTCACGCAGCTGCATTTTGCACTAATTGTAGTCTCCGAACACTCTTCAAGGGTAGCCCCATGTAGAGAGCATTGCAGTAGTCGATCCTCGAGGTGACAAGGGCATGTGTGACTGTGAGGAGAGACTCCCGATCCAAATAAGGGCGCAACTGGTGCACCAGGCAAACCTGGGCAAATGCCCCCCTCACCACAGCCGACAAATGATGATCCAATGTCAGCTGTGGATCGAGGAGGACTCCCAAGTTGCAGACCTTCTCCCCAGAGTAATGGAAGGACAGATTGAAGTGTCCTTGGGAGGCATCACCCACAGCCACTCTGTCTTGTCGAGGTTGAGCCTTAATCTGTTAACGCCCATCCAGACCCTCACAGCCTCCAGACAGCCTCCAGGTACTTTAAGCAAGGAGTGACCAAATTTAGAAACTTTGGTTTTAAAATATCACAAGTCCATATCCTTTATGACATGAACTATGCTTTGATAGAAAATATGCTTCTAATTAAACAGATATAGATAGGAAATACACTAACCCTTACTTTGATATTAGTATTGGCACCATAATAAATTTGTACTAATTTACCAAAATAAATATAAATAGTAACCGTTACATCTAGATTCATATTTCAAATGGCTATCTGGATTTTTATATTAGCTGAAACTTCAACTAATTTCAGCTTCAAATAGAGCTCACTGAAGTCAGCAATTTGATTTTCAAAATATTTATTTTGAATAATAATAAATTGAATCATTTAACTCTAGAGGTGCTGGAAAACTAAAAATTCTGAAGCATTTTTTTCAAGAGTTTCAACATTTTTTCCTTTGAAGAACTAAAGGAAATTGTTTTCCAAAATAAGCTATTTTTAAATGATTTTTTTTATTATACCATCTAGTTGCTGATAACTTGATATGTTTTGTTTTGTTTGCTTTGCATATTCTGCTAGTGAATGTGTTTCTATTTTGAGACATTCATCTGAGCCATTTCAACCAGTAATGAGACCATTTTATATTTCGCCATATCATAACTAAATAAAGCCAATTTAGAGTAAAGACAATAATTTTATACTGCTTCCTATGAATGAACTGGCTTCCTAGCCAGTTACACTTATATTATGGATGTGATGATTTTTTACATGATATTAATTCTGATCATAGGCTGATACAAGTTGATGCAGATAAGCAGATTATTTCCTGAATACATGAATACTCTTTTAACATCAACAAAATATTTTTAAAAGAAAAATCAAAAAGTAACCATAAACTGTTACATATAACATGTGGCTAGATATATTGCTTTTATTTTGACATCTGTTTTCTTCTAAATTGCAAACATAATCTAGACAAACACAATATCCAACATTTTCATACAATCATGTCTTCTTTCCAAGAAACCCAATTCAAAATGTCTTAAATTTTAGTTCTAGCAATGCAGAGCTTGATAGTTAGCGAAAAAGCATGATGTGAAGCAGGTGCTTTACAAACTTTTCTTTATAAGACTGCCAACACAGGTTATTTTCTAGAGCCAAATTTTTGTCATCCCTCCATAGCAAACCAAATCTTTTACAAATAAACAATTCCCTCCAAACTCTTATAATGATGATAAATACCTTGAGTTCTAACTGAATACTCCCTGTGCAACAAACTTTTTTTTGCTACTAATGACTTTTACTTCATGTGTTTTCAAGTGATAAATATACATGACCCCTCATATTAAAAAAATATTATGGTGTATATAAATATACAGTAATTATTGAACTTTCCCTTAAAAAAATAAATAAATAAATAGAACACAGATTTATTTGAATTTACTTGAATCCCATCATTGTTATGTTTTAGGCAATGTTTTCATATTATATATTGCATAATCATATAGTATATGCATACACACACACACATATAAAATCCATGCATTTAGGATTTTTATTATTCAACCTCCCAGTCCATTGAAAATGATATGTAAACAAGTACTTTAGACTTGAAAAAAATAATAAAGAGCAATTTTATTATTTTGCATTTGATATGGCGTGTACATCTCACTATATATGCCTGTAAGGTTTTGATTTGCATTTTCCGCTCTGTTAAGGTCCTATATACAATTGTGTTTAACAGATTCTTATTCTACACCACTAGAGGTTATTGAGTTGGGCAAGAGTGGCCTAAGGATTGTAACTGTTTTATTATTTGTCATATTTGTAACCGAACTTTTATAATTTATAATGTATTAGCTTTAGACTGCAATCCTATGAGTTCTTATCATAGAGTAAGGACCACCATACCCAATGCAGCTTACTACTGGACTTGTATTGTACTAAATTGTTGATTATTTTTATTTACTTTCTGTTTTCTATTGTAAATATATATTTCTTATTTTAAAATAAAATGAAACACAAGTTTATCTTGAAATTTAACTTTACAGCATATTTCAAAGATACAATTTGTTCAGTCATGTTTTAAACTAATTATATTGCTGTATTTTACATACATGGGATTTTTTTAGACAAATTTGTTATGATAAGAAAAATAGAAGTTCTTTGGACTGATATAAGATATTAGAGTATTTCTAGCAATTTAAAACTGTTGCTCAGATTCTTCTTCCCTCATTTCTTCTTCCTCTCTGATTCTATCTGGGCAATCAAGTCTTATATCCAAGAAGTGACAATATTACTGAAAATATCTCAAGAGACAATAACATTATGGAGAATGTTAAATTCCTCCTATCAAATTCTTCAAATCTCTATGTGATTTGATTTAGACTATTAATATTATCTAGAGGAAAAAAGCAATCAGATATTTTAAGTATGAAGGACTTAAGTATGATTCAGAAACCTTCGGAACAAAAGCAATAGGATTGTGTATTTGCACAAGAAACGCAAGCGTGGTCTTGTTCTGCAAATTTTGCGCTACAGAAATAATGGACAACATGTAGGGTAATAAAAGAATGAAGCATAGGCGAAGTGATCTTCAAAGTTTCTTTCCTATGTATCACTGAAGAGAAAAACTACATCTCACAAATATACAAAATATCTTCCTTTTTTTAAAAAAAAATTTCAACTACAATGTTAAAAAAAACTAATGCAAACTAAAAAATGAACAAAAGGAAAAAATAGACCATGTAGAAAAGAAAATAGAAAAAAACAGAAAAGAAAGAAAAAGAATAAAGAAAAAGAAAAGAAATATGTAAAGAAATGATTTCCACCTTTATCACAAGTGTAAACAATTTTATCACTTTTTCTTAAAATACTTTTTCTCATATCTCATATGATCTGTTCTTCACATATCCCATTTCTTATATATAAACAAATCCTTAAAATCCTTAGTCCTGATCAGCAAAAGTCTAGTAAGAGTTACCAGAGGGAACAAAAAAATAACTTTAATCAAATAAACAATCTGTCTATTCCTTCCCTTTACTTTTAACAATCTTGACTGTTAGTCCTTCAAATAATGTCCTAAAATTTGATCTCTTTCCTTTTTTCTTTTGTCCCTTCTCATAAAATTCATCAGAGATTTAACAAGCAACTTTTGTATATCTTATACAAGAAGATTACCCAGCTTGTTTTGTTATTTATACAGCCCTTTTAATTCTTAAGACATTAGTCAGTTTCTTTTGCATGTAGAAGTAGATGTTTTTCTGGCACTCCGTAGCTTTCTCCATGATCCAGTGTATGTTGGCAATTTGATCTCTAATTCCTCTTCAAAATCCTGCCTGTAGTTCCGGTAGTTCTCGATCCACATACTGTTGGAATATGACCTGTCCATCTTGGGTGGCCCTGCACAGCATAACTTATATCTTCATTGAGTTACGCAAGCCCCTTCGCCATGACAAGGCAGTAATCCATAAAGGTGTTTTTTTTCCTTCTAGTTCTCTGTAATGCCCAATCTTCAAATACTATCATATGTCTTTAAATATTTCAGAACAAAAGCTTTTTCCCACAAAAAAGAATTTTTAAAAGTAATTCCAAATCTTATTTAAAATTTATCTAGAATTTTAGTCCATTTGTAACTTTCTAAAACCAAAGATTTAATCATTCTTTTGCTATTTATTGCAGAAAGAAAATGTCCTTAAATTTGAATTTACCTGCTGTCTTATGGTTTCCTCATGCAGAGCAACTGTATGTAACACTAGTGAGCAAAACCAAACTTTGTCCTTGTCCAGAGAAAAATTACAAAGCCTCATCTACATGCTCTTCATTCCACCACAGTCACCAGCTCTGCTTTCAAAGAGCTGTCTTTAGTTCACTATTTCTTCCCCAGAAGTCAACAAAGTTACCAAAGCTCTTCTCATTTCATAATGAAGTACTGTTTTGCATCTGCAAAATTCTCAAAGGAATGCAATTGCATGCATGCCACCCAAAACTAGAGTGATTAATCAGAACTTGGGAAGTACTTTTAAGCTGAAGTGCTGAGAAGTGTCCTTCTTCAGTTCAGACAGGTGTTCATCACACTCAGCTTTCAAATGTAATTCCTCAGGAGTTCTTTAAAAAGTGTATGTCTTGAAATGTTTTACTGCTAGCACAGATTTTTTCTGGCTCACCCAGCATGCTACAGGACCAGGCCAAATTATATGTAATAGATTTATATACAGCTCAGCTACCAATATCTTATCCAGCAACTGCAATGGGGTGGAAACTGAGCCCCAGAAAGCTTCATTATAATCTTATGATCCATTACAAATGATGGCAGTTCCTCCTACACCTTCTGTTGTCCTCCCCACATTGGAACTGCATATACTTATTTTTTTTCTATACCTGATTAATACATTAAAGCTTTCCTCTTGCTAATGTAAAAATATGAAAAGCCTCACTATGAAGCATCCTAACCACATTGATTCTGAAGTTGGAGAAAGCATTCCAAGGAATTCAGGATATAAAGAAATTAATCTAAAATTATCAATCTAGATTGTGGGCAGAGATCAGCAAAATGCAGGAAGTGTGAGCTCATGTGAGGGAATGGAAGAAGCTCCATTTGCCTTTGTTTTCTTTTATTTTCCATCCTCTTTCTTTTGCCAAGTAAGGAATTTATTCCAACCTAATAATGAATTGGAAAATCAGAAGAAATGGCCATCTAGATAAATGTAGGTCCAGATGTTAATGTATGACTCTATCTATCTATCTATCTATCTATCTATCTATCTATCTATCTATCTATCTATCTATCTATCTATCTATCTATCTATCTATCTATCTATCTATCATCTGATGTACTGTATACTCAGTCTTTTTTCTTTGTAGCTGTATTGTATGTGTGTCTCTATGTATTTTGGTGCCAGGAAGATTAGCTGTAAATTAAAGCCTACAAAATCCATGGAATTTTCCTTTTCCCTTTCTTCCATTGTCTATAAAAGTGGTGGGCACATGTGCTGTCACCCCAGTCCTAGGCCTTCAGCTGGGTTTTATAAAACCTTTTCACTTTAGGCCTCTGCCGCTGTGTGCAAAAAAAAAAAAAAGGTTCAATCAGTCAATTTCAACTTCTCACGGGAAAAAAAAATCTCGCAAAGTTGGAATTGATTGATTGAACTTTTTAGTCCCAGTCAGTCTGCCATTAACACTGCAGCCACGCCCAGCCAATGGGCCACACCCACCCAGAACCCGACGATGCATAAGTGGATTTTGGGTTGCAGTTTGGGCACTCAGTCTCTAAAAGGTTCGCCATCACTGGTCTATAATTTTCAATTAGTTCACACAGCTCCTATACCTTAATCTATGTAATAAACCACATGTATCTTTTTTTGAAATCATTCTGATAGAGAATTAGGCAACTTCACCATTGCTAACTACAGAAGGGAAAGAAGCTGAGAGAAGATTTAATTAATTTCTTAATTTATTCTTCCTGAATTAATGTGTAGAGTACCTTAATTCCAGAACATGCATTTTAATAGGTACCCATTTTAATAATAGGTACAAAATTACTAACAAATTCATGGCTCACCCTCCAGAGATTGTTTGTCAAGATGGAACTGTATCAGAATCGATGTCTTATTCAGGGCTATTGAGGAAGGGAATTTGGGGTTACAATCTGTATTTTGTATGTAACAAACTGCAATAGTGGAGGTTCCAATGGAACAGAATATTTATAGTTCAGGGTTGAACTGTGGCTGGCTTGATGTTCTCTAAGTTTGCTTGTTTTCCTGCAGACATTTCATTGCCCAACTCAGGTAACATGCTGAAGATGTTACCTAGTTGGGTAACAAAAGATCTGTAAGAAAACAACCAAAGTTCAGAGACCACTAAAAACTCCACAGTGGAGGCTTTTATATATAATGATTTTTCACAGAGATTTAATTCATTTAATCTTTCTCTACCTCCGTTATGATTTGACTCATCTGGCTGGATGACAATAAGGTGGACAGTCATACAAGCAATCCACTATTAAGCAGAGTAATGAATAATTTACATGAGGCAATAGTCCACCCCCAAAAAAATCTTTGTTGTGAGAATATGGTTATTCTACAAATCTTCCTGGGATGGAGAGAAAGCATATAAAAATCCAAAAATTTCAAACAAATTATGGCAAATGTGGAGATCAGAGTGAGATATTCATAGGAAGCAGAATAAAAAGTATGTTTTGGGTATTATCTGTCACATACATTTCTTATATCTTTGACAGGAAGAAAATGAATAAATTTGAAATTTCAGGAAGTGCTGTGGAAGTAACAATAATGCAGAACTTTGCTTTTAAGTTTCTCAGTAGAATTCAGTGAATTTGAAGGGAAGACTTGTATAACTTTAGAATGTTATTAGATCCTGCTTCAAGAGTCAAACTGCCTATCAATCTCTCTTTACTCTCTAAGCAAATCTTCAACTGGTGACATTGTGCTAGGCAGCCACTCTGTTGTTTAGTGCCAAGTATTTGCTTTTTCTTTCTTTCTTTCCTTTTTTTCCCATGTGACAAACTGTATTAGGACAAAAAGAACAGCAAGGACAATGTTATGCTTTGAAGAAAGCTTTGCATCTTGGTAACTAGTCAAAGATAGTATGTGACTGAGCACTGAGTATGGAAAGCTGTACTTTTCTCAATAGGGCAAGAATGTTTGAGAACATTTTGAGCTTTTGCCTGTCACATAACTTTCACACACACATACACACACAAACTTACTTTCTCATTTTAGATATACACCATCTTTCATTATGAATGTCTTTAAGAAATTTTTTTTTAAAAAAAGGCAGTACAAAACAAAATAACATCCAGTAATTGAAAACTTCAGAAATAGTCATGAGACAACATATTAATTATTCAGTTAAAGCTCTGGACTAAACAGTTGTGGTCCCTTAAACTAAGAAAAATGAATATTAACAGGATTCCTGTGGGGAAAGCATTAGTTAAATTACTATAAAGGCAACAGCCCCTAAGGGATGGTTTTCACAAATAACAAGAGGAGATAGTTTGTCCAGGGAGCATTTTTAAAAAGCTGTATATTCATGTGTATTTTTCTAGGTACCTCTTTTTTTTTAAAACAGAATGTTACAAAATGTTGACTGCTTCAGCCTAGAAGCTGAAGAAAAATATATAAGAGAGAAACCATAAAATAAACTTAACAGTTCTCTTTCTAATTTTTTTGGTCTTTGCTTCTGGTAACTAGATGCAGTATTCTCCTAAGCATTAATGAATAAATAAGCTACAGCACAGGTGTAAAGCTTGCCACGTCAGTAGTTCTGGAAAAGAAAAGCCTAGTTGGGCCAAGAAAGGCCTAATTACGCCTACCCAAATTTGAAATAGTTAAATTTGTAACAGAATAACAGAGTTGGAAAGGACTTTGAGGTCTTCAAGTAGAAACCCCTGCTCAAGCAGGAAATCCTATACCATTTCAGAAAAGTGGTTGTCCAATCTTGTCTTAAAAGCCTCCATTGTTGGAGCATCTACAACTTCTGGCAGGCAAGACCACTGATTAATTGTTCTAACTGTTAGGAAATTTCTCCTTAGTTCTAGGTTGGTTGTCTCCTTGATTAGTTTCCATCCATTTCTCCTTGTTTTGCCTTCAGATACTTTGAAGAACATGTTGACTCCTTCTTCTAGAACAGGGGTGTCAAACTGCTGGCCGGTGGGCTGGATGCATCATAGCAAAACTGCGCCCATCCCATTGCCAGCAATGGCAAAAAAAAGTTGTGATACGTCGCGACACATCATGTGATGTTGCAAGTTTGACACCCCTGTTCTAGAAGATCCTTCTGAATCTTGAGCTTATCTTCTAAGATATTGGCTATTCCCCCAGGCTTGGTTTTTTCTGCAAATTTAATGAGTTCACCTTCTATCCTCTCATCTAAACAATTTGTTTTGCCCTTTCTCTTTATAGACTGTAGAATGATTCAGCCTGTTTTTAAACTTGATTTTCTTTTGTTGTCTTCTTCCTCTTCAATAAATTTGTCTTTTATTTTTCTATGTTTCAGCATTATTCTACTGATACATAGAGATCTGATCTCCTTTACATTACTTGTTCAACCATTCTATTGGGTTGGAAATAATAAATATCTTCCATCATCAAGTGATATAATTTCTCCAAGTAATAGAAAGAAATTGCATCCCATTGGATTGTTCCTGAAAGGGAAATGAATATGTACTGGGTCACTGTTACATTACTTGTTCAACCATTCTATTGAGTTGGAAAGAATAAATATCTTACATTATCCAGTGATATAATTTCTCCAAGAAATAGAAAGAAATTGCATCCCCTTGGATTGTTCTTGGAAGAAAGATTGAATGTGTATTTGGTCACTGTTCCTCAATTAAAAGCAATAGTATCTCTCCAAACTTTCTGCTGTTTCCTGTACATGTTAATCAAATAATGCAATAGGAGTAGGCAGATGGAAACTTGCAAATTGTGGGACGTCATTATATTATTTTTCCACCTCTTCTTTTGAAGAAGAATCCCAACTGCTAAGGGCATAAAAAGCCACTTTTTGATGGATGAGTGTACTGATCATACAAGGTTCATAGTATGCTTCTAGTCATTACTGATGAGCAAAATATAAAAACTAGAGAATTTAGAGACCATTCAGGGCTTTTTGTTAGCACAATGACATGTTTAGCTGCTATTCCCAGTATGATTCACAAGCCAGGCAACACTAAAAAAAAATAGAATTATTCCAGTTATAAGACACATATAATAGTGCTGGGTGAATCCATGAATATTAAGACAATGCATGGGACTTTCAAAGGAAGGAGACTGCTAATATTTTTTAAAAGATACAAAGAAAATTATTTAAACTTGTGTCTTCACGAAAAGGGTTAACTCTTGAAATTATTTAAACTTATCCCTTCACGAAAAGGGTTAACTCTTGAAAAGAATCAATTTCCTGAGAATTTTAAGGGTCTGCTTATAACAGCTTTATTTTTGCCTTAAGGCTCATTTTGCAGTAATTTTCTGGTTGCCATTATTTTTATATATATATTTTCCCTCCCCTTCTTGAAAAGTTAAGATCCATAATGTCTCATGTCAGTGTGGTTTCTCAAGTAATAGCTCCTAGCCCTGGGGCTTCCCAAAAATGAGAGTTGTAAGCTGACAGTAGTTGTTTATCACAGCTCTTTGGTATAATAGGATAATGTAACTGGTAGTCTATAAATAGGAGACCTTTCATGCCAGCACACATCACCTGCAGAGCTTTCTCTTTAGCCCAATTTAATATCTTGCCATCTGCTTGCTGGAGGGAAGATATAGCAATATTCCTGTTGCAGAATGATTTGGTCCCTGTGCTCTAGAGGAATGTGAGTCCCTATCTCATGTGCTCCTTGATGTCCTTTTTAAATTAACTTATATTCCATCCCCTACTTCATCCATCAATAGAAGTCCATTTGTCCTAAAGATACTCTTATTTTTCTTTGTTTGCTATTATACCAGTCACTGAGAGAGTTACAAAATCTCTACCAACTGACACTGGCCTATACAGAAAACTGATTTGTTAATGCTCTGATTTTATTAATATACACTTTTATTTTGTTCTTCTATGCTTCTTATATTGCATCTAGGTTTTATCTCTTGTCATAGCTTATTTATAACCAACCAATATATGCTGGACACATAGCAAGAAGAATTGACAGCAGGTGGACCAAGGAAGTCATAGAATGGATTTTACTTGATAAAAAAGTGTTCACAAAAGAGACCTAAAACAAGATGGAGCAATGACATCAGCAAGTATTGCGGGCCCAATTATCAAAAGAAAAGTCAGGACCTTATTGGTTGGAAACATATGGAACAGATCTTCATCCTGCAATGGATAGACCATGGCTAGAACAGGGGTGTCAAACTGCCAGCCCAAGGGCCAGATACATCATAGTGAAATCATGCCCACCC
The DNA here is from genome assembly GCA_034064705.1 of Bothrops alternatus. Taxonomy (NCBI): domain Eukaryota; kingdom Metazoa; phylum Chordata; class Lepidosauria; order Squamata; family Viperidae; genus Bothrops; species Bothrops alternatus. The sequence goes on from JARGCV010000040.1 coordinate 8,592,003, forward strand.
CATTGCCAGCAATGGCAAAAAAGTCATGATATGTTGCAACACATCACGTGACATTGCAAGTTTAACACCCCTGGGCTAGAATGAATGAATGAATGAATGAATGAATGAATGAATGAATGAATGAATGAATGAATGAATGAATACAATGTTACTTAAATGCATTTACAAACACATAAATACATGTCTCTAGGGATTCCCTAAATAGTCTGAAACGCAATAGGCAGAATTGTAATATTTTACTCTTAAAGTATTTTATAAGTCATTTTGGGTTCTACTTTTATTATCTTGTTATCCATACCTACTGTACTGTAATAAATGCCATTTGAATTCTTGTTCATGTTTTACAAATGTTTCCGACATCAAGGCATTATTTCTTTCTTATGTCATGGCTTCCTAAGCTTTGTTACTTTGATTTTTTAAAATACTTTTTGTGGAGTAGACTAATTAATTCACTTGTCAGTGACTATAATAACGTTTATCTAGCTATTAAATGTTTTTCATTAGATATATTGACAGAAATAGAAAAGAAGAGAGAAAACCCCAGAAAGAAGACATATTCTTCATTTCAACTTGAAACAGTGTATGATTTTCTTTACAGCCCTGATATAAACATTCAGTTCAAAATCTACATCTTACCAATACTTTATCAGGACAATCAAACATACCACAAAGGTGTATGCAAGCACCCATCTTTGAGTTTTTAAGTTAAATCAAGTGTAACAACTTACAAACATGTTGTAGGGGAATTACTTGCAAATCTTTGCTACTGGTTACTTTTTTACTTTAGCATTATTCATAAGCTCCGCTTTCGGAATACCCCCAAATGAATATAACCAAGAACATATATACATGTGTAGACAAAGGTGTAGCAACTAACATTTCCATTCAGGATCCTTAATCAGAACAGATGCAAATGAAAAATTTGTGCATATTTTAACAATACCATAATATTACCTCAAAGCTCTGTAAGTTCCTAAGAATTATTGGAAAAAAAGTTGTAGAATGGCAAATAACAAATCTGAAAATATTAAAGAATGGGGCAGCTAAAAAGAAAGTCAGTGAAAGAGTTGCAAAAGGGTAAAGAGGTATGATGTGTAACCAGCATAACAAATACGATAGAAACAGTCATGCAAAACATTATTAACCACAAAAACACTGAAGGATGCTGTTTGAAAAAATTGAATCAGAAGTTAGTATTGACATTGTCCATAGTGCTGTTTGCTTCTATGAATAGACGGTGTCCAAAATATATTCTGAAATTATTGGCAGATGAGGCATAGGATTTTTACAAAAAAAAAAAAATCTTTGCAGTTACCTAAAAGTTTATTTTCTCCAAGGGTTGCTAACCTGGATCAACTTGAAGGTGTAGTGCTTGGTAAGTTATTGTTATCAGTTGATAGCCGTACCTCTGACCTTATATAGTGATTCAATTACCTTGGGCTGTCTACTGTATTGTTGGTATCATTCTTGCAGAGTCACAGAAGTTAGCTTTTCTGGAAGTTTCACAAAGAAAGCAATTCTAGCATCTTTTGTTGATAGTTAAAAAAAAACACTATAGTGTTTTTTTATGTTATCTCTTAAGGAAGAGAAAGGGAGGTACAACTAAAACTAATAACTAAAGATGAACTGAATGTCAAATTGGTCACATCACAAAGAGGAAAAAAGAATACAACCAAATGACAAACTTCATTGGGAGATTAATATTTTTGATAATGCCTCAGATGACTGGATATTATGTGGAGAGAGACTTGAACAGGTTTTTTTGAGGCAAATGACATAGCTGCTACAAAACGTTTGCCTACTCTAGGTGGCAATGCATGCAGCTTATTAAGAGACTTAACTACTCCATAAAGACATTCTTGTCAGAAGTAGTAAAACTAATGCAGTAGTGTTTTTATTGATTGTGGTTTTTCAGGTTTCTTAAGTGCAAGCTAAAAAAGAGAATCCATTGAGATACATGCAGCTGAACTTAAAAAGCTGTCTGGCATTAGCTAAATGAAAGTTAGAGAGATTGGCCAGACTGTAGGATTCTGAAAGATTTTAAAAAGATTGAACAGAGGCAGAAGAAAGAAAGCAGTTGAAATTGTTATTTCTACACAAACATCTGCTGGACATACTATAGAATTGTAGCCAGGAGCAAAGCAAATGTGAATAAACTTGCAATATCAGGCAAACAGAGTGAAGGTTAAAATGAACTGCACTACTGTTGTAGCAGAGTTGTAGCAGATCAAATACACATTATCTCTGCAGAGAGTTAAAAAAGAAATCTGCAGAAAATGCCATAAGATGGGACCTATCTCCAGGAGTTTAGAAAAAAAATAGAAACCAAAATTGATAGTTGCTGTACCTACATCTGTGTTTGGGATGTGTCTGTGTGAGATTTTATTTTATTGAAATAATAACAATAAAAATAATAAAATAAAAATAAGAGTCAGAAGGGACCTTTGAGGTCTTCTAGTCCAACCCCCTGCTCAGGCAGGAAACCCTATACCATTTCTGACAAATGGCTGTCCAGTCTCTTCTTTAAAACTTCAGTGTTGTAACATTCACAACTTCTGGAGGCAGGTTGTTCCACTGATTAACTTGTTCTAACTGTCAGGAAATTTCTCCTTAGTTCTAGGTTGCTTCTCTCTTTGGTTAGTTTCCATCCATTGCTTCTTGTCCTGCTTTCAGATGCTTTGGAGAATAGCTTGACTCCCTCTTCTTTGTGGCAACTCCTGAGATATTGGAACACTGCTATCATGTCAACCCTAGTCCTTCTTTTCATTAAATTGTTGTTGTTAGTTGCAAAGTCGTGTCTGACCCAACATGACCCCATGGACAACGTGCCTCCAGGCATTCCTCTACCATCTTCTGGAGTCCATTTAAGCTCACACCTACTGCTTCAGTGACTCCATCCAGCCACCTCATTCTCTGTCATCCCCTTCTTCTATTGCCCTCAATCTTTCCCAACAGGCTCTTCTCCAGTGAGTCCTTCCTTCTCATTAGGTGGCCAAAATACTTGAGTTTCAATTTCAGGCCTTCTAAAGAGCAGTCGGGGTTAATCTCCTCTAGGACTGACTGGTTTGATCACCTTGCAGTCCAGGGGACTCACAGGAGTCTAGCCATATCCAATTCCAGCAACTTTTCTTTGAACAGTTCATCTTGAACTGGGTGACTTATTTGTAAATACTTTATTTCTTTTTCTTGTCCACAAATTACATTTTACAGCATTCTAAGGATACTGATTTTAAAAGGGGTATACTTGAGCAATATTCATGATAAAGATGATTCATATTCTCCAGGCATTCAATCTTTGCAAACAAAGGTTAGTGCTATATGAGGTCATCACTGAGGTAATGGTTGCTGTTCTTTGATAAAGAGGTGACAAATAGATAGAAATAGGAAAGAAATCACAAGAATTTTCAAGAGAACATTCAAATTAAAATGAGTAGATTTCTTAGGCAGTTATATAACTTACATTGAGGTAAACTTCGGCGCTATAAAAAATTGGGTACCATAGCAAATAAAAGAGACTAAGAAATTTTGGAAATAATTTTGCATTGAATATGAAGAGCTGAAAAATAAGCCAAAGGGAAGACAGAGAAGTAGATTGACAATTTATTATGACTTTTATTTCATATAAAATAGTCCCATTGGCTGATACAGAAACAATGGGTCATTGAAGGTGTAGGGTGCTAGTTATTTTGTAACACAATGATCCAAGAGGGATAAATGCTGGTGGGAAATACCAGCAATTTTACAGTAGATGCAAATTAAAACATTGATTTCAAGGTCAATGAACTTCATTTATCCTGACCATCATCATCAAATAAAACTCTAACAAAAGGAGCAATAGCCCTTGAAAATAAGGGTTAGCACCCAAATGGAAGATGTGCTTAAATACCTTTCCTTAAATTTTGACTACTATTGATGGGCTGATTATTTGGGCAAATGGGCAAATGTTCAGGGCAAGTATGCTCTGGATATAAGCCATGTTTTCTTACTAAGTCTCAAACGAGGGAGTCAGCTTGCTTTTCCTTGAGGCCATGGCATGTTCCTACTGTGTTTCCCTGAAAATAAGACTGGGTCTTATTTTTTTTCCTCCAAAAGAGGCACCAGTTCTTATTTTCTGGGGTGTCTTTTATACTCACCTCAGCACTGACAGCCCCACCCAGCCAGTCCACTTCTTCTGCAGCCAAAGGAGCAACTTCATTCTACAGCTGCATTCTGGCCTGCATTTCAGCCTGCATTTTACAGTCAGGCCTTTCTGGAAGGCTTCTGCACCCGAGAACCAAGCTATGGATTCAATCCATAGCTTGGTTCTCAGCTGCAGAGGTCTTCCAGAGGTCTTCCAGAAAGGTCTGTGACTGAGAAATATAGGCCTGGCTACAGAAGATGCCACTGAAAGAGTGGGCTGGGAAGGTGAGACCTGGCTGCAAGGTAGGTGGGTGCGGGGTACATGGGACAGCTCCATGCAGCCCCACCCCTGTCCTAGCTTGATTTTTTTAGGTGTGTGCCTCGCCCCCAAACTAGGATTTATTTTTGGGGTTGGGCATATATTAGGCTAGGGCTTATTTTCAGGGTAGGCATTAGTTTCAGGGAAATACAGTAATAATGTAGACATTTGTGACAAAAGGTAATATAGATAAGATAAAATTTATTGTCATTTTTTACTGTGGGCACAACGGCACACATCAAAAATGAAATTTATTTGCCCACTCTCAAAGTGAAACACATACATGACACACACCTAAACATACTATGAACAACATATGCATAGACCCACATCCCTATATATACGTAGCAAATAAATATTAAATACTGTCCATCTTGAATATATAATGGAAGGAGGAAGCTTGAGAGTTCACAAGGTTAATGCTGTATGGAATGAAACTATGACTGAATCTGGATGTTCTGCTATGGATACCACGAAGCCTCCTCCCAGAAGGTAACAAGGAAAACAGGTCGTGAAGAGGATGTGTAGTGTCCAAGATAATCTTACAGACCGTGCTCAAGCAACACTTCTGTGCTATGTCCTGGATGGGAGGGAGGGAACTGCCAATGATCTTTTCAGCCATTCTCACCACTCTCTGCTCCGCTTTCCTGTCTGAAGCAGTGATGCTTCCAAACCAGACTGTGATGCTGTATGACCGAATGAAATGGGATTTGGGGCATAAAACCTCTTCTGTTTTGTCTGTGACTGCCTTCACTTTTATCTTACACATCCTTTTCTTGTTCCTAGCCTTGATCAAAGTTAGCATGAAGTAAATGCTGCAGGAAGATAAAAGGCTTCATTACAAGTGACCTTTGGGTAATTTCATTTCACCGTCACTTCTTTTCCTTCAGTTGTAACTATGCAATTAGTAATAAAAAGAGATAAAAGCAATCTGTTTTTTCTAGTAACCAAGACAAAAAAGGGTGTCTGGATTTCAGTGAAATTAGATAAAAAAGAGAGATGAAAAAAAATCGAAGTGCGGTCATAAAACAGATTCATGGCAAGATACTCATTTCAAGTCTTAATCGAAGGCTTTCATAAAAATGCATGCTTGGGCATCAGAGGGCCAATATAAAATTCTGCCTTTCAACAAAAGTACTGATTGTATATTAGGAGACACTTGAAGTTGTTAAGACCAGCTTCACAGCAATGTCACTCAGTAAGAGTTCACTTTCTTGGCTATGACTAGTATGTTGCAACATCCTGGGTGGCTGGCTGTGTTGTAACATCCTGAGGTTTAGCGTTGTAACCTCCTGAGTTTTGTGATGTGATGTCCAGAGCAGAAGGCTGTGATGTGAAAACCGGGCTTTGGTTTGGCTCCGAGTTTGCGGTCTAGTTCTGTGTTCATGGCGTGCGTCCGTTTGCTTTGTGTGGGGATCAGAGGGAGGTGCAGCAGCTGGTGGTGTCATTGTGGTTTGGCTTCTGGATGGTGGTTGCATTTCATCTGAGGGATGGGTTTGGGCTTGGGTTTGGGTCTGGTGAGGGTAAATGGTGGTGGCGTACTGTGTTGTTCTGGGTCCGGTGTCACCCAGGATGTTGCAACACAGAACTCAGGATATCACTACACTAGTTCTCAGGATGTCATCACACAGCCCATTACCCAGGTTGTTACAACACAAAAGACTAATGGGCACACAGCCAGCACCTCAGCTACTCAGGATGTTACAAAACAGCTGAACAATCCACAAACAAAAACTACAACACAGCCAACCAACCCACCTACAGCAACTAAGCCAGCACTCCACATATCCCCACCAATATTTATAGAGAGATGGCAGCTCCAATCACACTTTGCTCGCACAAGCACAAAGCCGAAGACCCCAGCCTGAAGATGACAAGTAGGACCTCGTCAAAACATCGCCAAGTTTGTATGTAGGTCTTTGGTTCTTCGGGTTTTCTCCCATGTAGAATTTGAAGTGTCTTGGTGATGTTTCAACGAAGTCCCATTCGTCATCTTCAGGCTGGTGCTTTCGGCTTGTGTATACACACACACACACACACACAAACACACACACACACACACACATATATATATATATAATTTATATTGTAAATTACAAATGTATATCAAACAATTTGATTGTTCAGATATCATTTGCTGTCTCTATCAAATTATCAGTTATTTAGCATCAGATAAAACATTTAATTGGAAATCAAATACATGTAAATACCAAATATTTAACGGTATCTTACTTCAGAATTCATTGGGGCAAATGTTGAGATGAAATTTGAAGGAAAAGTTATTTCTGAAGTGGATTATATTTGTCTAATGATATTAATAACAATATAAATGAAAAAAATATGTTTCTGGCTTCAGTGAGGAAGTGCTTATGGAAGTGGAACTAAAAGAATGTGTATACCAATTTAGCCTGAAATTATACTTCAGAGTTACTGCAATGCTGATTTATGATTTTTACTGAAAGATTGCAATAGTCTGTGTATCCTGGTAATGCCTTTTTTCTGCTATATATAAGAAATCTTTCCTTGGTTTAGTTTACAATTTCAGTGGAAGTCAACCTACATTACTATAATCATTATTCATAAATGATGTGAGCACAGTAGTGTCATTAATATTGATAAATATCAGATTGATATACATCCAGATTAAGCTTGTTCAGCAGTTTGTGCCTTCAGCAGTTTGATGCCTTCACTGAAAGCGGTCATCTATTACAGAAGTCAATTCTTCATACTATGTTTTGTTTAGAATGATGGATAGAATCTCTTCACATGAGCATGCTAAAATCAGGGGTTCCCAACCTGGGGTGCAAGACATTCCAGGGGGTGTGAAAACTTGGGTTTTCAAAATTATACTGTATATGCATAATTCGTTGCCATTATGTCAAACTTTTGTAAGGGGTGCGAGAATATATCAGAAGCATTCTAGGGGTGCGGCGTATAGAAAAGGTTGGGAGCTGCTGCTAAAACGCAAGAAAAAATATTACTATTATCATTACTTCTACAGTACCACCACAACCACTATTACTAGTGTAGTTTAAGATTAGAATTTAAAAATGCTTGTTCTTTCCACTTGGGCACCAAAAATTCAGGAATTAGCATATAAGAATGTCATCTTAGATTCAACATCAAGTAAATTGTATATAGTTTATTCAGTTTCATCTTTCGTTAGGAATTTACAATTTTCAATTCTTACGTATACAGTTTGCCTTTTCCAGATCAGCCTTAGACTAAGAAGTGATGTATCTTTTTCAGGTATACAATATGTCCCTGATAAACTTATGGCAGAGGCATAGGTAAAATGTATAGTACTTCTGCAGTTATTTTACAACTATGTCTTATGTGAACCAACAGTATTTATTATACATCAACCATGAATTTCTAGCATAATGTGGCATTAGTAAATTAAAAGATATTTTGGAAATCTGAGGATACAGAGCTGACAGACAAAAAAAAAACCTTACATAAATTTGTGAAGATTCCATTTTTCCTCTAAATTGATTTAATTTAGCTAAAGATGCAGAGTTCCATATAGGATTTAGTTGTTAATGTCAAATAGAGGTAAAAACACAGATAAGCCTTAAGTGTACTTATGATAAATACCTGATGTTTATCTCTATATATACATTCTTTCCACTCTATACAGTAAAGCTATGTGCTGCTCAAAAAACTGTTTGTTAACCTGGCTGGGGGAAATTTGGAGTTGAAATTCACACATCTTAAAGATAGCTGAGGTTGAGAAACATAAAGCTAGGTTACAATTGTAGAGGAAAGTTGCATAAATTATAATTAAAATGAATGCTTAAGATCAATTTCCAACTACATAGCAGCCACCACAATGGCCTTGAGATGCTTCAATTATAACTCCTGTACATTCCAATTGACCAAAAATCAAACATTAGAAAAGTAATCACTGGAAACATATTGAAAGCAAGTTGTCTATATTATAATAATGAACTTTTTAAAATTATAGCTGATCTGATACTGACAGTTTAAGCTATACCCAGTAGAAATAAAAATATCCACAATGGTTCTAGAAAAGTAATGAGAATCAAGAACCCAATATGTTTCCATGTATTTCAGCAAGATTGATCATTCTTATATGAACCAAGCACTACACTTGTCCTATAGTAATTGGCCAAGAAGCAAATGCAAATGTAATTATGGAGAAAGAATACTGGTGAGCCTTTTTTGATACATTTCATACTATTCTATAAGACATGGAGGTATTAAGCATATTACCATCAACAAACACAGTTAAATTTAATGGCAAAATAGCAAGGACATTAATTAGAACAACAATGAACAACTGCTTAGCTTAATGCCAAAAGTCTATTGAAAGGCAGGAAAGGCAGAAACTTGAAGTAACAACTCACAAGAATGTAAGGGAGGAACTATAATTTCAGCCTGATAGATGGTTGTCAGTGGTTCATTATAGATTCACTGTGGTTTGTGATAAGCATTCTTCTTTTGCCCATGCAATGTTGCATGTCAGATTTCAGCCAAGTCTTTCAACCTGGCTTTCAAGTTGAGATATATGAAATTGGAGGGCTGAGATTTACTGCTGAGTCTTAATCTGAGGAGTTTAATATGTCATTGAACTTTGGCAGCACATGAAGAGAAGGTACTAGAAGCATAACATTGTAACAGTATGCTACATGCAAACTTGCCTATTCAGCCTCTCCTAATATTGTAACATCTTTTCTCAAAGTGTGCCTCTCACTACTGGAGCCTATTTTTATCTTCCTCTTCCTATGTATTCCATGACACTTGTAGATTTTGTCCACCTGATCCCCATCTACAGAATAACAGAATAACAGAGTTGGAAGGACCTTGGAGGTCTTCTAGTCCAACCCTCTGCTCAATCCTATAGTATACCATTTCAGACAAATGGTTGTCCAGTCTCTTCTTAAAAACTTCCAGTATTGGAGCACCCACAACTTCTGAAGGCAAGTCGTTCCATTCATTAATTGTTCTAACTGTCAGGAAATTCTTCCTTAAGAATTTCTAGATTGGTTCTCTTCTTGATTAGTTTCCATCCATTGCTTCTTGTCCTTCCTTCAGGTGCTTTGGAGAATAGCTCAACTCTCTCTTCTTTGTGGCAACCCCTGAGGTATTGGAACACTGCTATCATGCCACCCCTAGTCCTTCTTTTCATTAAACTAGGCCAGGGGTAGGCAACCTCGGCTCTTTTATGACTCATGGATTTCAACTCCCAGAATTCCTGAGTCAGCATAGCTGGGAGTTGAAGTCCATGAGTCATAAAAGAGCTGAGGTTGCCTACCCCTGAACTAGGCATACCCAATTCCAGCAACCATTCTCTGTTATCTGTTCATTTTATCCGGCTCCATCTGGTCCAATCTTTTACTCCTCCCTCTTGTTTTCAGTTCCTTTAGTCCAGTCTTGTATAATATGTGCACTTCTTGAGTTTGAATTCTACAAGGCCTCTCTTTGTCCCAAATATAACCAGTTGTTTATATAGAAGAAACTAAGTCCCGCTATTATATTATACACTGGACAAGATAAGTTCAACTCTGAATTTATACATTTTTTCTTTAAGCAAAATGTGCAACAATTTTATAAAACCTAATCCTATGGTTGCCTTTCCTTGCCTTTCCTTTGAAGAGAAGCACCCTAAAAATACTTTAATTTCAATCCTTGCTTTTTCTGCCTGACTTAGAAAAAAGAATTCAGAACATGTACCAGTATCCTCAAATCTTCAAAGAAATTTTACCAAAGCTGTGAATATTTCTGTTAGTCACCTAGTCATCTTAAGCATTGTGCTTCTTTAAGTTAATTGGAAACTAGTAAAACTAAAATCCTCTCTTCACTGCCTGGCTGGAAGATTTGATGTTTTTAATCTGACATTTGCTTCACTTGGCAGTCCATTTATAATCAGAGTGAATTCAGAACTGAAATGATTTTCTTCTGAAGTTCTGAAATAGGATTTGAGAGTTGATGACTTAAAGTTATAAACCATCCTTTTGGTCCTTCAGCAATACATGTCTTGACGATGGAGCTGAATAACAACAGTTTTATAGCATGCTATGTTGCATTACTAAAATGTAGCAGTGCTTTCTATCTGTAGCCTGTCTTTCAGATGGCCTAGAAGTTCCAAAGGTCCAAATGTGATAACTCAGCACTTATTTTAGAAACAAATTACAGGTAGACCTCAAGTTATAACAGTAATTGGGACCATGATTTCTGTGGACTAAGCAATGTGGTTATAAAGTGCAATGACATTTGGCCATCTTAGTGATGGCAACTATGGCATCTCCACTGCTGTTGTTAACTGAATCCCATTACTTGTTAGTCAAAGACTCACTCTGATCCAAATCATTCCTGACTTGGTTTCTTCAGCCTTGAGCCTTAGAAAGGTAAGGCATCTTTTGTCTCTTCTTCAGCTCCTCCTATCTGCCTATCTCTGCCCATCTTTGCCCTTTTGGCTGCCCTGCACCCTGCACCCTGCGAGCCTTGGGCTCAGTTTGCCCTGCTGCCCTGGACTCCACTCTGCCTGATGCCCAAGTTTCAAAATACAGGGCAAGTGGAGGGACGTAGCAATAGCAATAGCACTTAGACTTATATAGCACATCACAGTGCTTTTCATCCCCCTCTAAACAGTTTACAAAGTCAGCATATTGCCCCCAACAATCTGGGTCCTCATTTTACCAACCTCGGAAGGATGGAGGGCCAAGTCAACCTTGAGCCGTTGAGAATCAAACTGCTGACAGTCAGCAGAATTAGCCTGCAATACTGCATTCTAACCACTGCACCATAAGATGAGGATAGCAGGGCCAGCAGACCATAAATGTGGGATGGCTGCCAAGTACTCAATTTTGCCTACACAGTTACGAAAACCTAATCTGATGAGAAAATTGGAATGTGTGTGTCTCCTCCTGAAAGTACTCTGTAATAAAGATGCTGGGGAATATGTGATTTTATTAAAAGTTTGTGAATTATTGTAAGATTTGTAAAAGAATTGTCCTTGGACTAGGCATTTTCTTGAATTTTTAAAGCTGTTTCTTGCTGGGAAAAAAATGTGAACAATGTATATGTTTAGAAGTGTTGTGTCTTAGGTCACTTCATTACTAGCAATCTATAGCATTTTTCTAGAGTTGCCCAACCCATTGTTTGATCAAAATAACAATATGACTTCAGATATGACTGAGTCAGGCTGTGAAAATGCTTTCATACGTTCCTGTGGAGAAGTGACCCAGGAGAAAAAAATGGAAAATGAAATATTAGGTAGCACACAAGGGTGTAAAATTTCCTGCCATTTAAGGATTATGTAGAAAGGCTTAGAAATGTGATGAACAGATTTATTATATATGCAACTAAAAATTATTGCTTCATTGCTGGTCCACAAATTCTAAGAGAATATCTCGACAGCGTATAGTTTTCCCCTTAGGATGCATAATCGTCAATTATTAAGATTTAAGGATTCAGATCCTAATTTAAGCATATCCTAAGGTTTTGCATACTTGATGATGGGATTTTTTTTTAGGGCTTTAATCATTGTTTGCAAACTTCAGCTTTTCTATATTATGTCACCAATTGATCTTAATGGATCCTGATTTTTTTTCGTTGCTTTTTGCTGCAGCATTATTTATTGCCAGTGTTCTGTATCATTACAGCTTTTTACATGCTGCAAATCATGCTGAAGTTTTCAGAGAGATGTTCAGTGTATATAGCAACTAAACCAAATAAAGAATTTAGCTGAACCAAAACATTTTCCTAATTCCTTCCTTAGTTTTCTAGAAGGTATATGACACAATTTAGCCACAATTCAGCTGGTTCCTGTTTTAGATGGCCATTTACGATTAGTCCTCAATTGAAACCAATGGGTTTTAAAAAGTAATATCTTTGGTTGCATTTGTGCCCACCCAGAAAGTTCTTTCATCTTTTTTTTTTAAAAAATGGCATGCAAAACATCGAAGTGGAATTGTGGTTTGAGAAACATAAATCCAAATCTTTCTAAATTGCAGAGAATAAACATTGATTGCTGATTGAATATTTCTTGAGATCCTAATGAATAATTGTTGGAGGAGAGAAAACAGTATTCTTATTTCAGGGCTTCTTTAAATGAGATGAGTTATACTGTGATATTACATTAGATAAAATATTGCCTTAAATACATTCAGAACTAAGTCTTCTTTCAATAGCGGAGGAAACATTGTTTTGATGCGATATAAGGTATTTCCATATGAAACTGATGATTTTGCTATATCATATAAAACAGCAAATTTGGTTTTGGGAAAAAAAGATACAGACTGAAATCCTATGTTTGCTTGATTGTATTTGGAAGTAGATTTCAGTAAGTCTTACTCCTATCATTTATGTTTTTATTCATTCATTCATTTACTTGCTTATTTATTTATTTGCTTGCTTATTTATTTATTTACTTACTTATTTATTTATTATTTTGCACAAGATTGCAGCCAAAATTTAGCTTTATTGCTCTGCATGTGAACAAATATGAATTCTATATGTTATTTTAATCTTTTTTTAAAAAAAAAGTGGGGGTTGTAGTCTTGTCTCATTTAAAAAACACATTGGATAATTAGCAGTGTTCAGAAGCATGGAATGTAAAAAAAAAAAAAACAAATATGCCAGCCTGAGCTGTAAATACAACCTAACTGGTATATATGTTTTTTTTCTGACAGAAAATCTATGGTATGCTTTTCATTTTAGAAAAAAACCACAATTATATTATGCACCACTTTGATTAATATATCAAACATGTCTTAAAGTTTAATTACTGAAGAAACATAGCTTAGTTCTAGACCAGATGCAATTATACTATAGGTATCAGGAATAGTCAGTTGTGGCTCAGATAAAACCCTCAATCAATTGCATTTGGTCCCTGGCAATCTTACCAAATTTAATCAAGATTTAATAAACAGCTTGCTCTCCTCCCTTCCTAACCAGGCAAATGCAGATCTCTTTAAGGTAGTGGCTTTCTTGTAGCTTGTTGAATTTGCACAATCTCTTACCAATGCTGCTTGCTGGTTTAACTGAGTAAATATCATCATCAAAATGCATTCTCTTGAGAAAGGAGATAAAACTGTTCAACCACATAGCCAATACCACCCCTCTTGTGGCATATGGTCAATGAACATGCTATTAGAGAGTGTGGTTTCATCTGCTAGCCCAGTCCCCATGTTCGATAAATTGTAGTTAAAGGGAGGCTTTGTACTGAAGGGTTCTGGAACAAAGGGAAATTGTTTAGTCTAACTATTGCTTTCTTGCTTTTTATAATAAGCTTTTGCACCAGGGAAATCTCATGCAAGCATGAGAATCATGTACATGGATGTAATATACTGAAGGAGGGAATAAGGGTGTGTACAGGAATGATTGATGTCTTTCTTATGATGTAATGGCTCTGTTGTCTGGTTTTCATTGGCTAACAAAGTTTATAAAGCAATGCTATCAACTTTCTAAGGTGTTGCACTTCTGGATGTGGCCAGCGTTCCAGATCGTTGGCCACCCAGCTGCTTAATTTGATCAAATAAAGTGCTGCTTGATCAAGAAGTCTTTGCTTGGGTTATCTGATTAGATTGATACGATATCTCAAGTTCACGTAAGGAACTGGAACCTTACATTACTTAACAGCAGTCTTTATGTAGCCTTCTATCTCAGGGGTCCCCAACCCTCAGTCCATGGCATGTCACGGCATGCCAGCAACTGGTCCACACACACAAACAAGCAAAGCTCCATCCATGGGATGCAGGCCACATATAAAACCACGCACTCTCCGGTCCACAGAACTGGTCCCTGGTGCCCCAAAGGTTGGGGACCTCTGTTCTATATGCAAATAAAATTGTTAATTTGTCCAAAATTCTATCATGTGTGGAGCTGTGATGTCAGACTCAAAAAATAGCAATAGCAATAGTACTTATATTTATATACCGCTTCATAGTGCTTTACAGCCCTCTGTAAGTGGTTTGCAGAGTCAACATATTGACCCCAACAATCTGGGTGCTCATTTTACCCACATTGAAAGATGGAAGTCTGAATCAACCTTGAGCCAGTGAGAATCAAACTGCTGGCATCTGGCAGAATTAACCTGCAATACTGCATTCTAACCACTACATCACCACAGCTTTCTACAGACGGCAGAAAAAGAAATGGAGAGTAGTAATGTTATGTACTGAGCTTAAACTAGGAACAGGTGCAAGGAAACCATTAGCAGACCACGTGGCCTGCTAGCCAGACTTACTGTCTGGCTGATCATTAGTATGCATTTAAGCGGGAAAATATGTTGCATTGATTGGCTGACAGCGCCATAAGCTGAATGTATAAAAAGGGGCGGAGCCATTTTGTTCTGAGTTCTGTTTAGCTCAAATAAAGAAGTACCTGTTTGTGAGTCCTGCCTTTTCAATGCCTACCAATGCAAGAAACTAAACAAGTAAGATCCCACATATCCCCTTCAAAACTCAGCACATTTTCAAACAGAACCACTTCCTTCAACCTTTGTGGAATCTGAACTAAACACGTAATTCTATATGAGAGAGAACATCACCAATGGTATAGAAGTGTGAGATTTCAAGGCCAGGAATAATAGCCATTGATTATCTATTTACTATATGATATTATTTATGCCATCCAAGGCATAAATGGCTAATTGAACAAAATTTTCAAAATTATGTTTGCAACCTGTCATTTATCATCCTGTGCTTAGCATACCAGACATTTCCATCTAAACCACGGAGTCACTTTTTAATCCTTGATCATTAACTGGCTATTCACTCTGCTTGATTTACTCTGATGTGCCAGTGACTAGAACTTACTGGACTTGGCTTACTTGTTTTGTATTCTTCAGTGATTGTCTATTGCACAAGGAAACTGGCACTACCCTTCACTCTATCCATGGAATAGTGGATAAAGAGCATAGCTAGTGCATTTTTATCCTAGTCTTTATGAGGGGTAAGCAAGTATTCAATCTGCAGTTATCCCAGGCCTGCGAGTGCACTATCAAAGCATTACAGACAAATATATTATTACACACATTTGGGTGAATCTCACTCCACTTCATTTCTCTATAGCTTTTCTCAGGACTAAATTCCCTGCATCGATGAAATCTAATGCAATTTGGGAAAAGTGATGCATAGATAAGAGGTGCTTCAACACCTTTGTTATTTTTTGCAAAAGACTGATGCAGCTAGTTCTTTGGATTCCTTGAAGAAAACAATAGCACTGATTTATTAGTAGCATTGTAAAGCTGTTTAGCCTTGGCTGCATACATTGTTTTACTTGTTGAGCATTTCAAATAAGCAAACTTTAGGGTATGCTCCCTTGTATAAGAACAACTGTACACAAAGAGGTCAATGACACTTTCCTTCCTTCCTTCCTTCCTTCCTTCCTTCCTTCCTTCCTTCCTTCCTCTCTGTCTGTCTCTCTCTTTGTCTGTCTGTCTGTCTGTCTGTCTGTCTGTCTGTCTGTCTGTCTGTCTGTCTGTCTCTCTCTCTCTCTCTCTCTCTCTCTCTCTCTCTCTCTCTCTCTCTCTCTCTCTCTCTCCCTCCCTCTCTCTCTTTCTTTCTTTTTTTGAACTGTTAAAAAAGACTGCATTTCTCACTTAATCCTTCAGTCATTCTTCTGCTTCCCCTGAGTATTACCCTCAAAACTGTATAAACCAAAACACCGTGTACTTTGAAATATGTTGTGTCCCTTTGGACTTTGTTCAAAATGCCTTGATGGTGCCCAATTTTATGCTCAGTGACTGTGACATACTTCTTATTGATGGAGTCTCCTTTAATACAGAGCCTGACCATAGAGGAATGCTATCATAGATAGGAGCAGCACGCTCTTTTAGGCTCAGGATTACTGATGTTTAGAATATGATGGTTATGGAAAAATACACTGATAAAATGTTTGAGAGAAAACCCTTCTTTAATCTAAAATTAGTTTTCAAAAGATGCTTTGTAACTTGTCAAATGTATAGCACTTTTTTATTGAATAACTTTAATCCAGTAAGAGGAAATCCAAGATACTGAAATATTTTCAAAGAATGAACAAAATAACTCCATATTCATGTTAAATATGCCATATTCCATGCCTATAAAATGTTGTATAGTGAAACATCATGGCACAAATGAAATCATCACATAGAGAAAAATGGCAGTTTTTTTCCAGACAGTATATATTTATAATAGTTTGTAAAAATAACCACATTGGTGGACATCCTCTCAATGCAGAGAAAGCAAATGGAAAGGTTTTACATTTGCTTCAAAACATAACTTGAACTTTGAGAATAAATTAATTTTCTCCTTGTGTGGTAGTTTCTTATGTAAGTAGCTCTTGTTTAAAGATGGTAATTGGTATCAAAATGTCCATTATTAAATGGTGTAATTGTAATGTAGTCACATGACTGCATTACTTATCAATGACAATCCTATTGTGTCCTGAGCCTGCAAAAGCAGGCTCAGGACATTGCATTGGTCCTGGGCATTCCAAAAGCTGCCCGGGACCAGACAGAATGGTGCCAGCCTTGTGCGCATGCGCAAGGCGCGAAAACGCTTTGTTCCTATTGGTTGACATTGTCTGGGTTTCTGGCCATATAAAAAGGCCTGTGTGCCTTTTGCTTTTGCTTGGTTGTTGTAGAAGGTGAATAAAGCATTTGTTCAGCATTGCCATGTGTCTTCATCATTCGCACGTGAACTAAGTACACAACAAATCCCATCAGTCCTCAGTTGCTATTGGTTAAGTGAATCACCATGAGTCATAATTAGAATGGAATAGAATAGAATAGAATAGAATAGAATAGAATAGAATAGAATAGAATAGAATAGAATAGAATAGAATAGAATAGAATAGAATAGAATAGAATAGAATAGAATAGAATAGAATAGAATAGAATAGAATAGAATAGAATAGAATAGAATAGAATAACACAGTTGGAAGGCATCTTGGAGGTCTTCTAGTCCAACCCCCTGCTTAGGCAGGAAACCCTATACCATTTCAGACAAATGGTTGTCCAGTCTCTTCTTAAAAACTTTCAGCGTTGGAACATTCAAAACTTCGGGATTGTGACTTCTGACTTTGTGCTGATTTTCCTATTGACTTTGGTAGTGGGAAACTGGCATGGAAGTTCTGAAATTGGAGTCACATTACTGTGGTAGCACTGTGATGGACATACCACTCAAAATAATCTTTGAGTAGTATGCGAAAACTCAGTCTAAACACCACGAGGGCCAGGACGAAGAATAAAGTTAATTTATATGTTAATTTTAAATGAAATGTATTAAATATATTTAATGTGATTTTTTTTTATGTACTTGGATGTTTTCCATCTGTCCCAGTAAAACGCCTTTCCAACAATCTTTTATCTCCTATTACCTGCCCAGAGCTTCTAAAGATGCAGGAAATGTATGAATAAAGAGTTCTTTTGAAAACACAATTTACTTCTTTTTAGTTTTTTCCATGAGCAGAAAGAGAAAACAGAAACATTCTGTCCTGTCAGAATTCTGGGAAAGCAGCTGTTTTTAGCATTTAGTTTCAAGGCTTCAACCACCAAAAGAGAAGCTCCAATGAAAATGTCTTCCTCTCACTGTCTATTTGATTATTCATTTATTAAGAGCCTTTATTCAGTACATACTGAATTGCATAAATGCTGGATACATCTACGGCAAACTGTATCAAAATATCCAATGACCTTTCTTTTTTTTATTTTTTTTATTTTATTTTTTTATTTTAATGGTGTCCTGTAAACACTACTAAAGATATTTATCAACTGCAGGACATCGAACCAGATACAGTAAAGGAATCTGACAGGAAGAAGAACAGTGTCATCTAAATGCTAATCAGTGAATAAACCTAATTTGGCCAAAACATGCTGTGGGAATTCCGTTGCATTATGCACTAGAGGCCATCTCATGAGATTCTGCTTTAGTTCCGCTTTATCGGTATAAAATAGTCTTGTAAGTTAGGATCATGAAATCATTTATTTCACTCAGGAGGAATATATCAGGGGAATATGTAATAGCATTGTTTGTATAAACAATTGCTCAAAAACAGATTGTCTACAAACATGCTAAGGAAAGAGGTTAAAAGAGAGAGGAGTAGGGGAGAGGGCTGTTTTTCAAGTTGTCATAATAATGCACAAAGATTTTAAAAGTCATTATTTTTTATGAATATCTAGATATGTAACATATTTATATTATAGGAAATGTAATTTAAATTGTGATGGGGATTGTACTTAATGTTTTTATATGAGCTGCGTGGAATGAAAGAACTCCCTAATATTGAATTTTCATTTATTTTTTCCCACTGCTACTGCGATAAAAAATGATCAATCTATATAATTAATATCTTTGTTTTGTTCAGCTTTTGTGCAATTTGGAACTTTTTCATGGCTCGTGTGGATTATCATCTATAAATGAACAGTGGCATTTCTAGGAATGTTACTGAATAAAAATACTGTATGGATTCAGACTAACAGTAAATTTAGCTTTCTTTCAATTCTTCCGTTGTGATTGATAGAGATGCAAATAACTTATCTGGTTTATTATTAGTGACTTCGTAGAACTTTCACATAGCAGTCTTTTCAACAGTGTGAATTGTTGCTTTGCTTTGTGTCTTTATACATTTGTCTACAACAATGGAATCCCCCAGAATCTCCAGACTGAAATAGTAACCAGACATGAATGCTTAACTTCCAAACCCAAGCAAGGTTTTCCAGATAACTTATGAACAAGTAGAAACAAGTTCTGTGCCATTCCTTTCTCTCCTAGTACTGAATTTAGTGAAAAAAACAAATCCATACACTCTTTAGATGTAAAAGACGCCATCAAAACTGTACAGGCCTATGCCTGCTCAGAGAAATTATCTGAGTCCAGCTCCAAGAACTTAAATTTAAGTGGTTATAAGTTAAGGACTATCTGTATTTTCTTTTTTTTTTCTTACTAAACTTTAACAAGGCTTCTTGCATTCAACAGTTCAGTAGACATTTGCTTGGAAAATAAGCCAGAATTTTCACATAAAATAGATCCCATGGTGATGAACTTGTCAGAATAGTATTCAGAATCCTCTAATTATTCATATGCACTCTTAAATGTTCCACTGTTTTGCAGTGTATTTAAGTGCATTGCTTTGATATAGTTGGTTGCATATAATGTGATATTGTCTTTGTACCAACTTATTGTCAGTTGATGGCATTTGATGTTTAATAAATGGACGTTTATTAAAAATTTCTGGAGTAAGATTGGGATATCCTCTGAGAACATGGTTGCATAGCCAACAACACTGAAATAATTTCATCATGATGAATCTAATAAATGTGATTGACAGAACTAGGATAGGTCCTTCTGAAAAGAATTCTGATTCTTTCTAAAAACAATTCTACTTGATAGTGTTATTCACATAAGCCCTTACATATTGTGAGATCTCATTGGCTGAAGGAAGCAACGGAAGTGACATAAATAGCCTTAATGCCTAAACATAGGGCAATTCTTCACATTGAATATCCAGTCAAGTCAGACAGGAAGGTCTCTACTGTAGAGGTTGAAATATAAATATATTTAGCTTTGTTCATTCTTACAGAGAAGACATTTTTTAATTAAGATGTCCCACAGTACATTTTATCTTTTCATACTTTTTAATCTTTGGATCACTGCTGACAAAAGAACCTAAAAGACTGTTATAAAATTTGTTCTTGTAATAATTCCCTAATGTACCTCTAAACAGAAAGTATGAAATGCCTCAGACCTAAGGGAAGGAGATAGTTCAGATAAGCTTTGCATAAGTATCAGATAGGTAAGTGGCTTTCTTTTTACCTCTCATTTCAGAATAAAACTTATTGAAGTCTCCCAAAAGAGCAAATAAGGCAAGAATAAAGTTGTCTGTGGAATAATATATATAACAATTTTGTGCAAATTAACTAGCCACCCTGCCCTATTTTAATTCCTACTGCAAATTTTGGAATTAACACTATGCCCAGTCTAAACATAGAATTAACAGGAGTAGTAAAACTTAATTTGTTTATTATTGGAATAATAACCAATGAAATGTGCATTATTACAATTTGACATTGTGTTCTCAGTAGGATAATTAACAACAATAATAAACAGGTTGCACAGTAGCAACTGATCAGATCTATTAGTTCCAAGAGCATAAAAGTTGTAGAAAACCTTTTGTTATATATAAGCCTGCAAGGGGGAAAAAATGTTCAATTTTGGTTTCTCTCTCTCTCTCTCTCTCTCTCTCTCTCTCTCTCTCTCTCTCTCTCTCTCTCTCTCTCTCTCTCTCTCTCTCTCTCTCTCTCTCTCTCTCTCTCTCTCTCTCTCTCTCTCTCTCTCTCTCTCTCTCTCTCTTTCCCTCCCCCTCCTTCTCTCTCTTTTTTCATTCATCATTTTTGTCTTCTATTCAGTATGGGATACAACCAGGTCAAAGCTCTCACTAAATAGGGTGCAGCGGACATAGAGTGTCAATTGAATCTAGCCAGGACTATGGCATACCTAACTAAACTTGAAGTTCCTAAACACCAGAGGGCCTTTATTCTGGCATGATGTCATACTTTCTCCTGAGTGGTCCTTGAATCATTCAATCATTCTTGAATTACTGAATTTCCATTGCTAAGTGAGGTAGTCATTTAATGGCGGCAATTCCTGCAGTTTCAGGTTGCTATTGTTAATTGAATTCCACATTTGTTAGGTGAGCCAACTTTCTGCTGGCTGTTCACACAACCACACATACACAAACACACACACACACACTCAAGTCACTGGGAAAGCTGTCAGGAAATTGCAAGTGGCTGCTTCTAGGATGGGAGGGAGCAAGGTCATTGAGGAAAGTCATTGAGGTTGTGTGAGAGGCACAGTGCAAGGTAGAGTGCATGCATGAGGGTGTAAGTGGCATGGTTCACATTGGGGTGGATGTGTGAGGTTTTGAGGAAGGTTCAGGAGGGTACACAAAGGTGCATGAGAGATACAGTGTAGATTAGAAGAGGTACACAAGGGTGGGAATGGGTCTGCAAGAGGAATAATGCAGGTCAGGGTGGGTGCAGAGTGCAAAAGGGTGCACAAAAGGTGTAGCACAGGTCAGAGGAGGTTTTTGAGGGTGCATGAGAGTGAAAGGAAGATGTGATGGGGGTTGGAACAGGTGCATAGGTATGCGAGCAGCTGGCCCAATGCAAGTGCACAGAGACTGGGGGATTGTCACTTGTCCCTGCAAGCTTTCCCTTTAACTTGGAAAGCCAGCAGGAAGGTTGCAAATGGCAATAACATGATCATGGTGTCTGCAACCTGTTGTAAATGAAAATTGGTTTCCAAGTGTTTAGATCAAGATCAGTTGACTGCAGGAGTGCTGAGATGGCTCTGAGAGAAGGTAACCATAATTTGTTTAGCACCATTGTAATTATCAACAGTTGTTGAACAAATGGTTGTAGTTTAAGAATTATCTGTGTAGGAAAATTCCCTACCCAGAGACACAATACCTCTGCAATTCAGTTGTATGCATCTCTCCATTGCTGCATAAAAACCCAGGATGCATAGGATAATTCTATACTTCCCTGCTGCTCTCAGATACCAATCATACTACAACGTTGACAGGTTCTATGCTGCAGCATTCAAAATTTATCAGACAGTGACCTGGACCACAAACTGGACTTAATGAACACCTCAGTCATCATATTAGAGTGCTCAATAATTTGATATAGTCTTTCAGATACTAACCTTTTATGCTACCATACACCCATCTAGTATTCCTACATATACTTTTTACATATATTTTCCATTTTAATATTTTCTCATATTTTTCCTTCTTTTTAGACTCCAGTGAATTTCTATATTTTTTAATTGATTGTATCCCACCGTCCTTACAATATGCTGGTCTGTTTATTTGTTGCATATAAATTTATAGCAAAAATAACTGTTGGGTATTTGATTCCACGCACATTAGTAGAGTTCACATTTTTGCAGTTGATCAATATTTGATTTACATCATAGACACTCTTAAACCTTGTCATGTTTTAAAACTGGGAGAAAATATCTCCAGTTCTGTGACAAGAAAATGGTGTGCTAATAAAACTGAAAGAAAAATAGTTTTCATTATAAAATATAATTTAAACTGTTCTGTAGTCTCATCCTAATGACAGATGATCAGACAAGGAAAGCACAGTGGAAAATGCACATAGCAAAAATAATCAGTTCTCAAGAGTGATTACAAGTGGACTATTTATCTAAAAGTGAGACATTTTATCAATTATCTAGTGCAAGAGGTACCCATTGTAAGGACTCACCCCACTTTGCATCTTAAGAAGACAGAACTCTTGGATTATTTCTTCCAACAGGCATCCTTTATTAAGAGAAAATGGTTCCAGGCCTTCTAGACAGGACCTGGGGCCCAAGCCCTACAGTTCAAGGTTTTAAGGGGTCCCCAGCAGTCCCACCCCACCCCACCATCTTTCCAGCGACAATCCCAGGCGTTACATTTCCATTCCCTTTTTCCTCACTGCTGGTGGAAGGGAGACTTCAGAGAGGACTAGATGAAAGCTAATGGCCCCATTGTTATGATTTAGTCCTTTTGGTGGTATCCACATTCAATCCCTTTGAAGTTGTACCAAAGGAAGTGAGGGCCATAAAACCCCTTTGTTCACCCTCCTTCCCCTTCATCCTATGACAGAGTCCAGAGAGGGCAGAAATGGGGTTTTCCATAGTCGATAACTAGAGATGAAATATAATTGGATTCTGACACCCATGTACTAGGAAGCATTACAAATAAAGAAATAGGGAATAACACACTTCCTGGTAACAGAATTGAACAAAGCAGAACAGAGCAGAGCAGAGTAGAGTAGAGTAGAGTAGAGCAGAATGGAGTGGAATGAAATGGAATGGAATGGAATGGAATGATATATATTTATGACATTGATCTGTATATATATATATATATATATATATATATATATATATATATATATATATATATATATATATATATTCTCAACATTAGATTCAAATCATCTTTATCTGCTTTATATCCAAATAATGCAAATCATTCTAAATGAATACCACAATCCTGCACTGTAAAATGCAAAATGATGTTCCTTATTTGACTGGAGGGGAAAATGAATAACCATTCCCTCCTACAACAAACATACTGTACCACATAGCCTGGGTTCTACTGCGTGGCCCAGGAAGGATGTGGATAATGAGATCTTTCAACAGGGACCTGCACAGCTTGTTCTTTTATGCTTAGCCTGCAGGGTGTTTTCTATGTCACCTTGGTCTTTTATTGATCTGTTAGGTTGCTGAGTCAAATGTGATTTCCTGCATGGCAGTTAACTCTTAACTATCTAGTGTCTGGTGTCTGTCCTCTGGCCTCTGACTCATCTAATAAATTGCTTTCTGGTTCCTTGCATCAGGGCATGACCTTAGAATGCAGAGCCCAGTATCCTATTCCTAAGAGATGTGAACAGTTCTCTCTTCCATTTCTATCACTGGTGCCAGAGTCCTTTTTTGCATCTCCCAAAGTTCAGGAAAGGTTAAAGTGGAGTTGCTTTAGCCAAACCTATAGCAAAAATCTTGAGAACCCAATGCATCAGAGAAATGGATTGTGCTAAATATAATCAAGATGAAACTCCTTAGGATAAAAGTGCTTCTTGTTAGACACAAAGCAGTTAAATGCAATCCTCATTCAGTTATCTAGTGAGCGGTTCCTCTGAAGAGGTTTTATTCTGGTTCAAATTTTGAACTCAGGTGAAAAAGTCATTTATTGCTCAGTAGAGCACAATACATCAACATACACAGAAGCTCCTCCAACTACTTCACATGTAGTTCACAGTTTTACTTATCTATTCTGTTCTCTGATAATTGCTTGTCTTCTGGATTTGAGTGAGATCACAATTAATGACCTGAACATTAAAAAAAAATCTATGTGCTTCATAATAACTGTACATGTGAGAAGTTTCTTTTCAGAAAAGGACAAGAAATGGAACTGCTGTATTGTATCCATCTACATATGTTGCTGCAATTGTTTACATATGTGGTGGAAGAACTTTTACTTTCTTTCATAATGTAAAGAACATTTGACAAAACAGCTTCTTTTTCTCCTGAAGATCTTTCTAAGATGCCAAAACTGGAACTGATAAAAGGCTTTATGTCAGTTTAGAAGACTCTGACCAGGAATAAGCTGAATCAATAGAATAAAGACTTTATTCTTATATTACTTACTTAAATCTGTTTCCTCAAATTGGATTATTATGATTTATGGGAATGTTCTCATATGATACAGAGGTACTACTACTGAAAATTACTGTTTTTTTTTTAATCTGATAAGCTGCTTTAGGTAAAATGTGGTCTTGTACAAACAAAAAATATAAATAAATAATAACATTGTTTAAACTAAAACTGTAATGGAAAAAAGAGTGGCTGAATTCCAAGAAGATATAAACAATTCTTGTGTGGAGAAGAGCACACTTTACATTGTAGAAGTAGTATAATGAGTTGGATAAGTAAAATATATTTAAAACATGAAATAACAGGTTTAAGCAGTATCATTATTATTATGGTTTGTTCTACAGTAAATTAGATGTTTAGACTAGATTATTATTATTTTAAAAATCATATTTGCTTTGCTTTTTGGAAATCTAATTTATAATGAAATAGTTATACACATCTACTCAAAAATGAGTCTCCATATGATTAGTTCAGTTTATATCCATGTGAAGGGCTACCTGATTCCATCCCAAAAAGCTCAGAATCATTGAATATTATAGTTGGAATCATCTAACTCAGGCTTTCTCAACCTTGGCAAATTTAAGATGGGTGGACTTCAGCTCCCAGAATTCCTCAATCAAGATGTTTGTTGGGCAGTTCTGGGAGTTGAAGTCCTCATGCTTAAAGTTGCCAAGGTTGAAAAACACTGATCTAATCCAATGCTCTACCCATTGTAGGTACCCACTACTGTTTTTTAAGCACAATTGGATGTTCTTTTTTTTTACATATTTGCTTTTTTGCATATTATCATTCCAGTGTATCTCCTTAAGGATCAGTTGGCCATTAGTTTAATCCCCTAAAACAGCTGTACTCTATGTATTTCATTCCTTTTGCCCATATTAACATTTTTATGCCATTAGTCAAAATCTTCTGCCTTCATCCTGGGCACAAGCCATATCATTTTTCAGTTCATTGAAAAATTTAACTGGTTTTAGACCTGGAAAAATGCCTCTTGACAGATGTCTTGACCAAGCAATAATGAAAAGGTCACAGTGTACTAAAGCATTTGTCGAGATTTTGAATGGCTGTCTGCAGGAAATTAGATCCAATTGCATCTAATTAGAAATGCTGATTTCCAAATAAGAGTCAAGAAGCCACAACACATTTAAATCAAAATGATTCTATTTGATCTATTTCCAAAACACCTTCCTCTGCAACTGTCGTATGTTATCCAATGTGTACAGTTCAAGCTGAGATTTAATAATTTCTTATCTTTCACTCTAAAGATGAAGGTCAGGGTTCTCAGTCATTCCTATTTTATGGGACTCTTTTGAATGAGTTATTACTTCAGGAGAAGGAAATAGTGATTGAATGCTAGAATAAAAGTGCACTTCAAGGCAAGCTTCCATTAGAGCATGCCAGTAACAACCATTCAACCAGACCAATACATTTGTACTTTTCTAGCCATCATTTTACTTTTTGCCTTTCTCCAGTGGTTGAAGATATTGCTTTTCTTTAATATGCATTGGCTATTTCTTTTACAAATGCCTGTAGACATCAGAGCCACATCTTCGGTTGGCATATTTTGAAAATACATGTTCGAGAGTAGCACCAGCAAACTATTGAAGGCTGGTATACCTTAGTGGGGAGAAGGAAGAGACCATCAAAGCTAAAATTGGCTGTGATTTGCCTTGCCATGGCCACCTCACTGCAACCATCTCCCATGTCCAACTCACTGTGGTACCAAAGTGTCATGGACAATTACATGAAAGATATTTCAATGCCATTATCCACCACTGTTTTTTTGACATTATTTCCATTGACAAAAATGGAAATAATGTTGAAGAAACAGTGGATAACATTTATTATCTTGAGTTATCCGACATGGAATTTTTTGTGGTGAGTTGTCCATGACAAGTTGGTGATCGTGAGTTGTCCCATGGTGAGTTGTCCACGATGAGACGGCCAAGGTAAGTGGGCCATCGCAAGATGGCCATGGTGAGATGGCTGGTGCAAATTGTCCTATTCCGGCAGTGGGAACTCTTTTTTTTTCTACCAGGAGCCAAATTCCTAAGAGAATAATCTCTTATTAATCATGGTTAGGATATAAAGCATGTTAAGAATTTGCTTTCCCCCCCCTTACATTATATGTTTAGATTTTTCCATACCTCATAACTAGCAGAGAAGAGAAAAACCACCTTTCATTTATTTTCAGAAGGTTTCTTAAAATGCATCTGAGGAACATAATTGGAATGAAGTACTGAGTTGTCTGAGCTTATTCTAACTCTGTGTATATGTCTAAACATTAACAAGTCATCAACTAGGCATTCAAATGTTCATCCATCCTTTGTTAATCCTGTTTACTAAAAATGGACTTAAAAGCACATAATAAGTGCATCACACTATGATACAGGGAAAGTGGCTTCTGATTAAGATAGATATCAGCATACTTCAGCACTATCTGCAGTGTTATTATCTTGATAATAATGCTACAGGAGGAAACAGAAAAACTTTATCTTCTCTTATATTATTGGAGATCTCTTTGTTGATGGTTTGGATAGTATCCAACAAAACTTTACCAATATCTTCCCTTCCTCCTCCCCGTTCCACGTAATCAAATCAAATTAAATCAAATTGAAATTTTTACTGCAGTCATAGATCAGGATACACCTTGGCATAGCCACATAGGCAAAGAAAAGTTTGATTGGAATTAGGTGGCATCAAAATTAAATACATACAATTTTAAAACTAGAGATGTGAGGTCTGCACTATTTTTGTAAAGTGGAGCTGAGAGCTAAATATTTAAACTGTGCCATAGTAAAGGGAAGAAAGGAAAATGGAAAGAATGGGAAATTTGTGTACATACCTACATACACTTAATCATTGATATTTTTTTAGGGTAAACTTCAATCTTATCAGTTTTGTTTGTTATGTGTTGAAAATTTCAGACTGAGAGATGAGTCAACCTATTTTCTTAATGGAAATATTGATATATAAAATAATGGCTCTGCCAGAAAATATTTATAGAATGATTCATGTTCAAATACAGTTCAGAAAAAAATGCTTCAGAACTTGCTCAAATATGAGGCTGGAATATCTCTTCTACTCATCCTATGAGTCTGAAAAAGGTGGCCACTTTTTTATTTAAGCAATCTGTTCAGTAAAGTTAATGCAGTCTTGTATGATTCTGACATAACTTTAATTATTTTCTCAGGAAAATATTAAGAACTAATATCCAACTTAAACTAATATCCAACTTAAAAATCAGGGGGTTTGGGGGAGGGGATAAGTAAGTTGGGCAGTGCATAATAGTATATCAACTAATTTATCTATTTTTCAGTGTTACAAAATTTAAGATAAAATTTGATATATCTAGGAATGGATTTGTAAGTTGATTCAACTTAAGCACTTAAGGCTTCATCTCAATCTTCTGTGCTTGTATGAAATTGAAGGAAGTGTGTGAAACTGACATCAACTATACTTGAAATAATGAGAATAAAGTATGTCTTTAGGAGAATGAGTGGAAAGTTATTATAACAAATATGAAATTCATATACAGTAGTATATCGGTGCTCATCATTAATTGGTTCCAGGATGTGTGATGAGTACAAAAAATGATGAGTAGCAACCCAATTTTTCCCATAAGGAATAATGTAGTGAGTCAAAAGGCAACTGATATAGACATAGTTTATTTGGTACTACATTGAGTACCACACAAACACTGAGTACTGGGATAAAATTTTCACACTGAAATGCATTGAGTACCAAATTTTATGAATATTAAAGCAGTTGAGTATCAAGTTACCACTGTATTTTTATCTTAAATTGTGCCTGCTTGGTGTGAGTTGGATGCAATCACTTGACTATTAGAAGTTCAATTTAAAAATACGAATATTATTGCACATGGAAAAGATTTGTCCTACTATTGCCACATTTAGACTAAAAGGACTCATAACATAATTTTGAATTGATGTTGCTGATTGATAGAGAAGTTATAACAGAGAGGTTACATTCCACAATGTACCTATCTTTGGAATCAATCAAGATATAAAATACTGTTTGTCTTTAAAAAAAATAAATTTTCAATAAAGTTATTAAAAAAATCAATCTGGGTTTTCAGTCTGGTCAGTTTTTGTTATTGATGTTCATAAGTTAAATTTCCATAACTTTTTTTTCTGGGGATGAGGAATAAATTTCAATATTCCATTATTTTGTTAAATCTGTTTATGTGTATCAATTCCTTAATTAGTTGGACCAATAACATTTAAAAATGAAGAAAAGATGGTATCAAGAAAAAATAATTTAATTTAGAATGGAAAAAAATGTCCTAACACACACATGAAAAAAAAGTATTTACAGTACTATCAGAAGCCACTGATATATGTAGCAGCACAAAAATGGATACACTCCTCCTTGTTCAATTCTTTGTGGAAATAATTGATTAAGGAGGCAAACACAATCTGTGTTCCATAAGCAGAACTCAAATCCCAATTAAATCTAGGAAATCTAATTCAGCTGCAACCTGCCATTTACAAAATGTCCCATATCTCATTAATTCTTCATTACCTTTCTGTGTGGCTGTGCTTATGCATATTTTTGCAAACTGAAATTTGCCAAAAATTGAAAAGCTCCTCAAAATCCTACTAGTTTTCTTTCTTCCAAGTCCCAGCTGAGAAATCCACTTTAAGGTACAGATGTTTAAATCGTAGGATTCTGTTATCACCTCTACATCATTGCTTTTCTTTTGTTTGAAGCCTTTGAATATGAATCTGACATTAACAAATACAATTATTTTTTCCAAAGATGTACTTTCACAGATTTTTTTTTAAAAATGTAATAACTATATAGGGCAAGCAGTAGGGAGAGAGAGAGAGAGAGAGAGAGAGGGGGGGGGAGAGAGGAGAGAGAGAGAGAGAGAGAGAGAGAGAGGAGAGAGGAGAGAGAGAGAGAGAGAGAGAGAGAGAGAGAGAGAGAGAGAGAGAGAGAGAGAGAGAGAGAGAGAGAGAGAGAGAGAGAGAGAGAGAGAGAGAGAGGACTTTTATGGCCAAGAGAGAGTAATTCATCCATGGGAAGAGACTTCAATTAATGTCCACGAATTCCAAATCTTACTGCCATTGCTACAGTGCACTTAATGTGTTACCCATTGTGTGAGTAGGATCATGGATAAGTTGGACCATATAAATATAATACATTTTATTAGCAACTGTACAGATACTCCTCAACTTACAATAGTTTGTTTAATAATAATAAACCCTTTATTATCAAAGTATAAAACGTATACAGTGAAATTGGCTGAACCTCCCTCTGTGCCCCCCTCACCACAAATTCACAGTGACTACAACCCCCCAACTTATTTCACCCTGTGAACTAATTGCACATCATACCGGCCTCACGTGTCTGTCATGCATAAAGTTATAAATTTATGTCCCATTCAGAAGCCTGACAGCCCGTGGATAAAATCTGTTTTTCAGCCTGTTGGTATGGCTGGCTATGTTTCTGTATCTCCTACCCAATGGTAGGAGAGTAGAAAGGTACCGACCAGGGTGTGAGTCATCCTTGAGAATTTTCCTCACTCTGCCAAGGCAACAGGCCCTGGCGATGTCATCCAGTGGAGTCAGGGAACAGCCCACAATGTCTTGTGCCATGCTCACCACCCTCTACAATACCTTCCTGTCCGCGGCTGTCAGGCCAGCATACCAAACCACAATACAATATGTGAGAACGCTTTCAATAGTAGACCAGTAGAAGAAGGTCATAAATCGTCGTTCTACCCTGTTCGTCCACAAAACCCTGAGGAAGTGGAGTCTCTGTTGGGCCTTTCTGGCCACCTAGGCTATATTAGTTTTGCAGGTAAGATCTTCACAGAGGTAGACTCCCAGGAATTTGAAGGAGGAAACTCTGTCTATACAGTCCCCTTCGATGTAAAGTGGGGCAGGTTCCTCTCTTTTCCTCCGGAAGTCTAGCACCATCTCTTAGTGACTATTCAAAGTCACAACAGCACTGAAAAAAGTGACTTAGGACCATTTTTTTGCAGTTAAAACCTTTGTAGCATCCTCATGATCATGTGATCAAACAACCAACTTATCAACTGCAGATTAACAACTGAGGCAAGAAAGTTTATAAAATGGGGCAAAACTCACTTTCAACAAGTGTCTCACTTAAGAACAGAAATTTCGGGCTCAATTGTGATTGTAAGTCGAGGACTACCTATATTGGATAAACACATATAAAATCAGCTTCAAAATGTTTGTAGGCAAGAAAGAGAGATGACTTAGATGAGATTCCATAGTGAATTTTATAGGAAAGATATACATATATCTTAATTTATTCAACCTTTTTTTGCTTCCTGAAGAAAACTGAAAATGTGTTTTGTTGATGTGAGCTTTTGCTTCCTCTTTGAATTTTCATTTAATAAAGATCCTGACATCATCCCTAATCTTAATCACTATGGAACTCCCCAAAACTGGCCCATATTTAACAACTTGTGAAATTTTGCCCATTTAGTTTCAACTACAGGTGACATTTGAGGATGCTGTAACCTCCCCTAAGTTGTTATCTCTAGTTATTATTAGGTTATGAAGTCAACTGCATCTTCAATATTCTTTACTACAACAGAACTACTGTGCAAGCATCTCTGACATTCAGTGGAATGATTGAATTCATAATGGCTTTACTCAGTTACTTTGAATATTGAATAAGCTCTTAAAATAGATTGCAACTGTATTTTCTTTGCATGTTGAAGGATGGTTATGTGACAAGAAATATAATTACGTTCTCAATAGAAACCAACAGAATCCTCAAAAAAACAATTGTTTATGCAACAGATAAAGAGTTAGATTTGCATATTCTTCCAGGCAGCTGAAAAGAGCAGGACATTGAGTTCTGTGACATGATGGATGGTAAGCAAGTATGTATTCCTTCCTTCCTTCCTTCCTTTCTTCCTTCCTTCCTTCCTTCCTTCCTTCCTTTCTCCCTCCCTCCTCCCTCCGTCCCTCCCTCATATCTTCACTTTGAGGCAGCCAAAGTGGTATATTATCCTGGTGATGAATAACCCACTTAGCAATAGATTTACAGTATGTACTGCTTCACAGTGCTTTACAGACCTCTCTAAGCAATTTACAGAGTCATCCAATTGCTCCCAACAATCTGGGTTCTCATTCTACCAACCTTGGAAGGATGGAAGGCTGAGTCAACCTTGAACTGGTGAGAATAAATGTAAAATAACAAAAGGAATGACATCTCTGGGGAACTAAAATGATTCCTGTAGTTCTAGAATCTACAGAACAGATGCCTGTATATCTAGAACAGGGGTCCCCACTGCCCAGTCCATGGACCAGTACTGGGCCACAGCATGCCAGCAACCGGTCTGCACAAAGCAAAGCCCCATCCACAAGATGCAGGCAGCACACAAAACCACACACCTTCTGGTCCACAGAAAAACCTTTCTCCACAGAACCAGTCCCTTGTGCCCCAAAGGTTGGGAACCTCTAATCTAGAATATCTCTTGAGTTAAATTAGAAGGATATTGAGGCAAGGCAGGGTGTATTCATGCAGTAAGAATATATAGGGAATATAATATCTAATCCCTGTTACAGCAGGGATTGAATTCAGAAAAAGATGTATAGTTATTTTGTGTTACACAATTATACAGTTATTTTGTGTTCTGCTGCGGGTTTTTTTTTTTTGTTAATAGTAATAATATCCTATAGTGGATGGGAAGAGGATCCATTAAAAGAGAAAATATTTTAAGCTTTTGCTACTTCTTTTCACACTTCCACTTTTTCTGTTTCTGAAGGAACAAATATGGAAAAAAAGTTCTTTATGTTTATTTTGATAAATATATTAATTTTGCCTTTTTGTTCCTGAATAATAACTCTGAATTTTGGTTTGGATATTTAGATATTGTAGAGATTAAGCTTCATCAATATCACTGGCTTCCAGCACTGATCATCTTCCATACACATGAATGAACCCAAACTAAATTCAGATGACTAATGTAGGAAATCAAATAAATGTTTGTGCTGCCAGTTGATATAAATGACATTTCCATGAGAAAAGTGCTTTCTCAAAACAGCTTTATAACAATTACTAGATGTCTGATCTAGGGGCTGAATATTAATTATAAAACAAACTGTGTTAATCAGCCCTAGTGGTTTCCCTTAATCTGGTTTCTTTGCAAGCAGACTACTTATTTTCATGAACTTTGCTGCAAACATATAGCAATCAAAATCATAGGGTCATTAATTTTACCAATAGGCATTTTGTTATCTATTTTACCAACAGATAATGACACAAAAAATGAATCTTTTAAAAAAACTATTAAAAAGTTATGTTGAAAATGTATATTCTCATGGAATATGCAAATTACGTACAGGGAGTCCCCAGTTTATGACCACAATTGAGCCCCAAATGACTTTTTATGACTTTTCTGGCCACAGTTGTCAAGTTGTTTAACCTAACACTGCAGTTGCTAAGTGAGTAACACAGTTGTTAAGTCAATCGGGCTTCCTCATTTGATTTTACTTGTTAGATGGTGGCAAAAGGGGATCGCATGACCTCGGAACACTGCAGCCGTCATAAATATGAGTCAGTTGTCAAGTGTCTGAATTTTGATCATCTGTATTGAAGGAAAAATATTTTTTTTTAAAATGAAGGCCAAAATTGCATCCAAGAATATGTAATAGGATTAACTGGATGTGTTTGTATTTATTTCTCCTATATATGGACCCTATGGATTTTTTGTTTGCATATTTGATATGTCTAAATCTAGATATTATGGAACAAATGTACAGAATACTCAAGATTATGAATATATTGAAAATAACAGACAAAAAGATATATTTATACAATTTTTCTCCCTTCCTTGCTCTCATTTTTTTGTTTTTTGGGGCAAAAAAATCTAGTGTTATATTATACATATACCCATTATACAGTAGGAAGACATGGTTTTACATTTTTGTATTACATTAGAATGTAACGAATACTGACAATTTAGCACAGCTTGAGGATTCAACTAATTTGTGTGTATAATAATTTCATTTAAATAAATTAATATAGACTGATAATAATCTGGGTTGACTTTCTGGAAAACACTACAATCAGAAGTTGTAAATCTGTGAAATAAAATCTGTACTTCTGCCTAAATCTAATAGGAAAATGGTTGGTGTTCTAACATTGCTAAGGCACTGTGTCACTTCTTGTAATTATCAAATGAAGTGTAACCAGGGAAATGAACCAAAGTTCATCAAAAGCTCTTTTTCAATATATAGAAAGTGTTTTATAATAAACATCACCTTGATAATAAAATCACATATAGCAGAGTGCAATGTGTACCTGGGTTTTTCTTTAATAATGATAGTTTAAATCAATCAATTTTGGTTTCTTTCAATTTCTCATTTTTCACAACACTAATCTTGTCCTATTTCTGATAGTTAATTTGCTTTACAAAATATTTATGGGCACATTTCTGTACCCATTGTACCATGTTTTCTAAACATGTTTAAATTTTTGCAAACAGTTCAGTTTAACATTTTAGCATGCTTTTTCTATAGAAAGAAACATTTTCTAAGTCTTTTTGTTTTCTTTCCCTAATGGTTAATATTTTAAATATATATATTGTATAAGTTGTGAGTAACACTGCAGTATTTGCAAATATAAAATATCTTTTCAACCAAACATTCAAATACTGGTTTTTAAAATATGTATTTAAAGAAACTGATATTAAAATATTAATTAAGCAATTTTTTTGTTCTTAATAATATGTTGCCCTCCCCCTACAATTTTATTTTTAGGAGTCTCATAAAAACATTACTTCTGATATGATATGATCTTGTTTAAAATTATTTTTGAAAAAATGTTCTTATACACTCATAATGTTACACTTAGGGAAAACCCTAAGTTTAGAAACAACTTTGCTTCAGATTTGATAGTCTAGTTTCTCAAATTTCAGAATTGGCTTAAAAATATTACTGTTTTACCTTTTTATATGCTTTCATGAGGAATGGAAAAGACTGATGTGGGATCACTTTTTTTGAGGGACTGATTCCAACTATTTTATCAGCTGCTTTTCCATTTTTAGTGGGCCTCTGACATCTCATTTAAAGTACAAGTGTTTTCCTTGGCCATTTGTGACTTATTTATTTGGTAGTACAGTACTGGTAGTTCTAATTTTAAATGCCCCCAAGAGCTCAGATTCATTCACTTAACAATAGCGGCACAGAAACCAAATGCAAAAAGAAACAAGGAATTCCTAATAGATGGTTTTAGAATATGCATATTCTTCTTAACAGGGAATAAAGACTTAAGCTCCCTGTGTTCTGGGGAAAAATGGAAAATATGCATGATTTTTCCTCAATGGGAAGACCATACCCCTCATCCTTTACAGGAAAAAAGTGAATAACCTCTCTATTTTCTCCCAGAATACAGTTTTAAAATGTGCATCTCCAGACCGCAACAGAAATTTATTTATTTATCAAATTTCTATAGCCACAGCATACATCAATTAATTAAAACAATAAATCTATTAAGAAAACAGCCATTATTAAAATATAAAACCCACAAAATACAAGACAGGGTGAATATTAACCATGGGATCCTCTCAAGGTTTCACCAGTCACCTGGGATCCCACACCTGATGACATAGCAAAGTCTTGAGGGACTTCTGGAACACTAACAGAGATGGAGCTAACCTTACCTAACCAAGGAGAAACTTCCTGATACTTAGAATAATTAACCAGTGGAACAACCTGCCTCCAGAAGCGGTGAATGCTCCAGCATTGGAAGTTTTTAAGAAGAGACTGGACAGCCATTTGTCTGAAATGGTATAGGATTTCCTGCCTGCGCAGGGGGTTGGACTAGATGACCTCCAAGGTCCCTTCCAACTTTATTACTATTATTATTATTATTATTATTATTATTATTATTATTATTATTATTATTTACCTCAGGGGAGGAGAATGTTCCATAAAATGGGTACCGTGGCATAATTAAGAAAAAACCTAGCTCTTCTCATGCCAGACTTCAAGTAGCATTTGTGGCTTTCTTCACAAAATATAAAATATATAAATAACCTGATCTAATCAACACCCATTAAGCTGAGGAATGCCATCAATTTTCAAATGCTCCAAGGTGAATAAAAAGTTTTCTTTTTGTGCGTAACCAAAATTGGTAAGGAAGTACCTTACTGAAATAGCATACCTTGCTTAAATTGAAAAGACAAATTATTTTGAATTAGAGAATATAATGAGAGGAATGGTAATGGAAATCAGCAAAAAGAGAGAAAGAGAGAGAGAGAAAAAAGTTGACACCTGCAAGGTCATTGAAGAATCAATGAAAGCGATCAATGTATCTCATTAAGAATAGGAATATGATGACAAAATTAGTCAGGGTGGTCAGGTTCATGTCAGGAAGTGATGTATTAATTCACAGTAAAGATATTTTCAGAGGAAAGAAGAAATCTGAAACATTTATAAACAGATAATTAAAGAATGAGTTAGAGAGTTATCAGAAATGCAGACAACTTATATCAGAGAATAATAGAGAATGTGATGGGTTAGGAAGCAAAATTCTTTGACTTGGCAATGAAAACACCGCAATAACAAACACATTAGAATTAAAACATCTCTCCACCCATCTTGAGCTTCGATTTTAGAGACCTGGAAATATTCATAGTAGCCTCATTTACTGGTAAGCACTAAAAATGAAGAGTCTCCCAATAAACCAGACTGTTCTGTGACAGCATCTTCAATTAAGCAGGGCAAAATAAAGAGGTTCCCAAATGTATAGAACCTTTTAATCACGTTCAGTGACATGTGGTAGAAACCCTTTGCAATATACAATGGTTCTTCAAGAGCCCAAATGCCCTAGACTTTGAAGATGGAATTTGTGCCACTCAGGAATGTTATTGGGTAATGCAGGATACATGAACTGCATATTATGGATAATAACAATGCCAGGCTCAGTAAAGTACTATTTACAGAATATTTTCAGCAACTTTTATTTCATTCTGACAATCATAATTTAATGTAAATAATGTAATATACTAATAATACTAATACTCATACTATAATAATAATAATAATAATAATAATAATAATTTAAAGTAAATGAAATGTAAAAGCTTAATTTAGAGCACTCATTTTAAAAATGAATGATCATCTTCTCCATTATAGGCCAAGTGGTTAGGACAATCAGCTGTTTTTAATATTTTCATATATAGATATTGCCAAAGTTGCAGTCACCCACTCCAGTTGGTTCATATTTATGATCCTAACTAGTCTGACAATTGTTTTGAGCATTAAATTTTTAATTCAGTTGTTAAGGAGATTTTATCTTGCTATATATAATGTTCTTAATTACTATTAAGTAATAGTTGATACTTACTGTTGCCGAGCGTCATTTTTTGGCCCACAACAGGCAAAACTGGATGCACACTTGGAGGCAGTCAGATTTGTTTATGTGATGTTTAAAGGCAACTTGATTTGTAAAAATGGACAGGCCTTTTAATTTCCGCAGATCTGACTGCTTCAAAAGGGGTGAATTACAAAAATTAACAAGTCTAATTTTTGTGGGGATCCTTCCAAAGTTATGCAAAAAATTTAAAACCAGATAAATTGTTTTTATGTTTAATCAACACAATTCATTAAGGGGAAGAATTAAATACAGCAAACTAGGAGGCTTAGAAGGATGTGCTGGGCAGGTTCATGGCATTGTTCTTATAAAATAGTGAACACCATCTGATTGGAAGGTTTATGCCTCTCAGTGTGACAAAAATGTATAAGCACAAACAGAAAAATGATCATAGTTTCCTTCTTTTCCTTCCCTTCATATGATTTCAAGTCAAAAGGTTCTAGCTTGAACTTCTGATTCAGCTTTTATAAAAATAAAACAAAATTATGGATTTTTCAACTCACTTCATTTAGCAGCTCTTTTTAATAACCAGAGTTACAGAATGATCTGCAAATTCTACATATCAGTTCCTCAAGGTAAACCAGGTCAGGAAACACATTAACCAAGAAGATCAAAGCTATAGAGGTAGTCCTCAACTTACAATCATTTGAAGTTACAACAGCATTAAAAACAGCATTCTCACACTTACAACAGTCACAGCATCCCTATGTTCACATGATATAATGTTGGGCACTTGACAACCAGCATATGTTTACATGGTTGTAGCATCCCAGCATTATGTGATGGCCATTTGCATCTTTTCCAGTCAGTTTTCAACAAGCAACATCAAAGAGGGAAGCCAGATTCACTTAACAACCACCTGATTCACTTAAGAACTTCAGTGATTCACTTAACAACCTAGCCAAAAAGTTGTAAACTTGGGCATGGCT
Source organism: Bothrops alternatus (assembly GCA_034064705.1). Classification (NCBI taxonomy): domain Eukaryota; kingdom Metazoa; phylum Chordata; class Lepidosauria; order Squamata; family Viperidae; genus Bothrops; species Bothrops alternatus. Next base: position 8,629,919 of record JARGCV010000040.1, read on the forward strand.
CATTTAACAACTGACTTGCTTAGCAACAGACATTCTAGTTTCAATTGTGGTTATAAGTCAAACTGACCTGTACTTGATTAAGATAAGCTACTGCATAATAACAGAATCTTGCAAGCCTGGTTGTGCGTCTCTTCCTGTCCTTCCTTCTATACCCAATCATGGAGGAATCATCTAAAGTCTCTGCTCAGGACTTAAGGGATGCATCTGTCCTTTTTTGTTTATATAACACTTTCTTAACACTTCCTTCAAAGCAATCTGCCTGGTTCTGTATGCTAATACATGGAGCCACCATTTTTGCTCTCCAAATTATGCAATTAATATCACACCTTTGTGAAGGTACATTTGAGAATTTGGCCTTTGAGAATTACATTCCGATAATGTTGACCTGGTGCTAAAGCCAGTAATAGATAAAAGGAATTTAGATTTCTAAAATTCTTCAGATTCAACTCTTTATAAATGGGATTGCTTTGGTGGGAATAGCAATATCAAACATCTGCAATGAAATATCTGAATTCTGGTCATACCAATTCTAGAATTCTTCCAAGATGCACAAATGGTTCCAAATGCTGTACATTCCATTATAGTTAACAGATTTCTCCAGCTGGTTTAAAGTTGATTTGATTTTCTCCATCTTTGTCTGTTCTTGGAAGAACTGAAATTTTGATATGAATTGAACCCCAAACCACCTAATTTAAAATGCAGCTTGTTCTTTTGAGGAGGATAGATCATTTCAAGATTTACAAATAATGTGGATGGTTGATGTATTACTACCGGTACTTCTTAACAGGCCATTTACTAACTGATGAGTAAACACTTTTATTAATGCCTACCTATTTCTTTCATATCAAATAGTAATTAGTAAAGTGTCTTTTAGGAGACTAGCGGAGAAATTAATTTTACCAAGCTGTTATTGTCAGAAAAGATAAGCAGGAAGATATTTCTGGGAAACAGTGAGTTGTTAAAAGAGAAACCTTTCATCATGCTCTCTGAAGTATTAGAGAGCCACAGAAGAATGTATTCTGTTAGAAATTATGACAGTGATGCTGATTGACTAATTTTTCATGAAAGTCTCAACTTCTCGTAGTATCCCCTATGATAGGAAGCTCAAAAGAAAAGAACTTAGTATCAGTATGATTGAGGGAAGTAGGAAATATAAATTGCAAGGGGACAACAAGCAGTTGAAAAGGAAAATGAGAAAAAAGCACAGGATCCAAGAATACAAGAAATAGCTAATAAGAGAAAGGATTCTGAAGAATATTTTGATCTAGAGGTAAAAGGAAGAAGGCAAATGGATTGGTAAAGCTTGGGCAAGAAAATTTGAAATTTGAAGCTGCAAAAAAAAATGGAGTTGGAGAAAGAAGGGGAGGGCCAACTATCAGGAATTGGATAAAGGTATTCCTTGACTTACGAGCACAATTGAGCCCAAAATTTCTGTTACTAACCAAGATAATTGTTAAGTGAGTTTTGTTCCATTTTACAACCTTTCTTGCCACAGCTGTTAAGTGAATCTTTGCAATTGTTAAGTTAGTAACATAGTTGTTAAGTGAATCTGGCTTCCCCACTGACTTTGCTTGTCAGAAGGTGTCATGGCCCCAGGACACTGCAACGGTCATAAATACAAGCCAGTTACCAAGTGTTCAAGTTTCGATCGCATGAACCTGGGGATGCCGCCATGGTTGTAAATGTGAAAAACAGTCATAAGTCCCCTTTTTCAGTGTTGTTGTTGTAACTTTGAAAGATCAGTAAATGAATATTTTTAAGTTGAGAACTATCCGTTTCAGAATTGTGCATCATCAGGGACAAGGAGGATTGAGCAGATTGGCTTGGAGGCCAATAAAAAGGCAAGGAAATAGGGCATAATACTTCAATTATGTCTGCTTCCATCACCCCCTTCTGTAGTTATTACCTTTTTAGAACACAATTTTATATTTTCAATTCCAGACTTCGTAAACACATGTGCAGTTTTTAAGATTAAAAAAACAAAATTTAAAAACCCATAAAGTGTATAAATCAGCCATAGGCTAGAGCACTAATAGAATCAATGGGTGAAGAATCAGTTCTTCTGAATATCAGTTGTGGGTTGAATGACAATGAGGATCAGTTCTCCTGAAAGCTTGAAAGCATTTGGCTAGCCAGTTATGGCAATGGGATACAGGATATAATAGACTATTCCTGTGATCCAGCAGGGCATTTCTTTTAAGATATAAACTGCACTCTCACTGCTCCAAAATATGATCCATTCCCAAAAAGCTTCAAATTACCATATGCAAATAAATTTGTTTTCTAAAACTCTAATCTTTTAACAGGGATTTGAAAAGCTCCAAAGGGGAGTAAAAACAATATCATAAGTACCAATAAAATTACCATCTCATATGCATTTGGAATATAAACAAGCACATCATTTAAACTCATCTTGATTAAACAGGCTTCCTCTGCATTTTAAGCAAGCAATAATAAGAGTGTGCCTGACTCTGCCACCTAGTACTATGTCTGCAGAACCTTTTCTTGTTTAACATGTTATCTAATCAGGATTGATTTGTGACTGGTAAATAGTTTGCTGTGACTGAAAGCTATTTCATTATCCAAATTGTCATCTCTTATTCTAATAATAATTGTTCAAGTCCTGATGATGGGATTTGTATATATATTTTTCAACAGAATTCTTTGGACCATCTTCCTTTCTTTGTTTAGGTTTAAAATAGGTTCATACAGGATTATATACCACATGTATTCATATGAATTTTTTTAAAATCTCCTTGATAGCAATCAGTTATTTTCTGCCTTAAACTAAAAAAAAAAATATCACTTTTCTATCCGTGAATGCTTTTGAGGATTGTGATGGCAACTGCAATCATTCGCCATCTTGTAAGCTGTGCGAACTTCAGTGTGCTTTCAGGTGCTCCAATAAGTAAAGGAATAAACTATTAATAAGGGAAAGAAAAATCCATCCATTTTGGGCCACAAAGACCACCTTAGCTCCTCATCTGCATTCATGTTATGAATTTGCTGAGTTGATTGCACTGAGTGTCAGTTCTCCTTTTCTCTAATCCTTTTTAGGAAATGTGTCTGCATGCACCATGGTGGTTACATTTGGTATTACGTGATTCATATTTTGAGTTTCATTAAAAGAGTTCAGTTCTATTCACTTTGTTCTAATGTGACTCACAATAGTTACCGTATTGGATTTATAGCAAATTATTTAAAGGGGGGGAATTTTAGACAGTTCTTTAGATTGCTTGTCAATCCTACGCTTAAATGGAGCATGTTCAAAATTTAGAAAGCCTTGCTCTTTGGATATTTCATCCATTTTGCACAGTCACATTTCAAGCTGCAATTTGAAATATGACAAGATTTAAATGTATCTGAAATGTTTGCATTTAAAAGGCCATGAATAGACATTAAATGGAGAAGTAGGGAGGGAGTAGAGTCTATTCAGAGATCAAGAGCATGCCTTGCTTTTGTTGTGAAAACATTTCTATGCCTGATATTTCCCCTGAAAATGTAAAGCAAGGAAAGAGTGATTTTGACTCTGAACTTTCCAAAACAGCTATGGCATTAATTTAGTAGTTACAACTGATAAAAGCTTATTATCTTGGCAAAATACATACATTTCAGAAGGAAGGTTAAAAGAAAATATTTCAAAAATAGAGTTACCATATTAGAGCTTGAAAAATCGGAATGACTTTTAGTTGGATAAAAGAAATACATAAAATTCTCCTTGCTTCCATCTAGTGCGTGCCCATATTTTTGCACACAAAATTGACTAGCCCTTCTTACAAGAGATGTTTCTTATTTACATCATCATCATTGACCACAAGGATAAAGCAATATTGTGAAAATGCACTTCTGAAAATGCAATGTGATTTTTAATTTCTATTCCCCATCCACAGAAGATATTGTTCTCAGGAAAAGAAAGAATGCATTCTGTATCGTTAATAAACAAAACCACTGAATTCTATTCAAGATGTGTTCTAGAGCTGATAAGGAGTTTTATATGTTAATACAGGCTTCAAGCTTTAACTGGAATTATTAGTACAGTGATGAGATAAAGGCTAGTTGATGTATTAAGCCAACTATTACTGGACTTCTGGTTCCAGGTCGTGGCACTTCTAGTTGTACAAGGAGACTCGTCTCCATGTCGGCTAGCCTCCCTCCATCGGTAGACCCTTATGCGGGTCTAAAGTCACCCTGGAGGGTGTGACTTCTGTCAAAGAGGCTTTGCTTGGCCGCGGAGGAGTGGTGGCTCCTCCAGCTGTCCGGGCCAGACTCTGAGGACCGACGGAGAAGAAGATCGGCCAGTAAAATGGCCGATCACCTAGCCGCTAGAAACCGCAAGTCAAAGAACAGCTAAGCTTTGAACCTACCATGGTGAATCCAGGTAAGATATTTCTTTTTTTCCCTCTCTTTTTGCTTTTCTATCTTTTTTGCCTGTGAGAGCCCTGTTGGAACTATTTCCCTGGCTTGGAAAGGCAGCTTCTATGTGTCTGGGAAGAAAGGCAAACAAAAGAATAGAACGAAGCCTTAAAAACTATGTTTTCTTTATATAAGTACATTTTGGGGTACTGGAAAAAAATTTTTTTCTTCCTAAGGACTCTATTATCAGCCTATGTTGTTGTGTCTTTTTTTTAATACTTCTTCCTCTATTTTTCTCTGAAAAAATAAAAAAAAGGGATGAGGGAGGAAAAAAGAAAAAAAGTGAAATGAATGACGTTTGAAAAAAAAGATTTTTTAGCTTACTGAGGATATCTACTGGTTAAAAGCTAATATGGCAATTGAAGAGGAGATGATTTCTTTATGAGAAAGTTAATTTGATGAAGTTGAACAATTTTTATAAAATGGAGCTGCACTCACATTTAAACTGTAAACTTATTCTGGAAAAGATCTATGAGACTAAAGTGGAAATATGTGTTACAATGAAAGAGCTTACTACAGAATTAAGAACCAGATTTTTTTCTTCAAACTTCAAAATTGATTTTCAGACTATACCTGATTCTTCTATAAAACAGATTACACAAGGAGAGGACTTAACTGAAAATAAAGAGAACTTGATCTTGCCTTATAAATAATTTACTTATGATGCTGAGAACCAGAAAAAGCAAAGACTGGGACTTCAAATCTTAAAGCAACAAGTCTTCATGGTTAAGAAAATCAGACGGCCAATGCAAAGATCAAGATGGCTCTTACTGATCCAAATACTACTACAAGCAATAAAAAAAGACTTATCAGCTGGAAGTGAAGCTCTGCTATGGAAACCCACTTGGCATTTGAAAAAACCTAGAATAAGACTAAAAAAAAGAGTGAAAATTAAAGTGTTATGTAATGGACTAAAGGCAATCTAGAATTATGGACTGATTTAAGGACTAAGATTATGAGTTAGATGTGCGATTAATGGAAGATATATAAAACTTACCTGTATGAAAATTACTGATGATTTATTTGTTTGATGACTAATGAATTGAAACAACCTAAAGTCTGATGCTATTTGGTCAGTTTAAAGAGATTGATTGATGGATTAGATAGCTTTAGAATAGATTATTGTTTTAACTTAAAAAGGAGATATTTTTTGGTAATGGATTAAAGGTAATTTAGAATTATGGATTGATTTTAGGATTAAGATTGTGAGTTAGAAGTAAGAGAAAAAGGCGTGATTAATGAAATATATATTAAATGGATTAAGATTATGTTTTTTTTTCCTTTAGGACAATACGGTTACTTGCAAGAAATTTTTTATGTAATTTTGAGTTAATCTAATAAGATGATTTGTTTGTTTGATAATATGGATGTTATTAGTTATGATAGATTATTATTTTAACTTAAAAAGGAGACATTTTAAGGTAATGGATTAAAGGTAATTCAGAATTATGGATTGATTTTAGGATTAAGATTGTGAGTTAGAAGTAAGAGAAAAAGGGGCAATCAATGAAATATATATTAAATGGATTAAGAATATGTTTGTTTGTTTTTTCTTTAGGACAATAGGGTTACTTGCAAGAAATTTATTATGTAAATTTGAGTTAATCAAATAAGATAATTTGTTTGTTTGCTAACATGGATGTTATTAGTTATGATAATTAATTGGATGTAATTTGAATTCTGTTTAATGGATCGAAAGGACTTAAGGTTTGATTTTCTTTTGTTAGTAAAAAGAAATTGATTAATTGATAGACTAGACACGTATAGGATAGACTAATACTTTATTTTAATTAAGGGATATTAGTGGAAGAATTAAATGAAATTTATGAAAAAATCAAGGAATTAGAATATATTTGGAAGGGATACCCGAATTGATAAGGTTTGTATTTAAAGTTAATTTGACTATGGTAGTGTAAATTTCTAAAAGTTTTAAAAACAGGTATAGGTTGATTAAATTTAAGCTAGACTTTAAAGTAAATAATAATGAAAGAAAACATAAATCTCTGTCATTTTAAATTATAAACAAGGGAGATAAAAATGACAGGGTAGAAAAGTAACATAAATGTTTTGATGTAAGCCAGGGTGTCAAACTGCTGGCCACACCCACCCCAGCACCAGCAATGCAAAAAAGTCACAATACGTCATGACACGTCATGTGACATAGCGAATTTGACACCCATGATGTAGCCCATTCCTTGTACACTCCATTTCTGACTGAGAATTTTTATTTAATTCTAATTGTCCATCTGTGGTACTAAGCACTCCTTGCAGAATTTTCAATCATAAAAAAAAGAGCCAAGTCTATGATAGCAAAGGAAATCCTGCTTGTGTGAAATCTGCCATGGAGATAATAAGAACAATTTTTATAAAGCAAAGGTGCTTTAATGCTGCACTCAGAAATTAGGTTTATAAAGTATAGCAATAAACTATAATGTACTTTGAAGGGTTTTTTTCTTAGCTTATATAGTTATTATCTATAGTGCCGCAAAGAACATGTCAAGAATTGCTGTAATTCTAAACTTGATTTCATCCCAGTGGCTTTAAAGTTTTCTTAAGCAAAATCCATAGCAAAATCTTATGTAGAACTCAGATTTGATGACTTACCAGTATTCACCATTTAGAGTCACAGTCAACTAATCAAAAACATTTAAGGTCTCAACATTGTTTTGTGATCATAGGTTGGCCTTTTAAGAACAAATCTGAATTGCAGTCATTAACTATTGACTAAAATTGAACTTAACCACCTTGGGTTTGACTCTCCTTTTGTTGATATAAGATATCTTTTTGGTATCCCTTTATGGGTGCAATGATATTTTTTTCTTTTCTGGGGTAGTTTTAGCATTATGGTTAGACAACTTCGGTAATCATTATCAATATTAAGAAAAAATATAAAGAATATGGATCACCCCAGTTGGATGTTTCACTGGCTAAAACTTACTTGAATGTTAACATTAATGTTAACATTGATCAATCAACATCAACAGCTAATACATTCATTGAATTCCCAGAGATATAAGAATCTTCATACTGCTAGTTATCCATGGGAAGTCTATTTGGGAAATATAGGAAACATTCATACTGTAACAGAATTTCTCCTTGTGCTTTTAGTGAGATAAAGTTAGAAGATCATGTAGTTCTAAGCTTCCATTGTGTAATTACTCTGATTTATGACTCTTATACTGTTATCTTAATGTGTCACAATTTACTTTTTTGGCATTGCCAACCCTAGACACAAGAAGATATCAAAAGGTGGCTAAATGTAGTGGAAGATTAGGGAAGAAAAATGTATTGCTCTCCTTTGATTGGCCCCCGGCAGTTTCCATAATTCTTTCTAACTGTTTATGTGAGATAAATGTCTTCGTGATTTTACCTTTGAGGTTATTTTATGCTAATTTATACCACCTTGCATATGTATGTGCATTATCTTGCCACTGAGCAAAATAAAGTTTGATTTGATGGGATGGGTTTTTAGCCTTCTTTTCATGAAGCATAAACCCCAAATTGTTCTCAGCATGATACATGAATTTAGCATTTGTGTGTGGTAAACAAACTTATTAATAAATGTAATGCTTTTAATTTAAATCAATGTATGAGCTTAGACAATTATTCACAGGTAACAGTATCAATTCTGCAGGCATCATTAGTTGATGCTATATGACTCATTCCAGTAATTCAGAATTCTTCTTACTCATGTAGTACCACTATCAGTTCTGTTTTATTTGTTTTGTCCTAGCATCTGATGGAATGGTTAGAACTAGAGATTTATGTGAAATATTTGTGCCCAAGCCAATCTTCAATAGAAACAAGGCAGAGGTTAGGGCAGACGTGTCAAACTTGCAATGTCACATGATGTCGCGCAACGTATCGGGACGGTTTTGCCATTGCCGGCAATGGGGTGGGTGCGGCTTCCAGATGACACATCCGGCCCGCGGGCCAGCAGTTTGACACCCCTGGGTTAGAGATTCCCCTGGGTTAGAGATTCAATAATTTCAATGGATTTTTTTTCCCCATTTTCAGTTTCCAAAAGATCATTTTTCCTCATCCCTCTCCTACCGTAGCAGTCAGTAAAGTTTGCTTGTAAAGTTCAATTAGTTTTTAACATCAGTTTGCAGATAGGTCTTACAATGAGAGGGTATACATGGATTTTGCCTTCATCTTAGCTTTTATTAAATTGATGTAAAGTAATCAATTGTCTAGCTTTTCATTCTGAAAGAAGTGATATTTAACTGGGATCAATTTTTCAGGTCTGTTGTGAGGTATAGTCTTCAAAATTGTTTTTAATTACTCAGACAATTGGGGAAAATCATTGAACAGTGATGTCTGAAATGTCCCTAGGAGAATAATAACATAAAACATGTAAGACAGTTCTGTTAATAAAAATGTCAGATATTATTAAGCTGGCCTTCACTATAGATATAAAGTGCCTATTACCAATTTTTATTGTGGTTAGAATATATATTTCATAAACCCAAATACCGTTGTGTTGTGCATTTTGATTGAGTATAGCTTACTCAATTTATGAATATGTTATTATACATCATGTCATATAATTATACAGGTTTTAAAAATATAATTATTTAAAATGTAAGTATCTAAAAGATCCAATATATTTTGAGTTGGACATAAAAGTGTGTCACGATTTTTATTTATTTATTTTGTAATTTATTTCATTTGTATAATCCCATAGGCTCTAGGAGACTACCAATTTCAATTTAAGATTAAAAGTATGCATAAGGAAATATGGAAAATAAAACCCAAATATGTAAAAAGACAATCAAATTCATTTTTAAAAAAAACCCCTAGAAAAGATGGAAGTTCTTGCTTACATATAAGGTTTCTAACCATTTCCTCTTTCTGTGATAGATACGACAGATGCTATTAGCATCTTTCTTTAAGTCCAGAAGAGTTGATCAAATTTTCATAGGAAAATTGCTCCAAAGTCTTGGAGTAGCTATTGAAAAACCCACTTCCAAGCCCCCTTAAATGGCAATCACATAGGGAGAGAACTTGAAAGGAGCTGATCTTGTTTGATCAGAGTAGACAACTATTGAAAAAATGGTCCCACAGATAACCCAGTATAGAGCTTTACTTTAAAAGTAACAGAAAACAACTTGATTTCAACCAGAAACCATACAGAAGCAATGCAGCTTCCTATGCAGATTGGTCAGCCAGGAATATGGGACTACACATACTGCCCAGATAGCTGCCTTCTGTACCAGTTGTTTCATCTGAATGTTCTTCAAGGACAGTCCTCCATAGAGTGCATTGCAATAATCCAAACGGATGATGACTAGGGCATTAGTAACTGAGTAGGGCCTCCCAATCCAAAAATGACTGCAATTGATAAATAAGATGTAACTGTGAAAATGCACTTCTGATTTTATATAAACTGATAAGCAGGAGTCTAAGAAAAGCCCTGAATAATGAATTATCTCTAAGTGGAAGTATGTAAAGGTGACATTTCCTTTGGATTGTTAAGCCTGACAAGCTAGAGTGATTCCTTCTGAGTCCCTTTCTCCTCATCCAGAACATGACAGCATCCAATGTCGAAGTCAATCACTGAATCATTTATTTGACCCAAGGTCAAAATATATAGTTGGATATCAACAATATATTGATGACACCAAAACTTATGCACTGCCCAGAGGTTTCATGTAAACGTTAAAAAGAAGTGGGGAAAGGAGAGAGTCTCAAAGCATTTCAGACAGAACTTTCTCTCCTACCCACCAACTGCCCTTTCAGGACTGTCTTTACTCTAGTCCTCAAAGATGGTCCAGAAGAATACCATAGTTAATTATATTAAAAGCTACTGACAGTTAAAAGAGAACCTGGGTGGTTGAACTCCCATGATCCCAGTCTCTCAATAGGTAATGTACAAACAAAACCAATGTAGTTCACATGCTGCTCCATAGAATGTAACTACTAAGAGTTTGGTGCAATTAGTCAAAATCATAGTTATGTTTATTCCAATGGGTGAGCAGGATCTTGAGTGAAATGCTCACCAGATTCTCAAGAAAAAAGTATTGTGCATCTTATGAAAACTTAAGGAATCCACTAGGCATCTAGCAGAGACCAATCTAAGGAATCCACTAGGTATCTAGGAGAGACGAATCTAATAGTGCAGAGGACAATTGTGCCACAAAATTTCACAGACATCAGAAAAGGTTCTGGCCAATGAGTGAGGCTAAGAGCCCTCCACATGTTGCATATCCCTGAGATAAAAACAGATCTAATGTGAAACTATTCATGTTCATTGGCTTCCAATGAACTGAGTCAAATCTGGTTGCCATCATAAACCCCAAATTCCTCAGGTGCTCTAGACTCATCACCAAGGGAAGGCTGACTAGCACTGTCAACCTAGGGGACTACACCAGCAGCATGGATGATTATTCTTAAATGACTGATTATAGACATGTGGCATTGTATAGCCACCCCATAGGAATGAGGCAATGTATGGCAATGGTGCAGAATTTTTCTGCATGAAAGTCATTTTTATATATATTAGTTGCTGCAGGCTTTAGAGATGATGACTGTTTGGGTAATTCCTGCAACTATCTTATAAACCAGAATGACCAATTTGCTAGAAATAAGTGTTTAGTATCATTCAGGATTAGTAAAACCAGAAGAGATTATGCATTATGAAAAACCTGTTGTATTGGTAATTGTCTTTTTTCCCAACAAAACTTTTTTAGGATTACTGAATTAATTTATTTATTTTATTTTATTTTATTTTATTAAATTTCTATACCGCCCCTCTCCCGAAGGACTCGGGGCGGTGTACAGCCCAAACTTTAAAAAACATATAAATGTACAAAATTTAAAATAATTAAAAATAAATTAAATCATTTGGCCAAAATCCTAAAACCCAAAACATACAAAATTTAAAATCTTAAAAAAAATACTCAGAAGCTTCTATGCCAGGCCGGCCTGTCGGAAAAGGAATGTTTTTAGTTCCCGACGGAAGGTGCGTAAATCTGTTATTATACGGAGTTCGGGGGGGAGCTCGTTCCATAACGTGGGAGCTCCCACAGAGAAGGCTCTCCCCCTGGGGGTCGCCAGCCGGCACTGTCTGGCCGACGGCTCCCTGAGGAGGCCCTCTCTGTGGGAGCGTACCGGACGGCGGGAGGTATTTGCTGGCAGTAGACGGTCCTGTAAGTATCCGGGTCCGATGCCATGGAGCGCTTTAAAAGTGGTCACTAACACCTTGAACCGCACCCGAAAGACCACCGGCAACCAGTGCAACTCACGCAGGAGCGGTGTTACGTGGGAGCGCCACGACGCTCCCATCACTACCCGCGCGGCTGCATTCTGGGCAAGTTGGAGCTTCCGGATGCACCTCAAGGGGAGCCCCATGTAGAGAGCATTACAGTAGTCCAGCCTGGAGGTCACGAGGGCATGAGTGACTGTGCGTAGCGAGTCCCGGTCTAGGAAGGGACGCAACTGGCGCACCAGGCGAACCTGGTGGAACATCCTCCCGGCCACGGCCGTCAGATGGTCCTCTAAGGACAGCCGTGAGTCCAGGAGGATTCCCAAGTTGCGAACCCTTCCTGTGGGAGCCACTGTTTCGCCCCCAATACACAGCGATGGAATCAGCTGGCTGTACCGGGATGACGGTAACCACAGCCACTCGGTCTTGGAGGGGTTGAGCTTGAGTCCGTTTCTCCCCATCCATACCCGCACGGCCTCCAGGCACTGGGTCAGCACGGCAAGGGCATCGTTGGGGTGGTTTGGCGTGGAAATGTACAGCTGGGTATCATCAGCGTACTGGTGGTACTCCACGCCAAAACCACGGATGATCTCACCCAGCGGCTTTACATAAATGTTGAACAGTAGAGGCGAGAGGACCGACCCCTGAGGTACCCCACATACGAGGGGTCTCGGGGTCGACCTCTGGCCCCCTGTCAACACAGACTGCATCCGGCCAGAGAGGAAGGAGGAGAACCACTGCAAGACAGTGCCTCCTATGCCCAGCCCCTCCAACCGTTGCAGCATGATACCATGATCGATGGTATCAAAAGCCGCCGAGAGGTCCAATAGCACCAGAACAGAGGAGCAACCCCTGTCTTGGGCCCGCCAGAGATCATCCACCAACGCAACCAATGCTGTTTCCGTGCTGTAGCCAGGCCTGAAGCCCGACTGGAACGGATCGAGATATGACGATTCCTCCAGGTGCTGCGGGAACTGTCGGGCAACCACACTCTCAACAACCTTCGCAAGAAAGCGAAGGTTGGAGACGGGACGGTAGTTTGATAAAACGGCTGGATCCAGGGCAGGCTTCTTGAGGAGGGGTCTCACCACTGCCTCTTTCAAGGCAGCGGGAAAGACACCCTCACTCAAGGAAGCGTTGATAATTGCTCGGAACCAGCCTCGTACCACCTCCCGGGAGGCCAGCACCAACCAGGAGGGGCACGGGTCCAGTAAACATGTGGTCGCCCTAAGTCCCCCCAGCAACCTGTCCACGTCCTCGGGGGTCACGGGGTCAAACTCAACCCAGGTAACAGTCTCAAGACCAGCCTCCGCCTCTCCCATTGGACATACCCAGTTGAAGTCGAAGCCTTCCCGTATCTGAGCGATTTTATCATACAGATATTTTCCGAAATCCTCAGCTCTACCCTCTAAGGGGTCTCCCCTCACCTCCTGATGAAGGAGGGAGCGGGTCACCCTAAACAAGGAGGCTGGGCGGTTATCTGATGACGCAATAAGAGCAGTGAGGTAGGAACACTTCTCTGCTCTTATCGCCATTAGGTAGGACCTAATATGGTCTCTTACCAATGTTCGGTCAGATTCGGCACGGCTCGATCTCCAACTGCTCTCTAGGCGTCTTTTCCGGCGTTTCATCTCTCTCAACCCCTCGTTATACCACGGGGCCGGTCGAGACCCACGCCGAATCAGAGGCCGCAAAGGCACAACTCGATCCAGGGCACCGGCAGCCGCCCTGTCCCAGGCCGCCACCACCTCTCCAACCGAGTCGTGTGTCAGAACCTCAGGAATTGGCCCAAGCTCTGCCTGGAACCGCTCGGGTTCCATCAGCCGCCTGGGGCGGTACCATCTCACCGGTTCCGCCACCCTGCGGTGGGGTGCAACGGTCCGAAAGTCCAAGCATAGGAGAGAGTGATCAGACCATGACAGGGGTTCAATGACTATATCCCCTACACTCTGACCACTCAGCCACTGTCCAGAGACAAAAACCAGGTCAAGCGTGTTCCCCCCTGTGTGTGTGGGGCCTTGAATTACCTGGGTCAGGTCCATGGCTGTCATGGAAGCCATGAACTCCCGAGCCTCCCCGGACGCCCCGCCCCCGGACGGCAGGTTGAAGTCACCCATGACTATTAGCCTGGGGACTTCAACCACCACCGCGGCGACAACGCTCAGGAGCTCGGGCAGGGAGGTTGATACGTGGCAGGGCGCCAGGTACGTAATCAACACCGCCCTCGGACCCCCTAGGTCCCACTTCACCAGAAGGGATTCACAGCCTGCCGTCTGAGGAACAGTGACCTCCCTCGGCCTGAAACTTTCCCTGATCACGACCGCCACTCCCCCACCCCTGCCTTGAGCTCTCGGCTGGTGGAATGCAAGGAAACCCGGTGGGCACATTTCCACCAGAGGGACACCGCCCTCTGGTCCCAACCAGGTCTCCGTTATACCCGCCAGGTCTGCTCCCCCCTCTGAGATTAAATCTTGAATGAGGGGGGCCTTATTTACCACAGACCTGGCATTGCACAGCATCAGCCTACAGCCAGGGCCCTGTGGTTCTGAACAACCCCGAGAACAGGTTGAGCCTTGGGGGTCAGAGCGCACGACCGCTCGTAAGCAGCGGGTGCGCGCTCCCTTATTATGATACGGCCCCCTGCTCCCACCATACCTGCCCCTCCCGCTAACGGTACTTATTGGAACTGAGTTAGTCTTAATCAGCCCCCCGTCCGCACCCTCGGGACTCCGTCCCCTTCCGTCGCCTGGCCTGTCTTCTTGTTCCCTTCTGACAATTTCTTCCCCTGCCCTAAACACTCCTTCCCCACCCCTCCCCACCCTTAAAACTTTAACTAAGTACCTATTTAAAAAACCCCAAAGCCCCTTTTTTGATGCATGCCATCTCTCAGGACTCCAAAGTCCATCCTCGAGATGGGCCCTTGATAGAACAGAGGGCCATAATTGCGAGAGGGGGGAGTCTCGCAATGCAAGAAGCGTCCACTTCGAGTAAGCAGCCAGTCAAGTAAGGTGAATCGATAGGGTCCGGCAAGAAACCAGGCAGTCAAGTCTGAATTAAGGTCCAAGTACCAAGTTTCTATCAGGGTGATGGTAAAAATAATAATAATAATAATAACAATGAAGAAGGTAGATTTTGAGTGGTCCGAGCAGGAAAAGCCCCTATGTTGTTCCATCCTGCTTCGTTTAATCCACGATCCACAGATTCGTATATGTGCTGCCAGGGGCAAGGACCAGGTCTCTGAAAAGGGGTCCATAAGGGCAGCACCAGAGTCATAATCCGGGATTCTTTCTTCAGGGCTGTCTTACTGCCCCTCCTGATAGTGCTCAGTTCAAGCTCATGGGGTGGGGGAGGCCACTGCAGTTCTCCCATTTGGCCTCACCGTTGGACGCTCGTTCACCAGTTCATAGGGGGGGGGAAGCATGACCACGTTGTTTCCCTCACTGCCAGGTCCATGCTGCCCCCTCTATCCCCTGCAATTCTCAGCTGTCTCCCCAGCCACTAGCTCACATGATGGTAGGGGGGGGCGCCGCTGATCTTCCCTTTTGCGGCAGCCTCCCAGCACCAACGCCTCTCGACTGCCTACCTGAGCATAATGATGGTAGAAGGAGGGAGGGGGAGGCCAGCTGCCAAGCTGTTCCCCCTCGCAGCGGCCTCTCAAAGCCAGGAGCCTCTCAGCAGTCTTTTCAAGAGTCACTCGTTCACATGGTGGGGGAGGGGGGAGCCGCCGCCGAGCTCTTCTCTTTCACGGTGGCCTCCCGACTCCCAGCTGGCTTCTCACCTCACCGCAGGCCGCAGGGGGAAGTACGCTGTTACCACCACTCAGCTTCGTCCATTCCCGGCAAGAAGGGAGCTGACAGACATATCTCAGGGAGACTAAGATGTTCCGCTGCCAAAATCCCAGGGGTCCCAGATGTTTCTCGGCCCCTGGGGGGAGGTCTCTAGCCATTCCCCATCGGAGGCCCGGCTGCTCTCACAGGGAAGCGTCCATCTTGCGCATGCTCTCTCTCTTCAATTAATAATTTGGCTACCACAAGCACAGGGCTTTTAGAAAGGAATCCTGCTTATGACCTATTTGTCCTTTCAGCTGTGCAAAATACTTTTCATTCCTTAGCCTTCTGGGCTAAAACCTACTTAGTTTTAATTGCACTTAGGGTCAATTCTCTCTGTCCATACCTTAGCCTGCTATTCAGAAAATCTTACCTACTTCTCAGAATAACTGACACTCACATGTAATAAAGGGGAAAATCCAAGGATTTCATTCAAATTTCAAGTTGTTTGAACAGAGTTTATACCAGGGCTGTAATTTCCTCTGCAGCTGGCCTATGCTTTAACCTTTAATAAGTCATGGAGCATACCAACGTCAGAAACTAGATATGCTTGGAAAAGTTTATGTGCAGTACTTTGAAGACTTTACTTATTTTTTATTTTATTATATTTATTATTTTGAACCACTGGCAAGTATTAGAGTTGGTACCGGTAGCAAAATCCTGTCCAGTTCTTCAGTTGTCATTAGGAGCAAGGTATGCCCATAATATACACAAGCTTCTTTTTTACTTTAACAGTTTTGTGCTGTCAATATTTTCAATATCTATGTGGAAACATAAATTAAGAATAAATCCTAAATGACTTTAATCAAATATGGCGTGCTATACAAATCTTTAAGAGTTACAAATTTGCCTCTTCTGAAGAACTGGCTTTTCTTTTTTTTTTTTAGGCTGAGAATGATATTCAATCTTATGTCTGAAAAGTGGGCAGGGTTTGGGAATAAAGTAGGCAGAGATTGGGCAGTATCTACCCTCCACTATTATGACTGAAGTATAGTGACTACTGCAACTATATTAAATTTTCTTACAGAAAATTTCAAGTCCTTCCATTCCACTACTCATTACTGAATTATTAAAATAAACATTACAAAATAAAATCTATAATAAATCCCAATGGAATAGTCCTCTTTTGACTATCAATAATCATTAGCAAAGTGACTATTAGCATAATCATTATCATTAGTAGCTATAAATCCAATATATTCCCACCAGTGGCAACAGTGTCTGTCAGTTCAGTTACAGCTCTCAATTCCCCCCCCCAAAAAAAGGGGGGGAATCCCACAGGTTATTGGATGGATAAAAGCAGGAACAGTATTTTGTTTGAGCTCCACTTGCAACTGGCAGACTGCTATTAAAATTTCTCCCCAAAGAAAAACATTATCATGGATTTCTTTGGTCTCTGAATGGGAATTTAGAAAACTGGGAGTATATAGAAATGGATCCAGCACAGAAGAAGCTTGATTGCTTCCAAATAGAGGGATTTAGAATGGGAAAAGTCTCCACATCAACCCTCCAATAAATTTTGGGGGGATCCAGGTTTCAATTTCTGGGTGTGCCTTTCTTTTTCTCTTCCTCTTCCTCTTCCTCTTTTCCTTTCCCTGGAGGGAAGTTGCAAGGATTAGTCATAATACCACCCCAGAAATGTAATGAGAAATCTTGGATGTCACTGCAATTTTCTGGGGTAAAAAAAAGCACATATAAAAATCAACAATTTTAGAGCTGTTGTACAATGACAAAAGATTCTTGGGGGGGAAGGATATTTTCATCCCAGAATGTATGTATCCTAGCTTTTATGAAGACATTTTTGTTGTATAACTTAATTCTATTCCATACTGATATCATAATTAAATATTTATAGCTCACATTTGGTAATCATTGCCCAGGTGGTTTACAAATGTAAAAAGACAAAATTAAAATGGCAAAAATAAAGCAATGAAAATGAAAATCATCATATAGTTGGTTGATCTCAATATATGCCGAATCATCTTGAACTAAAGACAAGTCATTGTGAGGGGGGGCAGATGTTGAAGAGATAATAATAGTTAGCATTATCTATTTATAGAGTGTTTAGTTTTCTATGTTTTTTATTACTACTACCATTCTTATATGTTTGTATGGCTCAAAAATATGAAAACATGTCCTTTTTTTCTCCTATATGTAGCCTAATAATTTTAATTATCAGATAGTCAGAAATAGAAATCTGATTCAAATCATTTCACTTTTTGTTTTACTCTGACATCAGATCTCCTCACAGCATTCTTTTACAAGTCATTTTTAAAGCAAAGGTCTGGATTTTTTTCTATAAAAATATTTCTATAAAGTAAATAAAAAATAAATTAAAATAAAAGTTTATTTGACAGTAAATAAAAAAATAAATTAAAATAAAAGTTTTATGAAAAAATAAAGGATTCTTATGCTCATATTTTCTGGCCTAGTAACTTTTTTGAAGGATAGGCTCTATTTCTTTTCTTTTTTCTTTTTAGTTTTAAAACAAATTAGTTGTTCTGAGACCTTCAGAAGGTAGATGGCTGAACTGTTACCACTGGATTCAACCAGCACCTGCTGACTTCAAATCTAAACCTCTAAAATCAATGCAATAATAGGTAAATCCATCCAAAAATCGTTATAGTGTTTTATATCCAGTGATGGGATTCAGCCAGTTTGCACCACTTCAGCAGAACTGGTAGCTAATTTTTTGTTGCCCAGGTCCACAATGGACTTCCAGAAGCGGCATCCACACAGAGAACCAGTTGTTCACATATTTGAATCCCACCATTGTTTATATCTATTATGAGAGCAGGTTTGGTATAGTGGTTAAGATACCAGACCATAAACTGAGAGACTATCTGTTTTTAGTTTCATGAATCACAAGTCTTTTCTATGTCTTTTCAACCTAAGAACTTCTATTATTTTTCTTCTTTGAAATATCTGACAGGAGTGAAGCATAATACAATACATATTTGAAGCAAGAATTGCAGATTCAAGGTCTCCCAATAAAATATGCTGTTTTTCATTACTGGCTAACCTGGAGATCAGTAAAAGGCAGAGGTTATTTTAAGTGATTCTGCTATTATTATCCAGTTAATGGCAATTCTCATCACTAAGTTACATAGCAAATAGTTTTCAATTACAAATCTCCTTTGTGGAAGAAGGTTATAGATCTGCTGACAAAGCTGCTGAATATTGTGCTACTTTCATGAAGATGTAAGGAAGGAAGAAAAAAAATTATCTCTGAGGGCCAAAGGTAAGCTCATTAGGATGGTTTCAAGGCATAATTTACAACCCCGATGCCTTCCAATATATGAGCCTAAGAATAATAATTATCTGATCTTCAGAAAGAAGAAAACTAATTCATTTCAAATGTTAAGGAGTAGAAATAAAGAGCTTAGAAATTGCCTAGGGCAGAGATGAATTTAGCTTTACTTGGGGAAAAATAAATTATCTTCCCTGATCTTTTATACCTGTATGACAAAATGATGTTGGGAGGAAAATAGGCACAATATGTCCATATATGCAAAATGCAATTTGAAGAAAAAGTTTCAGGCTACATGACAGAACATTCATTCATCCATCCATCCATCCATCCATCCATCCATCCATCCATTCATTCATTACATTTATATGCTGTCCATCTCACTCTCATTATCCCAAAATTACTCCACTGATTTCCATACATAAAGAAGGACTTTATCTTGGTCTCCTGGCTTAGAACATAGAATAACAGAGTTGGAAGGGACCTCGGAGGTCATCTAGTTCAGAGGTTCCCAACCCCCGGTCTGTGGATCAGTACCAGGCTGCAGCATGCCAGCAGCCAGTCCATGCAAACAAGCAAAGCCCCATCCGTGGGATGCAGGTGGCATACAAAACCATGCACCCCCTGGTCCGTAGAAAAACCTGTCTCCATGGAACCAGTCCCTGGTGCCCAAAAAGTTGGGGACCTCTGATCTAGTCAAACTACCTGCTCCCATTTCAGGCAAGTGGCTGTCCAGTCTCTTCTTAAAAGCCTCCAATGATGAAGCACCCACAACTTCTGGAGGCAAGGCATTCCACTGGTTCTTACCGTTAGGAAATTTCTCCTTAGATCTAGGTTGCTTCTCTCCTTGACTAGTTTCCATACATTGGTTCTTGTCTTTAATTTAATTTTAATTTAAAAATTAAATTTTAATTGATTCTTGTCTTTAATGATATGTATTTCCAAAGGTATCCACACTGAATATGAATAAAGTAATTCTGACCTGCAGTATGGAATTTCATTAAGATGATTGAGATGGAAGAGTCATGATTATGCAGATAATTATATATCTATTATATAAAATCAGAGTGCAATGAAGCTGGAGTAGGTTCTCCAAGTCAGGTTTTTTATATTTTAAACAATAAATAAATTGTATGCCCATCAAGCAACTATATACAGTATTTTTGAGAAATAAGTACAGTAAGATGTGTTTTAACTATGTTTTATTTACTATTTATTCAGTGGTTGTGGAGAGGAACTAAAAAAAATATGAGATCTTAATAAATATTAAGGCAAGAGGCTTCTGATATAGAATATATTATCAAAAAATAAATCTAGTGGCTAAGCTACATGATTATGACAGCTATAAATAATGATTATAAATAAACAATAATATATGGTTAACTAACAAATCACCTTGACAGAAAATAGCCATGACTACTGCCGAATGAAAATTGTGCTCTCTAAAGAAGGCCCAAACACAGATAGTTGCTGTATAAGAAACCAAGAAAATTCTTCTTAAAAAAACATTGTTTTGCAAATATTTTTGTAAATAACCTCCATGGATTTACTTGCACATAAACAGAGGAGATTCGTCTTCACAGTCCATGGAACAAGAATGTAAGATTATCCAAGTGAAATATAACATAGGTTTTCTTGGCTTCAAAGAAATAGATATTTTCATTAAAAAAATTGATGAAACCTAAATGTGTGTAACATTAGTCAGATCATCCCTATATATAATATAGTATAGCATAAATGTTTATGGGCACAAGTTTATGTCATTAACTACGTAACTTCAGAAAGCTGTTAAAACAGAATAAATTTGCAAATGGAACACCATCTCATTCTGTTTAATTATTATTTTGGTTGGCCACAGTCAACTAGATGTTTAGACTGAATTTGGCATTTTTATCTACCTACTAAAGTTTTCCCCCAACATCTGGGATAGGTAGACGTTGTTGTTTGATGGTGTTAGAAATATCATCATAGGTTGTAAGCTGTTCCAAGTAAATGTCCTTTTTGCAAGTAACTGGTGGTGATTTTGTCAATGCCAACGGTGTTCAAATGGTGCTCCAGATATGTTGGGATTGTGCCCCAGGCACATATTGCTACTATCTTTGCTTTCTTTTCTCACAGACATCCTGTTTCTATTTGCAGGTCTTTATATTTTGTAATTTTTTTCCAATTCCCTCTCCTACTCTGCTGTTTCCAAGTACTGCCTCATCCACTATCCAGACTTTGTTATCTTTCTTATCAACAATTGTTAAGTCTGGGGTGTTATGTGGCAGGTTCTGTTTGTATTCCAAAGTCCCAGAGCACTTTAACTTCTTCATTTTCTATTATTCTGTCTATTTGTGATCCCATCTGTTCTTGCTTACAGGAAAATGGTATTGCCTGCAGATATTCCAACACACCACTGTTGCTACTTTGTCATGATACTGTTGGTGGTCATTATTGGTTTTGTGTGCCTGCTTGCAAATACAAGAGAATGCAAAAAACCAGTGCTGCCTGAGGAAATCTGGGCATTGAAGTAGACACATTTTAAAATTAGCAAGTTTGAAAAACACTGATGCAAGAGATAAGAGGCAGGTCAATTGACAGTTTACCTGAAAAATGGTAAGTTAGCACTGATGGCAAGATATCTGGGAAGAGCCTTTCAATTAATTCAAAGATTTTCTTTTAACTAACTCAATGGAAATGACAATAAGTAATTGATTTTGCTCCTAATGAGGTGTGAGGACAATTAATGAGGACAATTAACCAGTGGTATAGCTTGCCTTCAGAAATCACGGGTGCTCCATCACTGGAAATTTTTAAGAAGAGCCTGGACAGTCACTTGTCCGACTGTCAGAAATACAAAACAGAAACAAAAAAAAATCAAACATTTTTATAGACTAGATTAAGCTGAACCTGATATGGGTAATCTTTAATGTCCCAGGAAGTACTTCCATTATGATTGGATCATGCATAATAATCCATATATTCATGGGAGAAAACCCGAATTACCAGAGACCTACATACAAACACCCGCGAAGCATACATACATACATACATACATACATACATACATACATACATACATGCATTGGACAAACCAACAGAAGAATAAGTGCACGCATTGAAGAACACAAAAACTCAGTCAAAAAAGAGGAACCAACTTCTTCCCTGGTCCAATACCTTAAAGCCACAGGACATGAAATTGATTTCAAAAAGACCAGAACTATTGCCAAAACTGAACACTTTAATAACAGAATAATCAGAGAAGCCATCGAGATAGAAAAACGCCCTCACAGCATGAACAAACGAGATGATACCTCCCGCCTACCAGCCATTTGGAAACCCGCCCTTATTGACAAACGAATCCTTAACACAAAGAATGACACCAGAACTGCACAGGATGCCACCACCACACATCCACACAAAAAGCAAAGCCAAACCCACACCGATGAGGAGGCACGATCACAGACCAGGAGCCAGACCACAGCTGCATCCCTCCAGCACAACAAAGCCCCCACCCAAACAGAACACTCCCCCAGCCAATCAGAACACAGCAAGCACCAGGATAATATTAAAACAAAAACTGTTTAATACAAAAGCTAAAGCTAAGCTTTCGTCGGCCAACACTTGCAAAAAGCCGATAGGATGACAGTGCAAATTGTGCGTATCCCTCTCCCATATATCAATAGTGTGTCAGAGGCAACAGCCAGATTACTGGCCCCCTTTAATATAGAAGCGGCCCATAAACCAAACCAAACCTTATGGACCAAGATCATGCACCCAAAAGACCCACTCCCCAACGAGGAAAAATCTTCGATAATATACAAGATCAAGTGCAAGGACTGTTCCTGCAATTATGTTGGGGAGACTACTAAAAGGTTAAAAACTAGGGTGCATGAGCATGCATTGGCAGTTAAAAGACAGGAACAATATTCACAGATTTGGACCCATATGACCAACTATGGGCATGAATTTAATCTTACCAGTGCACAACCTATATCCAGGAATACCACTAAGGGAGGCCGCCTAATCAAGGAAGCCTGGCTTTCTAACAGCAATTCTATCAATCGCCATATAGACCTTTGCCCGGCATACCAAACACTTAAGATATGGGAAAAACAACACCATAGCTCACAACGAAGGCAATTTGCACACCCCCCCCACAAGATCAGAGGGAAGCGGGGATGGAGGAGGTAGCCCATTTGTGCAATAATGAACTCACAACATATCCTACAAGGAGAACAGAGAAGAGACAAAAAACACCCCCATAGACACCCCAAATACACATACCCCAATCCACCCCACAACAAGGAGAAATAATGATGGGTGCGAACAACATGGATGGCTGGATGACAACCCATGGGGCACCCGCACTATGACCCCTGCTAAAGAGGGGGGGATGAGATAGTCCACTGACAACTACAAAAAAGAGATCCATGAGCAAATGATGGAAAGTCACACTACGGGACCCTGCACGCGCGTAAGAAGGGCAAAAGAACTAGCAAACGGTGAAGGGGGCTGAAAAACCCAATGAACGATCAAGAAGTAAAGGACCTTAAGATGGGGGGGACAACCAGAAGTGGATCAATATACCCACATAGGTCCACGGAAGAAGGCAGCTCTCCTGAGTGGGAGAATACACACAGGAGCATATCCATCAGAGACTGCCGTGATAGATGCCTGGATCCACTCAATATACCCCCTCCCCTGAACACACATGTGCACAACCCCATCAAGGAAGATCAGATGGATCCTGGAATAGAACCAAAAAAGGGGATAAGTGTAAGCGAGCGAAAGCAACCGGCGTATGCTAGCAGAAAGAAAGTGACTGAGCCCAGGAAAAAGAAAATAGTAACCTCGAAAAATACCAACACAGTAAG
This sequence comes from Bothrops alternatus, assembly GCA_034064705.1. NCBI lineage: Eukaryota > Metazoa > Chordata > Lepidosauria > Squamata > Viperidae > Bothrops > Bothrops alternatus. The sequence continues at coordinate 8,653,475 of JARGCV010000040.1, forward strand.
AGATGTGTGCCCTTTAAGAACAAACCAAGTAGAGAAAACGGATGGACCAATGACTAGATCGAGAAGCCGGGCACAGAGCCATCCGGCAGTATAAAAAGGACTCCCAGTAATCTTGTATTATGCAGTGTATGTCGGCAGTGTTCGCCGACAAAAGCTTAGCTTTTATACTAAACAGTTTTTGTTTTAATATTATCCTGGTGCTCGGACTATTTTATTTCTATTATATGGATTTACCCAGGATTCACATTTTTATATAATTAGGGAATACATACATACATACATACATACATACATACATACATACATACATACATACTTAAGTGCTTATTCAGTTTTCTATAGGAATATTGATGTGAAATAAATAGTAACTCAAATTCTCACCCCTGTTTGTCCCTGTATGCAGATGTTTTTCACTAATTTGCTTGTTTTGATAAGTAAGTTCAGGACAGAAGGGTCTGTAATTAAGCAGTGTGTTGAAAATAGCTAGGGAGAAACTTCCTTTATTCAGGATAATAGCCTATAGGATTATGCAGTAATGCTGAATGATGTGGGGTTCATACAAAAGAAAATGTTTTTTTCACAATGTATAGTTAACCCACTAAAGACAGATTGCTACTAGAAAAACGTACCTTTCAACAGATCCAACAGATTCCTCCTCTGTTTTTTAAATTGCTGCTGAAAGATGGTGATGATCACAACACCTCTTAAAAAACACCTGGTGTTGTTGCATTTGTTTTGAAGGTCTAGATTTGCTTTTTAAAAAATGTTTGATTTCAGTTTCCGTGAATATGCTCAAATGCTTTATCGACAGACAGAAGTATGCTAGAGGGAACTTAGAAAGGTTTATGAGAACACCTTGTAAAATTGTGGGGAGGATTATCAAACACTTAAAACAAACAAAGAAAAAAGGAGAATGGAAATAGAGTGCAGAAATGCATGTTGAGAAATAAATCATTGTCACTGGTTTGCAGCAGGGCTTAAGGTACTAAGACAAATAAAGAGCCATGGAGGCACAGTGGTTAGAATGCAGTATTGCAGGCTAACTCTGCTGATAGCCAGTTTGATCCTTACCGGCTCAAGCTTGATTCAGCCTTCCACCCTTCAGAGTCTGTAAAATGAGGACCCAGCTTGTCATGAGCAATATGTTGACTCTGTAAACTGCTCAGAGAGTGCTGTAAAGCACTATGGAGCAGTATATAAGTGCTGTTGCTATGACAAAAGATGTAGTTCAGTCACTCATAATGCATGCTGCGGAAGAATCTTTGTAGAGAACCAAAGAGACAGAGGCCTCATATACCATTACTTGGGGGAAAAAATCTCTCTTGACTAACTTGGTCTCAGACAAATAGCTAGAAAGGTAAAGGGAGAAATAGGTTGCAATTGTTTTTCCAGATCACCAAGATAAGATTTTTCTCACTCCTTGTCCCCCTTTAAGAATGAAATGTCCCTTGCTAACACATTGGCAGCACCTGCCTTTCTTCAGGAACCAGCCACTATCACAATAGCAGACCTCCAACAGTGGGTCAAGAACATGAAGAGCTGGTTTGGATATGATCTACATCTACTGACTAAAGAAAATACCAGCAGTGCATGAATGCCAAGCAGCACAGATGAATCAGCTGCTAGTTGCAAGCTCCCACCCAGACTGACAAGGGAAGACACTGCTGATCATGAAAGTCCTTCACAAGGGACAGCATCAACTTCTGGCCAACAACCTTCATCTCCATAACATGATAAGTCCTATCAGGTAACCTAGTCACCAAGCTACAGAACCATATGGACCAGTACATAACCACAGTCCAGGATGATATTGGGAATAATACCAGAAACTCAAAACATCAGTTGCTCTTGGATAGAGCAGTCACCTAAGATTTAAGATCTAGATAAAGCAATCTGAGCATAGTCTACAGACCATATCATCTTGGACACAGAAATCAGAAACTGAAGCTGCATTCAAGTTCCAAAGTGTTCCAAGGTATCTTTTGCTATACCTGATCATATCCATAGTATACACAATCCTATTGATCCATGTTATTCTTAACATCAGAGAAATGGTGATATTACATAGAGAATAAACTTTGTTGGTTAGTAATCTTGCTTTCCAAGTGAGAGGGAAGGACCAAAATCAGTGTGGATATCTCTATTGTTCCACACATTTAAGTTCTTATATATTCTACAGTGTGTTAAATAGTGTCTCTAGCAGCTTTCACATAATATTATAGGTAGATTTGGGACAGTCCACACATTAAAACACAGTCTGGGAAGAAATCTTTTCTTTTAATTTCTTGTTCGTTGGATTACTAGGGAAAATGTGTTGCTTTTCTGCACAGCCAACTTACTTCAGTACTTAACTTGATGGTAAAGTCTCATTTTACCGGTAGTAGTTTGTTGGTGGCTCTTTTAGCAATTTATTATTATGCTTCCCAGTCAGCATCTAATTTGCCCCAGTCAAAATGATTGTTTAAATACATGTATATTTTCTCTTTGGGTTTTAAAAAATATGATTTTTTTTCTGATATTATCTGTTGTGTTTTATTGTGTTTTAAAATTCAGTAAATGCAAAATAAAATAAGATAAATGAACTGCAGATAGAAAGGCCTGTTGTTTGTTTTTTCGATTTCATAAATGGATTTATAATGCCTACAAGATGTATCTGACTGTGGTACTTTATACTGCTTAAAAGCCCATAGGCTGATTATACAGTGGCATGCTATTCAAACTACAAAAGCTGTTGTTTCATTTTAACACTGCTGATTTGTTTTATCCTTTGGCAAAAGAAAGCTTGCAATTATAACTCCTACGGTATCCATCAAAGTCATTAAGGTACAAAACAACAGGAAACTGCATTGTTCAACATAATTCAAAGTAATATTCTGTCTCCATGTATTTGTGATTTAATAACTGATTGGTTAATTATTCCTTTCTATTAATTTTCCAACAAATTACTCCCTGACTCATTACAAGTCAATTAATAACCAATGTAATAAACCTCAAAATAATCAATGCAATTTCCAGAAGATTGTATACTAACATAAACAGGCGGGATTTTTGTTTAATTGACTATTGACTGTGTTTTAGGCATATAACTGGGAAATAAGGAGTCCATAATTGACTAATTAAATCATCAAGCAATTCCTTCTGTAATTTTTAAAGAAAGACATAAAAAAGTAAATGTTCTATGTTACTACAGTGCATATTGGATCCTTGCAGTTAGATGTAGTTCATTTACTATATTGGATTCCAGCTGTAATAAAGATAAAATACGTTATGTTGATGTTATATATTTGAGCTCTGAATTAGTGCTGATCAAAATGTCCTGTTTTTTGCAACATCACTAACATCTACTCTGAATTTATTATATAACTATTAATAATATAAATATAAATATAATTTATAGTATATGTTTCCCATTAGGAACTAAAGGACCGCTTCAGAATTAAATGTCCAGTTCAGCCATAGACTATTCAGTACTATATTAACATGTTATGTATACAAATTACCTTTGATCTCTGTCATCAAGCCAAGTTGAAAATCCAACCTAGAATTTCAGGGGGGATCTTAGATGTCCAAATGCATCTTATACTATTCTTGTTTATAGATCTAATAACCATTTTGATTTCAGGAAATTAATTATAAGCTTGTCTGTATAATCTGTGCCATTTCTTATTGGGGCATATAAGTCTGGCTTTGTCTTGAATGTAGATATTATTATTAATCATCACTGTTGTTGCTTCTGTTATTTCATGTTTGATAGAAATCTAATATTGTCCAGAATGAATAGTCAAATAATATGTTCCTAAAAAATTGCAATATCTTTTAAGGAAATTAATAATCTAGAAGTGAAATTAATTAATTAATCTGTCTAGAAATTAATCTGTCTAGAAGTGACATCTTTTGTATTATTCCCTTCTCTTAAAAGGTAATTAAACACAATTCTGCTCCCATTTTTCTGTTTTCTTTAAATTTGCATATTTTATCCCTGCCATCTAACATTTTTACTACTACTTTATTTTTATTTTGCTATATAACCATCTCTAGGATGGTTCCTTACAGCCATCTTCATTTATTTATTTATTTATTTATTTATTTATTTATGTTGAATTTATGTTTTATTTAGAAATGTATAAGTTTATCCAATAATTCTGGGTGGCACACAGTAAAAACAATCATAACATTAAATTAAAATCTGAAACCTTTAATTTAGCCAAGCCCTAATCTCTACATACTGCCTTTTATATAGGAGGTAAGAAATTTTGTGCTCTGCCTCAACATTTTAGATTATATTTCTCACACTCTCTTGCAGTTAGTCATGTTTCCAAAGACTGATTGGCATTGGGATCAAAAAATGTGGCATAGCTCTCATCTGTGCAATAAGGTTAGTATATCATTTCACTTGCTAGTGACATTTATCTGCATTCATATTATAGAAATATTCGTTAGAAATAAAAATGTTGCAGTTAAATTGTAATGGTTATTTCAGTTAATTATTACTCCTAGTAGTTTTCTATTGTTGAATTAAAAGTTAAGGTATGGTTAAATGTGCCTGATGGTTTGTGTTCTTATTGAGCCTTGATACAGTTTTAGTTGGAATTTTAGTTGGAACTTTGTTTTTGTTTGTTCACTGCCCAGATTTTTTTGGATTGATAGATATTGCCATAAATCCATCCATCCATCCAAGCATCTTTCCATCTATCCATCCATCCACTGGAAATGATCCTTGATTTGGCATTTAGATTTATATTACACAGCCAGAATTTCTCTATATGGATTGAGGAGGTGCAGCAATATTGAGAGGTACTATGTTATGTTAATCAGATTTTTTAATTCTGAACATCAATCTTGCAAAAAGGTTTTCTGAAAGCTTTGCCATTGACTGCTTAGGTATTGGAAGCCGAAGAGGAGACAGCTGGCCTGTAATTGCTAAGCAATTTCGGATATCATTCTTCAATCACCAGTGAGATCCAGCATATATATATTGTGCAGTGGTCATTCCTGTTGGAATACAAACTTAATATGTGCAGGCATTATTGCTGTGGTAAAGGTATTGTTGCCTCAGTAAAATTTCAGAATATCCATCTTTTGCATAATGCACAGCACAAGAGGTATATCAAATTAATAAGCAAACTGGTAACAGAGATAAGAATACTGATGCAAAATTTCATATCTTTCATCTGAAAGTCAATAAAGGGCGAATCCTTTCTCCATTTATACATGCAATTACTTTATGCTGGTCTCTGAATGTAATAAAGATTTAATTTGATATATTTAATAAAACAAAAGGCAGCTATTAATTAAAAAATAAGAATTCTGTGAGATAAAGCCTTTCTGAGCCATGGTTCTCAAGATCTCAATGAAGTTAAAGGTTTTTCTTGGTGTCTTAGACCATCAATTTGTATTATTACAGAGGTATAATTAAGAACTCTATGATTGTCATGGCAGGAAATATATATACTTCATGGTTGAATTGCTGGATTCTCAACTAGATATTGAAACATCTGCAGGAAGAGAAGCAACATTTTACAAGAAGCCAACCACTGTAAAATTATTAGGACTATGTATTGTGTGAAAATGATTTTAAAGAGGTATTTCAGGATACACAGGAGCATAGGCCTAGCAGCATTGTAAAATTAGCTCTTTTAAAGCAGACATTTTTTTTTCAGTCCAGAGAAGACATGCTTGCCCTCTTGTAAGCTTCAAACATCTCAACAAACTTTTCCAATCATTTTCAAATCCCACACAGGTTTTATTATTACTGTAACTGGAAATATTTATTCTTCATGCCCTTTATTTAGCAATAACAGTTTTAATATTTGTCGATGACAAGAAATATATCAAGAATAAAATTTTCTAGACAAATATTTCCCAACCTGAATATCTTCTGATGTGTTACACTCTGATTTTCATAATATAATATCCTTGAATCATTTCACAATGATTGTATCTATGTACTCCATGTCTATGGAGATTCTCAGTCATTCAGGTCAGGTTCAAAGTTAAATGAGTACATAGATATCCCAAAGGTATTTTTTCAGGAGGCAACTGGACCTTCTTGTTTTTCTTTGAAGACATCTCACTTTTCATCCAAGAAGCTTCTTCAGCTCTGACTGGATGGTGGGAATCCATCCAATCAGAGTTCAAGAAGCTTCTTGCATGAGAAGCGAAATGTCTTCAAAGAAAAAAGGAAAGTCCAGTTGCCTCCTGAAAAAGCACCTTTGGGATATCTATGTACTCATTTAACTTTGAACCTGGCTAAACACTACGTTTTTTTCTTCATCTATCTGATGGTTTCTTATGCAGTGGACTAGCAGCTTTATCAAAACAATCACCTCATTAAATGGAAAACTTGACTGTCTTCATCAGCAAAGAAGCTAAGATCTTAGAAATATTTATTCTAAAGAGACAAGCTGGCTATGGATAATGGTGCCCAAAAATTTGGATCTGGCTTATGATGGCCATAAACCTCAATCCACATAGCCAATAGTCAAAAGAGATAAGACCGCTGCAGGCCCCAAAGCCTGGAAGCATAATCTTCAATTTACAGAATCAATTTGATATTCCCAAATTAATATCATTGGAGGATGTTGTATACAGGTAGTCCTCCACTTACAACAGTTTGTTTAGTGACCATTCAAAGTTACAGTGACATTGAAAAAGGTGACTTATGACTATTTTCTGTTATGACCTTTGCAGCATCCCCATGAGCATGTGATCAAAATTCAGATGCTTGGTAACTGGCTCATATTTATGACTGTTGCTGTACCCTAAATCATGTGATCAATGGGGGAAGCCAGATTCACCTAACAACTGTGTACCTAACTTAACAAGTGCAGTGATTTTCATAATTTTTAAAGAAGAAAAGAGAATATTTTTTCAACACATAAGAGCTTGAGTAAAATCATTGGCTTCTTCAAGGAACCAGGATCGCTAATATCAGTGTGTGTATGTATTTTGCTGGGAAGCATACATTCACTAAACTATGTTCCCTTAATTGCCTAAATATTCTTCACATCTTGGTTAGGGAATCTGAGATCTGAAGGGTAACAGTAGAAAGGAATTGTCATTTTCTCCTCAATGGATTTCATTCTAAGAAATACAAATTGTTCAAATATATTGAGATATCATGTAATACACACATATGTTGTATATAGGTTTAAATGTGTGCCCACAATAAAAAATGACAATAAATGTTATCTATCTATCTATCTATCTATCTATCTATCTATCTATCTATCTATCTATCTATCTATCTATCTATCTATCTATCTATCTATCTATCTATATCTATATCTATATCTATATCTATATCTATATCTATATCTATATCTATATCTATATCTATATCTATATATCTATATCTATATCTATATCTATATCTATATCTATCTATATCTATATCTATATCTATATCTATATATATATATATCTATATCTATATCTATATATCTATATCTATATCTATATCTATATCTATATCTATATCTATATCTATATCTATATCTATATCTATATCTATATCTATATCTATCTATATCTATATCTATATCTATATCTATATCTATATCTATATCTATATCTATATCTATATCTATATCTATATCTATATCTATATCTATATCTATATCTATATCTATATCTATATCTATATTATATCTATATCTATATCTATATCTATATCTATATCTATATCTATATCTATATCTATATCTATATCTATATCTATATCTATATCTATATCTATATCTATATCTATCTATATCTATATCTATATCTATCTATATATATATCTATCTATATATATATATATATATATATATATATATATATATATATATATATATATATATATATATATATATATATATATATATATATATATATATATATATATCAGCAAACAATAGCCACTATTGCTAACTTTTGATTATTATTTTTTGTAATATTGTTCTATTTCAAACTACAATTTATACATCCAAGATGAGTAGGACTTTCCAAACCTGCTGTAGCTCTTTATCTGTTTCTTCCGATTCCTTTTTGATATTGCCATTTTCTGTTGTGTATTGACTAATTAATTAAATTGACTTTCCACATTCTACAGGAGCTGAGCAGTCTACTAATTTTCCTTCTTTTGCTATAGTTTTTGAGAAATTTCTTTCGGTTATGGAACTGTTCACAGATTTAAAAAAAACAATTAATATGATTGCAATTGTTCTGCATGGTAGAATCAGCTGCATTACCATAATTAGACCAAAGAACCCTCATGTAGGTATGTTTTCATGGATAGTATTTTGCATTGTTATGAATTCATTAATTCATTCTTCATTTTGTTTTCAAGCAAAGCACAAACTTATTTAACTATAAACCTTAGGTGAATAGATTCCTTTCTGCTTGCAGTATTTACTGTTTGAGTAAATTAGGTGTACGTAATAACCAGTTGTCAACCTCCAGCTGTAATAGAACCAAACCAGCTAAATTCCCCTTTTCTCTGACATGATGGCTTCCCTTGTGAAGAATTTAGTGAGCGGCTATAAATAACATCTTACTGTGTAACTTAAGTTCATGCCAGTTTTGTTTTTCCTTTATATTTTTAATCATTCAACATAAAAGCCTACTTTATAACTATAATGTGATTGGGATACCTGTTCATCTCATATCGTTTTGAACATTTTTTTAAATATGTGCATCTGGGAATAAAATGACTGAAGGAAGGAAAATGGTAAGATAGCTAGACAGATAGAATAGGTCACAGCTTTATATACTAAGACTCATAACATAGGATTAATCAATCTGACTTTAGACTAGGCCATTTATCTCCAACTCCTGAACCACTTACAGTTCAGCAGTCAATTATTATTTCATCTAGCGAAAATATTACCATGGAGGTTTGTGATATAAATAGTGGGGTAGTAAACACATATTTGTGCTAAAAGTAGACTCTTTTTCTTAAATGTATTGCTGATTGATCATACAGTGATTTAGTTGTTGGATACAAGATGGCAGCAAATAAATAAATAAATAAATATTATTATTTAAGACTTAATTGTTCTTAAATCTTTTTCAGCTCTGGATCATAACTGAATCTGAGCCTTCTTCATAAAGAAGACCCATTTCACATATTTCAACTGTTCATTTAAAAGTTGCTAAATGTTATACACAATAAATAAATAAATCCTTCTGGATTTTTGTGTAGAAACTTGTAGTTTTACAGCAAAAAGTTAATAGTATGGTAAAGCTTGTTTTAGCCAGGAAATACTATTGAAGAGTAGCATTGTAATTAGAACTGTCCAGCTCAGATGAAAGAAATCTATCTCAGACAGATAAAAGATTGTCTTGAATTGCTTCAGTTCCTTAGACAATTACTTCCAGAGTTAATAGCAGAACATAGTCTGATATTAGAAATTCTGGTTGAATGGATTGTTTCAATCACCAGGACTATTTTGAGGAAAACTACATAGCTGGTCATGATAAGATCTTCTTTTATGTATTTTACAGGTTAAAGATAAAATCTGTGTTGACTGCATTAGTCTGTGAGGTGTTTTGTGAGTGATTTTAAATGTATGCTTATTATGTTGAAAGAAGAAAATATATGGCATATGTGAACCATCTTCATTATGGATATAATGTTATATTCAAAGGTCCTATATCTAATTATCCTTGGATATAGCTAGCTGTATCATTAGGTGGCTATTTCAGGTTGTAGCTCCCAAATTGTAGCATTAAAATATTGGACAAGTAAATTCAATTGCTGCTTATATTGTGTAATGTCTAAAGTGTCAATGTTTCGATAGCCATTTTCCTTCTCATTTGAGTTGCCATAAAGTAGAAGAAGACATTTGTCTAGTGAAGTAATATTTGTATATTATTGGTATCTATTTGTGGATGCTTTGGCTCAAGCTCATGTAGCTTCTCTTATCCAGTTACACATATAAACTAAGCTACAAATAGCATCCATGAAATCATTATTTTAGGAACTTTGAAAAAAAATGGCACTTCAAAGATGTGCTCATGTGTTGAATACCTAAATAACAAAACTAAATATGATTGATTTATTGCACTTATAATGTATGCTCCTTTTTCTATGAAAGCTCAAAATGGCTTCCATGTGATGCTCCTCTAATTTTATTCACCTAATAAATACCCTTTCAGGTATTTTGGGTTGACAGAGATTGAAGAATTGCAAATTAATATTCACATTTCTGTTTCTTCTACATTCAGTAAGTTCCTATTTTTAACTTACATCAATGCTTGTTCTTGGCTGCCTCTTATGTAATCAGCCAATGCAGGCTTGTCTTCTTCAACAATGACTTGAAGTAAATCATTGCCTCCATTTTTACAGGGCAATTATAATCTATCAATATCACTATTCATAGTGAATAGTCAATAGCTGTCTTGTTTTTCAGTCCAAACAATTGAATTCATCTTGTGTTCAATTAATAATGCCATCAATGTATTATATCACAGGTATGGCTAAGTTATTAGTACTATTATGGTTCATTACATAGTCAGCCTAGACTGGCCAAGCCATTTTTAGGGCCCTATCAAGTCATTGCCAAGGACCTGAGGTAGATGGTATTCAAGGTATTGTTGTAAGATGTAAGATGTTCCAAGTAAATCTGTCTTTTGCAATTGACTAATGGTGATTTTGTCAATGCCAGTGGTGTTCAGATGGTGCTCCAGTTGCTTTGGGACTGTGCACAGGGCATCTTTTAGTATCTTTCTTTTCTTTTAACACAGTTGTTCCACTTCTATTTTCAGGTCTTTGTACTTTGCTATTTTCTTCAGTTCTTTTTCTTTCATTCTGATATGTCCAGGTATTGCCAGGTCCACTATCCAGACTAATCTTTTCCTTTGTTAAGTCTGGAATGTTATTGTTATTTTCATTTCAGATTATATCATTTTCCTAATTTCAAATATTTTATAAAGGTGAGGCCTGGCAGAAAATTACAGCATTACACGGCTGGAAAGCTATGACTATTTCTACAGATCTGAAAAAAAAAGCTCCAATAAAATTGCTCTTCAGTTAGAGATGGACTTTTAAGAATTCCTATTGTGTAACTATGGTTAGAACACCTTTGATTACTTCTCCTTTGTAACATCAATTACATCAGTTACATGCACTACTACAAGTACATCATAATTAAATAAATATTGACTATTAAATGCTGTGACATAATTCAGGCCCATGTGACCAGCTTTCTATAGAGAGACAAGGAGCAATCCCAGCCCTCTTTCCCACTCTTCCAATGTGAGCTATATATGTGATGAGTCAGCTTATTTCCCTCAGATAAAGAAAGCCAAACTTGTTCAAGTCTAGTCATCATTCTTACAAGTTCCCATATTGCTTTATAGGTTTTATCTGAGGCAACCGACAGCATGTATTTTTTTTTTCATGCTTTTAGTCCCAGAGTGGGTTCATGAATAATTATATCACTCCATGAAACTATTTTAGGATTTTGTTAGTACTGGCACAAGCTAGGGTTATGTAGAATATTAAATATTCAAAACTGAGTTCTGGAACTCAGGCATATATCAAAATCAAAAGGGGGGGAATCAGATTATAAAAATGTGCCTATCCTTTTCAAATTAGAAAAAAAAATAAATGCCAAAAGGACTCCTCTTACTATATTCTTGTCATGTCAAGTGAAAAATTCCCTAGTTTTTTCATGCAGGGAAGTTTCTCCAACATACTGATAATTTTGGTTGCCCTTTTTTCATACACTTCATACTGCAGAATATCCTTCTTAAGGTGTGGTATCCAGAACAGTCTGTTCTAAGTTTCAGATCATTATCAATTTAGATAAGGGCATTTTTAGGTTTCAATTCTATTTTCAATTCTTTTACTGATGATTTTAAACAGTGAGTTTCCTTTTTTGGAAGAACAACAGGTAAATCACAACTCATATCATTTTTGTCTCAAAAAAAAACCAGATGTTACTTTAGGAATCATACAAACAAATAAATGCCTGCCTACTACTTTTCTGTAGCATCTTTTAATAAAAAGAAACCATGAAAGATACCACCTGCTCTTAAATAAAAGTGGAAATAGATATGATTCCTTAACCTCTGGAGCCAAAACATTTAGCTATCCAATTACTTTAAAAAAAGGATAAGCTCAGTAAATTTATGTAAATTCAAAATCCACTGTTAGTTGCATAAAGATTAGGTCAACAAGATTAGTCAGTTGAAGCATTGCATATGTTGGTTTAATCATATTTGGATGATTTATACAATGCATTGTCTATGTATTCAGTTTCCATAGATTTTGAGCACATTAATCAGTATGGAGAAACTGAGGATTGTCACATGTTGCTGAACTATTGACTATGATGCTGAAAGCTGTAGTTCAGAAACAGCTGGAGAGGTCACTGTATCTCTGCTCTGATTAGATCTCAATTGACTTTTACCATCTGTCAACCATAACAACTCTTAATTTATCAGACACTCTTAATATTGCCTAGACAGAGTTATTAAAGGAAATTTGCATCAAGATGGCATTCGCTGAATAAAATATCATTAAGATGAAATTACTATTTCCTGCAAATGGAAGAGCTATAGGGAAGACAAATCATAATGTAAACATAATTTACTATTTGTTCCTTGACTTATTATTCTGATTGCTTAGGTATTTTTCCTGAGTCTCGTTACCCTTTGTACATATATTTATTGAGTGAAAATCACTGGCAGATTGATGATTAACTTATTAATATTATAGATTCAACTCCACACTCATTCCTCAGTGGTAAATTTCCCATTCTGTCATATATCCAAGAAAGAAAAAGGGAGTAAAGAAAGAAAAAGCTAAAAGTGCAAAGAAGAAAAAGACGATAAAGCTAGCATCACTCATTTTCCAATGGAATTCCTCCATTCACTTGAACTCTCTTTATTGCCACTGCATAAATGAAATTGAAGATAATTCTTCAATTATTTTAATGAGGAACATGGATCTTCCAAGGTGTTACAATGGAACATAGATGATCATGGAAGATCTCTGCAAGAATCTCACTGAAGAAAGATAAACATTGGTGCATTCAACATTGTCATGATTCTAAAAATTATGCTCAATTTACTATGGGTTGAGGATGTTCCTCCTCAGTGTAACCAGTCCCCGATACAGTTCTGCTTTGCTCTCATTCAGTATAAAGTACAAGGACAAATTATGGACAATGTGCTGATTTATCTTGAAAAATCAGCATTCCAGCATGGTCAGCTGTATGCTATTTTAAGACTCAGAAAGATAGTGAAAATGTTAAAATGGCAAATGGCAGATAAACCAGAAATGTTATCACCAAAGTATCCTTTGTTAAACAAAAACATGTATATTTATTTTGCTACACATCTTTCTTCCTTAATAAACTGATGTTTTATTTTTTAATTTTCAAACCAAACTATAGTCATTTTGTCTCTGGGGTTAGGTAAAAAAAATATTTCTTAAATGATGACCCAACTGCTCATGGGTTGCATAGTACAATTTAATACCCCAAATTTAGAGAATCCTACACATTTAACTTAGAAGTAGTAGATTTCCTTCTGGCACTTATTTCTTCAGTTTTGGTCCTTTGAAATCTATTCATGAACAGGACCACTAAATCTGGGCTGGATAAGAAATTGAAATTTGTTTTTCTTTCTACCATCTAATGGCCATTTATATTTCACCTAGATGCTTTGGTCAAAAGTTCTACTGACCTCTAAATAGAAAGTCATCAGCAGACAACTTTCAAATAAACCAGATTCCCTTTCTTCTCTGTTTTCCTAATCAAAATCTCTTGCTCAGCCTGGCCTAATTTCTTGGGCCTTACATTATTGAAATAGATATCATTTAAAAATTACCCATTATAATCTTATAGTTTTGCCAGATACTACTAACAGTTTACTATAAATAGTTTGTCACCAACATCAGCAATGCTAAAATAGTCAGAGCTGGGATGTTTTCTTGACCAAAACATCCCACTGGATTTAGTGGCATTTTTTCTATTTAAGTATCCATCAGGTGGTAGGTAAAATGGTTATTTATGAGTTCTAGAATACTGAAAGCAGAATCGTGACACTTTCTTTCAAGTGCCATGTTGCTCCTAAATTTGCTAGTCTCTCCTGTTTCTTGCCTTTCTGTGCCCTCTGAGCAACACAGATCATGTTAGTTTTCAATTAAATCATTTCAGTACTGCCCTGGAGATCATATGAATAGGCATTTGAATGACAGGATAATTTCAAGTTATTATTTGTAGGTCTATTAAATATCCAGAAAAGGGGAGAACAGGTTGATTATTAGTCTCTCTCCACTGCAAACGGGTGAAATTAATTTGAGGGATGGCTGTGGAACAGAAAGCAAACTGATAGTTCTGGAAGTTACTAGCAACCTAGAAAGAAATTGGTACAACAAGATGAATAAGGCTGCTGCAGTTTACTGACATATGTCAAGACATTCTGTTTAAGAACATGCATCAAGGGGAATGTTTGCTTTATATTTATACTATATAGTAAGCAACCATTCTTGTTCTAAACTAGCTATCCATAAAGTTATACTCCCTCAAATTATGTTTTGATCTGTAAAAAGTATAACAAGATTTTTCTTTATTCTTAAACAATCATCCAAAACTTGTCAGGCTCTTCTAAGAAAAGGTGGTTTGATCTTTTTTTTTTTAAAACTATGTGTCCTTGGAGACTGTTGAACTTTGTAGAACAAATTGTATAGCTGTACCTAGTTACAGAGCTGTACATTACCTTGTGTAGATTTGTGCTTATATTACATAATGCATTTCATTCAGGGTCCATGTTGGAACAAGATGGTTTTCCATTATAAAATGGAAAATTAAAGAGGCTGAAACCTGTTGGAAAATGACTGTAATTTCCAGTTTAGCTTGCTCCAGCATATTCACAATCAATCTCCATTTGTTAATAAATGTTTATTTATTAAGCATCAACAAACTTTGAAAATGTTAACTGGAATAAGAGAATAAAGCAGGTAAAAGCAGGGAGAGAGAAATAATAGGCAAGAATTTACATTATCTGTATTTCTAAAGGTGATTTGGGGGGGGGGTTCTTTTGCGTCTTTCTTTACTCCTTTGTTACTATCTAGAGTAGTCCCTGCAGTTTTCTTGACAAGATTTCAGAAGTGATTTGCCATCACCTGCTTCCTAGGACTCAGAAAGAAAGTGACAGGCCCAAGATTAATCAACTGGCTTTGTGCCTAATATGGGACTAGAACTTCCATCCTTTGAGTTTGTAGCCTGATGCCTTAACCACTATGTCAAACTGGCTTCAGTGCTATTGTGTCAAAAGGAATAGAATTTCCAAAGCTACTAGCAAGAACTTGCACGATGGGGATGACAGATCCAATAGTTCCATACTCAACTTTGTTAATTTGCACTAAGGGAGACTATTTTTAATTTTTTAATTTCTCATTTAATGTTACCAAGCCTACATCTGGTCTTCACAGACATGAATCTTGAAGCACTCCAATGAAATTATAGTGATATAATAGCTGAAATGAGAAGAAAGGGGAACTCAATTATTAGAAATTATTGTATGAGCATGTTAATCTAAACCCAATTCCTCTCCAATTTCTATTTCTATCATTGCTATAAAAATACTAAGTTACAGCTGCATGGCTTTGATGCATTGAATTATTGCCATTGCTTCTTATAGTACGATAGGACCAGTTAGTAAGTTTACTTAATAACTGACATCTGTGAGGATTGTGCCAGATGTAACTACCATTGTTCCATTTCTTTTTTTAGGCTTGAATAAAAAAATATCTTTGCTAATCTTGGTATAGATTTATTTAGTTATATTATTCATTGAATGTATAAATCATAGATCAGGGGTAGGCAACCTTGGCCCTTTTATGACTCATGGACTTCAACTCCCAGAATTCCTGAGCCAGCCATGAGTCATAAAAGAGCAAGGTTGCCTACCCCTGTCTTAGGCCAAAAGAACAATATGATATTAGATAAAACAAATAGCAGCTGAAGAAGCAAATATAAAAAAGAGGAAGAGAGTAAAATAATAATAGTATAGGTAATAGTTATAGTAAAAAGGTACAAACAGTAGGGTTCAATAATCCAATGTGTAAATTGAGAGGTTAATTCCTTGGGGCCAACATTTGGGATTGCTGTGGTCCAGAATTTCACAATGTTTATATTTCCCTAGCCAAGTTACTTAATAGGAAAAGCATACATTCTGCTAGAATCCAATCCAAATGTTTTCAAATAATTGGGGATAACATTAGGTGCCACATGTGTCTGGGGACATCTCAAAAGAACATGTTGATTGACTCAGCCTTGGTTTCTGGATATACACAGAAGCATTCTTGATAAAGGATGTTATACCATTCTGTTTGAGGGTAGGGCTTCCTATTCAAAACAAAGGAAATGGGTGGATGGAGTCACTAGACTTAAACAAGGAAGAAGACATAGTCTGATGGACTGGGTATTTTCCATATGTATGATCAGTTCAATTGCAAGAATTCGAAGAAAAGTTCATTTTATATAATGAGAGCATATAATATTAAGGTAGGAATCATTGCTTATATCCACTTCTGTAATGTTGCAAGGATGAGAATAGAATAGAATAGAATAGAATAGAATAGAATAGAATAGAATAGAATAGAATAGAATAGAATAGAACCTTGGAGGTCTTCTAGTCCAGCCCCCTGCTCAAGCAGGAAAATCTACACCATCTCAGACAGGTGAATATTCAGTTTCCTCTTAAGAATCTCCAGTGATGGAGTGCCCACGATTTCTGGGGGGGTAAGCTATTCCACTGGTTGATTGTCCTTACTGTCAAGAAATTTCTCCTTAGTTCCAGGTTGCTTCTGTCTTTGATCAGTTTCCAACCATTGGTTCTCATCCTTCCCTCTGGTGCTTTGAGAACAACCTAGCCCCCTCTGCCCTGTGGCAGCCTCTCAGATACTAGAACACTGCTATCATGTCTCCCCTATTTCTTCTTTTCTTTAAACTAGCCAAACCCAAGTCCCGTAGCCGTTCTTTGTATGTTTTAGTCTCCAGGTCATTGATCATCTTAGTTGCTCTTCTCTGATTTTTTTCCAAACTCTCTACATCATTTTTGTGATATGGTGACCAAAATTGGCTGCAGTATTCCAGGTGTAGTCTTACTATGGTTTTATAAAGCGGTACTAATACTTTGTGTGACCTTGATTCTATACCTCTGTTTATACAACCCAGGATTGTATTAGTTTTTTTGGTTGCTGCTATACACTGCTGGCTCATAGTCAAGTGATCATCCACTAGGACTCCAAGGTCCCTCCCACAGTTTCTGTTTTTAAGCCAGGTCTGGCCCAATCTGTATTTGTACCTTTGATTTTTCCTGCCTAAATGTAAGACTTTGCTTTTCTCCACATTGAAATTCATTTTGTTGGATAGGGCCCATTGTTCAAGTTTGTCAAGATCAGGATCTTTTTGGATTCTGAGTTTGTCTTCTGGGATGTTGGCTACTCCTGCCAGTTTTGTGTCATCTGCAAATTTGATGAGTTCCCCTTCAATTCCCTCATATAAGTCATTTATGAAGATATTGAAGAGTACTGGGCCTAAGACGGAAACTTGTGGTACCCCACTGCTTACTTCTTTCCATGTGGATGTAGTGCCATTGAGGACTACTCACTGAGTACAGTTTGATAGGCAGCTACAGATCCATCTGGTAGTGATATTGTCTATCCCACCTTTTCCTAGCTTACCAAGGAGTAGATTGTGGTCTACCTTGTGAAATGCCTTACTGAAATCTAAGTATACTATGTCCATTGTGTTTCGTTGGTCTACTAATTTCATCACTTTATTGAAGAATGGGATGAGATTGGTTTGGCATGATCTGTTTTGAACAAACCCATGTTGGCTACTGTTATAACTTTGTTTGCTTTTAGTTGTTCGCAGATCTGTTTTTTATTATCTTTTCTAGGATCTTCCCAGATATTGATGTTAAACTGATTGGTCTGTAGTTTCCTGGGTCTGTTTTTTTTCTTCTTCTTGAAGATGGGGACTACATCAGCCCTTTTCCAATCCTCAGGTATTTCCCTGGTGCTCCAGGATTTATGAAAGATGTGGTACAGTGATTCTGAGATAACATCTGCCAGCTCCTTCAGAACTTTGGGATGTAGTCTGTCAGGTCCTGGTGATTTGTATTCATCAAGGTGTTCCCTTACCATTTCTTACTTAATTTAATTTTTGTTCTGGTATGTCTTTTGCAGTGGTATTTTTGGTGTGTTGGGCTATAGTTTCTTTTTGTGTGAAGACTGGCACAAAGTATGAGTTAAGCAGCTCTGCTTTTTCCCTGTTGCCTGTAATTTCCTTGCCATCTTCTCTCTTTAGTGGGCCTACAGTTTCCTTGATTTTTTTTCTTGTTGTTAATATATTGGAAGAAACTTTTTTTTATTGATGGTGATAAAATAATAGATCCAGTTAGCAACTATAGTGACTAGAACTTTCTAAATTCTTCATTGAATGGATCTACAGTCTATCAGTAGGACAGACAGTGGTACTCTGTCCTCTGTCCCTCCCCTTCCATGTGGATGTATTACACACACACACAAATGTCCCAATAAATTCCCTACCAAGACCTTCTTCAAGCAGGCACTTGAAGGCCAAATTGAACTTTTGGTCAATGTGTCCCACCTGCAGTTTTATTGAAAAGGTTTGCTATTGCTTCCTTAATAGAGCTGAAAGAGGGGTGGCCCAGGGTTATTCAGCTGGTTTTGTGCCTAAGGCATGCCCAGTTCTCAGAAGACATTTAGACGATAAGAGTTAGTTATTTTGGATTTATTTCAGAATGAACTTAGATGAAATTTATCATAGGGCTTTGAAAGGATTTCTGGTTGAAAATTATGATTTCTGATATTTTGAACCCAAAATAAAATCTATGTGAGTTAAAACTGTGAACCGTCAGAGTGTTTGTATTTTTTTTGCTGCCATCTAGTCAAGCGCCTTTCAAATTGATGGAATCTAGATTTGGAGGAACCTTTCTCCTGAACTGTTCATGTTCTCTGAGTTTTACAACAGTTGTTCTGCTATGGCATTTCTGCATCAGAACTCTATTTGGGAGATATTTCCAGTACAATACATTTTTAAAAAAATAAAAGGGGGGGAGATAACTGGGTGTGCCAGAGTTGATCCTGAATCCTCTTACGTGATTAGTATAAATCCACCTTTAAGAGAAAATTTATTGCATATACTACATAAATCCTAGATTTACTATTACATTTGTTGTAAAGGGACCTTGGAGCTTCAGAAATCTGGCATTAGCACAATGTATTTTCTATTACAAGGACAAGCTCGTGGTGGAACACAAATCCCACTTGAGAGTCTAAACTGTTTGAAGGCTTTAATGTCAGCCACTCATTTCAAGAAGGTTGGATTAAGCAATAAGGAAAGGTGCTTCTCTGGCAGCATTACAGCAAGTACATCGGTGCTCAACTGCCTGTCAATAATTTCACCTGTGCTTGAAAGGTCAAATTACCAACTCAGATGATATTCATAAGCAGGGATCATTATAAGGAAGAGTGGACAAGAATTATTTGACATTCAGATGCTTTTTGACCAGGAAAAAAAAAATAAACAGATAATGTCTAAGTAAAGTAAAGAGAGACTAGAGTGAGATTGCAATTAATAGAATGGCGGGTTAGGTCTAGGGAAAGCCAAATTCAAATGAGACTTTGGCCTAGTCCAGCGGTTCTCAACCTGTGGGTCGCGACCCCTTTGGGGGTTGAATGACCCTTTCACAGGGGTCGCCTAAGACGATCAGAAAACACACATTTCCGATGGTCTTAGGAACCGAGACTCCGCTCCACATGGCCTCCTCCGCCATTTGCAGAGAGAGAGACAGAGAGGCACTTTTGCTTCACTTCTCTCTCTCTCTCTCTCTATCAGGCGGACTTACCTCCTGCAGGGCTCCTGATTGGCCCTGAGCCTGGGTGCCCCACCCCCTGGGAGAAGCGCGGCCAGGGCCTCATGGCTTGGAGCCGCCCAGGGAAGCCCCAGGATCCCTGCTGGGAGCAGCCCACTGGAGGCTCCGCTGAGCGGGCCAGCTCTCCGGAAAGCTGCGGCCCAAAAGAGACCAGTCCCTGCGATCCCCAGCCAGCCCGATCATTGGACCTGCTGGCCGGGAAGGTGCACCAGAATCCAGGCTGCTGGGAAGGAAGAAGGAGATTCAGCAATGGTAGGAGAGGAGACCTGTCTCCTGGGGCCCGGTGCTGGCGGCGGCTTCCTTGCCCTCCCCTTCCTCCTCTTGCTGACCCCAAAGCAGCAGAGGGGTGCCTGGGGGGAGCAGCCGGGCTGGCAGAGGGGCTGGTAGGGGCTGTGCGGCACCAGCTCCCACCGCGGCTCCATTGGATAGGCGAAGGGCAAGGCTGGGCAGCGCGGAGTCCCACTAGGGTGACTACTTCCTCGCCCTCTTCCTCTCCTTTCTCCAGCTGCCCTCCCAGGCGGCTCGGGCAGGCGCTGCCTCCACAGCAGCTCCATCGATGGGCGGAGGGTGAGGCCAGGCAGTGCAGAGTCCCAGCGAGGACAGCGGCTGGCCCGGGGGCGGTAGGCACCCTGACAATGCTACCCTGTTGCTGCCGCCAGAGCTGCTGCCTCCCGTCCTGCTTCCCCTCCCCACCCATTCGTCTGAGGATGTGGCGGCTGGGCTGGGGGTGGCGGCGGTGGCAGTGAGGAACCCCAATGATGCTGCCGTGCTACCAACGCTGCCACTGGAGCAGCTGCCTCCCATTCTGCTCCCCCTGCCTGCTCCTTTGGCTGAGGATGCGGCGGGGTGGCGGTCGGGCCGGCAGTGAGGAACCCCAATGATGCTGCCGTGCTACCACCACCACTGCCAGAACTGCTGCCTCCCATCCTGCTCCCCCTCCCCGCCCATTCGGCTGAGGATGCGCAGAGGCCAGGGGCGGTGGAGACCTCCAACGATACTGCCATAAGAGAGAAAAAGAGAGAGAGGAAAGAGAGAGAAACAGAGGAAAAGAAAGAGGAAAGAGAAAGAGGGAGGAGAAAGAGAAACAGGAAAGAGAGAGAGGAAAGAGAAAGAAAGAGAGAGGAAACAGAGAAAGAGAAAGAGGAAAGAGAGAAAGAGAGAGGAAAGAGACTGCCTTCCCAGTCGCCGAGAAAGGGGAAAAAAAGCCGTGAGTGAGTTCCCCTTTCTGCCTCGTTGCTGAAAGCTTTTTTTTTTTTTTAAAAAATGACCGCTCATTCAGAACTCCTCGGGGCTTGTTTGCATGAGCTTGTGGCAGATCAGTAAATAAAGGGGTGGGGGAGCCAAACTGTCCAAGGCATTTGGACCCTGAACGTGTGGATGCTGCTTTCATGACTTGCCACCACCACCCCTCTCTTCCTGCCCTGCTTGGGCAACACGCTGCTACTGCTGGCTGAGCTGAGCTGAGCTGTGGTGCCAAGCCAATCCCCACACCTCCTGGTTGCCCGGCTGTGCTCCACCCACAGCAGCCCTAAAAAGCACTGTGGAAGAGTGGGGAATGCTGGGAGTTGCAGTTCATCACCATCTGGAAAAACATGACTCTCCAAAGATCGATCAATCCTTCCTTCCTTCCTTCCTTCCTTCCTTCCTTCCTTCCTTCCATCCATCCATCCATCCATCTCCTTCCCTTCCCCCTCAATCTTTCCTTCCTTCCTTCCTTCCTTCCTTCCTTCCTTCCTTCCTTCCTTCCCCTTTCAATCTTCCTTCCTTCCATCTCCATCCCTTCCCCTTCAATCTCTCTCTTCTTCCTTCCCCCTTCAATCTCCTTTCTTCTCCATCTCCTTCCTTTCCCCTTCAATCTTCCTTCCTTCCATCCATCTCCATCCCTTTCCCTTCAATCTCTCTCTCCTTCCTTTCTTCCTTTCTTCCTTCCCCCTTCAATCTCCTTCCTTCTCCTTCCTTTCCCCTTCAATCTTCCTTCCTTCCCTCCATCTCCATTCCTTCCCCTTCAATCTCTCTCCTTCCTTCCTTCCTTCCTTCCCCCTTCAATGTCCTTCCTTCTCCATCTCCTTCCTTCCCCTTCAATCTCTTTCTTTCTCCATATCCTTCCTTTCCCCTTCAATCTTCCTTCCTTCCTTCCATCTCCAACTCCATCCCTTCCCTTCAATCTCCCTCTTCTTTCTTCCTTCCTTCTTTCCTTCCCCCTTCAATCTCCTTCCTTCTCCATCTCCTTCCTTTCCCCTTCAATCTTCCTTCCTTCCTTCCATCTCCATCCCTTCCCCATTCAATCTCTCTCCTTCCTTCCTTCCTTCCTTCCTTCCTTCCCCCTTCAATCTCCTTCCTTCTCAATCTCCTTCCTTTCCCCTTCAATCTTCCTTCCTTCCATCTACATCCCTTCCCCCTTCAATCTCTCTCTCTCTCTTTCCTTCCTTCCTTCCTTCCCCCTTCAATCTCCTTCCTTCTCCATCTCTTTCCTTTTCCCTTCAATTTTCCTTCCTTCCTTCCTTCCTTTTCCCTTCAATCTCCTTCCTTCTCCATCTCCTTCCTTTCCCCTTCAATCTTCCTTCCTTCCTTCCATCCCCATCCCCATCCCTTCCCTTCAATCTCTTCTTTCTCCATCTCCTTCCTTTCCCCTTCAATCGTCCTTCCTTCCTTCCATCTCCAACTCCATCCCTTCCCTTCAATCTCCCTCTTCTTCCTTCCTTCCTTCCTTCCTTCCTTCCTTCCTTCCTTCTTTCCTTCCCCCTTCAATCTCCTTCCATCTCCATCTCCATCCCTTCCCCTTAATCTTTCCTTCCTTCCATCTCCATCTCCATCCCTTCCCCTTCCTTCCTTCCTTCCTTCCTTCCTTCTTTCCATCTCCATCTCCATCCCTTCCCCTTCAATCTGTCTCCTTCCTTCCTTCCTTCCTTCCTTCCTTCCTTCCTTCCTTCCTTCCTTCCTTCCCCCTTCAATCTCCTTCCTTCCATCTCTATCCCTTCCCCTTCAATCTCTTTCTCCTTCCTTCCTTCTTTTCCCCTTCAATCTCCTTCCTTCTCCATTTCCTTCCTTTCCCCTTCAATCTTCCTTCCTTCCTTCCCTCCCTCCCAACATTTTTGAGCATTGCTATATTGTTTTTGTAATTAATCACTATGCTTTAATTATGTTCAAGTCGTAACAATGAAAATACACCCTGCATATCAGATATTTACATTACGATTCAAAACAGTAGCAAAATTACAGTTATGAAATAGCAACGAAAATAATTTTATGGTTGTCACCACAACATGTATTAAGGGGTCGCAGCATTAGAAAGGTTGAGAACCACTGGCCTAGTCAGTATCTCTTACATTAACCCATTTCATAGTGTTATTGTTGTGATATTGGAGTGAAGGAGGGGTAAATATGTAATAAATAAGCAAAAGATTCCATCATTGAAATTAATAAGGTTTTAACATACTTAGTTTGTGGGATGATAGCCAATATCTTCATTCTGATATTGGATAAGAACAGAGGACTTGTGGGAAATTACATAAGTCTGTACAAATCATTCACTGTAAACTGCTAGGAAAGCAGTGTCAGCAAAAACTGATTCTGAAGGAAAAGTGGAATATAAATCTAATGAAGAAATAAAATTCAATAGATAAAAAACATATGTATAGAATATATACTTCACTCCTCAAGTAACTTGTATCTCTCTCTCTCTCTCTCTCTCTCACACACACACACACACACACACACACACACATTCACATACAAGTTTATGGAAGAGAGTTACACTGAATGGTTTTGAATAATTCTATATTTGAAATGCATTTTCAGGCTTTTTTAAAGCATTCTCCCAAGAGAGTTGTTTTGTCTCAACCACAGCAGGCTAGCTAGCTCCAAAAATCAGTCCTGCTCCTTTTCAGGAACAGCAGATTTGACAGCTTTTTATTGCTAAGCATTTAACACCAATATAAATATTGGCTATAAGTTCACAACATAATTTAGTATATTTTCCCAAAGGAAAATATAGTGTCAAATTCCACCCTCCCAAGAAGTAACCAGAATTTGCAAAATGTAAGTTGAAACTTACATTAGCATTTTCTTTCATTCCTTTGTTCTTAACTTTGTAGATGTTGATGAAATGGTGATAGGAGTCAGTGCAAATGGGGACACTGGTCAGATCAAACACTTTTCCTTTCATTAATGGTTTCACTTCAAATGCTGAAACTAAATATGAGTGTCTGAACTCCGTTTCAAAACTTTACTCAGTGAAAACTTGAAATAATGATAATTTATAAATAATGTAAGTAATGCATTTAATTCAATTTAACACTAGAGGAAGAGGGGGAATCCCAGTCTCCTTGTATTGAGCAGGAGGCAGCTCTTGGGCCACAAGGTAGTGGTTTAAGGAAACTTTATTTTCACTCAAGCTTTATTTCCTACATATTAATACTGAGACAGGGAATAACTTCATGAAGAAGTATTAGCTTTACTTTCACTATGAAATTCCAAACCAGTAATAACTTACCTCTGTAAAGTTCTACCTATCCATCTAAAAGTTTATCACCTCCCCGCTCATCTACAAATTTCCATTTACTTCATCTCTTGTTTGCATTAGCTGAAAAACATTATACAAATGAAATAATGGTTCAGTAAATAAGCAAGTAAAGATATTGATGTGGTTTATTTCTCACTTTCCAATCCATGTGAACATGCTTCTACAGATGATCCTCAAGTTACAAACATAATGGAACCTGCACATTAGAGTTGTAAGTCGTAACAGTCATAATATTACAACATATTTTGCAGCAGTCATTAAGATGAAGTTGCCATCATAAGCATGAGCATCGTGGTCATTAAGTGAATATGGAGGTCTTAACTGTAAACCCATTGTTCACTCTGGGTGCAGTCTTGTCAGAAAACCAAAAGTAAGTGCTGGTTTTCAGCAAAACCATTGTAAAATATGGTCCTGTGACCACAGCACAGTGAAAACAGCTTAAATGTGGCAGAGTTGCTGAGCTCCTAAAGTGTGAACCATCTGAACTTCAGATCCAGGCAATAAGTCCCTTTTTCAGAGGGTGGAAAGGGGAACCACTAATAGGCTATACCAATAAAGTACGGTAGAGTTCCAAAATTTCTTATGGTTTCTATTTCTTGACCTAACAGAACTCAAAATTATGAATATGTCCATAATTTTTGGCTGGGAGTTAGCCAAATAGCTCACTGGATTATTTTGGTTACTTTTTCAACCTATTTCACAGGGTTGTTACTGTAGGGGGAAAAGTGAAAGAAGGGCTTATGATGTATTTCCCCTAATTTGGCAGTTTCTCCATGCAAAATGTCTGAGGAATTGCACATCAAAATAAAATAGTCTTCATAAATCTAATACACAATCTCTAATCTAGAGATTTCTCTTAACTTAGACTTTAGTACTCTTTTATCTAAACATAATGTGTGAGATTTCTCTTAACTTAGACTTTAGTACTCTTTTATCTAAACATAATGTGTACCAAGAGTATCCTAGTAAGACCTTTTCCCAGAAGAATCATAAAAATCATGACATTCAAGATGAAGTTGAGGAAGATATTGATGTCCTAACTATTCTTCCAGGACTGGGGCAGGTTGATGACTCATCCTTCTACTTATTTGCAAGCGTAGGCTAGTTTAAAGGAAGAATAGGTTAACGGGACTGCCTTCTACCACATACTTCCCTATGACCGGTGAGAGCACACAGGGTCGGCCTCCTCCGGGTCCCGTCAGCGAAACAATGTCGTCTGGCGGGCCCTAGGGGGAAGGCTTTCTCTGTTGTTGCGCCCGCCCTCTGGAACCAACTGCCTCCTGAAGTCCGCGTTTCTCCGACTCTCCCGGCCTTCTGAAAAAATCTTAAACCTCATCTTTGCCGGCAGGCCTGGGCATGACTGTGGTTGACTGTTGAATATGAGTGGGTGTTTTATTGTATTTTTAGATATTTTTTGTTTGGGATTTTTATTGTAATTTGTTGTTTATACATATGTTGTTAGCCGCTCCGAGTCTCCGGAGAGGAGCGGCATACAAGCCCGAACAAATAAATAAATAAATAAACAGAGCAAGTCCATTGGATTATGTTAATGGCAATTAGTGAAACTTAGTTTATCCACAAGGGAGGGAGGGAAGGAAGGAAATCTTCAAAACTTTGCTTAAAAAAGAACCCTACTTTTTATATTATTGCTATGACTCACACTTCTTTTATCTTTTTCTTTATTTTCCTCTGTACTTTACTATGTCTATAATCAAGAGCTATATTTTAAAACACCCTCCTGCCTTCAATAAGAGAATCTCAGCAACTACTATAATGCCTTTTCAGTTGACACTTAAAACTGTCGTTGTCTAGCTCAGTGAATTACTGAAAATTATTTGCTGTCAGTAGTGATTTCTGTTATGGGGAATTATTTTACCTTTTGTACACATTCTTAGAACTTAAAAAGATATTTGACTCTCCAAAACCCATTCCTCTCTCTGTGATGCTCTAATTTTCTGATAATGGTTATTACTTTTCTTTTCAGATTTTTTACCTCATCATTAGGTTTCAAACCTATGTTTTCCAATAGTCTGTGAACTACATAGCAGATTATAATAGCAATATTGCTACAGGTAAGACAATTTGCAAGCATTTCATTGTAACTACTAATTTAAAGCAGGCTTAAAAAAATAAGCAGCACTGTCATTTTTGACATGGTATTAACTTCATTCATTCATTCATTATAATTTGAAACACTTAAGAAAGATTTTAAGAGTATTAATGTCTCTTTGGAGAAAGCTGAAGATGTTGTGAATGATTGAAACCACTGGAAATCAATTGCTGCCCAATGTGGTGGTAGAGGAAGAAGAAGAAGAAGAAGAAGAAGAAGAAGAAGAAGAAGAAGAAGAAGAAGAAGAAGAAGAAGAAGAAGAAGAAGAAGAAGAAGAAGAAGAAGAAGAAGAAGAAGAAGAAGAAGAAGAAGAAGAAGAAGAAGAAGAAGAAGAGGAGGAGGAGGAGGAGGAGGAGGAGGAGGAGGAGGAGGAGGAAGAGGAAGAGGAGGAGGAGGAGGAGTTATAATTTACAACACATGTTTTGCAATTACTTGATTAGGGTTAGCAAAGTTTGCTATAATGGATGGGATCCAGGTCTGGTCATTCTTGGAGTAGATCTAATTTAATGAACTTATTCTAAATATAATTAAAATGAGGTCAAAGTTAGTTGGTATTCATGTTATGCTTAATCAAGTAAAAGTGAGCATTAATGAATATACTAATGTGAGGGCCTCTCCTGAAAAGATCACAGTTTTGTGTAAAGTATTTTGCCCCATTTATAAAACTGTTTCTTTAATTGCTTCATTTCAGAATGGCTACCATTATTCCAAAGTGTTCTCTCTCTCTAATGAATTGCAGAGTTCAACATACCAGAATTATATTGTTGTTTCTTATGATATTTACCAAAATAGCAAGGCAAACAAAATATACAAATGAAGAAACAGGTCCTAGAGAAAAATAAAGAGAAAAATTTCTACCATCTCTTTTAATAATAAAACCTAAGAAAAAGGGCAAAGATCTTTTTTTCTGTTTAATCCCAAAATGACATGTGAATAGTTAACACTATCTTCCATAGTACCATTTTCTTCTTGATTTCTAAGCCTAGGCTTTATCTCACTGGTTGTTTTTTGAAGATAGGAAAGTTCTGATCCTGATTACCTGTGTAAAAGAAAACCTGACAACAAGAAGAAAAGAGCAAAACATTCAGGACTTTATTTGGCTTTGTTGCATTGAGGTAATATATAGGGACAGTGACATTTCCCAACTCCAATAAATGTTTACTTAGAAGTAGGTTTCACTGAATATATTGATACTTAGAAAAATATGAGTAGGAATAAATTTAATTATTCTCCTGGAATTAGCGATCTTAAAAAGATTAGCAATGTATTTCAAGTGATAGTTGTAAGCCAGGCATGTCAAACTGCCGGCCGGATGCATCATGCCAAAACCGTACCCACCCCATTGCCGGCAATGGGGGAAAAGTCCCAATACGTCGTGCAATGTCATGTGATGTCATGAGTTTGACATGCCTGTTGTAAGCTAAAAATAATATTGAAAAATGACCATGGCTACCATTGTAAGCATTTTCATATTTGAGGTCAGCATCATTCTACATAATGAAGGGACACATGTTTCCAAGAGCATAGAAAGGATGAGTATGCTGGATCTCAGTCTTTTCATTTCTATAATGTAATGGATATTTTAATTTTTTAAAGAGAGAAAAAGGTCTCAATTTTTTTCTTGTCTAATGCAGTTTAGAGGGACCTCACATTCTCCTCTGATGGAGTAAAATCAGTTCTAGAGTGAAGTTCATTATCAGTTGCTGTCTTCACACTAAACTATCAATTAAAGAAAGTGAGAAAGAAAAAGGACTTGTGGTTGAAAGTGCTTCTCTAGGGAGCAAAAGTCTCTCCAGCAGTGAACTGTTAAATAAATGATTCACTTAAAAGTTAACCTTTCTTTTAAATTGAAATAATAGTTTATATGTGATGTTCTATGGTTTATTTATGGTTTCCCAAAGCCTATAATATCATCTTACCTCACTAAAATCACTAAGGCAGTGCACCTAATAGAATAATTTGCATTTATTAGAGACAATGCAGGATCTTCTGAGGTCAAAACATGCTTTTGTGCTTATGCCAAGGGCTTAAAGAGAGAATAGGTCAGGCCGCCTGGAGAATGAGGTGTCATCCACAGAAAAATTTCATGCAAAATTGGAGGCTTATCCTTGGGCAAAACTTGCGGAAAGGTTCATAACCTTGGTGGTAAAATTCAATGAGTATTCAACATCCAAGTGTGTTTGAAAATGTTCCGTTCTTGTGTTGGGCTATTATAAGAATAAAAAATAAGGACTTATCTGAGCCAGAGAAGACAGTTCTTGTTATCCAAAAGAGACAAGAAAAGTTTTGAGCAAACCCAGATTTTTTTTATAGGATATCTCAGCAAAGACTATTGAATAGGACATCTATTTCCAACATAGCATGAGATGTCTCAGTCATAGAAAACTTCTGGAAGAAGCAATGCCCAAATTTTATTAAGAAATATGTGAGAAGATAATGGTAGAAGGACTTACAGGACAGACATGGTAAACTAAAAATAGCTCTGTAGAGGCAGAATGAGTGATTGCAGCAAAGATAAAGGAACTAGTGAGCAAACCAGTTCCTTGGAAACATTTTGGATAAGTAGAGGATGGGCGATCACCCTCTATGCTCCAAAAGGTTGCTTCACTTTCGGAGACTGCAGGTTTTCAGTGGATTTGAGCTATCTTGCTCCTAACCATGATGGAGACTTTTAAAGGAAACTAAATTCACAAACATTGCTTTTAAACCACTTTCTGAAATTGCTCATTATTTACTTAAAGCTATTAGAGACCTTTGGGCCTACAAATCTGAAAATGTCAGGTGACTCTACCTTCACATTTGAATGAAAGAACATTTTAATCATAAGCTTAAGAATTTAAAGAATCTAAATAAAATAGCAAAAAAACAACCACTGAATAATATTTTGATCTTAGAAAATTATTAACAGACGAAGGGTCCAGATAAAACTGGAAACTTTCACAATACATTTTTGGAATTAATTATAAAAAACAAATAGCTTATGGAAAATAGATTTTGTTTGGATTTTTACAAGATAAAACAAAGATAAACAATTTCATGATTTCAAAAATTAAACCCTAAAGTTTTGGATAGAGGAAAGATTTACATACACGAACAATGTTGCAAAATGCCATAGCAATGAAAATACTGAAAGAAGCTTTTGATGAATGGAATCAGAAAATAGTAGCTACCTCTTACTCATAAACTTAGTATTATAATCAACCCATAAACTTAGATTGCCCTTAGTATCTTACATATAATTTAAATTTCAATTTTCAAGCGGTTTCTGGGCTTTCCCATCTATCAAATAAACCCCATAACAAATATACTAATTACACCATTTCTAGCTTGCATTCCTTCAACCATCAAATCACATAATACATATCCACCCATCTGTAATATCAACCCTTAAATCATTTCAGTCCATATACATTCTTCCATTACTCATCTTCTCTTACACTTTGTTCATAATCTTGAACCTTGAATCAATCCATACTTTTAACTTGTCCTTCAGTCGAATTCGGGGTTTTTTCCTTTGCCAGACAGATCTCGAAAACAGAGCCTCCCTTCCAAGTAATAAGTCTCTCTTTTTTCCTTGCAGTATTTTTTGAATCCATAGAAACCATCTTGACCTAGGCATTATTCCTCTATTTCTCTTAACCATAAAATTTCGTTGCAATAACATTTCAAATATGAGTAAGAGGTATGAAAGGAGGTTGAAGGGAAGATTTAAACGAAGAGAGGATGTTTAATGGATGCTATACTAAATTGATTAAGAATATATTTTTTGAATTGAGGGGTTTACTGATATTACGTGTTTATTTTTCTAAAAGGATGGATTTTTTTCTCTTATTTGATAATTAAGGGTCTGAAATGATTGTTTATGTTAAAAGAGGTTGATTATTGGAAGATATATATTATCAAAGGTCTGAAATGATTGTTTATGTTAAAAGAGGTTGATTATTGGAAGATATATATTAAATTTAATTGTTGGTGATTCTATGTAACCTCTCAATGAATTGAAGTGTTTTAAAGTTTGACTTAGATTGATGGATTAGATATGTAAATGAAAATTGTTATTCTTAACAAGGTGATCTGTTTGGGATTAGATATGTATTAGAATTGAGAAATGTAAGGTAGAGATTGTATGTAGTATATTTTTAAATTCTTGTTAGGATTATATTATAATTTTGTTTGATGTAGCGGGTTTTCCTTTATTATACCCTGTATTCACTCTGGGAAGTCCGAGGGGGGTTAGGGAGGATTTATAAGTTTATATTTTATATTTTATGCTTTCTCAACTGTAATTGGGGTGGAATAGTTAATTATTGTTATTAAGGGGTTGCTTGGGTGGCCTCTGGGCACCACATCTGATGGAAAGAGGAAGGAGGAGTGAGGGCTGATGTAAGTAGATAAGAAGGGGGAAAGGTAGGGATAGATTGGTGGATTAGTAGGATGGAGATAGAGAAGGGGGGAGAAGTAGGTAGATAGTTGGTAAGTGAGGGGAGGTTAGGGTTAGGGGGATGTGGTGGTGGGGGTTCTGAGCAATGTCAACTGTTTGGTAAAGCTGGTTTATGATTATTTTCAGTTGAGTTGTATTGAAATATGTATCTATGTTGTGTTGTGTTTATGGATGATTGTTTATTTTAACATTATGATTAGATTTGAGTATCTTTTTTCTTTTCTGTTAAAATTAAAAAACCAATAAAAAATATTTTTAAAAAAAGAAAATAGTAGCTACCATATCAACAATATCAGTAATAACATCTGTTTCTATGGATATACTCTGTCTAAAAGATATTATTGGAGAAATTATTGATGTAGAACAAATTTTATCTGACAAGATAGAAATGGTGTCAAAAGTGGATTTACAACCGACAGGTTAAGAGAATGGCTTAGGAAAGGATATTTCAGTCAGTGGATCTGCAAAAGAAAAACCTGGCTGATATTTTAAAATTTAAAAGGGAAATACAAATGACAAATCAAGAGAATGACCTAGATAATTTCTTTACCCTGGATTTATTCTGTGTGATGGGACAAATAAGAAATGAAGAGAAATAAAAATCCTAAACAATATTTGTTTAGGAAGAAAGGAAGAAATATAAAGTTGATTTATTTAATGAAGGTTAAAACAACATATGTTGTTGCTTCTGTCAACCTTTTACAAACTTGCTACTGATGTCAGGATGGAAAAGATATTTTATGGATTTGTTTATAGATAAGAAATGTGGCATGGGATGAAAAGCTAAATGTTTGTAACTTTAGATGGGATGAAGAGTCCCTAAATTTGTTTGTACTTGTGATGAAGATTGGAAGTTACTTCCTTATATATTCCTTTTTTTCTTTCTTCTCTCTTTTTCTTGTACTTCTTCCTTCTTTCTATTCTTTTTTCTTTAAATCTAGTTTGTATTAGCTTTTACATTTATAATTAAAATTCTTAATAAATATTATATATGCAAAAAGGATGTTAAATGGCCAGAACAGTGAAAGAAAAAAGAGGAAAAAAGAAATTAAAATAATAATGGGATTAACAGGAATGAAAATAAGACTTTAAAAACTTGGTGTGGGATAGGCATAAGGAATGGAAAATTGTCTTTATGTAGTGGTTGAAAGTAATTGAGTTCTAAAGGTTTTTCCAATAGTTATTTTTTTTTCTTTTGTATCTATTGAGCTCAGGATGTTTTTAAACAGAGCTGAGGTATCGTACTTATTTAAACTATAACTCCCAGCATCTTCAGAGGAATGTGGGAATCAAAATAATCAAGATGACAGTCATGACCAGAACACACCTATTTCTGTTGCTTTTTTCCCTTCCTTCATCCCATAGTGGCTCTCCAGCTTCCTTCCCTACTGATTATCTAGAAGTGGACTGATGGATTTGTGATTCATCACGATATATGGGATCATAAATTATGCAATTCTTACTTTCAATTTACAGAGTCCAACATGTTAGAGATAAGTGAATGTATGACACAGTTTACTCAACCTTTTCTAATTTAACTGAAAGGTCTTTACATCATTCCCTCTTTGTTTTGTAACTTAATAATAGCCTAAAGGAAAAAAAAATAATAGCCTAAAGAAAATTGCTCTAAGATAATGGCAGTCAGGACTTAGATTTGATCATATTGATTGTGGAAAGAGCTAGGTATTACTAAATAAATCATATTTTGTTATTTGCTGTCTTCTGTTCAGTGATAGAAGACAGGAGATATTTCATGAAGTATAAGAAAAAGAGGAAAACAAGAGTAAAAAATCCTTTTTATTTTGTTATAGTCAGAAAATATTGTGATGTATATTCTGATATTTCACTCATACAAATATTTCATTCAGCTTAAGCACAAAAATATAAAATGTGATTTGTGTTTGAGGTACATGCAATACTATATAACCTCTGAAATGAAAACTATGATGGCTGATAAAATATTTGATTGATTGTTATTGCTTTAAATATCACAATTTTGTACAACATTTATAGCTTCCAGAACTGTAAGCAGGAAGACTATTGCTACTAACAACGTTCTTCATAAAGATTTAAAATTTATAAACACCACAAATGACTAGTATAGTGAGTAGTTCTATTGTCATTAATTTGAGCCAAACCTGATCAATGATGCTCTCCTCCCATTTGCAGCAAGTGAACAACTTCGTAACCTAAATAATAAAATATGGCCAAAAATGGGACCAAACATAAGTGGTAGAATTTAAATTAACAAATAAGTGGAAGAGAAGGTGAAGGGGAGATGAAACAATAATGAAGATCAGCATATTTTGATCTTGACTGGCTCAAGGTTGATTCAGCCTTCCATCCTTCCGAGATCAGTAAAATGAGGACCCAGATTGTTGGGGGCAATATGCTTACTCCATTATGCAGTCTCATAGTGGCACACATTCCTTCAAATAATCAGATCCTAGCTCAGTATGAACATCTTAAGTGGTATTCAAAAGTTAATTGGCAGCAAAGGTTAATCTTTCAGTACCAATTTTTGATCCCTATATTTGGCACCTCTCAGCAGCTTTGTATTTTGCAAAAATATGGTAGTTCATGGTCACTTTTCAAGCATAGTTCCATATAAAGTTGAGTGACAGTATTTTTCAAACAATAACGGGAAGGGAAAAAACAAAGTGAGAAGATTAAATAATGGCCTACCAGAGAGCTCTTTACTGATTCCCACATTGTTCAAGCTGTACATATCTGACATGCCAATCACCAAAATTCACTTAACTCAGGGGAGTCAAACTGCTGGCCCATGGGCCGGTTTCATCATACTGGAGCCACACCCACCCCATTGCCATCAACAGCGAAAAAGTTCCGATATGTTGTGCGACATCACATGACGTCGCGAGTTTGACATGTCTGACTTAACTGGATGTCCTGGACTAAGAAGCCCAAGAGAAACATATGGAGGATGCTGACAGCTCCCTCACAGAGGACCTGAAAGCTCTGGGGAAGTTCTTTGCCAACTGAAGGCTCATCCCAAGCATGACCAAAACAGAAACAATGTGTTTCCACCCTAATAATAGTCAAGCAAAAAAAAGTACCGAAGGTATACTTCAATAACAGCCTGCTGCCTTACAACCCTTTTCCAAAATAGCTTTACAATTGAACTCTCTCTTACAAGAAACAAACAGAGAATACTGCAGCAAAAATTAGTATATGAGACAACATATTTCATAAACTTTGTGGAACCAACTGGGTCCCTCGGCCACTATGCGCAGAACATCAGCTTTGGGATTGGTGCACTCTACAGATAAATATTGTGGCCCTGTCTAGATGAACAGCTGCCATACTGAATACCAGACTGAATGATACAATGAGGATAAGTGCATCAAGACCATATTGACTTGCTGGCTTTCTGTACTGAGCTATATTGCTCCACCAGCCTTTTGACGATAAGAGTGTACAAAAAAAAATTGTCAGTAACCTACAACTGCCAGTGCACTCCAATACACCATATTTATAAATTGGAAGGTTTAAATCCAGGACATCCCCCCCACAATGATCCCAGCAACTACATAACACTAACTTTGATGCAAAATCCCAGTGGAAAGTAAACTGGACATCCAGTTACCGGGGGGGGGGATAGATCAGACTCAAAATGTTTTGCATTTAATACAATGTGTATATTAACTACACAGAGAGAGACAACACATACTGTTTATACACACACACTAGTATGGGGTCTATATTTTTTCTTACACTTCCTAATTGTTCTGCATTGAATTCATTATTTCACTTTTTATGAATTTGAGGTAAGTCCCTTAACTATTATTCTTCCCAAAATACTTTGCTATTTACTTCCAACAACAGGCAGATGTTTGGCTAAACACTAGGTATAGGGAAAGTCTAAGCTTTATTCCCATAGAGCTTCGTTTTTAAGGCTTAAGGAAGAAAAAAAATAATTGCTTTTAATTTTTCCACTTAAAAAGTGTTAAAGCAACATATCCTCTGGACAATTTATGCAGCAGCCTGGAAGGATGTTCCTAGTTGTCAGGATGTTGTGCATGCAAAGAAACACTTCTGGGACTTGATTACACATCTCCCATAATCATCAGATTTAAGATTAAAACTGATTCATCAAAAGATTTTATTTTAACTATATTGAACTCCCCAAGGAATGCACTTTAAGGGATGGAAATCAGATTGTGTGTGTGTGTGTGTTGTTGTTGTTGTTGTTATTAGCAAACTTAAATCATGTGAGTCACTGGTATTTTTCTGAAGCATTTTAATATATATATATATATATGTATATATAGTGTTTCTTTTTTAGATATATATATATATATATAAGTAGATTTATTGGGAAATATTTTAATGATTAAAATGCTTGGATTCTGTTAAATTATGTTCCAAAACTCTGGAATTTGAGACTTTGAGGAACAATGCCTACATTAGGCATAGGATCTTGTGAAGAGAATTATTTTGGAAAAGAAGTAATTTTCCTTATCCTTGGCTCTGAAGTGTTTTATAAGTGACAGCCAGCACCTTGAATTAGAACCCCTTTAATAACCAGTGAAGCTAGATTTATTTACTAATCTACCCTTTTGGCCATAAATAGTGACACTTGGGCAGGTCTTTGAATCAGAATTCCAATGCTTCATGTTCAGGAAATGACATTATGGTCTCCAAATGGACTGGCTTAGGATATTTCAAAGTAAGAGAAATAATGCACATTACCATCTCCATATCTGATTCTTTTAAAACCATCAAACCAGTTTGGTCTAGTGATTAAAGCAATAGACTAGAAACCATAAAATGTGAATTCTAATCCCACTTTAGGCATGATAACTTTGAGTGACTTTGGGCCACTGGATATATGTATTCTTTTCTAGGCATGTAGATAGTTCTAGGTGTACAGATTTTGTCTGACTTTTCCCTTCATTTCCATGTTATTTTCCACTTGAGCTAGAGGCTATCCACTTCTGAATCACCCTCTCTACAGAGTTGCTCACTTGTATTTAGGTTGATTGACTTTAAATGTGTTCCAGATGCCACTTTCTGTTTTCCCTTGCTTGGCTGCTTGTAGAAAAGGCATTCCTGAAGCAATGGCTAATTCCCACCAGCCCCTTAACCCTGTCTGTAAGCTCTCATCTGTATCTTACAGAATTTTTAGAAACAGTTGCATCACGATGTACTTCCTCCAGCCCCAATGAACAATTGAATCAAGACAAGAAAAAAACATTTGAATCTGGTGCAAAAATGAAATTAACAGTCTTCTGTAGAATCATTATTTCTGCCAGAGCATAGATAGAGAACAACAAATACTTTTTTCTTCTGCTAGTGGCAGTACTTTTAAATGAAAAGGTTTTATCTACCAGTAGAACAGCCATAGGTTTATTAGGCTGAAATTTAATACTATTCAGTCTTTCCTGTCCTGTCCTGTCCTGTCCTGTCCTTTCCTGTCCTTTCCTTTCCCTCATCTTCCCAGAAATAGCATTAATTATATAATGAAAGAATGAGGAAAAAATTTAGTCAGTAGTTGAATTGCAACACGCTCCAGATAGTCATCAGTGGATAACTACCTTCTCCCATAACCAAATCTCTTTCTCATTTTTGCAGTGAGAAAGGAGAGGCAAAATAGATTAGGGAAAATGAGTCCTGGCCAAGAGAGGAAGGAAGGAATCTAGAAAATATTGCTGTTGAACTGGATGGAAACTTTTGCCTCATTCAACTCCAAGGTTTCCCAGGCTGATCTAATGACAAGGGAACTGCAGGTTTATAGCAATAGCAATAGCACTTAGACTTATATACCACTTCACAGTGCTTTATATCCCTCTCTAAGCAGTTTACAGGATCAGCATATTGCCCCCAACAATCTGGGTCCTCATTTTGCCAACCTCGGAAGGATGGAAGCCTGAGTCAACTTTGAGCCAGTTAGTATCGAACTACTGATGGTCGGCAGCCAGCAGAAGTAGCCTGCAGTACTGCATTCTAACCACTGCGCCACCATGGCTCTTATAGTTAGCACCATCTGTCTGAATGTTAGGATTCCATGTTCTATGACCACGGAATCCTGGCAATTCATTGCTTCTCATGAGATAGATTATTTTATGGAAAACAAAGTAAAATTTTTTAATATATTGCCATAATATATGGGGGCTTTTCTCTTAGAACAGGTAAATATTCTCACTCTAAAATAGTGATCCCTAACTTTTTTGACACTAAAGACCGGTTTTGTGGAAGACAATTTTTAGATCCTGCACAGGAGCTTTGCCCGCCCGCCTGCCACTTGCACAGTCCAGTTCCTAACAGGCCATGGACCAGTATAAGTCTTCAGCCCAGGTGTTGGGGGTCCCTGCTCTAAAAGATGTGACAAGATCAAGGATCAGATCCAATGCTTATAGTGCAGGAGTATCACCTTCCTGAATGTGCTGCCCAGCAATCATTGTTAGAGAAATGCTGCAGGATCCAATCTGGGTTGGTCAAAGAGGTTTTGTCTTCCAAGTTTTCGGACTGGTGCTAGAGACCATCTTCAGGGAACTTCTCGCTAGAACTCTCTAGAAGTTTCCTAAAGATGGGCTCCAGCATGAGTCCGAAAGCTCAGAAGACAAAACCACTGGTCCAAGTGATCAACCCAGATTGGATCTTGCAATATTATCTTGGGATACATATATTTCCCTTCATTCATGACAGAAATGCTGTTTCAGGTGCTTGAAGCAGTAAAAGGCCATGGTGTGGAGGCCTAACCTTAATTTGTGTAGCACCTTTTAAAACTTTTGAAAATGCATATCCTTACTGTACCCCATTTGGAAGGAAAAAAATACTTTTACTATACAATGTGTGAAAAAGACCTTTTTTTAAAAAAAAATCTGTCTTGAATTTACCATTCAATTTAATTGACATTATGACAAAGGGTGACCCCCTTATTCATTTTATCTGTACCAAACATAATTTTTATAGGACGCTATCCTGCATTTCTTATTCAGTCTTTTTTTTCTACCCAAACTAAAACATATTACATATTATACTAACCCCCTGAATCATTTTTCTATGCCTTTTCTGCACTTTTTATACTTTCCCCACATCTTTTGGGGAAATAATGATAAGAATTCTAGGCCGCACAATACATTTATATAAAATAACAGTACAGAAAAAGAAACTTTTTTTTTTACCAATTCTTCAATCTAGGAAGAGGGCTCAGATTTGACTTGCCTCTTTATTTAAACATATGGTTTTGAGTTTCTACAAAACTTTAACATGGGAATAGGCACATATACATAAATGAGGTGTTCAGCAAAAATATTGGATATCACTTCGAATGACTGTTCTTCCACCGATATAAAGCTACAGGTACAGTACTTCTCTACTTACAATCACAATAAGGATTAGACAATTCATTGTTAAGAGATGTGGTCATTAAGTAAGGTGCCACATGACTGCATCCAATTTTACAAACTTTTTTTCTTTACCATGGTCGTTAAGTGAGTTACCATGGTCATTAATCAAGGCATCAAGTGACCACAATTTGCAACCCTTCCTGCCGGCTTCCCTATTGACTGTGGAATGCTACAACCATTCTAAAAGCACAATGGTTACGCTACACCCAAAATCAGTATCATGCGACTGCAGGGACGTTGCAATAATTGTAAATGAGAGGACTGGACCACACATCACTTTTTCAGCACCATCTTGACTTTAAACAATTGCTAGCAAATAGGTGTTAAGTGAGGGGCTACTTGTACAAACACACAACTAAAGGAAAGGAACAACTCATACTTTGCATATTAACGCTCATGATTACTACTCATTTAGCCAGAGATACCTATGTCCATTTATACTTGTCCTCTCTGAATTCTGATGAAAGCGTTTAAAGAAAGAAAGCACTTATTGAAATGCAAGCAGCATCACCACAAAATGCATCTTAGAAGAGAATAACATGCATGGCAGGACTAAAATAGATTATTTAAGCAAAAAAAATTGTATTGACATTCAACACACCTAATTATAAAAAAGGTATCATTAAATTTACTGTAATTGGAGGACTATTGGAAGCTGTGTGAAATCAAGAAGCTGAGTAATGATGCCTAAAGTCATAAATTTATTTATTTATTTATTCAACTTTTATACCGTCCCTCTCCCATAGGACTTGGGGCGGTTTACAGCCCAATTTAAAACAGATAATAATAATAAATATTTAAAAATGAATTAAATTAATACATGACTGTTACTAAAACCTGTTAAAATCCCAATTCTAAAACCCAAACAACCTTGTTTAAAAAATTTACATAAAAATTTACATAAAACCCGAGGAGGTCTAGGCCAGGCCGGCTTGATTGAAGAGATGAGTCTTCAATTCTCTTCTGAAGGTGCGGAGATCATGACACGTCCGGAGTTCCGGGGGGAGCTCGTTCCACATCGTCGGTGCCCCCACAGAAAAGGCTCTCCCCCTGGGCGCCACCAGCAACACTGCTTAGCCAATGGCACCCTGAGGAGGCCCTCTCTGTGGGAGCAAACTGGTCGATGGGAGGTATTTACTGGAAGAAGGCGGTCTTGTAAATAACTGGGTCCTATGCCATGGAGCGCTTTAAAGGTGGTAACCAACACCTTGAAGCGCACCCGGAAAACCACCGGCAACCAGTGCAGCTCGTGCAGGATGGGGGCCATTCGTACCCGCCATGGTGCCCCCACTACCACCCGCGCAGCCACATTCTGCGCCAGTTGGAGCCTCTGCGTGCACCTCAAGGGGAGCCCCATGTAGAGAGCATTACAATAGTCCAGTCTGGAAGTGACGAAGGCATGAATGACCGTGCGTAGCGCGTCCCGATCTAGGAAGGGGCGCAACTGGTGTACCAAACGAATCTGGTAAAACATCCTCCCGGCCACGGCCGTCAGATGGTCCTCAAGGGACAGCCATGAATCTAGGAGGACTCCCAAGTTGCGAGCCCTTCCCGTGGGGGCCACTGACTCACCCCCAATAGACAGCGATGGAATCAGCTGACTATACCGGGACGACGGTAACCACAGCCACTCGGTCTTGGAGGGGTTGAGCTTGAGACCGTTCTTCCCCATCCAGATCCGCACGTCCTCCAGGCACTGGGTCAGCACGTCAAGGGCTTCATTTGGGTGGTTCGGGGTGGAAATGTACAGCTGAGTATCATCAGCATATAAATTATACCAGTAACTAAGCAGTCAGTCAAATAGGAAGGTTACAGGGATTTTTCTTCAAATGTATTCTATATGTTGAATATTCTGATGCATACTTCCAACAAGGTAAAGGAAAATGTTTTAATGAATTTATTTGATTAAAATAATATTCTGCTAGAGGGGTGGATTTTCAAATAATATACGAAGAGAAGAGAGCAAAAATGTAAGTTTCTTTCTTTCTTTTTTTCTTTCATATTTTTGTTCTTTTTTTGAAAGGAAAATGAAATGGTGCGAAGATAGTTGTGGTCCCTAAAATTGCATCTTCCTTCAGTAAAGTATATCAGCAAAAAGAAGAAAGTGCATTAAACATTCCTTCTGGAGAACTTTCTTCACTTCTAAACAGCTGAAAAATAAGGCTTTTTTTTCCCCTGAGATGGCTACAAATGTATATTTCAGGCAACAGAGGAAGAAAAAGGCTCTTTCATTCTTAATTGTTCATCACATACTTACATTTGCAACTTGTCAACATATAAATATTAGTACAACCAGAGCTCCATTGGTTGCCAGACGCTTTTTGGGTTTAGTTCAAGGTTTTGGTTATCTATACATCACTAAAATTTCTCCTGTCTGTTTGTAATCTTCAAATGGGCAAAATGGTGCAGCATCAAGCAAAAGTTTTTCAGTCAAGGTACCTAAAATAAGCTGACTTAAAAAATGAATCCAAAAATGTGAACCCATTACTCCCATACAATTGAAATCTCAAGAAAATTCACACCAGTTTGCAAAATTGTAGATGCTGCACAATTACTATGGCTAGCCAACATCATGTGTTCACGATGGACCTAATATAAGTCGTACCCCCAAAATAAGCCCTAGTTTTGGGATGAGATGCACGCCTAAAAATCAAGCTAGGTTGGGGGTGGGGGGTGGAACTTGCCATTGCAGCCAGGCCTCCCACGGATCGACACTTGCCTCACTGGTCCACTTCTTCTGCGGCTGAAGGAGCAGTTTCCTTCTGCAGCTGAGGATGGAGCTTGGGCCTGCATTTCGCCATCAGAGGCATTTCCAGAGGGTCTCTGCAGCCAAGAACCAAACTATGGATCCATGACTCGGTTCTCCACTGCAGAGGCTTTTCCAGAAGGCCTCTGACTGTGAAATGCAGGTCCGAGCTTCATTCTCAGCTGCAGAAGGAAGCTGCTCCTTTGGCTGCAGAAGAAGTGGGCTGGCTGGCTAGGGCTGTTGGTGCTGGAGGTGAGTAGAAAAAAAAACCCGCCCCCCAAAAAAACAAGACCTAGTGCCTCTTTTTGAGGCAAAAAAAAAGGGCCTGATCTTATTTTCGGGGAAACACAGTAGGACAAGCATGTCCAATGAGCAGATTCTTGCATGACATAATGAGTAACATTATGGAATATCTGGAGGACACCAGATTCCTATCCTTGATATATAGAGTGTTTTGCATTATCACTGTCATTTTTAAGGATTACGAATGATCTATTGTTTCTGTAATTAAGATCTTAGACTTTATAAAAGCTGTTATCTGTAACAAGAATAACTATTAAATCTGATTAAAATTTAACATTGTGTGTTTTCTTTAACCTTGGCCAAGACACTCATAAGCATACCACAGCAACACTTCACTCCTCTTTATTCTTAATATTGTAGAACAAATAATAAATTTCTCTGGGGAGTTCTCTTTGATTGTATGCTTAAGAAGTTATTAGAGCTAATGTATCCTGTGAAATAAATATTATTTAATAAATAAACAATAAATAGCTGCAGTTAACAGTAATTGTCAGAAAGGAATATAACAGAACCACAAGATAAATGTTCAAAGTATTGTGGAATATAAAAACGGCAACAAGTCCCAAGATTTTTATAGAGGTATACACA
The DNA here is from genome assembly GCA_034064705.1 of Bothrops alternatus. Classification (NCBI taxonomy): domain Eukaryota; kingdom Metazoa; phylum Chordata; class Lepidosauria; order Squamata; family Viperidae; genus Bothrops; species Bothrops alternatus. The sequence goes on from JARGCV010000040.1 coordinate 8,695,463, forward strand.
CTAATAAAATTTTCCTGGCAACTTACTTAGCTACACTTTCAAATGCTTAGAATTGGACACTGGAATTCTTATGTTTACAAAATATCACCTACTGCTTCTGGATTTTGGTTATACCTTGCAGACCTTATTAAGATTCTTGTGCAATAAAAAAGTCCAAATGCATCACCAAGCTCCATGAACAATATGTACTCACTTGAATAACTCTTATTCCATCAACTTCATAGATGGGTACCATTTTCTTGGTACCAAATGTTTTATTTCTACAAACTAAATGACTTCTAGAGTAGAACAAATAGATCCCCAAGGATGGTTAATTAGGCATTGGCCAAGTTTTTAGTTTGCCTAAAGGACAAAAATGATGTTAGCCTTCCAATCTGGTGCAATTATCAAAGTTAATTAGGGAGGATGATCCCTGGTAATTGGACATCTGGAGGAAGACTTTCATAAGGTTTTTTTGTTGTGTTGTTTTTAATTATGGCTTAGTAACCTTTTGTAAATACAACAGAGGGATATTTAGTTGTTGCTGCTGCAGCTGTTGCCCTTGCATCAAACTTTGTAGCTCAGAGTTTTTTCTTTGAATTATTTAATCCACATTTGGTTTGCCAGAATACAGTACTGAAAAATGGTGGCATTGGGTTTACAATGGTATGTGACATTTCCTTCCTACCTCCCCACCATCCTTTTATCTTTGCAAAATCTTTTTTGTTGTTGTTGTTGCTTTCCTCTTTATAATGATTATTTTCAGATTTGACCACAAATGAAGACTAAAACTAAAGTAAGGATTTTGCAGATAGAGAAGAGTTTCTCATTGCGAGAATAAGAAAAGTCAGAACTTGTTCTTTTCTGTACTTTAGTTCAGCTATGCTCCTTTTCCACCATAAACACACATTTCACAGCATTGACTATAAAACAATGTAAATCTATTCACATGGCTCCAGCTGTAACTATAGAATTTCAGTAAATGAATTTTGACAATGATAATTCTTCAATAAATATTATTAGGAATAATATTTTAGCAAGGATTATTGCTTTTGGTCCCTGGATGTTTACTGTTAAACATAGTTAGGTCCCATTGATGTTATATTAAATCAGATTCTTCTATAAATGCTGATACATGTGTCAAATACATTACTAAAGAGAATAGAACTCATTTCTTTTTCAGGAAGGGAGATATAAGTCAGGAAAACAAGAGAAGAAGGAATAAAGTATATGACTCTCAGTTAAGTATGAGAGAAACTGAGTGTGAATATCATCTAAGCTTAATCTTTTTGGAAAAAGGCATAGCTTAACATCAGAAGACATTCACTGAATTTAGAATGTCCTTAGAAGTTCCTATAGATCTAGAAAACTTTCTTCTGAAAAGTTATGGTCATCAATCATGAACTAAAGGACTAAAGTATAACTTAGTTTAGGATATGTTCTTGTGTTCCTAGAGATGTATGACTGCAGTGTTAGGCTAACCACAAGGAAGGCCAATCTTCTACAAAGTATCCATAAAGATGATTATTATTATTATTATTATTATTATTATTATTATTATTATTATTATTATTATTATTATTATTATTATTATTTATTAAATTTCTATACCGCCCCTCTCCCGAAGGACTCGGGGCGGTTTACAGCCTTAAAATTTAAAAAACATATAAATGTACAAAATTAAAATATTTAAAAATAAATTAAACAAATTAGGCCATAAAATCTATAAAACCCAATATATACAAATCCTAAAATCATAAAAATTACAAAAATCCTAAAAATTGCACAATCCCCCTAAAACATTTTCACCCGGTTGGAGCTGGAGCTTCTATGCCAGGCCGGCCTGTTGAAAAAGGAAAGTTTTCAGTTCCCGACGGAAGATACTTTATGGTCAGGAAGTATCTAGTCAGGAAGCCAAATGTGGTGCCAAAATATATTTTTTTCTAATTTTCTATGTTCTAATTTTATTTTTGTTTGCTTGTGTAAGGCCATATCATTAAAAAAAAACTATCATCACAACAAAACCCTTATTAGCCAAATTAAACCAAAATCATCACCATCTTCATCTGTCTAATGCAATAAAAATGTTTCTGCTTTAAATGTGTGAACTATCTATGGTTTTGAATATCTTAATGAAAATCCATGCCTTACATTAACAAGGGTGACATGTGTCAGATATTACTCATTTGTTTCTGGCAAGGACCGTGGCAAAAACAAAACGAAACAGTATTTGTAAATCTGGACAAATGCCAAATGGCTCAAATAGTAACACTACTGACATTTTAATAAAATGTCAGATTTTTTTGATTAAGTCAGAAATGTTTTTTATATACATCTGATTCTTATTATACATGCAGACATCTTATAAAATGGACAAATTTAAGTTTCTCAGCAAGTATACTTATTCATATTTAAAATATTTATAAATTTATGTATCTTATTCTGTCTGGGTTGAGTGCTCTGTGGAGTGAAATAATTTTGTGACTAGTTTAACATTCAATCATGTTCATGATTTAACTAGTGTATTAATTGCTAACATAATTAACAGGAAAATGAGGTGATTAATTGAAGTAAAAATTAAATAATACGTTAATATGTGAAGAGCAGAGCTTTATTTAATACTATTTTCCCCAGCACTTTCTTATTTAATGAAGAACAACACAATTTAAACCTTAAATATTCATTATAGTTTCTTTCAAAAACTTCACAATTTATGTGCATCTATTTTTCCCATCTCTCAGAAGGAATATATATTGAAATATCGTAAATCTACACATTTATTCAAACCTAACAATCTATTAATTGGTTAAAATTAAAATGAACTATCAACCAAGTTTTAATTTTCAATTTGCAGACAAACAAAAATGTCCCAGGGAATTCCGAAAGGGAAAAATGAATAATAGTTCAATAGAGCTGAACGAGGGAAACTTCTCTTTTGTTTTTGCCTTTATTTAATATAAAGAACAGAAAAGGGGAAAGGAAAAGAAAAATCCCAGCAAGATCATTTTGTAAATGTGATTTCTTCCTAAAATGTAATAATTGTAGGAAATTTTCTGTTCCTTCTACCTAGCTAGTGTTGGGATTTAGTAATCATATCTAATAATTCAGATGTCTCTAAGGCTGAAATGTTTGAGCCAAATCAAGATATCAGTAGATGTTGCAGCTGGAAATATTTCCAGAAAAATTGTATTTATTCTTTAGCAAGAGAAATGATAAAAACTTACCTTTATCATTCAAGAGCTGATTTAAAACAAAAATCCCATCATCCATTCAAATCATCTGTTTGTAAAACAGGTTTCTTGTAAATAGTATTACCTGTATTTCCCTACAAGGTCAATTTAGCATGAGAAAAAAGGCCAAACTGTAATTTTCAGAAATGGTATGCTACCCTCTCAAAATGGATGTAATACTGATCTAGCACAATAAATATGTCTTCTCTGTTATATTTTGAACCCAAAAGAGCCCAGTTAACTAAAGCTAGTATATATCAGGCAAATAGACATAAAATACAGGTAGTCCTTGAGTTACAACCATTCATTGAATGATCATTTGAAGTTATGATAATGCTGGATGTAAGACATATGACCCGTGCCCAAATTATATTATTATTTATTATTATTATTAATTTGACTTCTATGCCGCCCTATTCGGAGAACTCAGGGCGGCTCACAACATAATAGAAATCAACAGTTAAAAATACATATATATAAAAACCCCTAATTTAAAAGAAAAACCAATCATTCAACATACACACAGACATACAATAGCTAGGGGCAAGGTGTTAACTGCCCCAAGCCTGCCAGCAGAGGTGTGTTTTAAGTAATTTACAAAAGGCGGAGAGGGTGGGGGCAACACGGATCTCCGGGGGAAGTTGGTTCCAGAGGGCCGGGGCTGCAACAGAGAAGGCTCTTCCCCTAGGCCCCGCCAGGCGACACTGTCTGGCTGACGGGACCTGGAGAAGGCCGACTCTGTGGGCCCTAACCGGCCGCTGGGATTCATGGGGCAGCACTGTATATTCATGGGGCACCACTGTATAGCTGTTACAGTGTTCCTGTGATTATGTAATCCAAATCCAGGTGCTTGGAAGCCTGCCTACACCTACAACCAGGGTTCTTCAAATACCTCACATCCCTGTCTTCCCCATTTATACCTTTTTTGGTTCCCCTCCCCCGCCTTGTGCTCTACTACCCCTATTCCCTTCTTGTTCCTTTGCTGATGAGGCATGCCTGACTTGGCCCTTCGTGCCAAGAAGCTGCTTTATACCATGGTTTTTGGTTGCATTTTGGTTCTGATTCTTACAGAACCCTGGAGTGGGCTGGGGTTTTCTGGTTCACTGCAAGAAGCAGAAGCAAGCAAGAAAACAAACAAGAAACAGCCCCAGATTCATGGTCTGTCGGAAAGATCTGCCCCTGCCTGGATGCCGCAAGAACCGGAAACAAGTAAGCAAGGACTGACCTCAGATTTGTAGGCCACTGTAATTTTGTTTGTTTGTTTGTTTGTTTGTTTGGGGAGCTATGGTTTTCCAGGGCATGGCAAGCTGCCCCACAGCCATGGAGTTACTTTCTACTCTGCAGAGCAGGGTACAGGTGAACCAAAGTAAAGATAAGGGGGAAAATAGACCTCTGGGGGAGTCGGAGATAGTCCTTTACCTACTGAGGCAGAGGGCTCAGCTGTGAGGAACCAAGTCATGGGATGTCAACCCACAGTTCTCAGGTAAAGATGGCAATTAGGACTGCTAGGATAGCAGTCCCTAAATGTAGTATATCTTAGTCACATGTACTATTTTTTTAATGTACTGTATCTTAGTCACATGTCCTTAAGCTTGTGGGAAATAAATGGATTTTCAGCAGGAACAATATAACCTCTTTCTCACTTTGGGTGTTTTTCTCCCAACTTTGATACCTTGTCACTTTAAGAGAATCTTGACTCAGAAAACTGAACAGGTTTTAATTACATATAAATTTGACTTCTTATCAAACAGTTAATTTGCTTTTGTAAATGAGTTGTGTCTTTCAGATTCTGATAATAAATGTTTTATGTCTAGAAGATTGGGATATTTCATAATCAGTTTATTATCTGAGTATATGAAGACCATTAGACCATTATTTTTTCTCTATTCTATTAACCCGTCCAGAATCTGATTTTTGATAGATTATTCTCAGATTTTTATTTATATGGACTCAGTTTTCCTTCAAATGGTAAGACACTAAAATAATGGAGAATATCCAGCAAGCAAGTAAGAAGTCAGCTCTGGATGGAGCTTGACAACTGAAAGGAAAATATTTTAAATTAAAAACAACAGTAGTGAGAAAGTAATATCTTGATGAGTGATTTATACAAAACAGAAAGCAATTCCTGCATGTCTCTATCATTAAAACTGTTCTATCCAGAAGAAGGGTTCCAATAGATTAGCAAGCTGTTTACTATGGATAATAAACAAAATAAGCTCTTCTTTCACTTCAGAGGGGATTTTACTTTATTCTCCTCCTAAAACTATTTTTTACCAATTTGGGTTTTAGAAAAATGAAATGGAAGCAGAATAATAATCACAATACCAGAAAGCGAGATGATGAAGAAATATCTCTGCAAGGTTTATCACCTGATTATCATTCAGCAGTGACTTCTGCAGAGTAGCAATAATGGATGCACAGCACATATAAACAATAATAATGAAGAAGCCATTCATGTACAAAACCATTAAAAGCTACTTCCAAGCTGGCACTCCTCTTGCGGATGTTTAATTCATAAGAAAGTTGCATTTGCAACTACCTTTAAAAAACAACCTATTTCTTTGCAAAAGAGACTTTTTAAAATCATACAAAAATCTACAAAATGGTTTGATAATGTTAAGGATGTGCTGAGTAGAGAAATATGTATGTTTGGGGTATAAAATAACTCAAAATAAGTTGACAATCAAGGAAGACACATTTCAAAGATATGGGATCAGGTTCATCTAATCCAGCATTCAGTGTCAGACAAATTCATAAATAGAACATACTGTACCCCACTTCCATTGTGACTTCCCATCAACCAGGGATTAAGGTATATTGCCTAATCCTAACAAGCCATAGACAACCATAAATACTAACAGCCATTGACAGTCTGATCCTCCTTGAATTCCAGCAGTCCCCTTTTAAAACCATATAAATTGACCACCATTACACAATTACTGAAAGTAAATCCAATAGTTAGATTGTTTACTATATTAAAAAAGGTATTTCTTTCAATCTCCTTGGTATTTAGTTTCAATGGAAGATGAACGATTTGGAGTTCTAACTCCGTTAATTTGGAGTTCTAACTCTGTTATCTCTGCTTATACAAGTTTACATACTTCTGCTAGGCCTTCACTTCCCCACCTCCATTCTAAGCAATGGCTTAACTGCTGTAATTCTCTTAGCTAAAAGAGTTCTTTGAGGTCTATGGAGATTCTCAGTCACTCAGGTCACGGTTGTCCCAAAGGTGCTTTTTCAAAAGGCAACTGGATTTGTTTTGTTTTTGCTTGAAGATGATTTACTTCTCATCTAAGAATCTTCTTCAATTCTGAATGAACGGTGGAGAATAGAAGGATTTATATTCCTTGCAGTCATCTGATCGGTTCTTTGAGGGTATTTTCCTCATAAACTGACCAAACTTTGGCCATAAATATGATTTGATGCACTTTATCAAAAACATAGTTGCTGGTATGGTCAGAGGGTGGTACTTGCTGAGTTTCCATTTCCTATTTTGGGCACACAAATCACCTTTGGACGTTGGAAATTGCCCTCCATGGTTTGGCTTACAAGATAGACCAGTTATCCAGATGCTTTTGCATAAGCTAAATGCCTGACCTGTACTTACCTGGGTTTCTTACATAACAAAAATAGATCCATTTTTAAAAACATGCATGTCATGCTTTTTAAAAAGAAGGTAGAAACTGAGACAATTCCTCTGCCATTATGACTTATCAGTTGGCTTACTTTTAAATACAAGTTGAATATTCTTTTAAAAGAGGGATAAACCTTCATTCTAAAGTAGCCTGACCCACAATCGTAGATGGAGTGGGGGTAATAAAGTTGGGCATATTCACAAAGAGATCAACAATATGAAAACAGGAAGACCAGGATGAGTGAAACATTTTTATCCAAGTACAGTGCAAGCAATGCAGGTTAAAAATGCATTTGATCACTTCTTCATACCTACCATTTTGATTCTGTTAACACCCATTCCCAAAAGACACCTAGCTGAGGCCATTTACCAATCATCTTAATTAACCCACATTAAATAATTGAGAATAACACTTTGAATGCTTCAATTAAGTAGGAAAGCCCAAGGACACCTTGAAATTTGATTTTAGGCAAAATAGGATGGCAATTCTAAAACACAGCATATAGCTCAACTTATTTTTAATTGCAATGTCTAAACTTAGTGGCACCAGTGTCGGTCAAATTGGAACTAAAGAAGTAAATTAGCTGTGTATAATACTCTTTTAATATTGTAGTTCAGGTTAGGCACTGTTAGTTATCCTTCAAGAAATTACACATTTCATAAACCCACTTGAAAGTTCTCCTTTTAAAAACTGTAAGGGAGTGTCAGGAACTCTATTCTTTGTGCAAATTCTCAGCCTTCAAGCTGTTCCCTATCTAATATTCACTCAGACTTTCACCCAAATCTGGGTTAGATGCAGAAAAAATCTACGTTAACACCATAGATTTACTTTAAATATCTGGATAAGGAAGCAGGAGAGGTCATAATATCTGTAAATTCCAAGTTTCAAAGATTGAGAGATAGAAACAAATTGCTGGAACCTCAGCCGTATCCCACAAACAGAAAGTGAATGAAATAGCCAGAGATGTAAAAGAAAGCAAATGTCCTCATAAGAACCAAGGAGAAAGAACAGCTGAAAAAGAGAGAAACATAGAAGACATAAAGAAGATAAAGACATGGTGTTTCTCATGGTTTGGGTGAGCTAATATCCAGGAGTAGTGTTAAGTACTTTGTTCGCGTGCGAATGATGAATACACATGGCAATGTTAAACAACTCTTTATTCTTCTTCCAACAACACCCGAACAAAAACAAAAGGCATGCAGGCCTTTTTATATGGCCAGAAACCTGGACAATGTCAAGCAATATAATAAAGCGTTTTTGTGCATTGCGCATGCGCACAAGGCTGGCGCCACTCTGTCTGATCCCAGGCAGCTTTTGGAATGCCCAGGACCAATGCAACATTCCGAGCCTGCTTTTGCAGGCTCAGGACACAACACCCCTGCCCCCTAGATGGAACATTCTTTGCACACACATGTGTGTGCCATGCAATGGGAAGAGTGTCATACAGTTTCACTAATCAAATGCAAGGAGTATGGAATACTCGAGTCTGCCCTCAGGCAAACCCCCTTCAATCTTAGTAATACAATGAATGTATCTGAAATCAAAAAATACTACAAAATAATCTACCCACGAGTTGCTCCATTATTCAGGGGCCTCATGAACAGGTCCCTCATGATTGGACAGCAACTTCACAAAGTCTCTCAGATGTTTGGGTGGGCACTTGGCCCGCTGCGACCTTCTAAGGACTGGAGAGATTGCCTGGCCAACCTGCTCGCCTACCAGCTATGCCGGCCAGGGTGTTGCCGCCCTAAATTCCCAGGTGACCCTGGAGAGGGTGCCTGGCCTAACTGCTCGCCTACCAGGCTAGGCATGCCAGGACTTTGCTGCCCCAGATACCCAGTTGACCTACCCAGCTGCTGGCTGGCTGGACCCTCTAAGTCCAAGCCAGCATACCTTAGAGGGGTGGAAGTCCCCAAATCCACAATGGACCCCTCTTGGGAACACTGTCCCTCGAGCCCAAGGCCAGCAGATGGAGAGGGCTGGGTAGCGAAAGTGCCCCAGTATTCTGTGGTCCCCAAGCACGTGCCCCAGGTGCCAGAGTCAGGAGTCACCTCCATGGCAACCCCCTCGCTGGAGACCTCCTTTTGGGAGCAATTGCGGAATTTGGAAATTCCTTTTCTTTTGCTGCTTGTGATTTGTGTGGATACCCCCGGTCAGTCTCCCTGTCTGGAGCACTATCTGACATATGTGAATACTATGGATACCCCCAGTATGACTCCCTGTCTGGAGTAATTATGGATGTGTGGGATGATCCCCTATCCAGCGAATTCCTGTTAGGAGCACTTGCGGAACCTTGGGATGAACCCCCAACAGCCTCAGTCGCAGCTAGTGAGGGCCTGTTAGTACTGGGAAACTGTGACCCATAATGCATATTATGGTCCTCCTCCCCCCCAGAGCAGAGCCAGGAGCAGAAGGGTGCGAGTCCAATCTCCAACGCAGTTGGTCTATGTGTCTGTGAAGAACGTGGCCATCACCAAAGGCCAGTTCGTATGACAACAGTCCCGAGACCTTGAAGACCACAGCTGTGACCCAGAGATGTCCAGGCCCATAGTTTCTTGCCCAGACCGGATCGCCCACCTGGAGTCTCCTAGGTGCCCGTGGTTGTGACACCTGTGAAGCCACCTAGTCAGGGTGCAACCTGTCCAGTTTAGTGATGAGGCAGCAATCCTAGAGGAGTTCAGCAGGGGTCTTCCCTGTGACTGTGCATGATGTGTTATGGTGTGCAAGAAGGAAATCTGCTAACCTGTGATGCCAGTTACCATAAGTCAGTTTCTTGAGGGCATATTTGGTGGTGCGCACCATTCTCTCTGCCAGTCCGTTGGAGGATGGGTGGAAGGAAGCCAATGTTGCATGCCGGATCAGATTGGCCTGGAACTCAGAAGAAGTAAATTGAGGGCCATTATCTGAAACCAGCACATCTGGAAGACCATGTGATGCAAAAATTCCTCTCAACACCTGGATGGTTCTGGCAGTAATAGTGGAGGAAACAGGAACAACCTCTAGCCACTTGGAATAGCTATCAACAACAACCAGGAAGAATTGCCCCTGAAAGGGCCCAGCATAATCTATATGCACCCTAGACCATGGGGTTTGAGTTTTCTCCCACTGATGTACTGGGGCCTGAGGCATTTCAGGCCGAGACTGTTGGCACACTTGGCATCTGTGCACCTGGGCCTCGATGGCTTTATCGAGTCCAGGCCACCAAAGATGGCTGCGCGCAAGTGCTTTCATCCTGACTATGCCAGGATGTCCCTCATGCAGAGAGATCAAGATTCTAGACCTCAATGAGGCTGGGATCACTACCCTGCTACCCCATAACAGGCAACCCTTGAAAGTGGAAAACTCACGGTTCCAGTTCGCGACGTTGCTAGTCGATTGGTGAGACTGCTCTCCTCACCGACTAGTTTTCCCTCCGTCGGCGGACCCTTATGCAGGTCCAAAGTCGCCCTGGAGGGTGCGACTTTCTGATGAGGCGGCAGCGATCTGGCAGCGGAGGAGCAGTGACTCCTCCAGCTGTCCGGACGAAACTCCGAGGGCCGACAGAGAAGAAGATTGGCCAGTAAAATGGCCTATCGCCCTGCCGCTAGAAACCGCAAGTCAAAAGAACAGCTAAGCTTCAAACCCACTGTGGTGAATCCGGGTGAGACCTTTCTTTTTCCCCCTCTCTTTGTTTTTTTTTCTTTTTGTCTTTTGCCTGTAAGAGCTGTGTTGGAAATATTTCCCTGGCTCGGAAAGGCAGCTTTTACTCGTTGGGGAAGAAAGGCGAACAAAGGAACAGAATAAAGCTTTAGAAATTACATTGCTCTTTTATATCAGTAGGTTTTGGGGTATCGGAAAAAAATTTTTTTAAAGAATTTTATTATTAGTCTATGTTGTTTTTTTGAGTAAAGAAAAAACAAAGGAAAAATGAAATGAATTTTGAAAAAAAAGGATCTTTTTTTAGCTTACTGAGGACATCTACTGGTTAAAATGTGATACTGCAACTGGAGAGGTGATGATTTTTTTTATATGAAAGTTAATTGGACATTTGAATTTTCTTTCAAAATGGAGCTGCACTCACATTTAAACTGAAAATTTATTTTGGAAAAAAATTATGAGACTAAAGAGGAAATATGTCTTACAATGAAAGAGTTTACTACAGAACTAAGAGCCAGAATCTCTTCTTCAAACTTTAAAACTGACTTTCAGATTGCACCTGATTCTTCTATCAAACAGATTATACAAGAAGAAGACTTAACTGAGAACAAAGAGAAATTGACTTTGCCTTATACGCAACTCAGTTATGGTGTTGAGAATCAAGAAAAGCAAAGACTGGGACTTGGAATTTTTAAGCAATGAGACTTTATGCTAAAAAAAATCAGAAGGCCAATTCAGAGGTCAAGATGGTTGTCACTGATTCAAAAGATACTACAAGCAACAAAGAGAGATCTATCTGTTGGAAAGGAAGCTTTGCTATGGAAACCTACTTGACATTTGAAAAAACCTAGAATAAGACTTAAAAAAAATGAAAATTAAAGTTTTGAGTAATGGACTAAAGGCAATCTAGAATTATGGACTGATTTAAGGACCAAGATTATGAGTTAGATGTAAGAAAAATGGGATTAACGGAAGATATAAAATTTATCTATACGGAAATTACTGATGATCTATTTGTTTGATGATTAATGAATTGAAATATCTTAAAGTTTGATGTTATCTTATTAGTTTAAAGTTGATTGATGGTTTATATAGCTTTAGGATAGGTTAATACTTTAGCCTAAAAAAGAGATATTGTGAGATAATGGATTAAAAGCAATTCAGATTTATGGATTTGATTTTAGGATTAAGATTATGAGTTACAAGTAAGAGAAAAAAAGAGTGATTAATGAAATATATATTAAATGCTTTAAGAATGTGGTTTTTTTTGTTTGTTTGTTTTGTTTTTTTGTTTAGGACAATAGGGTCACTTGTAAGAAATTATTATGTAATCCTGAATTAATCTAATAAGATGATTTCTGCTTGATAGGATCGATATTATTAGTTACGACAATTTAATTGGATATGAACTTAATTATGTTTAATGGATTGAAAAAATTTAAGATTTGATTTTTTTATTTTCTTTTTTTTACTTTTTATTCTATTTTTAAGTTTGTTAGCTAAAAGAGATTGGTTAGTTGATAGATTAGATATATAGGATAGATTAAGGGATATTAGTGGAAGAAGAATTAAATAAAATTTATACTAAAAACTAAGGTATTAGAATATATTTGGAAGGAATACCCGAACTGATACAGTTTGTATTTAAAGTTAATTTGATTATGGTTGTATAAAATTTTTTAAACTGTTAGAAACAGGTACAGGTTGACTAAGTTTAAGCTAGATTGAACTATCTTAAATAAACTATGTTAGTTAAGGGGAAAGAGAGGGAATACTAGAGGTATTGATTGAATTATGTAAAAATGTTTTGTTTTTGGATGATTGTTTACCCTAACACCACGGTGTACTTTGAGCACTTTGTTGTTAAAATTAAAAAAACCAATAAAATTCTTGTAAAAAAAAAAAAAGAAAGTGGAAAACTCATGCTTCTTGTGCCAGAAGCTTTGGAACTCAGTATCTGGGCACTTGTCAGGCCATCCTGACAATACCCATGTCAGCACGCATGTAAGCGTGTGATCAGTGGCAGTTTCTGCAGCCACATCCCTAGCATTGAGGGGAGACTGAGGCAACTCCTGAATGGAAAGAATATTAATGGCTGGAGCAGGATCTGGCTCCAATTGATTCAGGGGTAATCTGCTCAGGCCATCTGCATGACCCATTTCTTTTCCTGGTTTGTGAACTAATGTATAGTCATATGCTGACAGGAAAATGGACCATCTCAGCATACGAGGAGAAATAATATGTGGGGTCTGTTTGTTAGTAGTAAACAAACCTAGAAGAGGCTTATGGTCAGTATAGACCATGAAATGGCAGCCATATAAGAAATCATGAAAGTTCTTAATGCCAGCCACCATGGTCAAGGCTTCTCTGTCAATTTGAGCGTAATTTCGCTCTGCAGAAGACAGAGTCCTTGAATAATAGGCCACAGGGATCTGTGTCCCATCAGCCTTCAGATGGCTGAGTACAGCTCCCACCCCATAAGGAGATGCATCACATGAGATGCAAACAGTCGGTTGCTCATTGAAATGCACTAAAATAGCATTAGAAGTGAGCAAGGCCTTAACCTCATTGAAACTCTTGTCATGGACTTTAGTCCACTGCCAAGGAGCCTGCTTGTCTAAGAGCCTATGTAACGGCTCTGCCACTGCAGCTTTATGTGGGAGAAATGCATGGTAAAAATTTAGTAGCTCCAAGAAGGCTTGCAGCTCACTTTTAGATTTAGGGCTTGGGGCCTGCTGGATAGCTTACAATTTAGTTTCAGCAGGGTGAATACCTTGAGCAAATATCCTGAATCCTAAGAAGTCAGTAGAAGCGACTCCCATCTTACATTTGTCCTTCTTTAATTTAAGGCCTGCTTTTCAAAAATGAAGCAAGACAGCCCTTAATCCTTCTGCTAAATTTTGAGATGACTCCCCAGCAATAAGGACATCATTAAAGTAGGGACAGACCTCAGGAATACCTCGAAGTGTGCTGTCCATGACACTTTGGAATATGCCAGGGGCTACATTTACCCCAAATTGCAGTCTCTTGACCTTGAAGGCCCCCTATGAGTTACAATAGTCTGGGCCTCTGCAGCTGCCTCATCAAACTTCGCAAAAATGCACCGCCCTTGAGGGAGGCCAGAATGTGACTTACCACAGGCACTGGATAAGCGTACTGTTGCAGTGCCTTATTCAGTGTGCACTCGTAGTCTGCACATATACATATGTCCCCATTAGCCTTTAGAGGCGTTACTATGAGGGTTTCCCATGGACTTGAATCTACAGGTTCTAGAATGCCCTGCTGGAGCAATTTGTCCATCTCAGCATCAGTCTTGCCTTTGAGGGCAAAAGGTACCCTCCTAGGCTTAACCCTGATGGGTGTGATGGTTGGGTCTAACCGTAGCAAAATTGGAGGCCCCTTGTAGGATCCTAGCTTTGAACTAAACACATCTGCAAACTCCTTGCAGACTTCTGCAAGACTCAACGTTTGCAAATGGTGCAGCCCAGTTACCTGGATTCCCAGAACCTCGAACCAATCGAGTCCAATATGTCTCATACGTTCACCCCCAACAACCACCACATCTAGGGGACCCTCAAAATCCTTATGCTGTACTCTAAGGGTGGCCTCCCCTTAACACACACCATAGAATTCTGAAAATCTATAAGTATTAAATTGGATGGCCTGAGTTTAACTCGAAGGCCACTGCTGCTGCATATCCTTTTGAATGTGTTAATAGAAATAATGGAGAGAGTGTCCAACTCCATTGATAAGGGAACCCCTTGCAACCTTATGTTAATGGACAGTTTCTTCTTAAGGGGCTTATGTGTCCCTGTCCTCAAAATACTCCTGTACAATGCACAGAAACCCACCCTATGTTGGCTGAGGACCCTGGTACCTTTCATACGCAATTCTTCACAAGGTTGGACCTTCTGGTGATCCAAACAGATGGATGTGATGTGGCCTTCCCTGCCACATGCTCTGCAAATGGCAGAGCAGAACCTGCAGTCAGTTCGCTTGTGGCGTCCTCCACACCCAAAGCATTGAAGAGATGCTGGGGCCTTGTCCGGACATTCCTTCTGCCTCCTTTCAGCTGGCTGGTGAAGCCTATCCACCTCTTCTTCAGGATCCACTTCCGATCCTTCTCGAGCATCCTCTTGATGGATGGTGGCTGTGTCTGGAGAGTTCTTGGTAAGTCATAAGGCCTTCACAGCCCCGCCTGCTGCTTCCTCAGCTGTCACCTCTTGTAGTGCATCTTGGAAAGAGACATCTTCTTTTGCAAACTCTTCTTTTGTAAGTTTCTGTTCCTTAAACTGCATATGAAGCGATCTCGCAGCCTCTCTTCCGGATCCTTGAATTCCCAAGTTCTGGCTGCTTGCCTTAAGGCCACAATAAAATCTGCAGCAGATTCATCCGGTCTCTGGTCTCTCTGCTTGAATGCGTGCCTCCAAGCAATAACAGATAACTTTGGCTGTAAATGTTCCTTTAACATTTTCTTCAAGTCAGTATATGTTACTGACTCCAGAGGTGCAGGGGCCACCAGATTCTCTGTGATTTCAAAAGCTTCCTGTCCACAGACACACAAAAGAGTTGCAGCCTTCAAGCCATCTTCTCTAATTTGATTTACTCTGAAGTAATTCTCCACCCTTGCAACATAGGAATTCCATCTCTCTGGGTGTGAGACATCAAAATCAGACAAACGGCCAATCTTCGCCATCATACTATTACGACCTTCACCACTCGCTCCTATGCAAACTGCTATTGGAGAAAGGGTCCTTTAGCCGAGCTCACCCTCCAGCAATGCTATACTGGCAGGCTGGGATGCTGATTCACATGCCGTCTTCCCCTCTTCAGGACTTCCTGGGTAAGTCCTTAAAGCTTTTTCTTCAGCTTGCAAAGGATCCCACCTTCGTCACCAGTGTTAAGTACTTCAGTGTTCTCGTGCGAATGATGAATACACATGGTGATATTAAACAACTTTTTATTCTTCTTCCAACAACACCCGAACAAACACAAAAGGCACGCAGGCCTTTTTATATGGCCAGAAACCCGGACAACGTCAACCAATAGAGCGTTTTCGTGCTTTGCACATGCGCACAAGGCTGGCGCTGCTCTGTCTGGTCCCAGGCGGCTTTTGGAATGCCCGGGACCAATGCACAACAAGTAGTCTCTGGGCTGGAGGTGAGATCAGGGACCAAATCATGACTCAAACATCTCTAGGCAGTCAACAGGAGCTAAGATGAAGTATTTCTTAAACTTTGATTGAAGGATGCAGTCTGTAAGAGCCAGGAAAAACTAGCTTGAGAAGTGAGCTGTCTGATCTTTGCCAGCATTTGTGTTCAAATGAGTTTGTTTTCAAGGGATGCTAGCCTGCATTCTGTATTCTGATATTTCGAATTTGTCTCCCAATTTTTTCTGCGTTGATTTTGTAACAGAAATTCATTATTTCTATATAAAATCCATTGCTATATTTCAATAAGGCTACTTTAACCTCTGACCCTCTAAGCTATGTGAACCATACGTATTAGTAATAACTTATAGTATTGTGCTAGAAATCTGATTCCCATAATTTTGTACTGCAGAAAAAGGATAAAAAAGTTATACCTAAATATGCTAATGGAAAGAAAAAAAGTTTTATAATGATAAAAACAACAACTTGCACAAGTTATCAGGAAGATATTCAAAAGCCTTCAAGTTCAAGCTTTTAAAGTTTAAAGCTTATTTTTTAGATTTTAGAAGATACATATTGACGTCCTTAGAGGTTAATTGAGCTTCTCAATGGGAAAAAAAAACTTCTATACAAGGATTTTTCTGCTAAAATCTCATTTGCATGCATTCTTAGCATCATACTCTTCTCATTAGGAAGCTGTGAACTTTAACAGAAGCAGCAGTCTTTCAAAAACATATCAAATGAAAATTTTGTTGCAAAAATGTATGCCAGAAAGTATGCAAGGTTTAATTGAGCAATTGAACCCCTGATTCTAAGTATAAGATGGAAGTTCTCTAGATATGCTTTAAATGAATTAGATGCTGAACATTAAGGCATTATTTTATTTTTGCCAGAGACTCTTATTCCCTGCAGGAGGTGGTACATTATTCATTTCATTCACGGTAATGGGTTTCATTTTAATTTGCTGTGGAATGTGTGGTCATGTAACTTTTGCTTCAATTCTTTTTTGTTTCACTTCACTTCACTTCAGGGATTTGCTGAAAGTAATGTGGACCCAGAGGTGGACTTCCACAATGTTTGATGAGGCTGATGCCTCTTCCACTATGATATAAACATATTTCTTCAGTTAGGAATGAGTCAGTCTATCTTCAGATAAGTAGCTTGATGAACTGTTTCTCTCCCCCCCCCCGAACTTTAAGAGAAGGGGAGATAGACCAAAGTGATTTCTCTCCATATTGCTTGCTCAATAAATTGATGATCCCTAATTCATATGAGCAGAACTGGCCTTTCCTAATGTATTACTATGGGCCTGAGGTTCCCTTGCAACAGAGCATCATTTATTAAGACTTTGGTGTTTCCCAAAGTTAGAAGCTGATCATCAAGGACTTCTGCAATTATAGGTGTAGCGGAGCTGGCTGAAAGGCTTTGTGGGGGCCTGCCCAGGGAGAGCTGCTGCCGGTTGGGCGCAGCAGGTGTGGATCAGGCAGAAGGAAAGAAAAAGGAAGAAAGAAAGGGGGATCACTATTGCTGTTATTGGGGAGAGACCAGGTGACGCCAAAGAGGGATTTGAGGCTTTAGCTGATCCCTTTCTTTGAAGGAGATGGAAGGAGAGAGTGAGAGTGAGTGAGAAGGTGGAATTTTATTGCTTTCTTTTGCAGGGGGGGGGGAAATCCTGAGTGGAGGCAAGACAGAGAGTGAGGAGAGAGAAAGTTGCTGGGGTTGCTAAATTCATATTCTAACAATAAAGGAAAGTGGGGAGGGGTTTTATATTGACGAGACCTGAGACTATGAGCAACGAAGAAGAGAAGGAGAGGCTGGTCACTATTGCTTTGGAGACCAGTGGCCATCCGAGCTTTGATTACTATTATTTGTGCAAGTCATAGATATCATGGGGGGTTGCCCTTGTGGGAGGAGCAACACTTATGTGCTATGTCCTGGATGGAAGGGAGGGAACTGCCAATGATCTTTTCAGCCATCCTCACCAGTCTCTGCACTGCCTTCCTGTCGGAAGCCGTGATGCTTCTAAACCACTGTATGTCAGTGCAGCCACACAGTAATCATTGAGGCCTGTAATTGTGAACTTTTTTGGCACTGGCAAAATGGTGGCCATCTTAAAATTTAATGGGACCACTGCCTGCTGCAATGAGAGATTGAAAATATCTGTGAGAACACAAGCCAGCTCATCTGAGCATTCTAGAGATATGTCTAGAGAACATGTCTAGAGATATTATCTGGGCCTGCCGCTTTCTGAATGTTAACTTTCCGCAGTGTTTTCCGGACAGAGGTGACATCAAAGCTTGCTCGTCAGGATGGGACACAGCTTTCCTAGCAGGAGTGCTATTTTATGCCTCAAATCTTCCCAAAAATGTATTCAGTTTAGGAAGTCTGTGTTGTCCTTGTATCTCGATGGAGCCACCTTATAATCCACAATGACCTGGATTCTTTGCCACATTTGCCTAGTGTTTGTTGGGTCCTGAAAAAAAAAAAATCTAAATTTTCTGGCAATGGGCTTGCTTTGCACCTTTTATAGCACTTTTAAAATTAGCTCTGGCTGTTCTAAGTGCCAGCATGTCGCCGGATTTAAAAGCTACATTCCTTGCCTTCAGCATATTGTGGACCTCATAAGTCAGCCATGGTTTTTCATTCACCCTCACAACAATAATTTTAAGCTCTATGAACCTTTGGATATATGCAGACACTATGGTGGCATTCTCCTCAACATTTATATGTTGGTTATCAATAGCTGCTTCTTTAAATATGCCCCAATCCGTGCACTCAAAGCAGTCTTGTTATGCTTCTATAGCTTCCTCTGTCCAAACCTTCACCTGCTTTACTACAGGTTTTACTTTGACTAATAAAGGTTTATATGCTGGAATAAGCAGCACTGAGAGATGGTCAGAGGGGCCCAGGTGAGGTGGGAGGTAGCTTTGAATGCATTCTTGATGTTGGAATAAGCAAGATCATAAGGACATATCTTCCTTATGTTATAATGTCCGCAGTCCAACCTCACTGAGCTCTTTGAAAGCAATTCTCCGTTATTGCTTTTGCCCTGAGGATTAAACATCTAATTTTGTACAAAAATAAAACTTCTCCCTTAAGTTAAGCTAAGTACATGTCTTGGCAACAATGGCTTATGATTGTCTTTTCTCATTTTATTCTACTTCTCCCTATAATGTGCTGCTCTGGGATTTCTTGTTTGTACCCCATCCAAACACTGATCATGTCTAACCCCTCTTAACTTTTAAAGTTCACTCAAGCTAGCTGCAGCCAGCTGAATTTTTTTTATAGATAAATGCTGGTGAAAATGGAAGTTACAAATTAGAGATGTGAATGTGGGGGAGTTCATCTATTTTCTTTCTTCATAAGAAGTTATCAGTTCACAGTTTTCAAATCAGTAGGCCAAGTGGAATAGAATTACTGCTTTGTACCTGTACTTACCAGAATTTTATGATGCATCTCTGCTAACAAAAATTAGAGACAAGTGCTTCACTGTAAGTAAATGTGTACACAACACTAAGTATGGGTAAATGGAAATAAAATTGAGGGCTATAATTCTCACCTTACCTTGAAGACAGGCATTACGAACCATGCATAGACTAACAATGGAATTTCCCTGCCTAAGCCATATTAATGTTTTTTTTAAGATAAACCAAATTCTTGGAAAATAATATGACTGACAGTTACTACTTGAATACCTATTGCTTGGGAACAAAGACTTAGAAATGTTAGCAACTCCACAATTTAATTGCAAAAAAAATTCTCATTTTTTATATCACCAAGTTCTACTTTGAGCTTTAGAGCGAGTCTAGTTATGCGACAAATGCAAGCTTTAGAATTTTTTCCTATGTCATTTTAGATGAAAAAGGTAATTGAAGTATGCAGAAAACTAGCTTTACCATGCTGGCTTTTTGGAACTGATTATAGTTGCAAGATCAACCTTCCTTCCAAATGCAAGCTTTAGAATTTTTCCCTATGTCATTTTAGATGAAAAAGGTAATTGAAGTATGCAGAAAACTGGCTTTACCATGCTGGCTTTTTGGAACTGATTATAGTTGCAAGATCAATCTTCCTTCCAACCAACCTTCCCTTTGATGTGGAATTGAGTTGGCATTCTTTCTTTGATTTTTTTTTACTCTACTTCCTCTAAAAATATCCTAGGAGTTGAGAAAGGGGAATGATCACGTTTAGAATACCTGAAGGTAAAGCAGAGAAAGCAATATAATAGACTGCTGTTTATTTTGTGAAGCCAACCTAGAGAATTGAATATAAAAAGAATTGTTTGTTCATGTCTTTTCTCTAAGATGATATGTATCATTGTCTTTATAAACACTTGGCTGAATACCCTTTTTATTATTATATTTTTAAAAGCAGGACAAGTACTTGATTCATTTTTACAACTCATTTATTTTATATGAGAAAAGTGTAGCCCAATTTACTCATGATTTTTTTTTGTCTTCTTTATGGGAAAAAGAAAGCATTGGGGGAATCATTTTTTTAAATAATAATGCTCTAGACTCAAACTCTTTCTTCAACAGTCTACCAATTCTGAACGTCTTTAGTTGCATCAGTGGCCATGAGAAAGTAGGGTAACATCCATTGCACTGCACAACAATCTATCTTTTTAAGTTAGCGGGGGTGCTCACTTGCCTGCCCATAAACTACCCTAGATTTCTTGTCCTGTCTTGCTAATGTCCACACTGAACTTCATGACTGCTCCATGTTATCCATGGACAGTTCCACTGGTATCTGAACCCATATGTACTTAAAAGCACACATTGTATTGGCATTCTGTTTTGCTGGAGCCAGTCAAATGAAACTGGAAAAAGTATTATTTATTCTCATAATCAGATCACTTCAGTATGTACAGGAATGGAGAACTGTTTAAATAGTCCTACCTAGGCACTTGATAGACTAGAATGGTTTCTTAAATGTGCTTAGATGATGTTGTACTTGAGATGTCCCCAACCTTTTGAGCACCAGGGACCAGTTCCATGGAGAGAGGTTTTTCTGCAGACCGGAGGGGGCGTTGTTTCATGTACTGCATGCATCCCGCGGATGGGGCTTTGCTTGTTCATGTGGATCAGTTTGTGGCATGCCACGGCCCAGTGCTGGTCCATGGACTGGGGATTGGGAACCCCTGTTGTACTTTATCTGCTGCCAATACTGTTGATTTCACAACTAATACATGCAACTCAGAAATAGCCCAGATTGCTGACATTTTTACTATTCTAGTGCTATTAAAGGTATTACTATTCCAATAGAACTACATAAGTCCTGTGTTTACTATGGAGATATACATATACATATGGTCCCCTTTTCAAGGACCATCTGAAAGTCTCTTCTGTGACAATGACTGTCTCAGGCAGAGTGATTTTTTTTTACTCTACTTCCTCTAATACTTTGTCATAATATGTATATGTGTGAACTTTGTCATAATATGTATATGTGTGAACCTCCTTCATCTAGTTGTTAGGAGAGGCTTGCTCTAAGCAATCTTTATTCTTCGTTTTTGTGAAGTCAATCAAATTTACTTTGATCTTGACTCCAGTGTTGGGGCTGGTCATATGGAGGCAACTTCTCCTATTCATATGGATAAATTTCAGCTTGCAGAGAGAAAAGATATAATCAGATGATGTGAAGAAACAATGACTCAACAGTTGTCCTCACAACTGGCAAATTATCCAATTGAGACTCACCCTATATTTTAAGAGAAGTAATCAATGTTTCCTTAAGTGTGGAATGTGTTTCTATCTGCTTAAAAAGATAGTTATAAAATCCTGACCAAAAAGTTTTCACTTGACCCAGAATAGCTGTTTAATTACAGGAAAATCTCAGGTATACTACCATTGGTAAAGTGATTTTTAAAAATTGTGGTGGTGTCACAGCTCCAAACGGATTTGAATTAAATTATATAGACCCATTTCAATTGGATTTTCAGACATTTCCTGTATCTTTAAGTAGATTAGGTACTAAAAATTATTTCTCTATTGGTAGGTATATTTATAAACTTTTTAAAATTTCACTATCATCTCTCCTTATTTTGTACCTTTTAAAGAATGTATTCTTTATTGCTTCATC
This sequence comes from Bothrops alternatus, assembly GCA_034064705.1. NCBI lineage: Eukaryota > Metazoa > Chordata > Lepidosauria > Squamata > Viperidae > Bothrops > Bothrops alternatus. The sequence continues at coordinate 8,717,170 of JARGCV010000040.1, forward strand.
TAATTTGTTCCTTCTCTAATTTGCTCCTCAGAGATTTTCTTCATTTCAACATAAATCAACAATATGAAAGTGGCCTACAATCATTTGTTGTTGTTGTTGTTGTTGCTGGCTTCAAACTCCAGAGAACATTTTGATTATGCCATGAGCCAATAAATTTCACTTCCTGCTGGTAAATTAAAAAATGTTAACCAAATACTTCTCATTTCCTGAGTAAATATGAGTAACAAAATACTTCTGTTTACTACAGAAAGAACAAAATCTTTATTTCCAGACTTTATATAGTTTCCAGTCCTTGAAGGTGATAGTATGGCCGTTTGCTAAACAAAATCAGGCCTATTGGCAGAAACCTTTGTGTTCTGAAATTTTTTCTTATGAAGCATTCATTCTTGCTAAATATTAAATCAGCTACTCATGCATTTCTTACTTCTACCATATACATTCTTACCATATTCAGAATAACCAATCTTTAATTCTACAACCCTTCCCAAGTTGTGTTCTTTGATGCCTTTCTTATATTATCTTATATACAGGGTCGGCCTTCTCCAGGTCCCGTCAGCCAGACAGTGTTGCCTGGCGGGGCCTAGGGGAAGAGCCTTCTCTGTTGCGGCCCCGGCCCTCTGGAATCAAAACTTTGGTCCGTATTGCCCCCACCCTCTCTGCCTTTCGCAAACTGTTAAAGACACATCTTTGCCGGCAGGCCTGGGGCAGTTGACACCTTGCCCCAGCCAGGGTATGTTTGTTGTAAGTTTGTTTCAGATGATTGGTTTTAATCTAGGGGTTTTATAATGTATTTGATTTCTATATGCTACTGATTATGTTGTAAGCCGCCCTGAGTTTTCGGAATAGGGCGGCATAGAAATTGAAACAAATAAATAAATAAATATCTTTATTTTGACAAACAATTTATCATGCTTAACAAACTAATTACCATGTAAGTTTATTTTTAAAAAAATTGTTATATAATATCAGACATTAACACTAATATGTGTAAGCCCCACTAAGTAGACCAGATCAGGAAATCAGTTTCACACAAAGACAACAATCTTTACTGAGATTGCCTATAATCACAGAATCTTGCAAATCTTGGGCTCTTCCTGGACCCCTACTTATAACTCAGTGAATCATGGAGGTGCCAGCCTAATTTGCTTCTGAAATTTATTTTGTTTTCTAGGGCTTAAAATTTTCACCTTCTTTGCCTAAGTTTTCATCAAAGTCATCTCCATTGCTCTCTACATATTAAACAAGTTGCATAGTCTCTCCGTAATCAAACCACATTCATATGTCAATAATTCCTCAGTTTACACCATTACACTACAGCCCTATCATTTTCTATACTCTCACAGCGTCTAAAATTTATTATCCTTGGATACTAATATTTATACATTCCCATTTATTTCCTTCTGTTTAATTATCACTATTTATTGAAACATAGCATGCAACTCTCATCTGTATCTGTGACAATCAAGGTGACACTAAGTCATCTTTTCTAATAATATTTTGGCCCTTTTATTTTTAATTAAATCTCTGCTTTCAGTTCTTTGTCTTTTTGGTGAATACAGTAACTTGTATTCACCATATCCAGTCCAGAATATTAGACCACCCTCATTCATATGTATTATATTTGTCCCTTTCTCTTAAGTTCACAAACATACAACTTACTTATATCTGTTTATTTTATTTACTTAATTCATTCCTGTCTTTACCATGTATTCCTTTTACTTTCCTTGAAGCAATATGTTATGGCTGCCACTATAAGGGTTCATATAATTTTATCTTTGCTGGCCATTATGGAGTTTCATTTCATTTCATTTCATTTCATTTCATTTCATTTATTTCGACTTATATGCCGCCCTCCTCCCCAGACTCAGGGCGGCTCACAACAGAAATATAAGTACAGAAATATATAGGTCACTTAAAATAATGGTACAATATAAAACTGTGAAACTATAAAAACTATACTCACTCATACAGCATACACTTCCAATCAAAGGCCGAGGGGCAGAGCACAGTTCACACGCCCCAAGCCTGTCTGCAAAGATGTGTTTTTAAAAGTTTACGGAAAGTTAGGAGGGAAGGAGCAGTACGAACCTCTGAGGAAAGTTGATTCCAGAGGGCTGGGGCAGCAACAGAGAAGGCCCTAACCCTAGGTCCCGTCAGACGGCACTGTCTAGCAGACGAGACCCGTAGGAGGCCAACCCTATGTGCCCTAACTGGTCGCTGGGATTCATGAGACAGAAGACGGTCCCGCAAGTATCCTGGCCCAGTTGTTCAAAGATTTTATATTTCATACCCAAGTCACATGTAACAATCCTTACCAGTGGCAAGGATACAAATATGGTCCCTTAGGCAGTAGGTCACAAACACAACCAAAATCTAGTTTGTTTTTTTTCCCCAGTGCCCACAATTCTATGCAAATTAGAATCTCTAATCTAAAAACTACAGCCAACATAGTTTCACCATTACACTGACATCCTCATCTTTTTCTTCAAAGCACTGAGAGATATTACTATTTGGCAATGTATATTGCACCATTATTATGGTATAACTTGAAGGTGCAGTTTGATTAACAGAAAATAAAAAAAACAAATCTGTCATCTACATTTGCAGTTTTATAGTAAATGAATTCACATTTGGAAAGGTTTCAAATCCCCTTTCCCTATCTTTGACAGATTCAAGTGAAAATGTATTATAAGCTTTTTTCCCCTCAATTGAAATGTATGAATGAATACACACAGACACACACACACACACATGCACACACAACAAAAATATTCAACATATATACAGACATGCTTATTTCATTAAATCTACCCTTTTATTGCTTTTTCATTTCCCCCTCATGACTCACATTATGATTCAACAAACTGCCATCTGTATAGCAAAGGCAATTATGTCATTTCATGACAAGATTATTTATGCCTGTTATAGAGATTTTACAGAACTTGTTAACCTTTATTTTTATAGCCAAGCTTGAAATTGCTATCTTGTAGACAATTGTCAATGAAGCTATGGTGAAAATGGAGGCAAATTGACATTTCAAGAATTTCCACTTTTTTCTCATAGTCATTTATAGTTTTGGTAATAATGATGATTGCTATCATTTTAACATTTTGATATATGTTCTGATATATTGTATATTTACGGTAGAATCTATTAGCCTTGAACCAATGGACCTTGGTGTCAATCTGATTTAGAATTAGCTAGCAATATAACTCCTGTTCTTAAACTGCAGGTTTGAAAGTAGCCAGAGTAAAAGGTGAATATATATAATGAAACATTAGTAAATATAATCATTATGTTGCAATTTGGGTTTAAAGATAGAACCTGAGTCTGATGTTTAAAATATTCAGATAGCAAATTATATTTTAGAGGATGCCATCTTTGTGTCTAAGATAAATACTCAAACAGATACTTCTTAGATGTGAATTAAATTTTGCTAACAGGGAAAGTTGCCCAGTAATTTTTGTGTCTCAATGGAGATATGAACCTGGGTCTTCTTAGTCCTGCAAATCTTGAACCAAAATCTTAACACTGGAGTCTCAAACTCAAGGACTGCATGAGGACTAATTCATTAACCCAAGGGCAGGAAAAATGATTTCATACATTGATTCCAACATCACAAATGAATCAAACTGGAAGAAAATGAACAGCTTTTTAGTATGCTCTTAAACATAAATTTATTAAATGAAAAACCTTTACTTTAAAACAGATCCATCTTAATTAGCTAGAAACATTTGTCATTAAACAGAATACAAATTTCTGATTTTATTATCGGGTTGATACATATTTCTTCAAGATCATATTTAGGATAATACAACTTAGTAAATCTATCCCAGATCTGCCTAGATCCTTCTTCATTTCCCCCCTTTTTTTTCCTCCCAGGAGAACTTCAGGGATTAAAAGAACATTCTTATAATAAGATACCTTGTCCAGGTTTCTTTCTGTCTTATCTTGTGCTAAACAAAATCAAGGTGTGGCTGTTTTGAGTTTCTTTCTCACCTTTCCTTCTGTTATATGAATAGATCAACTCTACATTCCTTTACACTTAGGTAGCCCCAGCTTCCCCCACCAAGCCTCACCCTTACATTGCCCTTACATAGAATGTTTTTATTTTCCAATAATGAAAATCTGTTATGTAAATACACAGTGAAAAATTGGTAAAAATGTATTTTTGCCTGCAATTGTTTCTTCTACTTGAGAGCATTGTGCTTTGTAAGCCCAATTCAAATATTTATTTTTTTATATGAAGGTCTATACCTGCAGGGCTTCCATTCCTCAACAGAGTTTCTTTGCTTAAGCTCAGCATGTGTATGTTTAGCATACATGTTTAGTTCTTTATCAGTATCTTTATCAGCAGGGTCTCTACTAAGGAATGCCCTGCAGGTAACATTTGATTTCTTATTTTATTTTTTATAAATAAAATATCTTAAAATATATTTAAGTTAATAAAATATCTTATTTTATTTTTAAAAGACTTCAAAATCTATATTTTTACCCAAGCCATTTAAAATGTTCTGTTTTCGACAGATCTTCCAGGTTTATAGATATATAAGCTGCCCAATGCCACCAAAGAAAAAAGTTTCTTTCCCAGATCTTCAGACAAGAAAAGTTTTCAATTTTAAAAAGCAAATTGATTTTAAAGAGACAAAGTAAGGGATTAGACTTCAGGAGTAAGGAATGAGAAGTGATCCATTTTACCCTGTACATGTTTTCAGAGGACAATCTAAGAGCAAGGCTCACTGCACCTTTGTATTTTTAAAAGCTTTATTTTCTTTATCTTTTTTTTTTACTGTGGGTACAACGGCACACATCAAAAATGAAATTTAGTTGCCCGCTCTCAAAGTGAAACACATACATGACACACACCTAAACATATTATGTCGTATGTTATACATAGCATGTGTAGGTGTGTGTCATGTATGTGTTTCACTTTGAGAGTGGGCAACTAAATTTCATTTTGATGTGTGCCGTTGTGCCCAGGGTAAAAAAAAACAATAAAGGTTATCTTATCTTATCTTATCTTGTCTTGTCTTGTCTTGTCTTGTCTTGTCTTGTCTTGTCTTGCCTTGCCTTGCCTTGCCTTGCCTTGCCTTGCCTTACCTTATCTTTTTGCTTAGACACCTGAGATGCTAAGAATTGTTAAAGACACTTTTCTTCCAGGTTTTTTACAGCCCTGCATCATCTTCCCAGCCTTTCCCTGACACTATAGCACATTCTGGTGAAGGATGCTCTTAGTTCTCAAAAGAGCAATCTGAATCTAAATAGAAAGCCTAAAGTCCTATTGTACAATGTTCCACCTGTGATTGTAGAGATCTCAAACTGAATCCAGGCAGGCTGATCAAAGTCTGCTTCATTTCAGGAAAAATACCTGTCAACTGTCACCTTATGCTTGCTTGTGCATCATTACTGTGCAGTGACAGTCTGCCATGTACTCTGGGGATGGGAGGGGGGAATATTTGAAGGGGGAAAGCAAAAGTTTTAACTGCTGTATCCTCCTGAGACACTGCTTCAAGGTCATCCAGCTGGGAGAAAAATGCAACTGCATACCAACCTATGCTTGAAATAACCATTCTGAAAACATCTTGTTTGAACTTGATTGGATATAGGGGGGATTAGTGATGGGAGGCAGTTAAGGGAGGGAAAAGTTGAACTTAGTGATTCTAAGTTCTGGCTATGCACTGCTGCAATACACTTGACTTCTAATAAAACTACGCCTTTCTCAACAAATGGAGCCAAGGATTGCTTCTACTTAGAGATTTAAGTGACAGCAGGTCTGACAATACCAAAGCTAGCAAAAACTAGGACAGCAATAGGAGAGAAGTAAGAAAGCATTTTATTAATTCTGTCCTTCATGTTGTTTTTCACATTGTTTGGGCAGGAAGGGTGTTCTTATAGTTCTCTAGAGCAATATTAATTGAGACAGTAACAGATTGCATGAGGACTTGGGAAGATCATCTCACTCCTTGCTTTCTCAAGCACAAACAAATCTCTGTTAAATGTAATGCTTGGCCGAACCCTAAGGGGAGAACTAAAATATGCAGACATGGTTCACATCTCAGTTTTCCAGACTAATAGCACAGAAACTAAATGATGGAAAAGTTAGCATTAATGTCTGCAATGCATCAATAATTGCATTTCTTATGTTCCGTGTTGTAATCATTACTCAGATTACCCCAGAAGAGCACAATAGGTGAAAATATAGCTCCTGACATTCATGCAATTTGAAAAACACTACCAGCAAATAAAGGGATGGGAAACTTGGCTTCAATAGCATGATATATTAGCAGTCACTGACAACTTTGGCTTTTAAGAAAGAATGATAAATATAAAATATTACCTTCTGTGACACAAGAGCTGTTTCAAAGGCAACTCTAGAAGCAGAATTCTTTTCATATAAATTTGGCAATATTTTTTAAAAACTCCCCTCTCTGAATTAAAAATATTAGTTTTCTACTTCTCTTCATATGGGTCTCTCATGCAGTCATGGATACAGTACAAACACACACACACACACACACACACACACACACACACACACACACACCATTCTATAAAAAAGTGCTTCCTTTTAGATTTTCAGGTGTTTTTTTTTACATCTCTTTGTCTATAAATATAATCAAAACTCTTCAAGGTCCTCCTAATATATGAAGGGAATCTGAATAGTGAACAAATGAGACCAAAGGTTGGTGCTTGGGTTGTTTTTTTCTCCCTATCAACAAAGTAATCCAATTTGCAATGTAACATGTGAAAAAGTAGATGTTCTCTAGATTCACAAAATGGTCGCACCACATTTAGGGGCAATAACTGCAGCCAAACACTTCTTCAAATTAGTGATTAGTCATGTATACTGTTCTGTAGCAATTCTTGATCTACCTCTACCTCTATCCACCCACCATCTCTAGCCCCACTCTCTCTTCCCCCTCATGTGGTTGGGGGGTGCCGCAGAGCAATACCCGTAGTTAACTTAACTATTTTAGTTAAGTTTTTATGTTTTGTTTTTGTGATTGAAAAAGTTGTAAATGTTTTTATTCAGTTGAGTTGTTTTAATGTGATTTTTTTTCCTCTTTTGTTATTTATAATTATGAAAACTAATAAAATTTTATTAAAAAAAATAAGATTTGCTGACATAATTTTCTATTTTTACATACATATTTTACATGTGTCCTGAACACACACACACACACACACACACACACACACACACAAGCACATACACAAACATAGCCAAATTGGGGTGCCATTTGTGCCCTTTAGGCTGCACTGATGTTATGGAAAAGAAATAAGGTGTACAAGAGTGAGATTAAAAGTTGATTTTTACAAGAATGACATAGAAAAGGAAGTTATACCGAACATACAAAAGGTACTGGTTGATGTCTTAATAATTAAAAAGAATATATAAACAATAAACCAAGAGAGTAACATAGGTAATATTCCTTTATTGGATTTACAAACGAGCTTTGTTAAAGTTTTTTGTGCGAAGGAGGAAAGAAAAAAAATAAAAAGAAATCAAGTTCAATAACACTATTTGAAGGGACTAAAGATTAAGATTGATAAAAGTGAAAGGAAAGAACATAAATATGGTTTATTTTACCAAGATTAAAATATACATGTTGTTATCTCTGGTAGGCTTAATGAACTTTTGCTGACATCAAGACTGCAATGACAATGCTTTCTGGAATTACAAGGTAAGAGATGGGATATGGGAAGAAGCATTCATTTGTTGTATTTTAAAAAATGATGATAAATGGCTTATACTTGTGATGAAGATGAAAAGTCACTTCATGAAAGCCCTATCCCTTTTTAATGTGCAGTACTATATCACACAGATGTTCCAAAGTACTGAAATCTTGTTGGCACTCCTGGCAGTAAAACCTGGAAATGTTACCTTAGTATTAATATGAAGATTAAAACTTATATTTTTTATATTCAGTTATCTGAAAGTATGTGGAATTCTATCTTGATACTATCTTGACCAAAGATGTAAAGACTGAGCTTTTCATGCACCAATGAGCTTAATTGTTCTTGACTGTGACTTGAAAATATTGACTTCCAGGTGATAGATGTAGGGAGTTAGGAAGCAAACAAATTTACTTTTAAAATGTATATGGTTTATGTATTTATTGCAATGTATATATTGTACTAGAAATTACTGAAAGGTACAGTATGTCAAATGAACTACTTTGGAAGTGGTTGAGGCATCAGGCTAGAAACCGGGAGTCTGTGAGTTGTAGTCCTGCTTTAAGCACAAAGCCAACTGAATGACCTTGGGCCAATCACTCTTTCTCAGCCCTAGTAAGCAGGCAATGGCAAACCACTTCCCAAAAAGCTTTCAGAGAAAACTGCAGGGACCATCTCATGTGCTTGCCAGGAGCAAAAACACACACACAAAATTATGCCCGATTTTACTTATACCAGGGTTAAACATGTATTTTAAAATCTTTTATTTTTGGAAACAATTTTGCAGAATGCCTGGAAAATAGCTACTGAGATAAGGATAGAATATTTCTGTTTAAATAATACTAGCTGATAGCTTTGTAATTTTCAGGAAATATTGTTTAAGAAGCTCATTCTTATTTCACATTCATATTTCAAGTGACTTTCTAAAGATGACAGGAAAATGCTTCTGGAATCTTAGATTTGTCATATTTAATTATTCATATCTTGCATTACACAAGGTACTTCAACCTCACAAAATCCTCCTTTGTTTTAATGTTTTAATATGTCGCCATCACTTGATTGCTGTGTACAGCTCTCTTTATGCCTCAGAGTAAAACCAGCCAGTGATCTTGTTATCACACCCAAAGAATAAGCAAAACAAGATTTTATTTTACTGTTTTATTCTGAATCAGGCAACCAGCAGGAGTTGTCTTGGGGAGTCAAAGATGAATGAGAGCAAGCATACTGCACTGTTTTATGAAATATACAGCTAATTTGTCTTTTCAGAGAAATAGATGTTACAAGCACTTGGATATTTCTGAGTATGACTGTTTCACTTGAGTTACTTCTTGAGAAAGATGGATAGTTCTGATATTGTTTTAAAATGCTAGAAATTGCTTGCAAATGCATGACTAGCTGAGCAAAGTGGTTACTTTATCAGAATATAGAACCAGATTCTTGTTGCAGACACTTTTACCTTTAAGACCATCATTGATGATTGAAAACATTTGACATTAATACATTAATATTTTTTTTAGTTTAAACATCAAATTCCATAGTTTCCTCTATTACATATTTAAACCCTTAAGGTTATGACTGATTCTCTGCTTTTTAAATATGCACAACAGGTACCAATTTGAAACAAATATTTGTAAGCATTTTAAGTGAAAATATTTGGAATTCAACATTTGATTTTTTTCCCCCTCAAATACTTTCTTTAAAGTTTTTGGCAACCAGTAAATACATTCTTGGCTTCTTATATGCCATCTGTAATCCACATAATTGTATTGATAATCATGTTGATTAGGTCTGCCCAATTTGGCATGTTCTAGTTGCATTGAGATTGCAACAAAATAGATGATAGGTAAGTGGATGGATGGATGGATGGATGGATGGATGGATGGATGGATGGATAGATATAGATAGATAGATAGATAGATAGATAGATAGATAGATAGATAGATAGATAGATAGATAGATAGATAGATAGATAGACAGACATACAGATATTTTAGAGAAGATGTAAGGTTCAAATGAGTAAATGGGATTTACCATTGCCATGGAGACTGTAAAGTTCCAGGACATCATTAACTGATTGTAAATGACTGAATAGGTTGTTTTAATAGACTGAAAATTGCTATTGAGCTCTACACAAAGTATGAATATTAATATAAACAATATAAATCACAAAATGATATTGTGACATCACTAAATTTTATCCATAATACTATAACTTTATTTTAGTTAAAAACATATTTGTAAAATTGAAATAAAGGCTTTTTGCAAACAGAAACCCAAATTTTGGAAGTGGTATATATCCATGTATTACATTGAAGCCTAGAAATAATTTCCAATTTATATTTACTTCTTTGACAGAACTCTGGATATGAGGTTATTCTAGATATTGAAATATTCTCCCACAGTTAATTTACCATTGTTCCACGGAATGGATCAGCTGTCTTTTCCAATAAAAGGCACACAGTAGTATCATTGCAATAGTTAGCATGTACAAAATTGGTTCAATAAAGTCTAAGGAACTGTATAGTTTATTAAATGTTAGTAAAAATAATGCAGGTGGGAAGGGGAATTCAATATTTAAGGTTTGTTTCATTCATTTTCACAAATTGTTGAGCTTTACAGCATTAATACAAGATATGAAAGTTTTGGTATGGAATAATGAGTCAACTAGTTCATTATATTTCCAGCAATTTTTAGAAAATGAACAAATCCTTTTAGCAAGTCAAAACTGGAGTAATATACTAGTAAATCATCCTATACCAATTTTCTCTAACTATAATACTCAATGTAAATTTAATACTCTTCTTACAATGAATTTCCCACTGCTGCATATCTATTTCTGCATCTAAATCCTGTATCCATTTTATCCTGAAGTCTTTCAATAGTTGGGTTTTTGAGTCATATGTCACAATTAATTACCAGAGTTTCTGAGTTAAAGATTGCAAGTTTTTCAAATTCAGAAAGGTTTTTTTAAAATTTTCCCTTTGCTTTTTTGTATACTTTTAATACCATGCTAGATATCTGAAGATCCTGTAAAGTATCCTTAGCCACTGTAAAGTATGTCTCGCAAAAGATTTTATATTTGTCTTATTAATAATCACATTTTGCAATTCACACAAATAATTCTGTCTCACTGAGTAAATGTTTTTGCAATTTCCTCTTCGTTAAAAAACATAATAAAAAATGCCAAGTACTGATCATATGAGTTTTATGGCCATTAAAAGAATTCATGGTAAAAAAAACCCCACCAAATGTATATGGAGTATCCAGAGAATGATATTATAAAAATGGCATGCAAAGCAAAGGCTTAATCATTGGTGAAATTCAGTCTCTCCTATGTTTCAATGCACTTTTCTGACAAAATTCAGTTCTCCTCCTTCTCCAATCTTGAAGAAAATGGTAGCATTGTCAAAAGACATTCCAATATTTCCTCCTGTCAATAATCAGGTATTGTATTGTATCAGTTCTATAGCCATTTAACTTAAGTTAAATCCCACTGAAGTTCATTGGCAGGCTTGAACAGGATAACATTTGACCTTTAGCCCTAAAGCAATTGAACATTCTATAAATAAGCACCTCTCTAGGTATGAACTTTTGAATATACCTATGCCCATGGAGTGCTACTTGATTACACTTTAAAATAACCAAGAGAAGGGCAATCTGTTAATAATTTCCTCTTCACTCAGTTAAAGTGCTCTCTATCCATTCATTCCTGAACTAACAGAAAATTAAACCAGCATGAATTTTTCTGTCCCCATTTCTGAATTTAATTGCTTCTTCTCTGGTGGTTCTTCTGGGCAGTGGTGTCCTGATTTTACATATGTAAGGCATGCTAAGTAAAATCAATGGCATATTCTTCCAGTTTTGCTGTTTTTCCTCTCTATGTTTCACAAACCAATAGAAAAGCTTGACCAATTCTAATAGATGGGCACTTGTGGTACAAGGTTTGAGGCCGGAAGCTTAAAGTCTTCTTACATGACTTCCTATCAACTTTCAAGAGGAAGGTGACTTGCTAAAAACTGAAACAATCATGGCAGGCAGGCTCTTTCAAAATATGAACATGACTTACAACCCTGACTTGGCTAGAGTGAAGCAAGATTCTTCTCTCCTACCAATTCCAAGCCCTGCTGATGTCAGGTAAGTTGTGTCAAATCAATCTACCAAACCCTTGCCTTGTTTCAAACCTCTTACTTAATGCAGAGAAAAAGGCAGAGAAAAAAGCCCTGCAAGTCTTGACAAGCCCCACATAGCTAGCAAACCCAAGAAATGAGAACCACATGGATTTCAGAAAGTCATTTTTAATGCTAATCAGGCACAAACACATGAACACCATAAAAAATAGAAATCCCAGGCAGACTTACAGCAAGCCTATTAAAGCATTGTCTCTTGAAAGATTTCCTTCCCAGAGTCCCCATATTTGGGCTGGGCTGCTTCATTTCATTCCATTGAATTCTTTCTCTTCCTTCTTCCCTCAATCTTTCACAAGTGAAGTGTGGAGATGGCTGGCAGAAGACTTCATTTACCCTGAAGAATTGTGAGAGACCAGTTCTTATACCCTCCCTTTAAGCATGACTGCAGTTACAAAATCTGCTCATCACAGCAAGCTTTCATCGCTCCCTTCTTCAGCTTTACTTTGTCCTGGCTGAAGATAGTAGAAAAAGGATCATGTTTTCTGTCTCTGATCTCTCTAGGTCCTTCAGATTTGTAACACCATTTTCATTGTGAAGATAATCTTAGGAAGGATCTCTTCCAAGATCACTCTGGAAGAAAAAAGTGCCTTCAACTTCCAACCAACTTGTTCCATAGTAGAAGCAACTGCTTCAAGGTTGACCAGACTTCCAAGTTTTTTACATAAGAAAAATGGATTTTTGGAACAATAAGAAAGGCCTAGGGAATATCAGAAGTCCTGGTTCAAAAATTTGTTTTTCTAAGGTGTGGGGAGGAACTATAGCCAGTCATACAATTAAATTTTTATCCAAACTTCTCAGAGTGTGGTAAAATGGTGTTTGAAAACCAACAAAGTACAACCAAGTAAAATGCAAAAATTATGGGAAGGGGGGGAGAAAAAAGTTTTCTAACAAGAACCTTTGACCATGAAAAGAAATAACCAAATCTATACTCCTTCACTGCTTATGAGGTACTTTAGGAATAGGAAATTTAAAAGGATGCAAAAAGGGATCTTTAAAGAGCATGTCAGTTTTTCTCACCAAATTCTTTTTCTTATTGACAAAAACCAGTCCAATATTCAAGGATCTGTGTAATCATGTCTTGCTGGATTTTAAAATTGTCTTCCAAAATCCTTCAAATGCTGACAACTAAAAGAAGAAGGCATCTTTTCATTCTCCTTTGGGTGAGTGAAGTCTGTCTTTTTCTTTCTTGGAAGCAAATTCACACATTTTAATTCTGAAGGAGCTCTAATTCTGATCACTATCTAGATACATTAATATATAATTCTGGCAACAATATCTGTAAATATTTTTGTGACTGTTAGAGAGAACTTAAGCAACGGAGCTTTAAAAAGTCAAAATGAAGATAAATACACAGGAATTTGTAGTCATGGCTGTATTAGTTGTGAAATATTTGTATTCCTGCTGAAAAGAACTCGGCATATAACTGCAGAAAGTACAAATTTACGGCAGTCCTTGGGGAAAAAAATAAAGAATTGGAGCAGTACTTCAATTGACAAAAGAAGATGAAGATTTCTCAGCTCAAAGAAAGAGGGTCTACAATAAAAACTGACAGAGTAAGTAACTCTCGGTGAGAGACAGGATCAAAGAAAGGAAACAAAATAAAAACCAACTGACAAAAGCAAAATATGTAAAAGATCTTCACTGCTGGAACTCAGAAACATTTTTCAAACCATCAGAGATGAAACAGGCTCTGAATCTGCAGAGGAATGGAAAGAATGCAGAAGAGGAGCAAGGATGGTGGATCCTGAAGAGCAGAGAAAGGTTGCAATTGCATAGAATCAGTAGGAGAGATAATAGTTTTCTATTGTCTTTCTGACAGCTTTTCCCAAAGAATGTGCAGAACAAATAAGACTATCAATTAATTTTGACATGATAGTAATATGGAGGAATTGGAAAGAGCAAGAACATTCACAGAAAGTGGTCATATAATGCTGGAATTCTTACTTTGAAAGCAAACTAAAGCTGAATGCAGTCTAGTACATATCATATATGCAGAGATTTAATACAGCGAAGATCCAATTGGGGTGTCACAAGATTCAGTCTGAGACCTGTGCTCTTCAACATTTAGAATAGTATCTTTATAACTGTACTAATTATCAGCAGAACAATTGGAGGAATCTTCCACCCATTGTGGAATTAATTTATAGTAACTTGGACCATGCTCCAGTTAATTATCACCATTTCAACTCTTCCATGGCTATTATCCTTTCCTGCTGAGTCCCTTCTAGTCTCACTTATCCTGTAAGTTTATCCTGAGGTGAAGTAGTTTGAAGTAGAGAACTCTGAAGTCTTGACATTGAAGAAGTAGGCTTGACTATTTGATTTATTGGAAAAGCTATCTGAACATTAAACGTGCCTAGGAGACAACTAATGAACACACATGCACACAGCCTTCTTGATGAGTAAACATAGAAGTTCAGAAAACATACAAATCATACAGATCACCTGGCTGGTTTTATAATAAAGTTTCTAAAGCTACCAGTTATTATGATTTTGAGGAAAGGAATTTATTCGGCATGAAAGCTGGGCTGTATGGCCAATGACAGAAACAAGAAGACTGATTTTCCAAATTCCAGTTTTCTCCCTGATCTATAAGAGACAGGGCCATCCAAAAAAGAAAGAGAATGACTTCTGAGTGGTAGTCCCATCTGATTTAGCCAAACAAGAAATGAAGATGAAATGAGGAGGAGGAACAACTTCTTTACCTGATGTAAAAAATAGGAGGAAGAGGAAGAAAGTTAACCAATGATTCTCAAGGCAGAGATGTCAAGGCAAAGATGTCAGTTAGGTCAATAAAAGCTGATTTTCAAGATCACGAAGCACAGAATGGGGAGTCATTAAAAACTAAGAAAGGTGTGGTGGGGTGGAGTTTACATTGGCATGACATTAAGATGGAATTTCATCTGCACGCTGATACAGAGCAAGCTACAGTTTCATAAAACTCATTCTGAGCTTGGGCCAGTCACTCTCCCTCAGCTTTAGGAAGAATGCAATGGCAAGTCATTTTGTAATAAAGTTTTCTCAAGATGCGGTTTGCAAAGACACATCAGTCAGGTTTTAGCCTAAGCAAAAAGCTGGGTGTCTGTAATTTACAGGAGCCTACCATAGATAAAATATAGATTTATAGGCCTTAATTTAAAAAAGTTTCTCCATATTATGCCCTGTCTCATAACCCCTGATGACTACTTCATGTAGCTGGACACTCTCTGTCCCAGAAATAGCAGATTGTTTTCTGAAGGTTATACTGTATGCCTGTTGTTGTTTTTTTTATCACACCTACGACAATGGTAGTTGCAGCTGTAGAGAAGTCACTCCCTAAACTAAACTCATAAAAGACTACCTACAAAACAACACATCACAGGAGTACCTAAATAACTTGTAAGTGCTTTCCATTGACAACGGACTTGCCAGAAAACTGGATACACCAAAGGTGATGCTAACAAAAAAGCTGGTGGAAAAAATATTTTAAATAATGTTTTTCAACCTTATTTCCATGCCCCTTATCTATGCATAGCCAAGGATTCTGCAAGGTTTTGTAGAATGTGTTGACTCTGATACTACACAGAACACACTTGGAACAAAGTGGCCAATCCAAACAGATGAGGATGGAGAGGAGTAGAATGATAAACTCATTTGTGCCATTCATTGGACTTATTATAGCTCATTATTCTTTCCATTGACAGGCAGATGTTTCCTCAGAACTATTCCCCTGGTTTATCTGGAGATTTCAAGATTGAATCTGCAATCTTTGGTAATGAAATAATGTATTTGATTACCAAAATGAAGTTCTTGATGACTGCTAGACCAGGAATGCAGCATCTTTCCTCCAGAAAGTATTTTTCAAACAAAAGTTCCCAAGAAGCTCCATCCAGATTGGCTAATGGTAAGAAATTCGATACACTGCATTTCAAGGACATTTGAAGGATGCCAGATTTCCATCTTTGTGCTAGATTCTATGTATATGCATCTCTTCTCTGGATACTAACATAAAGAAAACTCTGGTGGTGTCTCAATCAGCTTCTGGCTACAGTAATATTTTGTTCAATACCTGGACAGTTGATGAGACTCACACACATAATCACACCTGAATGTGAAAGAGTTTGTCTCTAAGTCTTTTAAATGCTATTGCCTCTCTCAATTTCTCTGGTAATTCTAAGTTGGTAGGATGCTTTTTTGGCATATCCGCTACGAGTCTTCGGAGAGGAGTGGCATACAAATCCGAATAAAATAAATAAATAAATAAATATCCTGCAGTACAATCTTTTGTTGATTTAGTAGCTAATTCCTATTTTCCCTTTTATAGTTCAAAGCCTCAACTGAGTCTTATGAATGCCCTCAGCATCCATCTCTTTCCAAACTTTCATAAGCTATAATTATTTCCTTGGCTTTCCCTTATATGTTCAGGTGGAATTGCTTCTCATATGGTGAGTATAATGGCCCTTGTACCTTTACTTGCAACACCGACATACTTAGTGTCCTCCACAGACTGGGCTCTTGGCACTTAAAGATCTTTACTGTCAAAGGAAATTCTGTCAATGAAGCAATAATGGGATCCAGAATTATGGCAGATTTTGCCAAAAAGCATCTAAAGCCTCTTCAGAATTGTAATGTACTGAGCTTAAACTGGGAACAGGTGCAGGGAGCTGCACTGAAAACCGATAGCAGACCACGTGGCCTGCTAGCCAGACTTGGTGTCTGCAAGGGCTGACTAGGATGCATTTGAGCGGGAGAATACATTGATTCATTGGCTGACACCGCCCTAAGCTGAATGTATAAATAGGGGCAGAGTCATCTTTGTTTGAGTTCTGTTTTGTCTTGAATAAAGAAGTACCTGTTTTACTACTCCTGCCTCTTCAATGCTGAACCCAGCAAGAAACAGAACAAGAATACTCCAGGGAATTCACTGTGCTGTGCATTTTGATTTTAATTTATTCTCCAGTTTTACTGAGTCCCAACAAATCTTTCATCATTATTTATGGATGGTGATTTATCAAAGCTTTCCAGGAAGTCATTTTCAGGTAATGAAACAAGCAATTCTCTTAAAACATAATTAGACAAAATCGCTTCATGGATCCTAATGCTCTGAAAAGTGTAATGAGTTTTCTTGTCAGTATGAAAGGTAAAAAGTGACCACAAAAAGGCATCAAACTAATGTTTTCTTTCAATATAAACTGAAAGAATAGCAAAACTAAGATAATATTTTAAAGTAACTTACTTCTTGGGTATACTGAAACATTTCCAGAAAATTCTAATCTACTCAATATACATGAGCAGGAAAGTGGGTCAGGAAGAGCCATTTCAAATAGGCATACTATCGAGCTATGCATAAGCAAGTACAATTACAAACGCATCCTCTGGAGGTAATTGGGAAAGGACACAATACACTTTTCTTTCTTTCCTTTCCCTTGCTGTTTGACTATAAGCCATTGCCTATTAGCAGGCCTTTGCCTTCTTACCACTATGTAGCCAGGGCTGCTTGCTAAGATAGGAATGACTTTATGACTTAATGCTTGAAGCTTTCCTTTTTTAGCCAACAGCTGTCACAAAGAATGTCGATATTTCTTCTTCAGAAGGATCATAAAGTCACAGTCTCTAAATTTGTGGCTTTATTGATTGCCTGTCATTTCTATAGAGTGAAAATCCACTTCAATTCACTGCAACAAACAAGCCACAAGAAGAATGCAGGGAAATGGCCTTAGGATCCACAAGAGAAATATAAGGGCAAAACTCTTTATTTAATTCTTTCGTTTGTGGACAATTAATTCTTTTTATGTCTACTTGGAAGTATGTCCCTTGAGTTAATGGGGTTAAGACTTGGATCCCTAGGCAAAAGGTTCTACGCTGACTGAGCAAATTCAATCTTCATCTATCTAATTGTTGGGCTGCCTTCTAAAATTTATAAAACTTTCCTCTAAGCCTGATTTGATTTCTCCTGTGCATGAACGATATGGGAGGATTACCATTAAAAGAAATTTGATATCTTTAATGGATTGCCTAAAGATATAGTTGTTCATTTAGAATGGATGGAAGACTTCCATACAACTTTAGAAGGTGTTGGAGTTACATGAGAGACAAGGTAATCTTACTTGCTTAACTGAGGAATCAAATATTTTTGCTTTGATTTTAAACTTCACAGAAATGGCTGGCATAAGTGCATTGAGGCATATCAACACTATGTTCCAATGGTGATTGTGGTCCAGATCACAATGACCTACAGCAATTGTTTTGAAATTTCCAGTATGCCATTCTCTTCCACTGAACACCTGCAGAAGCTTTTTTTTTTACATGAATATGCATGAGTAAACAGCAGATGGACTTGGCCACATCATGAAAAACAAAAGTACACAATGGGAACAAATTGCACACAAAATCTATCAGGTATATCTTGTTGTGTTAGATCTCAAGGGTGTTTCTTCTTCTTCTTCTTCTTCTTCTTCTTCTTCTTCTTCTTCTTCTTCTTCTTCTTCTTCTTCTTCTTCTTCTTCTTCTTCTTCATCATCATCATCAACAGATGTGATTTAACAAACAGTTTGGACCAATTATGCTTGGGTGTCTTTTTTTTTAAAGAAAAGAAATCTTTGAATAATGCAATATTGTTCAGACATGGATCTCAACTCAGAATGTTCAAAATGCTTATTAAAAGATGCAGTTTTAAAATCAAATTGCCCTTAGAACTTGGTATTTTAGGTTAAGATGCAAATTCAGGAGGAAAAGGAAACATTAAAATTGATTGGATTATTTTTAAATTTGCAATATTGATTGTTATAATAATAGGGGGATACAATGAAGTTAAAATGAACATATGCTAACTATACAGGAAGACATTAGGATGTTCTAGTCTATTACAATGTGCAACAGTTCAAAAGTGCTTCTGACAGTGCAAGTAAAGCACTGCATGGATCTTTTATGAAACAATGGTGTCTTTTTCCATGACCCTATATGACTGCTCTCTGTGGCTGTTCAGGTTCCCATGAAAATATTTCATTTATCCATACATGCATGCAGCCATCCATTCTAGGCTTTTATCTCATTTCACTCAAATACCATTTCAACCAGCATAGAATCTTATACAATTTGCAAACAGGAATAAAACAATACAAATAACAAACCCAATCATGAAACCTTAACCAGAGCTAAAAACCTAATCAAAATGAAGGAATAATGTCCAAGAGCAAAAATAATTCTGGATTTTTTTTTTAATTTTTATTTTAGCTACATGTGCAAAGTAATGTTTCATTCTTCAGGATCTGTATAGTCATACAAATCAATTGTTCAGTATCTGAAAGCCTTGTGAACTCAATAAATCCAAGAATACAGAAAGACAGTTTTAATGCTAATCACATTTAAATGTAAAATCCTGAAAACCATAAAACTAAATTTCCAGGCAGACTTATAGCAAGCTAATTAATTGGAGTGTCCTTGAAACATTTATTTCCGCTGTTCCTATAGCAGGGTTGTAGTATCTTTTCTCACATGTGGTACACTGTGGTACCCTCTTCCATTACTTGATTCATACAGTCTCTCACATGTCTGTCGAATGCCCCATTGGTGTTTCATCTGGTCTTCCCTTAGTATGAATGGAAATTTAAAATTGCTGCACATTGTCAGTCTTGTGTATCATGTAATTTAACCCTAAAGGCTAAAAGCTAATAGAAAGTAACAGGTGTACTGTTACATAGGTACAGATTCTCCTCGAGTTACATGCACAATTGAACCCGACCTTTCTGTTGCTGGGCAAGGTATTTGTTAAGTGAATTTTGCCCCATTTTATGTTCTTTCTTACCACAGTCGTCAAGTGAAACACAGCAGTTGTTAAGCTAGTAACATACTTGTTAAGTGGATTTGGCTTTCCCATTAACTTCGCTAACTTTACATATCAGAAGGTGATCACGTGAACCCAGGACACTGCAACTATCATAAATGCAGGCCAGTCATCAAACATTTAAATTTTGCTCGCGAGATGATGGCGATGCTGCAACAGCTGTAAGTGTGAAAAATGGTCATAAGTCACTTTTTAGTGCCATTGTAACTTCAAATGGTTACTAAATGAATGGTTGTAAGTCAAGGACTACCTATAAATGCATGTTAACCTGAAATGTTTACTCTTATGGAGTTTTTTTCCTGGAACAAAACTCATTTATGTTTGGTCGGGCAGGCAAAAAGTAAGAAAAAGAAAAGAAAAGAAATTAATGCTTTATAATGAAGCCAATAATTCTGCACTGCAGAATTTGAGCTATAGTTCCAGGTACCATTTACTCAGGAACAGCATATGCTAATTTTGAATATGAGTAGAATGGGAGACGAAAATAGAGGAATTTGGTTGTTACTTCCATTATCTCTCAATGTTATGCCAGAAAGTGGCATTGCATTGCACACTTCACATTGTCAATAACCTGGATTATGTTTTTCATTTTAATTTTCTTCAAGAAAATTGGAGATATGAAGGGAAAGTTTCATGCAAAAATGGGCATGATAAAGGACCAAAATGGCAGGGACCAAACAGAGGCAGAAGAGATTAAGAAGAGGTGGCAAAATTACACAGAAGAACTATACACAGAAATTACACACAGAAGAACGAGCTTAAGCATCCCTGATAACCACAATGGGGTGGTCACTGACTTTGAGCCAGACATCCTAGAAAGTGAAGTGAAATGGGCCTGTTGTTGCTGAGCAACAACAAAGCTAGTGGAGGTGACAGTATTCCAGCTGAGCTATTCAAAATCTTAAAAGCGATGCAGTAAAAGTGCTACACTCAATTTGCCAGCAAATTTGGAAAACTCAACAGTGGCCACAGGATTGGAAAAGGTCAGTTTACATTCCAATTCCAAAGAAAGGCAATGCCAAAGAATGTTCCAACTATCACACCATTGCACTCATTTCACATGCAAGTAAAGTTATGCTTAAAATCCTACAAGCTGTATGTGGATCGAGAACTTCAAGAAGTACAGGGAGGATTTCGAAGAGGCAGAGGAACTAGAGAGCAAATTGCCAACATACGCTGGATCATGGAGAAAGCTAGGGAGTTCCAGAAAAACATCTACTTCTGCTTCATTGACTATGCTAAAGCCTTTGATTGTGTGGATCACAACAAATTGTGGCAAGTTCTTAAAGAGATGGGACTACCAGACCATCTAATTTGTCTCTTGAGAAACCTATATGCGGGTCAAGAAGCAACAGTGAGAACTGGACACAGAACCATTGATTGGTTGAAAATTGGGAAAGGAGTCCGGCAAGGCTCTATTCTAGCGCCCTGCCTATTTAACTTATATGCAGAGCACATCATGAGAAAGGCAGGGCTAGATGAATGAAAAGTTGGAATTAAGATTGCCAGGAGAAATATCAACAACCTAAGATATGCAGATGATACCACTCTAATGGCAGAAAGTGAAGAGGAACTAAAGAGCCTCTTGATGCGGGTGAAAAAGGAGAGTGCAAAAGTTGGCTTGAAACTCAACATTAAGAAAACCAAGATCATTGTATCCGGCCCTCTCAATTCCTGGCAAATAGTTGGGGAAGAAATGGAGGTAGTGACAGATTTTATCTTCCTGGGCTCTAAGATCACCACAGATGGGGACTGTAGCCAAGAAATTAAAAGATGCTTGCTCCTGGGGAGGAAAGCTATGGCAAATCTAGACAGCATACTAAAAGGCAGAGATATCACCCTGCCAACAAAAGTACGTATAGTCAAGGCCATGGTTTTCCCAGTTGCAATGTATGGCTGTGAAAGTTGGACCATAAGAAAGGCTGAGCGCAAAATAATTGAGGCATTTGAACTATGGTGCTGGAGAAGACTCCTGTGAGTCCCCTGGACTGCAAGGCAATCAAACTGGTCAGTCCTAGAGGAGATCAACTCTGACTGCTCTTTAGGAGGCCAGATCCTGAAGTTGAAACTCAAGTACTTTGGCCACCTAATGAGAAGAAAGGACTCACTGGGCTCACTGGGCTCACTGGAGAAGAGCCTAATGCTGGGAAAGATTGAGGGCAATAAAAGAAAGGGATGACAGAGGCTGGATGGAGTCACTGAAGCAGTAGCCGGGAGCTTAAATGGACTCCAGAAGATGGTAGAGGACAGGAAGGCCTGGAGGAATATTGTCCATGGGATTGCAATGGGTTGGACATGACTTCGCAACTAACAACAATAAGAAGAAGATGTACAAATGACAAAAAGTATTATGGGTGCACATAGACATTGAATATACATCCCCATCTTTAAGAAGGCAATTATTAAAAGAAACAAAGTAAAGTCTAACACATTCCTGAATTTAAACTTATTCAGGGACCCAGTGAACCAAAGGATGGCCAAATATAAATCCAGGTGAGTATATGGCAATGTTTATCCATGATAATATTTTTGCTGAATTGTTGAAAGACAATCTATTGATTGATTCTTTGGGTACCAATTATTGCAAGAATGTTCTGTGCAAAAATGTCAGCAAAATAAGCAAGTCTGACAAGAAATTATCTGAAATGCAAATGTTTGGCATGCTTTTGGAAATAAGCAATGGGCTCAGGATTAAAGTGTTCAAGGTGTGTCAACTTCTCTAAAGAGGTTTTTTTTTCTGTTGCTTTAATCTCTCCTAACTTCATTGTAAACCATCAAAGTGCTAAATTAAATTTGCATGTTTTTATTACTATTTGCAATGACAGATCAAGCAACAGAAAAGATATACCTGCAATTTGGCTTGACTGTCTCTAAGGAAGTTGTCACAAACAGTTTTCTTTAACAAAACACTTATGTCATTTTTGGCATTACATTCACAAGCAAAAACATCATGCTGTCTTCTGAAGCTAAAACTCTTTAGCACAGCATGTCCTCAGCCTCAATAAGAATTTTGTAAGGTTCATATAATGCACGGTTGTCAAACTCACCACGTCACGTGATGTGTCGTGATGTATCGTGACTCTTGTTGCATTGCCAGTAATGGGGTGGTGTGGCTTCAGTATGATGAAGCCAGCCCTGATATAGTGCTAGAAACTGCACACAGATATATAACTAGCTAACTTCCTTTATTTACCATAACATTTGCAAATCTCTGTAAGTTACGGTTTCTAGTTTGACATCTTTGGTAGGGCATTTTATTTCTTTTGTGTTTGCCCTCATTCTTTTGTGCTAACATATTAACTATGATTTCATATTTGTTTTGCCCCAGATAGGCCCTGTTTCAGGACTCGTTCAGTTCATTTTAAGGTCTACTGGTTATTCTGCTTTTGTTCAGGTGTCTCAGCCTATGCATTTAAAGGACTTCCACTAACCAACTTCCTCTGTGGCATCAGGGTAATTCTGCCAATTCCAATTAAAGGTTAATTATCATTGTTATCCAATCCTTTAGTCTAGTAGATGAGGCCTATAGTAAATACAATAAAATGTTTCAGGCAAATTCTTTCTGTAAGAATCTAAACTTACTTTATACATGCACCTGACAATTGTAACCATCAGTCATTAATAACAAAACAGTGCCCTCCAGCATATTTTGTTATTACAGCATGATTTTAGCTGAAATTTATGGAGTTGTAGTCTAATGCATCTGAATAGCACTGTTGCAGATGACTAACATTTATCAAAATTTCTGCAAGCAGTTGGCAGTAAGCAACTTTATCTATATATATATATATATCTGTTATTGTGTTATTGGGCATGATATAGCAAAGCCTCTTGTCCCCAACAAAATTCATAATGTGCAATTAGATTTAGTAAGTCTGATGAAATTCAATACAACTAGGAACAAGGGAAAGTTGTTACAGAAAAAGACAGAGTTTGATTTATTTGCTTATATAAAATATATTTGCTTATATAAAACCAACACATACTGTATGTTAGTGTGGGGTTATAAAGTCCTACTTAGATATGAGACAGAGATAAAACAAATAAAAAACCAATAATAAAATGGATACTATCTGTACTCCAAGCCAGAATCTAAAAGAAAATTAGCACAAAATGCTTTATAGATGGTGCTTAACTCCATCAGTTATCTCCAATATAGATAAATTGTGCAGTAATAAATGTCAGAAATGCCATGAAACACAAGGGACATTTTACCACATATGACGAATATGCTATAATCCTTAAAAGTATTGGAAAGATATGCATAGTACAGTGCAGAAATTTTGGAAATTCAATTCAAAATGAAATCACAACTTTTTTTTGTCTAGGTACAATCTCAAGAAAATAAATGAACAAGAACCATCACATTTTAATGAGATATATTTTCTTTTTATATTATTATTATATTTTTTATTAATTTTTTACACAAGCATGTCATTCAACAGTTGGTAAACAGTGTGATGTCTGGGTTACATTTGTAAAAACAGTCCTTAACAATTAATTTCTAGTCTGTATTCCATACATTAATTTTGTTTACTTTCCTCTCCCCAAAACATCCTTTTTTGCAGACATTGTGTTAATATAATTATTGTTGTTTTAATAAATGAATTGATGTTTGTCAATAAGGGCTGCTTGCCCCACCACATACATTGGACAAACCAACAGAAGAATAAGTGCACGCATTGAAGAACACAAAAACTTAGTCAAAAAAGAGGAACCAACTTCTTTCCTGGTCCAACACCTTAAAGCCACAGGACATGAAATTGACTTTAAAAAGACCAGAACTATCACCAAAACTGAACACTTTAATAACAGAATAATCAGAGAAGCCATCGAGATAGAAAAACACCCACACAGCATGAACAAACGAGATGATACCTCCCGCCTACCAGCCATTTGGAAACCCGCCCTTATTGACAAATGAGTCCCTAACACAAAGAATGACACCAGAGCCACACTCACAACTGAGGAAGTTGTGAAGAAAGAAAAACTGGACAACTTCCTCACACACCTCAACAGCCTACACCCCAAAATACAGTTCACCATGGAAACAGAAGCTAATAACCAACTTCCCTTCCTGGATGTCTTAGTCTACAAGAAATCCAATGGCTCCCTAGGACACACCATCTACCAGAAGAAAACACACACAAACTGCTATCTGCACGCACTCTCACACCACCACCCAGCACAGATCAACTCTGTAGCCAAGACACTCATCTCCAGAACCAAATACCTAGCTGACGAACAACACCTAGAAACCGAACTACACACTCTCACTAATGTACTAACATCCAACGGATTTCCAAGAAATAAGATTTCCAACTTAATCCAAAAAGAAACTCCCACTAAAATCCATGACAGAGAACAAGAAAACGGCAAAGCCCTCCTCCCATACATAAAAGGCACCACAGACAGGATCAGAAAAATCCTGCACAAACATAACATCAAGACAGCATTCTGCACAAACAGAAAAATATCCACCATCCTAAGAAACCCTAAAGACAAAATTGAGTTAGAAAATCAAGGAGTATATGAAATCCCATGTATTGCTTGCCCCACCACATACATTGGGCAAACCAACAGAAGAATAAGTGCACACATTGAAGAACACAAAAACTCAGTCAAAAAAGAGGAACCAACTTCTTCCCTGGTCCAACACCTTAAAGCCACAGGACATGAAATTGATTTCAAAAAGACCAGAACTATTGCCAAAACTGAACACTTTAATAACAGAATAATCAGAGAAGCCATCGAGATAGAAAAATGCCCTCACAGCATGAACAAACGAGATGATGCCTCCCGCCTACCAGCCATTTGGAAACCCGCCCTTATTGACAGACGAGTCCATAGCATGGGGAATGACACCAGACCTACACTCACAAAAACCACACAGGATGTCACCACCACACATCCAGGCAAAAAGCAAACCCAAACCCACACTGATGAGGAAGCACGACCACAAACCAGAAGCCAGACCACAGCTGCATCATTAGCCACCTTAAACCCCTCCAATCCATACACGAAGCAAACTGACACCCACCATGAAGATGAGGCATGACCACGAACGTCAAGCCAAACAGCTATAAAGTTCACCATCTCTAATCCCCTTGTAACTCAGACTAACCTGAGCACAACAAAGCCCCCACCCAAACAGAACACTCCCCCAGCCAATCAGAGCACAGCCAACCCCCATCCAATCAGAGCACAGCCAAGCCCCTAACCAATCAGAACACACCTCCACCCAATCAGAACAGAGCCGAGCTCCCAGCCAATCAGTTCAAACCGCCACTGGCAGTTAAAAGGAAGAAACAGCTACAATCACACATTGCTCCTAGAAGCAGAAGCCGAAAGCACCAGCCTGAAGATGACGAATGAGACTTCATCGAAACGTCGCCAAGACACTTCAAATTCTACGTGGGAGAAAACCCGAAGAACCAAAGACCTACATATATATACATACATACATACATACACACACACACACACACACACACACACACACACACACATATATATATATATATATATATATACTTTTCTTGAGTTCAGTCACCTTTAAATATCTAAAACATTTCATCCATTTTAGAGTATTCCAATATTTGTAAACAATAGTCATCATATTAATACATTTCTTTTGTTTTCAATCATTTGTGCTTTATCATTGATTCTGTTACATTCCTTATCTTAGTTTATTTCTCCCGCCAAGTTCTGAATATTCTTACTGGTAAAGGTTTTCTCAGCGATTAGTTACATTTATATTTACAGACTTAATTCAATTTTTTTCCATATAAGCCATCTCACATTTTTACGTTTCTTAAATAATGGGTATAAGAATAAAAAAGAGTAGAAAAAGAAAAAAAATTCAATTCAATTTATTCAATAAATCTAGTCATAATGAGATATATTTTCACAGCAGCGAGAATAAATTATTTCCAATACTGAAAGAAAGATACAATTGTGATGGTATCTAATTAGGAACTTAAACTTACAGAATATGCAGCAAAGGTAAAATTAACATCATATATTCACAACAGAATTTGAACCAAATTCTGACAAGAATGTTTTCCATATATACAATATATTGTTCAGCATGGCAAATATAAATAATTACAACATGGCTTCTATGGGGGCCTAACTTAGAAGTTAGAAACTAATTAGCTTTTTTTTTAAAAAAATTGTAATTTTATTTTGTTTTCTTTGTTTTTCTTTTTTTAATATGCAGAAACAACATTAAGGAACAATATAGTGAAGAACTTAATATTAAAAATTAAGCTTAAGAAAAAATATCCTGAATTATATAAGCAATAAATTAATGTATTTTTTCAGTTATTTATTAATTTAACTTGGATGTAAACTTTAAAGTGTTATGCTTATCAACATTAATATTTTAGAAATCTTAGATAATATTGATATAAGCTTTTTTAATCTTTAAAGGTTTAAGTTATCTAAACATTAATGTGCTAATAATCTTCAGTTAATACTGTGTGCCACTGTATCGAAATGATATAATACTACTTGTCTTTTATGACAATACAATAAAACAATCTACATAAAAAGAAATCCAGTATAAGTTCCTTCCTTAAGTCAAAATTCCATAAAATAAGTTTATTGCTCATAGTATGTTAGAGTTCCTTGAAACAGTGTCCCTTATTCAAATAATAAACAAGAGTCTTATTAGAAATAAATATGAATAAACAAATATTCAGTAAAAGGAGTTTTTGTAGGAAGGAAATTATGAATTCTGTGGAGAGTTGGAATTTCCAATTAGTAGCTATGGAGATATTCTACTCATGCTTTAAGATATTTCAGTTGTAAAATTTCCAATAAATATGATTTGAGGACAAATTGAGAGATCCATTTTTGAAACTTGCCCAATAAAGAAGCCATGGATATTGTGGAAGTTTCCTAGAATGCTAGCAACAATGGAACCTTATTTAATTAGTTGCTGCAGAACTCTCTACAGAATTGGAAAGTATTTACAAATAGTATCTATGAGTATATTTCATCCATGTTGTGAGATTTTTTCAGTAGTAAATTTGTCAACAAAGCTGACTTGAGGATAAATCTAGACATAATTTTTTGGATATAAAACAAACATTCTGAAGGCACCAAGAGGAATTTAAATCAAACCAAACCAATGCATTTCATAGTAAATATAAAGCAATAGTTTTCATTTAATCTTAGCATGCATTTCAGATATCAGAACCATCTAAAAGATATTTTGCTCATAGTTTAAGGGCTCAGTCTCTGAATCACAGCTTGAAAGATTTATTCTGATGCATTCTATTAGTTGGAGGGAGTTAAAAGAGAGCTGCAGGCAACCAAATTGATAGTACTGTAAACACTGTTACACCTGCATTTGTAGGTGGAAAATAATTTCTTTTTCTTTTTTCAGCACAGGCTTCCTCAACCTGATCCCCTCTCTTCAGAGAGACTTCCTTGGACATGTAATAAGTAATGTAATGTAATTACATGTAATGTAATAAGTCAAGCTGATTGGAAACTCTGAGACTTTGGCCCTGGCCTATCTGAACCACACAAAATTCTTGGGAGAAACTTTGAGAAAGATCCGTGTAACTGCAATCTTAAAGTAAAAAGAAAATTACTATTCTCTAAAACTAGATATCCTAAATGAAAAGGCTGTTTCCTGTCAATCATCAAAGGGAATCACTTCATCAGAATCACTCCTTTCAACCACTTTTCTTCTCACAACCAGCTACAATATAACTTAGGTTCCTAGACTTGTCTAGGCGGGACAAGGGTTAAATTCATGGTTAGTTCATTATTTCATTGCAGGTTACAATCTTGCTTATACTCCTCTGACAATAATTCCTTCTGAACTTCATGAGACTTGCTTCCAAGTAAACATATGTAGGGTTGAATTATGAAAAAGACTAAATAGTAAAAGCCAAGAATACATCAACTATTTAAAAAAAGTAAGAAAATACTTAGATCTTAGGCACTCCAGTTCCCTAAATCTGTCGTGCCCAGTCCAGTGAAAGTTCGGAACAATCCAGTGAAAGTTCAGGTTTATATTTGCTGACATCAAATAGACAGAAACTTTCCAAACTAAACCCGTACTATTCTGACAGGACTGGATGTGTCCTGGCAGATTCTAAGGAGTGCCTGGCCTTAACTTTTCTCTGTCTCCTGTTGAGCTTTGTGCTGTGTTACTTTCTTGCCCATTCCTTGGGATGTCCTTTCTCCTTCCTTCCTCACTACACCGTAGTCCATCAGAATACATTCTCCCCTCCATAGACACCATCCCCCATAACACTTTGGTAGATAGTATATTTTATGAATTTGGTGGCACTAGGCCAAAGTTCATCAAGCAAAGCCAGAAGTTCAGTCTTGCTTTTTATGTCACTTATTTACCTACTTACTTCTTAATTATTCTGGACATTTATTTGGTTGCCAATCCTAATCAAACAATTTCAGATGTCTGAATACAAAGTTATCCATATAAAAACAATTTAAAAACCTAG
Source organism: Bothrops alternatus (assembly GCA_034064705.1). Taxonomy (NCBI): domain Eukaryota; kingdom Metazoa; phylum Chordata; class Lepidosauria; order Squamata; family Viperidae; genus Bothrops; species Bothrops alternatus. The sequence goes on from JARGCV010000040.1 coordinate 8,746,341, forward strand.
GCAAAGATACTGGGTAAAAAGTTAAAATCAGCTAAAACAAAAATATACATTGGGCTTGATGAATATTTTGGAAAGGCTTGAGGGAAAAGCCAGGCTTTTAAGGCCCTCTAAAAGGAAGGACAACAGATGACATGTATGAACTTCAGCATGGAAGCTGTTCCTCTGAAGCAGCGGTTCTCAACCTGTGGGTCGGGACTCCATTGGGGGTTGAACAACCATTTCATGGGGGTCGCCAAACAACACAATCCGCCATTCCCCCCCCCTTTTCCTTAGCTGTGCTACTCCCTCTTTTTCTATTGGCTTTTGAAAGCCAATAGAATAGACTCTCTTGAATAGAATCTAATTCTATTGGCTTTCAAAAGTCAATAGGAATTGTCCAGGCTGTCTCTGCCCTGCTGAGCCCGCCAAAAGTCCCAGCCTGCAAACGGTGCGGCAAGTTGTCTGCAGCAAAGGCAAGCTGTCTGGAAGTTTCTACCCCTCCCTGCTGAGCAACTACTAAAAATGTAAGTAAAAGAGAGCCAGGGGTGGAGGTGGGAGGCCGGCGGGCGCAGGGAGGGTTGCTGGCACACATGGGGCCCGGCGGGTGCCTTACCTCCCTTGGGCTGGGCCAGCTGGTGGCCCACCGGTGGTCACCCTGCGCCATCGTGGCCCCTTGCCAGCTACGCTTCGGCCGGCACAGGGGGCGGCACCATGCATGCGCGGCGCTCCCGGGCAGGGAAATAGTCCTCGACTTACAACCGGTTGGGAAGTCCTCAACTTACGACCAGTTGGGTAGTCCTCAACTTACAATCGGTTGGGTGGTCCTGAACTTATGACCGGTTGGGGGTCGTGGCATTAAAAAGATTGAAAACCACTGCTCTGAAGAATCAAAGAGATGGCCTTGGAGAAACCATGCAGTGGAAGATACAAAAACAGGTTTTAGCCTGGAAAATGAATAAAACATTAAAAAGAAATTTAAACTGATTCCACTTTAACTTTTGGGATATAAAAGGGAATACAGAAAAAAAGGTGAAGTTCAGTTTTCGAATGGTCTTCAAGAATAGTCCACGTAGAACACAATTCAGTAGTCCAGTCAGATAACTGATGAGGCAGAAATGACCATTCATGGAGTCTCTTGATCTAGGAATGAGTACAACTGATATATGAGATGGATTTGTGGAAGGAGTTGCTTGGACTTTACTGCTTCACAATTTCACAACATCTTTATCTGCTTTCTGAAGATTCTCCTCAAATTGGGAAAAAGCTAAAACTCAAAGCTATTCAGTCTTAATAGGGTTGAATTAGTGTTTTTTCCTCCCCATGCAGACTTTCACAGCCTTCAGGGCCCAGAGAACCTCAACAGCTTCCTTATAGATGATCTTGGGCTGAGCACTTAGACTTATATACCACTTCATAGTGCTTTTACAGCCCTCTCTAAATGGTGTAATGAGTCAGCATATTGCCCCCAACAATCTGGGTCCTCATTTTATCAACCTTGCAAGGATGGAAGGCTGAGTCAACTTTGAGCTGGTGAGAATACTGTAATACTGCAGGCAGCTGGCAGCAGAAGTAGCCTGCAGTATTGCATTCTAACCACTGTACCATCACGGCTCGTGATTAGTATAGCTGAGTATCTTCAATATACTGATGAAATCATCTGTTGTCAATAAATCACCTCATCCAGTGACTTCAGGCTGAAGTTAAATGTTCTTCAAAGCTAAATGAAGTTAAATGTTCTCCACAAGGAGGCATTCCCCATTGTTTGAATGAAATATTGGTTTTAATCAACCAGAAGAGGGAAAAAATAGTTGCATCCCAACTAGCAATTTTTTTAAAAAAAATTCATTATGATAATCATTTTTTCCATACATATTTGCTATGATGGACTAGAGCAGTGGTTCTCAACCTTCCTAATGCCGCGACCCTTTAATACAGTTCCTCATGTTGTGGTGACCCCCAACCATAAAATTATTCCAGGGTCATGTGATCACCTTTTGCAACCTTTGCAAGCAAAGTTAGTGGGGAAACCAGATTCACTGAACAACCATGTTACTAATTTAATCTCTCTCCTTCTTTCTTTCTCTCTCTCCCTCTTTCTCTCTCTCTCCCTTTCTCTTTCCCTCTCTCCCTTTCTTTCTCCCTCTTTCTCCCTTTTTTTCTCTCTCTCCCTGTCTCTGTCTTCCTTTCTCTCTCCCTCTCTCCTTCTCTTTCTCTCTCTCTCTCCCTCTGTCTCCCTCCTTTTCTCTCTCCCTCTTTCTCCCTCTCCTCTTTCTCTATCTCCCTCTCTCTTTCTCTCTCTCCCTCTCTCCATTTCTCTTTCCCTCTTTCTCTCCCTCTCTCTATTTCTCTCTCCCTCTCAAAGATCCTTAAAATCTTTAAAAAGTTATGCTTGGGTGGAAGACTTTTTCTTTTACAGATGGGGTGGGTGGGTCTGACATTCGTGGGCAGGCAGGACTCCGCCTGCCAAGCCGCTGCCTCCCCTTCACCCTCCACGGGAGCTGGCTCCCTTGCCAGACCTCCCAGCTGACAAGCGCAACTTTGGGGGTCGCCAGCTGACGAGCGCAGAGTTTGGTGCTGTGGCGGCCTCCCCTTCACCTTCCTCACCGGTCAAAGCGTTGCCGAATGTTCCAGCTGACAGGCGCAGGTCCATGGGTCATCAGCTGATGAGCGCAGGAGGTCGGCACCGCGGCAGCCTCCCAGCCACCTGCTTCTTAGGCTGGAGCAGTTTCCAGGGCTTGCATGGTCACTAGCGGCAGGGAGCTAGTCAGCGGCCATTGGGGACCACGCCAGTGGTCCTGTGCCATTGAGGCTTGAGGCACAGAGGTGCGGTGCCATGGGAGGTGGCAGGACAGGGGGGAAGGGTTACCTGCATCCTGCCAGCCGAATTCTGGAAGCCTGCCTGAATGAAGAATTTTAGGTGGTGTTGCAAGGGAGACAGACTGAGGGCTGTATTAAGACCATAGATGGCTGTGTAAGGAGAGTGGAAGGGAGGTGAATTTGGGGTGGAGCAGAAAACACGGGGGGAGGGATTAGGAAATAAGCACCAAGGTACATGGTGGCTTGTAAGGGTTTCCCGAGTGTTTCTTAATTGTTTTTCCTCTCTCCTCTGTGCGAGAAAAACTTTTGCAGTGTAAATCTGAAACCAGATTTGTGAGGTATTGCAGCAGGTCCTTGGGAAAGGTGAGGACAAGCTTGGCGTTTCCTCTCTCCCAATCCCCTTCTTCTTCTTCACTCCCTTCCCCGGCCTGCCTGCGATCTGAGTTCGCGGCTCCGTGGCTTTTCTTTGCTTAGCCTAGCCAAGCTTTCTTCCGCCCGTCCCATTTCCTGGAGTGCTGAGGAGGTACAGCAGAAACACATGAATTGGGATTGTGGCGCCCTTGGGAAGCTGGTCATGCTTGGAACCTTAGGAGAGGAGGAGGAGTCCCTTCCTCCTTCTCTCCCTCTCTCCCTGTCAAGCCCCCGCAGGCTTGACATGAACGGGCAGGGGAGGGGTCGAGGACAACATGCAGGGCGGCAAAGGAGACCAGCAGCCAGTGCTGTTCTACCTGGCAGCATGGGTGTCGGCTCCATGGGCGTCCTGAACAACAGCTGAGCGGCTCCAACTTTTGGCCGCCAAACAGCTGAGTCTTCTGGGAGGCAACGTGAGATCCTGAGGGGTATCGCAAGCTCATGGGGGGGAGAAGGAAAAGAAGATGGAAGAGAGTGATGCTGCAACAGAGAGAGCGGTGTCTTGGTTCCTAAGACCATCAGAAATATGTGTTTTCCGATGGTCTTAGGTGACCCCTGTGAAAGGGCCATTCGACCCCCAAAAGGGTCATGACCCACAGGTTGAGAACCACTGGACTAGAGGCATTGTCAGAGAGCAAATGAAAAATGTACTGTAATTGGGCAATGCAAGCTTCTCTCCAACTCTTCAACCTGTGGAGATTTTCTAATAGATTTAATTTAAGCCAACATTCTCATGTTTCCCTGTTTTCTATCACTTAGTAGTATAATTTTTGGTACCAATATAAAAGCTGATTTCTTCATTTTTCTTCCAGATTTCAGTTATGTTAGTTTTTTGTCTCCATCAAAGTAAAAGGTGAAAAATTTACTTTAACATCCATGATGGGCAAACTTTATGTATTATTAATATATATGTGCATTAATAAAACTCTCAGAAGTTGAGAAACTTCAGTTGCAAGTGTTGATCCAAAACCTAACCTTAACATTAACCCTTTTTAAATTGTTATTATTCCTGCTAAATTGGAAGAATAATTTTCTCTAGCTTAGTTCAGTGAAAGCTTTAATTTAATAGAACAAATTGGGGGAAGCTGTGTTCATTCCTTTCAACTTTTAAATGCAAACAATGCAAAATCCACATAAATTTAGCTGCTTTATCTTACCACTCCTTGCCAGATCTGATCCAATAGATTTCAGGGGAAATTGCAGATAGAAGTGTAGCTTGTTGCATTCAAAGTTTGTTAAATGGGGGTCCAGTAAATCAAGATAGTATTCAGTGTTGGGATTACAGAGTTTCCAACATTTTGGAAAAGTATATTATATATATCCTTCTTCCCTGCTGTGTAATGGATGTTTAGAAAAAGACAGGTCTTTTCATTGTACTAGTATCTCCATTACTATATCCACAGCAGGATTCAAAGATTTTTTATTTGTTTTCTTTTATAATAACTTCATTAAAAGTTTTAATTACAGTGGTAAAAATAACACAAACTAAAAGAAAAAGGTGCAAGAAGGCAAAAAAATATAAAAAAAAACTAAGAAAGCAAAATCCTGCCCTCCTTACAATTATAACAATGTCCCAATCTCTTCACACCCTCTTAATTAATAGATAGGAAACTTTTTATCCTATAACTCATCTCTTAACAATAGACAAGTCCAATGAGGATCAGCAGGAACAGAAGACTTTAACATGTATACGTCCAAATGCTTTAATCCAGACATATCAAACACGCGACATCATGCAACATCGCACAACGTACTGGGACAGTTTTGCCATTGCTAGCAATGGGGTGGGCGCGGCTTACACGTGATGCATCCGGCCCGTGGGCCGGCAGTTTGACACATCTGCTTTAATCTATTAAATAAACATTTTATTTGTAACTCTTTGAATTTTATCTTATATATACAACAATTCTTCTGGAATTATAATTTATTCATGATTCAGCCATAATAGTAATCATTACTTTATTTTGCTTTTTGAAGAAAGATTGCTCACAGAAAACAACTGTAGTGAGAAATGTAATGAAAAGCCTGTTAACAATCTGTTCATGGAAGGGGGAAAAGATAGCCACAATTTCTGCTAGCTTATAGGCTGAACACATAATATAGTTCAATATGCTCTGTGTGCTTATTAAAACATTCATTACTGAATAAACTAGTAATATGTGAAAAAATGAAAAAAAAATCCAAGATTCCAGTGTTTCTCATCTACCTTGAAATTGGTTGCTACCTGCATCTTTAATAGATAAAGAATATATTTGGGTATAAATACTGAAATCAATTTGGAGGGGAAATCACCAACATTTAATGAGATACATTTTAAATAATTTATGATTATCTTTACAATTACTATAATTATAAAACATAGAATTCCCAAATGTGTACTCTCCAAAACAATGACAATCCAGAGAGTAGAATATATTAGTGTCTACCAATTCACATTGTATTCGTATATGATTTATAGACCATGAATGTACAGACTGAATCAAATAGTACATGCATATGATACTTTCTATCATATCATTTATATCGTATACCATGAGCCATGATGGCGCAGTAGTTAGAATGCAGTATTTCAGGCTAATTCTGCTGACTGCCAGCATTCGTTTCTCAAGGTTGACTCAGCCTTCCATCCTTCTGAGGTTGGTCAAATGAGGACCCAGATTGTTGGGGGCAACAGGCTGACTTTGTAAACCACTTAGAGAGTGCTGTAAAGCACTGTGAAGCAGTATATAAGTCTACATGCTATTGCTATATGTATATTGCATATTACCCACATTATGTATCTATAAATAAAAAATATTAGAGCCCATGAAAACAATGTTAATTTTTGATGGGTTTCTCTTTTCCTCACAAGAATAACCCTGTGAGGTGATTTGGACTGAGAGATGTGACTGGACCAAGGTCACTCACCTGGCTTTCATGCATACAGGCAAGACGATATTCATGATCTCCTGGTTTCTAGCCTGGTGCTTTAATCACTAGTATAGAAATGATGGTAACCAAAGCAAAGTCTCCTTAATCAACTTGATTGTCTACTTCACTATTTGATGGCATTTTCTGGCATGGGCAACCCATAGCTTGTTGTTCCTGAATCTCTTACCAGGGATTTGTGATGATAAATAAAATTAACCATTCCTCAGAAAAGGGTCATAAAAATTCAGCCACGTTCACTTATATTTTGTTGGGACATTATCATTATCATTATGTTTAAATCTGGAAGGAAGAGCAAAGCAAGGGCTTTGATCTTAGAAGTGAAATAGTACTATTTGGACCACAAATGTATCACTGTTTCCTCTAGAATATGAAACACGTATTATCATTTTCCCCAGTATAATAAGTTAGATTTTATTTCTATTTAATTTACAGTAATTACTTCTAAACCAGTGCTCATAAATTAGCATGTGCATATCTTAAGCAAATCATCTTTGTTCCTTTGGGGAGAGGGTATATTGTTTATTTGGCTGCTAGGTTAGTGATGTTTGCAGATAGGATTTAATACATAAGAGAAAAGTTTATTACTGATATCTTCAACTTTGTCTTGAATTAGTTATAGAATCTATTTTTCTGTTGAATAATGAATTAAAATAGTATACTTCAGATGACCTTTTTAACGTCAACAGAAACCATTTTTACCAATCTTCAGTGGCCCATTTTGAAGTTCACAATATGTGAATACTGTAACATTGTCATCTGAGGAGAAACATCTATTACTTGCAGGTCTCTCTGAGAATATAAAATATGTAGCTGAGAGTTGGACTGCAGAGTTGTGGTGCTCTCTGGGCTTGGCTGTTTCCTTGCAGATGTTTCATTACTCAACTATATAACATTATCAGTGCTAGCAAGTGTGTGATTTGCTCCCTGTTTATATAGATTGGGAATACAGCCTTGAGATTTTGCCTTCTAGCTGCACTTTTCTGCAGATTACATTTTTAAAAATGGACTCATAAAGGGATGCAGAAATTGAGTGTATGAGTGACCAAAGAAAAAGTGATATTTATTGGTTGCCATCCTAAGCACTTATTTTGTCTTCTAAAAGCCTTATACCACTCACATTTTAACTAAGATAGACAATTGAATAATTATCGCAGGAGTTACACAGAAAGCTAAAAATACAGTAGCAGTACCCTTAAGCTTATATGTACAATAGCACAAGTCATATTTGAAGAGAAGGAACTATTTCTGAGTTTTTACTCTGCCCTCAAGAGAGAAAATCTCTAAATAATCAGCCAAGCATTTTAATTTATAAATGCAAACGTTTCAACAAGATATCAATTGAATTCTCTTCAGTGCTTTCCGCTCAATTTGCTTTTGAAAGAAGCTAAAAAGTTGCCAACAAAAAATGTTTTCCTCTAAAGCAAGGGTGTCAAACTCAATTTCATTGAGGGCCGCATCAGCATTGCAGTTGCTCTCGGGGGGGCTGGGTGGAGGCGGCCTACTGGGTGGGCGTGGATGGAGTGGGTGTGGCCTACTGGGTGGGCATGGCCAGCTCTACATCATTCGCGTCAAGGGTGCCTGTGGGGGCCTGGGCAGGACTGGGACAGATCTGAGGGTCTCTGGCAGAAGGGGGTGGGACCAGGGCAAGCACCAAGGCATGGTCCATTTCTTCATTCCTTACAAAGGATGACACCTCCCCAGCATGCACCCAGGGGGCGGGGCTATGTTTCTAGATGGCCTTGTGGAACTAAGACTGAATGCGTTTCAACATAATGGCCACCACAAAATTTTATATTGGCTCCCGGCCAGCCTGGCCAGGGCCAAGGCAGTGGGAGCCATTCCCTCACTGTTTCCAGGATGGCTTCGCGGGCCACATGAAACTATTTCACAGGCCACATCTGTCTGCTCTAAAGTGTTGCCATCTATATTAGTTCCGCACAAAAGATGGGATTTAAAACTAATGAAAAATAAAAATAAAATAAAATAAAATAATAAAAATGAAGTAAAAATAACAGGCTTGTAAAAATTATTCCTCAAGAGTGGATATGGTAACCATTCAACTGAATGCTACTGCACTAAAACATAATCCTCTACTTCCACTTCAAGCAGGAAGGTTCTCTGTTACTGTAGTCAATAGGCTGGATAACATTTGGGTGAGAAAAACAAAAGCAGTCCAATAAAGACACAAAACAACAGCCAACTTCATTGTTTGGCAGAGTTAGAACCCACCAGAAAAAAGGTTCCTTGAAAAGTTTTTGTTTCACACTTAGAATGAAACTATGCATTTGGAATGGACCAGGAATAGACTTGAAAAAGAGATCTCAGACTACATGATGTGCTTTGTTTTATGTTTGGAATACTCAAGTCATTTTGAAGCTAAAATGTTTCAAGGTTATAACCTTTTCAACAACCCTTGTAACAAGCACCCAACATTTAATCTAATAAAAGTCTTGCTTCAATAATTTCACCAGATCACTTCACATTCAGCTAGTTTTTTTTAAAAAAAAATAGTTTTAATGCTCTTTCTGTCTCTCTTATTCATTATTCCTGGGATCATTATTCTCATTGTTAGCTTATACACATATAACAATTATGAGTTTTGCAATCTGCTTTTTCTTTCAATTTTGGCTTATTCATAGAATTAAATGATTTGGAAATAATTGATAACTTCATGATAGATATTCAAAATCTTTCTATATTACAAGGCAGAGAAGGGCGACACCTTCTAGTACCATGCTTTCAAGCAGAATGGGTTAGGATATTATTTTCCAATGTGGTTAAAGATTAATTATATCTAATTTTCATTTGCTGATGCCTAAACTAAGCAACAATGAGGGTGCTTTGTGTGTTGAATTCCAGAGACTATTCTTGCAGTTCAGGTTCACCTGGGAGATTAAGAACATGGCCCCTGATGCTGTCTCTATATTTGGAGATAATTTCATAAACACTCTTCAAATTTTCAGAACAAACTCACAATTGTCTTGGTGCTCTTCTCCATTAGTATCCATCCTGCATATCTTAAATTAAGTGCTGACACTCAAATTAGTTACAACTAGACAAGTGAGAACAATTAATCAGTGGAATTGCTTGCCTCCAGAAGTTGTGGTAGTCCAACACTGGAGGTTTTAAAAGAGATTGGACAACCATTTGTCTGGAATGATATAGGGTTGGACTAGAAGATCTTTCAACCCTGTTAAGGCTATTTTGACAAAAAGAAATTAAGAAACCTAGCTATCCCTCCTTGACCCACTAGTTTTTACAACATATTTACAGTGGAAGAACTAGTGAATCTGATCATTATGGGCTTGAGCTGTCTCCAATTAAGTAAAACAGGGTAGGTTGGTGGGAAACAACAGCTTTCAGTAACAAGCAAATAAAGGTCTTTGATTAAAAAAAGTGTGCAGTGGTTCAGATAGAATGTGCCTAGGTTTATAAAACATGGACTTTATAAAAATGTAGATAACATACTGTGAACTTTTAGGACATTCAATAACTGTCATATTTTCAATCTGGGGCTACTAATGGAATATCTAAATGTTATTTAGAATCCCTTGCTGTTGGCACTGTTGAAGCCTAATGATTTCAAATTGTCAGAGTTTACTTTCAAAGGCATGCAACTCTCTCCCTTGCATTTATAACTGCATTTTCTATCTCCACATTTCTATTATTTAAATTTTGGTATAAGATGAAAGTTTATCTTTTTATTTCCACAGGGCATTGTGGAGCTGGATTTATCTCCAGAAGTCAAAGCTGTTTATAATGTCCTTCAAGAATGATCAAAGGAACTGGTATTCTTCTCATGTCACTGAAGATTGCCTTGGACTATTAACCATTAATTATCCTTTGTGTTTGTGTTTTTCCAGTGATGTGTCATGATTCCGACAGACAGAGATAAATAAAGCAGAACTCTGAAGCTTGAAAATCCCTCAAAGAACATGTTTATAAGTTACAAAGTATCGGCATGGTCAAAAGTGAAACCAAGTCTGAACACACAAGTAACAATTGTCCAGTTACACAGTTTAATGTCCCACCCACAAACCTATGCAATCAGCTACGTTCCCCAATATAGTCATTTGGCGGGCTTTTTATGCAACGCCCAGTTCCTAGTCACGGGAGCAATAAATGACCTTTGATCCCACGGGACAAAAGATTATTTTGACTAGCACCTGGGCAAGCCCTCTCCCTCCATTCCATGTGGCAACCTCAAATGAGGGGAAAAAATGGGCCAGGCTCATTTGCAGAGTTGACAGAAGGACAGAGAGAGTAGCAAAAATGGGTAGGTTGGATTATCCTCTCTTCTCTCCCTACTTTTATTTGCATCATTTGAACATCTGCAGCTTGCACTTGAGAGAAGGAAGGAGGCAGAGGAAAATTCAGTTCTTGTTACTGGCTCAGCTTAGAAGCTACAGGAGTGTTTGTTGCCTTCCAGCAGAACTGCATTTTTAGGGACATCCAACGTGAGTGGTGATGTCCCTACATGGAGCACTTTCAAAGGAGAATGCCTGAGAGTTATTTGAGGGCAGATAAGAAAAAAAAATGATGTGAGGAAAAAATGCATTATTATTGTATCCAAAGCCCCAATGTATTTCAAGTGGGTACCTTTGGTGAGCTATAAAGATATGAAAGGTACCTTTTGACAACTTTTTCCCTAATGTATGACCATCAGCTATGTCCTAAAAATAGGACCTAAGAATTTCTTCCAAGTTGGCATGTAAACTTGGAGAAAAAGAACTTGAAACATTGGCTTAAAATGGCTAAATTATAGATATTAGTTTGCTCTTTGTGCAGGTAGATTGAAAAAGGAGGAAAGTGTCAGGAGTTTGGCAGGAGATGTTTCTAGAGTAAGATAAAATTGGACAATGTGTGCAGTAGCGCACGGGTATCAAACCTGCTGCGTCACGTGACGTGTCGCGACGTATCACAACTTTTTTAGCATTGCTGGGGCTGGGAGGGGCTCAGCCTCCACATGATACAACTGGCCCACGGGTCAGCAGTTTGACACCCCTGCAGTAGAGGAAGCAGCATCTGAATGATAGGAACCAGAAGATCCACAGCCCTAGAGAAAAGAAAACTGAGAAGACATCTGAGGCACCTCAAGCCAGAGAAGGAATCTGCAAATTGCAAATTCCATGTGATTCAGGTAGAATAGCATATGGAAATAGCTGGAAATCTGGGCAAAAATAGAGAGTGAAGTGTGACATTTTATTATTTGAGTGGTCCCTTGGAATATTTTGAGAATTCCTTGGGATGCCCAAGTTATAAACCTTAATATCAAAGCCCTTGCCTTGCCTTGCCTTGCCTTGCCTTGCCTTGCCTTGCCTTGCCTTGCCTTGCCTTGCCTTGCCTTGCCTTGCCTTGCCTTGCCTTGCCTTGCCTTGCCTTGCCTTGCCTTGCCCCTTCCTTTCCTTTCCCCTTCCTTTCTTTTCCCCTTCCTTTCTTTTCCTTCCTTTCCCTTCCCTTCCATATGCTATTGTTTGATCATACACATTTGATTTTAAAAAATTCAGTGCAAATAAAGAAATCATGGAGCTGCAATTCCATAGATATTTATCTTGGACTAAGCATCCTTAACCTCAACTAGACTGACAGTTAAACAATGCTATACTCATTTATTTCACAGAAAGCCACATCAAAATCCATAGAGTTTACCCATATTTGCTAAATATAAGGCCATTGGTTTCACTGCTTGAATGATAGAAAACATCATAACACAGTCAATAATAATGTGTTAAGAACAGAAGTTCTATGCACAATGCAAGTGAGGATAAACAGAGCCAGATTTTTAGTCTGGTTAAAGCCATTCTTTTCTCTTAGCCTAAGTCAAAGCACTTAATTTACCATATTTGTTTTACTATTGATTCCATAATGCAATATTATAGATCCGATTGTCAATTTGTTTCACAGTTAATCTCACCTAAAAGCCATTTCTACAAGGTGAAACCATAAACAAATTTAATATATTTAAGCTTCCATGAAAAGCAGATTTTTCAGTCAAAACTGAACTCATTTTCCAGCTCCATCCCAGTAACCTATGTGTAATAACTCGGAAATGGAACTGAAATAGTGGAATACCTTCCTATATGTATAACAAACAAAAAGACTTTTTCATAATTAGCTGGTTATGCTGATGCCAGAATGTTCAAATTTGCCATCTTTTTTCCTCCCCTAATAATAGGGTAAGGGATGTGACATTTCAAGGTAACTTTAAATTCTTATTTAAATTTATTTTCCCTACAATTTTCAAAACATTTCTACTGGTTAAAATTTTCCCAGAATTAATTACCTTAAATTTTTCAATCTATTTTCGTATCTTAAAAAATAAGTAAGAAAAAGACACAAAAGAAAGACATAGAAAAAGAAAAGATGTGAGAGAAAAATAAGAAAAAAAGAGAAAAAAGGAGAAGAAAAAAAGAAAATAATATACTATTTAAAATACGTATATATTTATTTCCAAATTCTTTGTGTTCTTTTTACCCATAATTAAACCTATGTTTAATCTTTAAATGTTCCATTTAATAAATCCAATCATCTAATATTTTAACTCTATTCAAAACATTGTTTTCCATTTTTAGTTATCCATTGGAATTTTCTTAAAATCAATTACATTTAAATATCTAAAACATTTCCTTTATGTTAATCATCCCACACATTTTTATAGTTCTCATATTGAAAAACAAAAGAAAAAAAGAAAAAAAGATACTTAGAGAGTTCATCCCTCTTAAACTAAAATATTTCAATTTCTTCAGCCATATTCAAACAGTGAATATTTTTAGTGTTTAATTTTTAAATATTCCCTCTGATATATCCCATCATCTAATTCCTCAATTCTCACTTTAGCGTTCTTCTTTTGCCAAGCGTCTCTCCCAATCAATATATTCTGTTGCATCAAAGAGTCTTTCCATAATTTTGTAAATGTTGTTGAGGATATAGTAGACAAATCAAACATCATGTCTTTGTAAAAAGATTTTGCCCCTTCATATTCATTGAAGATTTCTCTCATCATCCCTTGTCTCCCCATTTCTTTTTATTTATTTATTTATTTATATTTTTAAACCAAGAAAACAAAACATAACACACATACACACACAGTATCCCCTTTTTAAAACAGTGATTTCATAACAGCAATCTTCTATTATTTACATTTTCCCCCCCTTTTTCTTCTTTAGAATATTTGTCCTTATTGCCCCATTGTTTCTTATTTGCATTTTTCTTCCTTCATACATATTATTATTACTATACATTATTATACACACATTTTCCACTTTTGACCTTTCCACATTTATTCTCCTCTATTATATTTCTAGTCTCCAACCAGTCATGCCACTTGTTCCATATTAGATAATACTCTGTGTCTTCCTTTTCTTTTATCTCTTTTGTTAATTGGTCCATCTCAGCACAGTCCAGGATTTTTCTTATCACTTCTTCCTCTGATGGTATATTCTCATTTTTCCAGAACTGTGCATATGCTATTCTTGCTGCCGTTGTTATATGTAAAATTAAGTACTGTATTTCTTTACTATATTTTCTGTTTAAAATACCTAGCAAAAAAATCTCTGATGTCCAGTCTATGGGTTGGTCTATTATTTCTTCGATCCATCTTCTTATTGTAGTCCAGTATTTTTTCGCAACTGGGCATGTCCACCATAAATGATAATATGTTCCATGTACTTTTTTACATTTCCAACATGTTGGCGAATTGTTCTGGAATATCTTGGCAAGCTTTGCTGGTGGAAGATACCATCTGTAAAACATCTTCAACTGGTTTTCCTTGAATGCCGCTGACATAGTCAATTTTATGTTTATTTCCCATATTTTTTCCCATTTCTCCAATTCTATGTTATATCCAAAAAAATTTGCCCATCTAATCATTGTGTCTTTGACAACCTCGTATTCCATTTTATAACTCAATAGGTATTTGTATAAATTGCTAATTAATTTTATTTCTGTCCCATGTATAATTTTATCCAATTCTTGTGGCTCTTTTTGTATTTCATATAATTTTTTGTCCTCTGTATATTTAGATTGAATTTGTGTAAATGTCCACCAGTCAATCTCTCTGCCTATATCTTGTTCCAATTCTTGTTTTGTTTTCAGATTTCCCTGTTCATTTACTAATTCCTTGTATCTAATTATCTTATTTATATCCAATAGGTTTGGGTATTTCAGAGCTTCTGTTGGGGATAATGAGGTCTCCCCATTTCTTGCGGTACTCCCAATGGCTCAGCAATCCATTTTGTCAAATATTTTTCCTTATCCTCAAATTTACTTTACTTAGAGTTATCTTTTCAATGTTCAATGATTCTTGTAAGTCTTTCTCCACTTGAGTCTCCACTAACTTATGTTCAGTTGTCTGCTTTACATGATCTTTCTCATTTTTTTTGTTTTCTGGACATTTGATTGTTGTGACATTAAATTGAGAATGCATTCATTTAAATTTTCAAATTCATTTTTAATTTCCTCATGGTTTGAATTTAATATCATTTGCATTTGTTGTAACAGAACAAACATTTCCTCCTGTTAAGTATTTATTTTTTCTTGGTATGTTCTTTCTGCAGATATTTGATGTTCCATAATGACCAAAAGTCCTTTCTCTGCCAATTACTTTAAAGTCACAATTTTAAAAATATTTATAATCCAGGAAGGTCATTTTTTTTGTAAGTTTTGTAATTCTCACTTTGTAGATAGTCCAGCTGCTCTTTGTTTAATCAACACCCTGAAGGTCATGACAACAGACTTCTCTTTCTGGGCTGTATATTTAGGACAGTATTTTCATCCACCACTAGATATCAGCACCACTCCATCTTTCAATTCCCCCCCCCCACAAACTTAATTTACCACTTCCGTTTAGAGGAGAATGGAACAAAGACACACACACTTCCCTCACTTTTGGAGGATTTTTACTTCTGGATTTTTTTCTTTTTTCTCAGGAAATTAGTCAGGTAGAAAAGAGAAAAATCAATATTCTTACCCAGTTCAGTCATGCTGTTTACAATTACACTTAGTTTAGTGCTTTTGGGCTTCGGCTGCATGTAGCTTGGGCTAGATTCATGACTGACGCTAGCCTTTCTTGTGTCGGTTACAAAGCTTTCCCCAGACATCCGGATTGACCACCATCTCCCCAGGATCTGCGGGGCTTCCCTCCTCCTTTGCCATCTCTCTGGAGTGGCTTTGGGCCCATTTAGAGTCCCCAAACAGAGAGAAATCAGCTGTAGAGATTGGATCGTCTCGATCCCTCAGTTGGTGCACTAGCTGTGCAGAACCGGAAGCCTCTGTAATTTTTAGTTTTCAAAGAGTATCTATAATTTAACCATTTTGCAGATCAGTGTTTGATATATGTTGTCATATTAGGCAGTGATGGTTTGGAACACAGTTGAGAAATAGGGAAATCTTTAGAAGAGGAACTCCAACTCCTTTGGAAATGCAAACAGGCCTGTAAATAAATCTGGGTCATTCTCAAATGCTCTTCTTCCATTTTCCCAAATCTTATCTCTTAGCAACAGTGAGGAGGACAAGCACCTCAGGTCTATCATTAGGCAATAGTGTAAACTCTCCATGCAAAATCCCTGGAAATAAATCTTCCAGCATCTTAGAGCTTTTATGAGGATTCTGAACTCAGAAAAGTTCAGTTTTCAGAGCTTTTTTTATGCAAAGCCTGGTATCTAATGAAGACCAAAGGATCTATGCTGTTCTGATTCAAATCTGTTCCCTTGCTGTGGCCAAAATTACAATTACGTACAAAGGGAATACAGTGGATGTTTTCCAATTTTTGTTATCCATGACTGGTTTTTTGTTAATATAGATGAGTGGGCCAAGATAAGTCTTTATTATTTTTGTACCTACTTTTGAGCAGAACTTTATGATACAGTTGGGTTCCCCCCACCCCAACATTTAGCAATAGCAATAACATTTAGATTTAAATATCACCCAAAGTGCTTTACAGCACTCTCTAGGTGGTTTACAATATAAGCATTAATTACATATTGCCCCCAACAATCTAGGTCTTCATTTTACTAACCTCAGAAGGATGGAAGGCTGAGTCAACATTGAGCCCTGTCAGCATTGAACTCCAGGATGGGCAGAGTTTGCCTGCAATGTTGCACTTTAACCATTGTGCCATCAGGTCCCTTTTAACTGATTTTACATTTAAACTGACAAGGGGAAAAAATGAGATAATTCTCATTTCAAAATGCAAGAAAATCACCAAACTCAGAGAGCACCAAGAACCACACAGTTCAACCCTGAGCTAGAAATATTATCTTCCATCAATAACATAAGATTTAGGGAATATAGATTAACTTATATTTTTCTGATCTTTGATCAATAATGTGTTGTAGTTGAAAAAAAATTACATGATCATTCTAGGAAGCATGGCAAGAAAAGCAGTCTCTGAGTGAAGTTGCCCACCCTACTTGAATATAAGAAACTTAAATAACACACACACAGCTGCTAGTAGTCTCAGACATATGAAAAATTAAATCCAATTGTTTATAGGAGAAGGTAAATACTAGACAAACTTTATTGCTGCTAGTGTTCATCTTAGCAAAGATTTACTGGAAAAAATAAATATTTGCACACACAGAGACAGAAATGACAGAGGAATTGGTTTTCATCTTACTTTTGAATGGATAGCAATATATATATTAAGGCAATAGTGTATGCTTTATGCAACGATAGAGAAATATGATGCTTAAAAATGGTAGCAATCACAAAATTGCTACAATTGTATCTCTATACTTATACAACAAACAACTGCAGCAAATGTTTCAAGTGATAGAAAACTATGTGAAAATTATTTCAAAGATTTTGTACATAGCTGAATACTGGGAATTGTAACAAACATGGCTATGATGACAATCTCAGGAACCATATAATCTCAGTTTTGTGGATATGAGTATACATTTGTTTTAACTCTTCAAATTTAAACTTAAATAAGCAGTACTCATTGGTGGGATTCAGCCGGTTCGCACCAGTTTGGCAGAATTGGTAGCTAAATTTTTGTTGCCCAGGCCCAGAACAGACTTCCGGAAGTGGCATCCACACAAAAAAACTGATTGTGGACATATTTGAATCCCACCACTGGCAGTACTGTATCAGTATTAGTATCCTTAAATTGGTTGGAATAACACCGGAAAATCTCTTGAAGAAATGGTTCAAATATCCACATGTTCAGTTTTTTGCCAAACAAAAAGAAATTAGAAAATAATATTCAGAGGAGGAAGACTTATTTAGAGACACAGTCTGAAGATCTCTGTAGAACATTTCATAAGCCTAAGAGTTTTACAAACCTTGTCTCCTCTAGATTCTCCAGTAATGTTTCTAAACTCCTGCTGTGTGTCTGATATTTTCTTAAACTTTGGGAAAAAGAAAGAAATGATCTATTAAATGCAGAATCATATCTTCAGCTATTCCACACCTTCAGTCTAGCTGCAGGGCATGATATTATAGGACTGAAACAAATGCAGTCTTCTATCCCCCTCAGGATTTTGTTGTACTGGTTTTATGATTTGATATAAAGATTAATCTAGTGGACAAAGCTCTTGATAACTTGGGGAAGGCTGACATAATAAGAGCTACTTCTATAAATCATTAGGGGCAGTGGATCTCACCACTGGATCTTATTTTTCAGTACACTATTAATTCTTCCACAATGTACTTTTTTTAATAACATTTTTTATTATTTGATATCCATTTGTACATGTAAACAAAGAAGAAAAAAATTAATTTCAAGTTAAAGCCATTCAGCTCTATACAATCGTTTTAAATTTGTAGACCTTCTTCACTCCATATATCCAAGTTTAACTATAAACCAACTACATTTTAAACATTTTAACTTTCACTTATTTTCAGATCAATCCATTGGACATCAAACAAACAAGTCCTCTTATTAGCCATTGTTTGCTTTTACAAGCAATTACAAAGCAATTTTGTTTGCTTTTACAACAATTACCCACAAAAACATACATATGTTTCTGCTACTAGATTTGTCTCCCTAATTGCTCATCCCCATTTCATGCAACACCTGAAGCTAAGGTGATGCTGGCTGATGCTGAAAGTTCCTAGGGAATTTTGAATATTAAAATTGATACATTCATTGAGTATTTACTTATTGAATCATGTAAAAGTAAAAAAAATGGATATTAACATAAAATATTTTTCATGAAAAAAATGTTTTTAACCAATACGAAATAATAATAAGACAGTTATTTTTTATTATTTTTTCTCAAAAGTCTTCAATATTGGACAAATAATTTTAAATTCAATGATTCCCCCAGTGCAGGGGTGTCACACTGCTGGACTATGGGCCAGATGCGTCATGCTGAAACCGCATCCACCCCATTGTCAGCAATGAAAAAAAAAGTCATGATACATTGCAACAAGTCACATGATGTTGCAAGTTTGACACCCCTACCCCAGAGGGTCTTGGGAGAGTTCCAGAGTTCCTAGGACCACACTTTAAGGAATTATAATCACATACACTGCAACAAATTATGAACTTGAGTATCTAAAGTAGATTGTTATTCTAGGAGAATATCTGAGATGGAACTGCTCATTCCAAAATAAGTGCTGAACTTATCTTTAAACTGTATTGCAGTAAGATAAATTGACACAAACTGGGTATTGGCTGGATGTTATGTTTGCACTGCATTATTATAGCAATGAAACAACGGGAGACAACGAACAGATTATTACAAATCACTAACAATAGATTGACCCAAATTCTAGAGATGAGATTGAATCCATTTCCCAACTTAACTAAATAACAATTCCCCTATTGCACTAAAAAGATCTGGCTTTTATCCAGTACAGTATTTTACTACTTCTACAAACAGCAAAACGTTGTTGTTTTTTAATTTCATTTTTGCAACTTTATTTCCTTTGTTTGATCATTATGCTTTTATATTGCAGGTCTCTGGAAAACATGCAAATCAGTTGCAATCCTATTTTATATAATAAAAATTAACATAGAAAGCATCACAACGATTAAGCTATATAATCAGTAGCAGCCAAGATAACAATATGCAAAATATTAACAATAAAATCAATAAAACTCTATAAAATAAATGTAAAAGTGAATTTGAAAAAAAAAAGATTTTTTGTTTCAGATGTCTGAGAAAAAGAGTTTTTGCCTGGCATTGAAGTATATTGTGATGATCCAAACCCAGATGAACTGTGTGTATTATTATGGAGCCCAATAAATATCCCTAGTCATGCATTAATAGTGGATGTGGGACTGAAACAGGTTTGGTTAGTGAAAATTTCAGTCTGCCTCACTCTGAAACATCAAGAGACTGATCTTATCCTTTAATTTTTCATGATAAACCTTCTAGCTGGAAATCAGAAGTGAATCATAAGTTGCTGTAGAATAGGCTTACATTTATCACTGGATTTCTCAAGACAAGGAACATTGTTAAACAGCAGCTATGAGACATTGCCATCCTGCGTGAAATATGTCTTGTAAAAAGGTGGTTGATCATTGGTGATTTAGAGAATCCCTATAAATTATGTATATGGACTTACGCACACTAAACTGAAAAGGGCATTTACACAAATGTGCTTTTATGTGTTGGCCGCAGCACTTTTACAGGGCTGATCTGTGTCCATTCCTTTGTCATGCCTCCATCCGAGCCTGACTCCGAGGAAGACATGGAGATCTCTGTTGAGGCCCAGGAGGGGGTGTCTGTGGCTTCGGAGGACTGCAGGGAGGAGCAGGCTGAGGCAGGTCAGGGCCCTTCAGGTTTGGAACAGGGAAGGCAGAGTTCAGGCAAGAAGCAAGTCCCCTCCCCACTTGATCCTAGAGCAAGGAGAGCAGAGAGGAGGAGAGAACAAGATAGGCAGGCTCACTTGCTCGGGAAGAGAGTGTCCCACCCCACTCCACAAGGCACACCTGGGGATTAAGATTTAAGGAGACGCTGTGGGGTGGAGCATTTGCCTGGAACAAACGTGGGATCTTGAGATTGTTGTGACTTGTGCTCTTGTAACTTGGACACTTTGTATTCCGGACCAGTTTGTTTCCTGCTTCATGACCACAGACTACATTCCTGATCTCTCCTTGCAGTCTGCAGTTTGCAATTCGCAGGCAAGCTGAGAGTTAAAAGGACTCTTTATGTTTTCTTGTTATTCGGCTTGCCTTGAGAACAGTGGAAACTTCCCTGGCTGTATTGTTTGAACTCGTGCCAGCATACGTGGGAGCTTTTGGGTGAACATTGGCAGTGATTAAAAGACTGTTGATCTTGCCAGCCAACTGCTTTGCCTCAGTTCGGGGCCCTGGGTCATCACATCCTTTCTCTGAACAACTTTGCCCATGTGGTTCTGGAGAGATGGAATCAATTGGCTATATGCTGCCAATATTATAATGATGTTTGATTATCACTCAATGCATTGATTTTTTTTTTTAGTGTATCTGATCGGATTGACTTCCTTTTACATTTCTTTGCTGCTGACATGTACCATGAAACCTCCTATTACAAGATTTTGCTATCTTACATACCAGTGTTAACAGTTTTAATTTATTCTACTGATGACTTTTACTGAGATATAAAAATATGGTTCAATTTATATCTTGTTTTAGATAGTATTATTTTTAACCAATCTTTGATTGTAATAAATTTAAAAATGGTACTATAATACTAGCACCAAAATATATTTCTTTTGAATAAGAATTAGAGTAGAACATTACTAGAAATCTAAACATCTATATGCACCTTTAAAATATTTTGGGCAGAGATTTGTTGCCTACTATGCATATGCAACATAATTTTGTTTAATAATACAGTTAATATGTATGATTAACTGCATATAATTGCTCTCCATCTATTTAATAATCTTCAACAATTTGGGTGTAATTTCGGTAGGGTTTCTGGCAGCATTGAACACCGAACCTACATGAACAGCAAAGTTGTTTTTTCTGAAGTCACTTCATTTGTCCTTCTACACCACTATTGCCAACTTTGGCAATAGTGTGTTTAGGTCTGGTCACCATGATACTAAAAAGATGCTGAGGCCCTAGAAAGAGAACAGAGGATAGCAACAAAGATGGAGGCTAAACCATACGATGGACATAAGGGAACTAGGTATGTTTAGCCTAATGAAGAGGGTTTAGGGGTGACATGATACTGTAGTTGTCTTCCAATACTTGAAGGCCTTTCACAGGAAAGAGGGGAGATTGATTTATTTTCCATAACACCTGAGGGCAGGACAAGAGGCAATGGGTAGAAGCTAGTCAGAGAGAGATCCAGCCTGGAATTAAGGAGAAACTTCCTGACACTGAGAACAATTAGTCAATGGAACAGCTTGTGACTCCCAAAGTTGTGGATGCTCCATCACTGGTGGTTTTCTAGAAAATATTGGACAACCATTTGTCCATGATGAAATAAGGATGCAGGGCAGGGGATTGGATTAAGTAACCTCCACTATTCTTTCCAGCCCTATGATTCTGTAATTCTATACTTATTTCATACATTCACCCTTCAGAGAGAGAGAGAGAGAGAGAGAGAGAGAGAGAGAGAGAGAGAGAGAGAGAGAGAGAGAGAGAGAGAGAGAGAGAGAGAGAGAGAGAGAGAGAGAGAGAGAGAGAGAGAGAGAGAGAGAGAGAGAGAGAATGTATGCAGTTTAATTGTAGGGAGGGAGACATATGGCAGAAAAGATAGAAAGATTTTATCTTCAGACTTAGTATCTAAACAATAATATACAAAAAGAAAAAAGGAGATTGTAAAACTGGAATCAAAATAAGGAAATAAGAAGCGGTCTCTTAGGGCAGTGGATGGAGTTACTTGATTTTGCATTCTCTCTCTCACTCCCCCCTCCCATTGCTCCAGTTGTGTGAAAGACATATAAGGTCTCTTAATGTTGCAAAATAATAATGGTTTCCCATTAAGGATTTTCCCTGTTGCCCCCTGTGACTAAGAGAAGAATTCTCAAAATTAATCATTTATCAGAATCATCATTTCCCTGGAGATGCAGAATTTTGGAAAAACAATTCTGGCTGGCTGTCAAGTTCTGTGATTTAAATGCAAAAATCAAGTATGTTACTTATTCATTAATGAATAATCTTAGCACTGGATGCTGCTAAAAAAAGGATGTGTTACTCCAGAAATGATTGGTTCATGCATGCTTGTTTTTCGATACACTTTCTCCAAATGATTACAATTGAATATATGAACTATATCAACTGAAAAAAATTGTACAGGCATGAAGTCACGTAAATTTTCACTTTGTGTTGTGTTACCGGGTCCATTCATAAACCTAAGTCATCACTAATACACTTAATAATGGATGAAAACTAAATTGTGCTCCCTCTTTTAAATGCATTAAATTATGTAGGCGTTGAATCACAAAGTTGGATGCCTAAACATAATTCACTATTTGTTTGTAACAGATGGCATTGAACTAGTAAAATGCTCAAGGTCAAAAACTGCTCTGCTGCTAGGAGGAACTAGTGTTTAGGGAACATAAGAATCCAACTGGATTCATTTATCACCAAATGTATCTCTATATAAAGTTGAAACTACTTTTAACTTAATCTCTTAAATGATGTTTATGCCCAAAACATATGATTTATGAGCATAGATTAACTGAGAAAATAGAAATTTAAATTTTAAAAATGACAAGTTTATGAGAGAAGTTGAGAGGTCACTAAAATAAATAACACAAACATCAGATAACTAAATCTACTTGTCCAAATCTTGGTTGTAATAAACTATAAAAGTATCCAAGGAAAATTACTGCAACAGACGGTATGTAAATTTAATGTATCATCCCCCTCCCCATCTTTTCATGTCCTATTGAATTTTCTCGCTGGCAGCTTTGTTGACTACTGATGCCCAAAATGTGTAAAATAAAGCTAATAAAATCAGATGTAGAGTTTCTTTTATTCTAGCTACCCTTAAGCTTTCAGGAGGAAGCTGTTAAAAACAGTAAAAGATGAAGCAGTTTCTGATACTATAATTCATTTTATTCACTCCTGGACAATAAGAAGCAAGACACAACAACAGGACATAAATTTGTAATATCTTCATCCAGGAGCTCCTGTGACATGTAGTCTGGCTGCACTTTTGATGTGCACCAAATGGAGAAATGGTGCATTTCCCGCTTGGTCCACTTTGTTCATTGTTGGAGGACACATTCCTAGCTCAATGTACTTGTAGCCCCAAGATATTCAGTAGATGTTTGCATCAGCAGTTTATAATGTCACCCAACATTTGCTGCAGCAGTATAAAAGCTGTCCACATTTAGAGATACAGTGCCCTAACATCTAGAATAGAAATCAATGTACATTCTAGGCCTTTTAAAAGTCATTTCTGTCTTCATCCTTCAATTCCATAGGCCTGAGTCAAAAATCTAAGAAGTTCCACTTTGCCTGCAGATATTTCCTGTCCCAGGTTTTGCTTGTTCTCTCTGATTGCACTCTACCATATGGAAACAAGTCTTTGCAAATTCTCCTCTCTTGCTGCCTAGAATATTGAAAGCTATAGGTAGAATTCCTGGCTAAGAATAGCTTCCATCTTAACCAAGCTTGCTAGTTCCTCTGTACCAATGGGTGCTTTAAAAAAAATCCAGCAAAATAGTTTTTATTCTTCCAAACCTCAAATGTTCTGAATATGGGCAGTGAAACTCTGGCTTGTTTTAATAATTTGTACATTTTATCTGCAATTCTCCTTGCTCAACAAGAATATGTTTGTAATATGAAGAGACTCCTGTACACTCCTTCTAATGTCTTCTTGTTTATGTCATTCCTAACATTGTCTTATTGTCACAGACTGAACTTCTACTATGCCGGGTGTATTCCACAAAGGGCATCAGATTGAGATGTTTTCATGATTCGTCTATAGCCCTTTAGTCTCATAGAGCACTCCATAAATACTAAAGAATGAAGACCATACAAATGTAGATTTAAAATCACACCGGGCATTTGAGTCTCAGGTCCAAACCCTCAGATAACACAGCAATATCCAATTGAGTTCAATCCATTATTTGCTTATACCAAATGGGCATAATCTTGCCAAATTATAATCTTATAATCTACTAGCTACATCCTGAAAGATTCTAAGGTGTGGTTACCTTGAACCTCTTCCCTTCTCCTCTATGCAGCTCAGGACTGCACAATCTCTTAATTCAGGCATCTGTCGGGAAAACTCTGGGATGCCAAAATTCCCCACACACACACTGATCCTCCTGGTGCACATTTCATCACACCAAGGTGACTTCAATTTTGTTTCTTCCTGTATAATCTACACATAATTGAATGATTGTTCATGCTCTTCATACATTTATTTACTACTATGTGTTAACTTTAAAGTCTTTGTGCAGGTCAAAATGACTGATGTCAAATGTTAGTCAGGGCCCATTGAGAAATCAACAAAAATTATAACCTAGTGAACAATTTGATAAGTATACTAAAGAGGCAAATGCTTAAGTGACTACCAGAATAAAATTAACCAGTCCACTAATACCATTTCTGAAACTGGAAGAATTTGCAATGAGGTGGTAGTTCCAGTCAAGAGTGGGAACATTAATTTCTTTGGGCTGCATGCTCAGAAATTTGAAACTTGGTGGAAATACTGATAAATAAAAAACCAACACTGATGGTAGCAATATATGCACCAAACAACAAACAAGAAGAATTTTAGCAAAAATTGCACAAGAAAATAGTGGAAATGGAATATCAAAATATTTGTTTAGTAGGAGTCTTCAGTGCAATTGTAGATGGAAATCTAGACTATAGAAGTAGTAAAATTGGAGAAAAGGGAAGAAAGACATTAACTAAGACATTTTTTTAAATGGCAGAAGAAATTTACATACAGGATATGTGGAGAGAAACAAATCCCCAAAAATTCTGATACACATTGTATTCAAATAGGAATAAATCATAGTCCAGAATCAACATGATATGGATGTCTCCTAAACTAAGAACAAATATACACGATATTGAGATAGAAACCAATATATGGGCTAATCATAATCTGATAAAGCTGATGTGGAAAGGAATAAAGAAAAAATTAAGATGGACACTGAATCAATCTTTACTAAAAGAGAAAGAATTTATACAAGGAGCAGTAAAGGAAATGGAATTCTTCCTCAAAGAAAATAAGAAAGAAGTGACATCATGTTGCGAAAGTGTGTCCGTGGCGTCCCGGCAACCATGATTAATTACAGAGACCTGAGTTTCTGTCGGGATGGAAGGCCCCGGCAGAAGCCAGGCATCTGCTTTTATTGCACATCAAAGATTTCTTCCCACAAATTGTCACCCTACTGATTTACAGCCAATCAATGTACACAGATAGTTAAACACATACACTTTGAAAGCCTGACGTATTTCTCAAGAAACGAAACTTTTCCCTGCTTTCTCCTCCACCCCCCTAGTACAGCTATCAGCTGACAGCCTGTAAGGGGGGGGAAGGGAAGCCCATCCAGGCAGAGAAGGATTTCTTAAAGGAGAAATGGACATTTATCACAACATCTCATCCTTTTTTGTTTTTGTTTAGAAGCAAAGGCTTTCAGTCCATGTATTCGATTTCATCCAACTGAGGTGGCTGTTTATCCATTGGCATCCGCTCGAATCCTTGTTGACTAATATTCACTTGTTGAGACAATTTTTTCTTTGGTATAAAAGATTTCATCATAGCAAAAATATCAGGCAAACATTGTATATAAAAGCATCCACAATGGAATAATATAACAATACAAAATAATACTTATCAAATTTCTTAACCATTGAAAAATTTTGGTAACCAAAACCAGAATGCATTCCAAATATCCCCAATGCTTATGATCTCCGGATATTGGTGGAGGGGTTTGTCCTTGTTCTTCATTAAGCATTTCAACGGCCGTCACTGTCATTGGCTGCAGTCCAATTCCGTGCGCCATTAAAATAGCTACAAACCCAATACACTTGCATTGTACTCTCCATCATCACATTTTTCATACACTTTGTTATTACTTTGATCACAATGATCAGGCATATTAAAAGTGACATTACAAGAGAGAGATATACTTAAAAGAATAATTTCCTTAGAAAAATTAAAACACACTAATACAAAATCTACATAATAAACCCTAAGTGGCAGCGTATAATGTCCTGCCTCATTAATATTTACAAAACTTTCGCTAGCTCCAGTGTTGTTCAAAGGAAGTCCAACTAAAGAATGTCCTTGACTGGCATCCGATGGTGACATCATACACATCCAGCAGTCAGTATGGTTTGTTAAGGCACTAACTTTTTATTGTCCTTCCAAAATTATTGTCCATTCACTTTGGGCTCACCAGAGTCTTTGCAATCTTTTGGCTGTACACTGTAAGGGCGAATATTGTGGCCAGGAACCCATATCGTATTGCCTTCATGTTGCACTGCAGCATTTCCACGACCCCAGGTAATAAGTTCAGCTGGTCCTTTCCATTGGGGGTCTGGTAGCTTACGATACAAAACTAGCGGTCGAACCATGGTTGCTGCGTCCGGAAGGGGAGAAAAATGCCTGCTCGCAGCT
This sequence comes from Bothrops alternatus, assembly GCA_034064705.1. Lineage (NCBI taxonomy): Eukaryota > Metazoa > Chordata > Lepidosauria > Squamata > Viperidae > Bothrops > Bothrops alternatus. Next base: position 8,772,959 of record JARGCV010000040.1, read on the forward strand.
GTATTAGGTGTTGTGCCAGGTGGTTTAGAAAATTGAGAGTATATAAAGCCAAATTAAGATGATTTTGCACTCCAGGTAGTCCGGGGGTATTTTCCCCATTTTTTGTTTTTAATTTGTCAAGCATGTGCTTAAGAGTGGAATTGGCCCGTTCCACTACTGTTTGCCCCTGTGAATTGTAAGGAATGCCGAATTTATGAATAATGTCCCACCGATTGCAGAGCTGAGCAAAGGCGTGACTACAATATGCGGATCCATTATCAGTTTTTAATTCTTTAGGAGTACCCAGAGTGTTAAAAGTTCAAATACAATGATTGATGACATGTTTAGTTGCCTCTCCACGCTGTGGAGTAGCAAGGATGAACCCAGAATATGTATCAATAGTCACATGTATATATTTCCACGGACTAAAAGATGCATATTGGGTAACGTCCATTTGCCAAATTTGACATGCCTCAAGTCCACGGGGATTCACACCCATTGGAATAGACAGTCCTTGTTGTGAGTAACTGGGGCACTGTTGAATGATAGCTGTTGCCTCCCCGGGGGTTATGCCAAATTGTTTAGCCAAAGCCTTGCGTTTTGATGAAAATAGCTATGACTATCCCAGGGAGTAAGTTGTTGCATAGTCATAATGTGTGTGGCCATATCCACCTGGGAATTCCCTTCACTGAGAATTCCTGGAAAATTTTGATGACTTCGGATATGTGCAATAAAATAAGGACAATATCTTGTCTCAATAAATTTTTGCAATGTCAAAAATAGTGTCAACAAAGTCTCATCCAAACTAGGAGAGATATAAGCAAAAAGTAATTTTTTATGGCCAAAAATCATGGATCTGCTGAAAAATGACAAAAAAAAACAACTGACCAGGCCAATCACCAATCAATAATTGCAAAACAGAATTATTTTGAATCAAAGTTTCCCACAATTTTAAGGAAAATGGGATAAAAATAATTGCAAATTCAATTCCAAAAATCTGGCGCCATCGTGTGACCACGATGTGTAATTTCAGCCAAAGTCATAGTTGGAGTGAAAACAATTTCCTGTAGGCTCATTAGATTGAGTAATTGCCACTGTGGGTGGTTGATCAAAAATCACATTCAAATGCACAGGGTGATTGTCCACACACCGATCAGTCTACTGGGTGTTGAGGGCTGTTTGGACTTTCTCAACGACCAATAGCTGGTCGGAGGTCAATGTCACAACGTCTGTGGGATTTTTGAGGCCTTTTAATGCCATGAACAAAGAAGAAAGGGTCGAGGTAGAAAGACCTATATATGGCCTTAACCAATTAATATTTCCTAAATATTGTTGTAGTTGAACCAATGTAGGTACAAGTGTCTTTTGACCAGTGCCAATTAAGGGTTGCAAAACTCTTTTGCAGTCTGCATTAGCATTTTCAACAGCCAATTTCATCAAAATCTCTTTTGTAGCTAATTCATTAGCAATTTCTTTATCAATACTATCTTAGTCTATTTATAAATTCATCATAGGGCTCAGTAGTTCCCTGTTTAATTTGAGTAAAACTTTTGCCAAATTTTCCACTTTCATCTACTACCTTTAAAGCAGCAAAAACAGCCTGTAAAATTACACCATGTATAGCTGCATCTGGAATAGCATCTCGCTGTTGTTCAACAGCAGTGAACTGTCCAGAGCCATAAATTTGGTCTGGCACTAATTGAGCAGTGCCTCTCTGAATAGCTTGAATACGATACTGGGAGTCCCAAACTGCATACTGCGCAGGTGTTAAAATCATTTGCATTAATGCCTTCCAATCTGCTGGAATCATTTTGTGAGCCAATCCATTATCAATTTCTGCATCCATGCCCACAGTTACAGGGTATAAACTTGTCATTTCCTCAACATTCAATTCTCCTGTTTCATAATCATTATGTAACATTTCCTGAATAAAATTACTTGTTTTGGTCAGAGCTGGAGGATCACACAACTCAACATTGCTAAGGAAAACCTTGCTGTGATTTTTAATTGTTACTGGAGTTTCACTGGCAGGGGGAAGAAGTTGAACTTCATTATAATTCAATGGATTCAGTAATATTTTTAGTAGGAGCTGCTCCTGTGTCTCCAAAGCTTTTAACACTACTTTCCAAGATGCTAAAATAGAAACGGGGGCCCTAGAATTTGTGTGCAAAATCTCCCCCACTTTCTTCCAGGTTTCAACTTTAAGGCAGCCTGCCTCTGGGTAGAAAGGAATGTGTTTCCAAATAAATTCAAGGAGAGATCTTAAATCTCTTTCTGTCAGCTTCTGAGCTGTAAAATAAACATAATTCTTCCTGGTTATCTCTGTAAGTTTACTGAAATGCATTTCTTGCACCTTTGAGAGATCTCCACCCATACTTACGTGAGGTCAGTCCTCGTCCAGCGATGAACTGATGAAGCGCGCTTGGCCACGTCCGGGTGGTAAGTATGAGGGTCCAGGGATGTATAACCTCTCAGGGTTATCACGTCGGGGTCACCACTTGTTGCAAAAGTGTGTCCGTGGCGTCCCGGCAACCATGATTAATTACAGAGACCTGAGTTTCTGTCGGGATGGAAGGCCCCGGCAGAAGCCAGGCATCTGCTTTTATTGCACATCAAAGATTTCTTCCCACAAATTGTCACCTTACTGATTTACAGCCAATCAACGTACACAGATAGTTAAACACATACACTTTGAAAGCCTGACGTATTTCTCAAGAAACGAAACTTTTCCCTGCTTTCTCCTCCACCCCCTAGTACAGCTATCAGCTGACAGCCTGTAAGGGGGGGAAAGGGGAAGCCCATCCAGGCAGAGAAGGATTTCTTAAAGGAGAAATGGACATTTATCACAACAACATCACTTCAAAAGTGTGAGATATGGTCAAAGCATATTTTAGAGGACTAGCTATAACCTATATGGTGAAAAAGAACAAGGAAAAAAGACAACAACCAACTAGGCTAAAGGAGGAATTTTAAAAATTAGAGTTAGAACTACAAATAGAGCCACAAAAAAGTTCTTAAAAGACAAATGGAGATAATAAAACATAAATTAAACTTAGTAAATGCTGAAGAACTGGCTCAACAATTTAAAAGAGCAAAACAAAACTTTTTTTGAAAATGCTAACAAGCCGGGTAGATGGTTAATTTATAGATTGAAAAAAGAAAGAGAGAAGAAACTGATAAATAAACTGCAAGATGGGAAAGGTTGTTTACAATTCCAAAATGATGTAATAAAAAAATAGTTAAAGAACTTTATGAAAAACTATACTATACAGAAGAAATTTCCCTGGAAAAAATAATGCAATACATGGAAAAAGCTAAACTACCAAAATTCTCAGAGAACTTTAAAAAAATGTTAGATGAAAAAATAATTGATAGAGACTATTAAAAGACAAAAAAATGATAAGACCCCAGGCTTACCTGCGGAGTTTTATAAATTTTTACTAGATATATTAAGTTTGCCATTGAAAGAAGTTTGTAATGAGGTATTATAAAAGGCTAATTACCAAACACTTGGACAGAAGCTAATATAAATCTAATACCAAGAGAGGACTCAGATTTGACACAAATAAAGAACTACAGACCAATATCATTATTAAATGCAAACTATACAATTTTTGCCTCAAAATAGCAGAGAGATTGAAAAGATTTTTGATTGAATTTATTCGTTCAGATCAAAATGGATTTTTACCTAAAAGACAAATAAAAAATAATTTAAGAATTATTTTGGATACCCTGGAGTGTTATGAAATGCATCCAGGAAAACAAATGGTGCTAATTTTCATTAGACAGGATCCAGAAATAAAAGGAAAGGAGACAAAAGATGAAAAATATAAACTGCAGGCATTTGCAGATGATTTGATATTTATACTAGAGCACGGGTATCAAAATCACCATATCACATGACATATTGTAATGTATCACAACTTTTTTTTGCATTGCCAGAACTCGGGTGGGTGTGGCCTTCATATGATGCAACCAGCCCACCAGCCAGCAGTTTGACACCCCTGTACTAAAGGAACCATTGGAAACAAGCCCCAAACTATTGAAAAGGATAGAAGGATTTGAAGAAGATAAACAGAGAGAAATCTGAGCACAGCCACAGAAAAGATTTTCTCTTATACCATCAGTTCAACGAAATGTAACTTTGGAAATGACTTTTTATCTTAAGATGCAGGCAGATTCATATAAATACCTTGATCCTAAATATCTTTCTGCTTTAAATGGCATAATCAGTACTTTTAATTAACCCTGAAGAAAAATACAAAGCTTGTAGTTTTACAACTATTTAGGACTGTAATTCTCTAAAAAGATTATAAGCAATTCTTGCTATAAGCAAGGATGGGGCTGCTTTTAAAAGAGATGCTCCCAGTGTAGAACCATTTTCTGTGCTGACAGTTTGCAGACTGACTGAACAATTCTATGTAAACATTTACATAGGAATGTCCCTGAAGACAACTTAGGTACTTAACATTTGGCCATCCAGATGTTAATGGTGGCTATAGGGACTGATTATGATCAACTTGGGACTGTGAGTATTGCCCTCTGTTGTTTGGATAACATCTGGATCCCTGGGGTTGATGAAAAAGTTTTCCCAGTAATGTTTCTGTCCTAGTTACCATTTTAATTACTTTAAATTAATATACAGATGATTTCTGAGAGAAGTGAAAGAAATTTCAGGTCAGCCAGAGAAATTCCTCATGAGAAAAGTTTTTGTACTTTTTATTCTTTGCCAAATGTGCCACAGCATAAAAAGTAGGGGGTTTTTTTTGTGCATAACTTCTTCAGGGCAGTATTCTTACATAATAAATTATATATAACTCCATTCCAATGCAGTCTTAGGAACTGATTGTGTTTTTCATCAGAGACATATTTCTCAAGTTGTGAGAATGTATGGTCTGCTGCAGTTCACCCTTTCATCAAACATTTAGTCTAAGCAACCTGCAGGAGAAATATCAAGGAATGCATCAAATAGACCACCTTGCATAATTTATCTTTCATTTATTTCTTATATATTTTGCCTGACCCCCAAGGACTATCCAAAAAAGATCACCCAACTGCAGTAATGATATCATGCCATAAAAGTTAAGCAACCATAAACAATTCTTTAAACCCCAGGCAATTCAACCCAGTTATATATATTTTTTTCAAAAAATTTAAACCATCTGCAACCCATCAAGGACCAAATAAAATAAAGATATCTTGATGGGCTTCTTCAAAGTGTGGGAAAGAAGGCTCTTGGTTATCCACACAAAGTTAGTTCCAGGGCAGGTATAATGGTGTAGAAACTTTTTAGCAGTCATCTAAACATTTTTAAAGATGGAGATCAGAGACTGGTAGTTCACCTATATTCACAGTAATGGAAAGAAGGAAATTATCTGAGAATATTATCTTTCTTAATGTAAAGCAACTTTAACTTCATTAGTTGTGTAGCTCACTCACACTGTAGCAGTTATATTGGGCAGTAGAATGAACAAGGATCAGAAAGCAAATGGAGAAGATGGGGATTAGTCAGATTTACAGATGCTATTCCATACTTTAATTGTCTTTGCACATCACATGTTCTTCAGAACTGAAAACAACAAAATCTCAATGATTCTTAAAAATAGTAAAATATGGTTCTGTATCACTGCATTCAGTTGATAAAATCATTAGAGATAAAGCTAAGAAATTTGTGCCTTAAAAATACTCCTATCTAGTTGCGTGCTTCTATACCCTGCACCCCTAGAACGCTTCTGATATAGTCTCGCACCCCTTACAAAAGTTCGAAATAACAGCAATGAATTATGCATATATACTATAATTTTGAAAACCCAAGTTTTCGCACCCAGGTTTGCGAGCACCCCCCCGTTGGGAACCCCTGTCTTACTGGTTTGGGTAGCAAACAGTGTTCTCATAACTAAGTCAAAAGATAAAACATAAAACTGGTTGCTTAGCTTATTATTAGTGAGCTCAAAGAAATTTGCAACAACGACGACGACGACGACAACGATGATGATGATGATGATGATGATGATGATGATGATGATGATGATGATGATGATGATGATGATGATGTTTGGAGGGACCTTGGAGGTCATCTAATCCACCCACTGCTCAGGCAGGAAACCCTATACCATTTCAGACAAATGACTGTCCAGTCTCTTAAAAACTTCCAGTGTTGAAGCATTCACAGCTTCTGGAGGTAGGTTGTTCCACTGATTAATTGTTGTAACTGTCGGGAAGTTTCTCCTTAGTTCTAGGTTGCTTCTCTCTTTGGTTAGTTTCCATCCATTGCTTCTTGTCCTGCCTTCAGGCGCCTTGGAAAATAGCTTGACTCCCTCTTCTTTGTGGCAGCCCCTGAGATAGTGGAACACTGCTATCATGTCACCCCTCATCCTTCTCTTCACTAAACTAGACATTCACAATTCCAGCAACCATTCCTAATATGTTTTAGCTTCCAGTCCCCTGATCATCTTTGTTGCTCTTCTCTGTACTCTTTCTAGAGTCTCAACATCTTTTTTACATCGTGGTGACCAAAAGTGGATGTAATATTCCAAGTGTGGCCTTACCAAGGCATTGTAAAGTGGTATTTTCACATGATCTTGACTCTATCCTTCTGTTAATGCAGCCTAGCACTGTGTTCGCAGCTGCAGCACACTGCTAGCTCGTATTTAAGTACACTAGGACTCCAAGATCCCTCTCACAGTTACTATTATTGAGCAAGGTACCACCTGTGCAGTTGGTTTTTCTTGCCTTACTTTTTTCACCACTGAATTTCATTTTGTTAGATATCGCCCAGTGTTCAAGTCTGTCAAGATCATTCTGTATCTTAAGCCTATCTTTTGGAGTGTTGGCTATTTCTGCCAGGTAGTGTCATCTGCAAATTTAATGATTTCCCCATCTATTCCCTCATCTAAATCATTGATGAAGATGTTGAAGATTACTGGGCCCAGAACAGAGCCCTGGGGCACCCCATTACACACTTCCCTCCATGTAGATGAAGTTCCATTGAGGACCACGCAATGAGTATGGCCAGTCAGCCAGCTACGAATCCATCTGGTGGTGATGCTGTCTAACCCACATTTTTCTATCTTATCAAGTAGTAGGTTGTGGACTTCTTTATCAAATGCCTTACTGAAGTCTAAGTAAATTATATCCACAGCATTCCTCTGGTCCACTAAGTTTGTCACCTGGTTAAAGAATGCAATAAGATTTGTCTGGCATGATTTGTTTTTGACAAACCTATGTTGGCTTTTGGTAATGACTTTGTTTGTCTCTAGGTGTTTGCTGATTCATTGCTTGATAATCTTTTCCAGAATCTTCCCAGGTATTAAGGTTAGGCTGATAGGTCTGTACTTTCCTGGATCCATTTTTTTTTTGAAGATGGGAACTACACCAGCTGTTTTCCAATCCTCTGGTAGTTCCCCAGTGCTCCAGGATGTTTGAAAAATATAGTTCATCTGGTCCTAGTGATTTGAACTCATCTAGGGTGAACAGGTGCTCATGATTTTCTTGCCTATTTTAACTTGTGTTTCTAATCTGTTTTATACGGTACTGTTTTTGATAGGTTGGACTGTTTTTTCCCTTTGTGTAAATACGGATGCAAAAAATGAGTTCAGTAATTCTGCTTTCTCCCTGTTGCTTGTCACCTTCTTGTCACTTTCTCCCACTAGTGGATCAATCATTTCCTTAACCTTTTTCTTGTTTTTTACATGTTGAAAGAAGCTTTTTTTTTGTTATTTTTGACTTTTGTTGCAAACCTTAGATCATTTTGAGCCTTAGCTTTCCTCACTCTATCTTTGCAGGCTCGGGGCCATTTGCTGATATTCTGCCTTAGTTATGTGCCCCTCTTTCCACTTTTTATACTTGTCCTTTTTGTCTTTCAATTTATCAGAGAGTTCTTTATGCAGCTGTGCTGGTTTCTTTTGAGAGCTGATATTTTTCTTCTTCATTGGTATTGTGCTAGACTGGGTTTTTATAATCTCACTTTTCAAAATTTCTTGAATTGTTTTCCCCTTGAGGATTCTCATCCATTGAATACTTCCCAAGCTCTTTCTAAGTTTGTTGAAATTAGCTCTCTTAAAGTCCAAGACTCTAGTTTGACTGTGTTCTATTGCTTGTGCGTGCATAATGTTGAATTCCTATATCGCATGGTCACTCCCCCCCAAGATTCCTGTGGCTTCAACATTTTCTATCATTTCATCTCTGTTAGTGAGAATTAAGTCCAATATGGCTGATCCCCTAGTTCCCTTCTCTACTTTTTGGGAGACAAAGTTGTCTGCTAGATTTGTCAGGAATCTGTTTGATCTTCCACTTGGTGCAGACTTTGTCTCCCAGTTGATGTCAGGTTAATTAAAGTCCCCCATTACTATTGTGATGTGCTTCCTACATACCTTAGTTTACTGTCTAGTAAAAAGTTCTTCTATTACCTCTGTTTGGTTGGGTGGCCTATAGTATACACCTATGGTAATGTCATTGTATTTAGTTGTATTTAGCAATAGAAGGGAAGTGCAAAAAGTCCAAGAAATCCGATATATTTATAGTGAGGGTTGTTTGCTTTCCATATCACAGCATAACAAATAGTATAACAAATGCTTTATTGCAATATACACCGTTCAATAGCCAATAGGCTATTGCTCTAATCAATACCATTCTTCTAGGACTTGCTTGTGATATTGTCACATAAATATCTATTCAGTATTCAGTCCTTTATATTCAGTTTTTTACTTCTCAGTTCAAGCAAAAGTCTCAATGTTTATAAAGTAGCATATAACCTTTGCCTTTTTCCAAAAGTTCTTGCACTAATTGAGATGAGGTGCTGCTTCAGTCTGGTTGTTTCTTTTCTAATTTCTGCCAAGCTCCAGGCGAAGCTCCAAGTGAGACTCACAGTAACTTTTGGTCCTGGCAGTTGAGTTGCCTGTTTGAAATTGCCTGCCAATTTCCAAATCTTGCCTCCGCTTCTTCATCCGCATGTCATTTATTACCTCTTTCCTCGTATACCCCTCTCCACTCTGTATTAGCATTTGCTTTTATAAAGCTAAGGCTTGGTGGTGGGGGAAGCTGCCTCTGGACATCAACACTCCTTGAAAATGCAAGGCATTAAATTATTACAGGCAGCTGCAATGCCAGCTTGGAAGTTTTTGAGTAAGATGACTGTATGAGAGCATGATGGATATGAGGGGTGGAAAGCTTTTCTGCCTGGCTGCAGCTGTTTTTCCAAATGTAGGCAACAATCCCAACTTCACTCCCTCACACACATATAAATGTATATTATGCTGCTCCCTTTTGGGGTCAGCAATATTATGCTCTGATACAGAGTATAATCATTTTTGTTTCTTCTCATTGATATTACATGGACAGTAGTAGATTGCACACTACTAGCGATCATTTTATCAGATTTTGCATATCCCTCAAATTTCTCCATTATAAATATTATACCAATACAGAATTCAATTATTTGTTCTTATATTCAACCATTTATACATAACTGCCAATTATTCAATCCATTTTCTCAATCACACTGAATTTAAATCTATGGTATTTGTTTTGTCATACAATGTATATATTAACAATCTGATCTTAGATCTTGCTCAATATTGAACCATTTATGTATTTGTCAGGAGCAAGCAACCAGAATCACTTGTGGATAGGCATGAACAGATATTTTATTGTTGATCACCTATATTACAAGAATCTCACCAGACTACTTGCCTTCCCTTGGGAAATGGCAGATACAGTCTTAAGGGTTTGACCTCAGATGTTTCCACCCCAAAATGGATTCTAAGCTGAAATGTCTCTTTGCTCTCGCTCATGGATGCCTCTTTCTTTAGATGGTGATTCCACCACAATATTCAGTTTATTCTCATTCAATACATACTTTATTTACAACTTTTAGTGCATTAAGCAACTAACCTTGAACTCCACAGTCACAGAAATTCATATATTTCTCAGTCAATGGGGGGCAGGGCCTCATTTCAGTAGGGAGAGGCCATCAAATTGCACAGCTCCCCCTTAAGTAAAGGATATCCTTCCTTCAGTATTTCTTCAGCCCCATCATGTAGCCTTGTTGTTGTTGATGTCATTGTTTTTACATTTACTCAGCATTTATGTCTTCCCTATCCTTTTTCTTTTGTATATTTTGAGCATTAATTTTAACTCCACATTTTACTGTGTCATTATTATTTCTATTAAAAGCTCTGATTACTCCTTCCAGCATTCCCTCACTTCAGTTCAATTCCAAATCACTTCATCATTTTTGCTAGTAACTCTTCTTCACCCACTTCCAAAACTGTTTTTTAAAAAATTACATTAAAATTATGCTACATTTTCTGTGCCTTTTTTAATCTTAACCATTCCTTGTTCTCTATGAGGACATTCTTTGCAACTATCTTTTTCTCTCCTATACCTTATGCAATCTCTTTCTCTTATCCTCAGTTTTGAATGAATTATTCTCTATATGCATTTTTTCTCATACACAGCCTTGATCATTCCTTCATTCCATCAAGCACTTTTTTCATATTTCCCAGTCATATGAATCACATATTTATATGACTCTCTGTAACATAATTCTTTTCACTGTGATTCAAGGCCCTTCAACATCTGTTTCCATACATTTACATTTGATTTATTCTGTTGTGAGAGTAATCTAATACATTTTTGTGCATGACTCATATTTTTCTTTCTGCAGTCATTCTAGATTCATATTTTTTTAGATTCACTATCAAATGATGATCTGACCCAGATTCAGAACTGTTCCTGTATCCTTTACTAATTCTCTCAAGATTTCAGCACAGATCATAAAATCAATCATGTTTAGAGATTTATAATCATTCTTGCCATTTGTATGGACTTAAGCTTAAACCATGTATTCAACAGATACTCACCAATCACCATTTTCATTAATTTATTGAATTCCAAAATAAAGCAATCACTTTTTCTGTAATCTCCTTCATCCTAGACTCTACCATACCTATGTATATTAACACCATATTGCCAAGACAAAAAAAATCAAAAAACTAAAATGTTTGCATGCACCAAGTGCCAAACTGATCATGTTTATACTTAGAAATATAATGATCATCAAATTAAATATATCAAGATTATTAAATGTCTATATATTCATTTTTAAGTGTCCATCTTTTGGGAATATCAACATTATCAGTATGAGTGCAGAAAACTACTAGTACTATAATCAAATGTGCTAGCTACCAGTAGCAAAGACTTTAATCAAGTTAAAGTTTTGTTGTGCCTCAACAGAGACCCAAATGGGACTCCATGGGCTGTAAAGTTGGCTGAAATACATGTTTGAGGATGAATTCTTATCCCAGCTTATCCCTGTGAATAAATTCTACATAGCTACTGATATTGCTTCTTGTGGATTTTCAGCCTATGGCTTACTGGGTAACTCATGAGTAAGAAAAGATAGAAAAGGCTTCAGCTGAAGTTAAACAAGCAATGCTTTACTTAGATTTACAAATGACAAGGCTAAACTGAGAGAACTAAAACAAAAATCTAGTCAATTTGTTTATTTACCTTTCTACAGCTTCATTTTATACAGATACCTATTCATATTATTCTGTATCTCTTTTGTATGTGCTCATTTACACATGTAATCTTATTGTCACTGTGCTCTCGGTGATTCAAATGCTCATAGGATTTATGTTTTTAGTTAAACAGCAGATTCAAAGATATGTGATATTGCCTTCATCATTTTCTTCCTTAGAGGAAATCAAATCGAATCAATAACATAGAATTGGTTTGTTAGAATAACAGAAACATCTCATATGTCAAAAGCTGATATGTTACATTTTTTAAAATGTACCTGCAAGGTGTTTATACTTTGTATGATATCCTTATCTCTTTTTTTCATTTACTTGCATTCTTGTAAAATAATCATTTCCATATTTTGGGGTATCTGCTAGTATGTGTCTTTGATCTAAGGCCTGTCTTTGAGTTCTTGCTCTTAGCCTGTTTAATGCAAGAGACCATTGACTGACTGTCATCTGCTAGCTTTATAGCTAAAAAAAATAATGTTGGATATTTTTTAGTAGCTGTTGCTTTTAGGTAAGTTTTTCACCATACTAAAACATTGTTCAATTGCTAGAAAGCCCTCCTTAAATTATCACCAAATATTCAGTTCTGCTCAGAAGGACATTCCTTTTGGGAAGGTTTCATGCCCTTTCTTGAACGTGATAGAGAGGAGATATCACAATGCACCCTTACCAAGAAAGGCTCAGTGTATCTTCAATATAACGTTGATTTATCTTCCCATGTTCTGTTGTCTGTATCATATCTGGCAACTACTCCTAATCTCTCCTATTTTTGTCCATGCTCGTCCTCAAACATTGTGCTGTTCTTAATAGACAAACCATCTAAAAATGTTGCAAAATTCTGGGCCATATAGTCACTATTAGACAGATTGGGTCTAACTAAACAACCATTTCTACCCTGGCTTATGAAGCTTAATAGGCCTTCTTTTAGCTTTGATGATAATGATGACTATTTTATTTTCCTCTTTCCTTTGTTTTTAAATTGGTTTTTAACCTCTTTCTATTCATTTTAACCAACCTATCTCTTATTGCCCTTTTGGTTTATAAATTTAATACATAAAATAAATACCATGTAAACCAACATAGTGTTGCCCATGTTCTACCCCCTAGGAGTGCTATGCTGAGGAGACACACCATGAATAAATGAATATCAATCATGAAACACAGTGAAATGATACAATTTTCTATTTGTAGGAGACTTACCTGAGAAAATGGCACAAAACATATTATTACAATAATTTGCCACTGTGTCTTATAACTGGAATGTGGAAAGCATATTAGACAAATTTGTAGTGAAGATAAGCTTGGGTAGAGATGATGTTCTGCCCTCCTTCCTATTGGTAGCATGTTCTCCTTCCAGTCAAATTTGACAGTGTTTTTCCAGCTACTTTATATGGCTTCTTTCATCCCCATCATTTTTTTTCCAAGTATTGTCTAAGGCCAATGGAAGAACAAGGAATCCTGAATAAAGCTAGCTTTGCCACATCCCTTGCTATGAAAAGTTTAGCAATGTAAGAATATGGCAAAGTACAAAGCAAGTTCAATACTACAAACTGGTATTTTGCCTAAAATGCATAAATGACACCCACACCTAAGGGGGGGGGAATCAGCTCTACTCTTTGAAAGGAAAAAGTGGTTCTTTATGGTTACAAAGGAAAAATATCTTAAAAGATGCAAATCTTCTTTAAAAGAAGGCTTTCTATCCAAAGGAGATTCAAAGATTTATAATCAGAAAGTCTATAGTGATAAGAATTTTCAATCATATGGGAGCTAAGCTTCTAGATATGTAATACTGTAAAAGGATTGAAATTCAAGATAAGCCTTCTTCAGTTCTGTTGATAAGCACTGTTAGAAATAGTGCAAAGCCGTATTCCCTCAAAATCTCCAAATATTATTTCTACTTTAGGACTATTTTAGGACTGTTAAGGTGAATAGAGTATTACTATTTTTACCACCTTGTGCCAGATATCATCCAGATAGCTAAATTGTTCCCTAAGCCAGTTATTTATTTTTAGATTATCTTACCTGTAAACAGAATCATTAAAGATTGAGTTCACATATACAAGTACATACTACTGAATTTATCTGTTATCTATATGTCACAATTAGCTAGGCTCACTCAGAATGCCAGACCAAAATTTTATTTCAGTCATTGCCTTTCCAATGAATAATCATCTCTCTTGCAGGATGTATGCACCCTAATTTCACTGCTTCAACTAGTCCCAAGGTAATATTTTCAATATTACCATATATGGAGAACATTCTGCATTTGCAGCAAGAGACACCCATTTGCTCTTCTTCCCCACTTTTAGCTCCTTTAACTGGGGGCTTTTTACTAATATGGGCTATTACTACACATGACCAGAAGCCCATTGCTATGGGATAATAATTTTTATTCTTTTTCTTCTGAGCCCATTTGTACATTCAAGGAACACTAGAACCTGAGGGATGATTTATTGCCCAGCAGTGTTGACTGAATGAGCTTGGACAGAAAGGTAGAAAGATGTTCCCAACAATTTTTAGAAAATACCAAAGGTGTATCCATTGGAAATATGGGAGCCAGCTATGCTTAAAGTATTTGTGGGATGTTAGGGAAACAAAATAAGGAACAATGTGGCAAGCTCAACAAGAGACAATTGCTCCCATGAGGCTGCAGGAACAAGGAAGCAACAGACTAATGAAGGAATATATAACAGAAAATAAACAATGCCCTCTGCCTGACAAAATTATAAAGAAGAGTAAAATGCCAACCCCAAAATCAGAAGGAAAAATAACAGTCTCCTTCATAGGAGAAATAAAATCATGGGTCACTGGAAAAGAGATTTGAGCACAGTATTATGAATATATCTATTAGCATCAGTTGGCAAACTAAGCAGTCCTGTGAGTGATTTAGGATCTAGCTGAGCTCCATAGGGATCTTTACATTTTTCCAGCCTGGTCCTCTTGGATTATCCGTTTATACACATAGATATCCCACACAAAAGAAGTTTTCCTTAATGCATATAGGCTTAATATGTTATAGGTCTTTATTGCTGCTACTACTGCATTGCTGCTATTACTGTTTTGTTTGTTACTATTGCTGTCTTTCTGTTCAAAGGTTTCTGAAATATAACATGATTACCAGAGCTTTGATCATAGGCATTTGAGTTAATGTTCTCTCAAGGCCACGTTGGCTATTAGAAGCAAGACCATTATTAGGAAATAATGAACAGTGAAGGGGTATCCACTTTTCCTATAATGCAACAGCAAAAATGTAGTGCCAGTTTTGCCATTTTATAATGAAAAGGATATTTGAATCAGCCTTTATCTATTAGGCACACATTTCATCTTTTATACATTTAGCTGAGTGAACATAACAATATACCAGATAGGGTATCAATCAATCAAATATTTATTTGGTCACAGACTAGTAAATAGAATACACTAATCACACTTAATTAAAAAAAAGAAGTGTGGGGTTTTTGTATGTGTATGGTTTCTAAATTTCTAAAATTTCTATGGGAGTAATAAGTCAATCATTGACAATGATTAAAATAATATGATATGTCTTTGTTCTGAATCTTTTTTCCATATATGTATTTTAGATTTAATTAAAAATATCAATATATCAAACTATAAAATGTAGTTAATAATTATACTATTATAGTCATAAAACCATCATATTGTTAGTTCAAACATACAAATGAGGTTGGTTTGAAAATCTAACATGATTTCACCATTCAATATTTGAACTTTCATGAAATTTGTACAATAAAGATTTGCATGACTCTAACTAAAAATGCTCATATTATATTTTAGTCATGAGAGCATTTATTAATTAATGTATAAACCGTTCCATTTCAGAGACTAGGCAATGGACAGAGTCAAACACAGAACAAAGCATGTAGTTTTAAAAACTACAAAAAAAATGGAAATCAATAACAATGGCACACATCATATTCTGGCTGTTTAATCACCAAAGGCCTTCTGGAAAAACTAGTTTTTAATTACTGGGACACTGAAAATAGGAACAATTCTTGCCTCGGGAGAGGATGTTCTAAAGGAGAGAAACATCTATTGAGAATAACTTCTAAAGTTCCCTATTTGGAATAGGCTGTGTCAGAGCGAAGCAGGCTTCTAGCCACATCAAGTTTTGCAGTTGCACTAGTAATGGGATGAAGTCAATTCAGAAGCGCAAACGAACAATATGCAATAGACTAGATACAGTAGATAGACCATATATAAGAGAAACACCAACCAAACAAAATGTATTCGGAGTATACTTGAAGATGGAAGGGAGGAGGGAAGAACGTTTACTAAAACAGATGTTTACAAAGATTAATACCTAATGTTGTATGCTATGTTCTAGGATGATTGTTTAGCAATAGGATCTTTGGTTTAATGTTGATCACATTAATATTGAACCAGATAAGAGAAACACCAATCAAACAAAGTGTAACAGGAGTATAGTGGAGGCTGGACACGAGGAGTGGAGAAAGGCTTACTAATTCAGACGTTTTCAATGACTAATACTTAGTATTGTATATCAGGTGCCATGATGATTGCTGCATAATATGTTTTTATGTTCAATGTTGATTGGTTTTAATAAAAGAATTTTTTTAAAAAAGCACTTTCATTGCACTTAGAAACAAAATGGTAACTAATGCAGTTCCCATAGCTTGGAAGTGACTACATATTATCATCAAATTCTATCCTTTCTTGCTATGGAGTAGGAATCTATCTTGCTTGTAATCCCAAAACTATTTCTGGAGCTAGCTACATTTTCTTTAAAGATCTTTTGCAGTTCAGACTGTACTTTATTGCTATGTTAGTCTCAACTCCAGATGACCATGACAGGGATATCCATTTATTCTATGCCTTAATGGTGATCTGAATTATGCAGAACACTGCCTTCAGATGCTTTGTTTCTTCTGCTGTCTAAGTGAACAGATTGCCTTGTGCTATTTTTAATTGATTTCTTTTTCAAAACCCAATGATTGAAATATGCTAGGCTTGTTTTAGCACATTTTACTTTATTTCTGAGGATTAACATTTAAGCTTAACTTTTATATCCCTTCTCAAAAGTGAAATAATTGCTTCATATAAGACCTATGTATACACAATACAAAATGAGGAAAGGCATGGAAATTGCTGTAATGAACATTTCAAAATTATTAGACTGATAGGTAGACATTATATTAATTTGAAACAAATAGCTTTGTCCTTCCTTAGTATTGTAATCTAAACATGTGCACATAGATGTGCATGGGTTCAATGAGATTTATTTCCTGGTACCTAGCTATTGCAGTTTTAAGTAGTTTGTGTTTATGGATGCTTCTTGAAATGTCCTCTATTTTTAATGTTTTACAGCCTACTGAAAAGCAAAGCAACAGCCTTTAGCATCTTAATGATTTACAAGAAAGCCTCAGGAATAACAGAGACCCTACGGCATTCCACAAAAATTAAAATGCAGAAGGAGGCAATCTAATTGTTTGCTAGAAAGTCTGACTTTTTCTATATAAAAAAGCAGAGATAAAGTAGGGCAATTCTGACCATATATGGTAACATGAGACAATTGTAATGGTCTTTCTTTAGTAAGCCCTGTACCTGAAGGGAAGAGATGACTAATCCATTAAAGCAGCTATGTCCTTTATGTGATTCCCTATAGCAACTGCATCTTTTTCAAATTAACATAAAATTCTGGGGCAGGGGATCAGAACTGCTGTGTAGAATTTAGTTTATGTATCCCTTCCAAATGACTTTCAAAGGGTTTCCATCCCAACTAAAACTAGTGAGGCTTAACTCTGAAGGAGAAGGAAAGAGTTTTCTCTCCATTGTGTCTTGCTCCAATTCTTAAGCATTGCAAGTAGCATAAGCATAACTGAAAAAGCAGCCATAAGCGCTATTGGTCTACCAGAGAACAGCTTATGTATAATTGACCATTGATACTAAAGTATTCTTAGCAAGCTATCATGTTATTCTTTCTTTGCTATCTGGCAATCAACTCAGAGATGATAGCGCTCTCATGGGACTTGATGGGTATGTCTGTTCTTCAGATTGGAAAATGATGCCACCAATAGGATTGTCAAGATTCATCTTCCCAAATTCTTTATCTCATACAGCTTTGGTTCTTTCTAGATAGGCAAGGAGATCTATGATTTATTATTTTGTTTCACGGAGGATGAAATATTGGAAATCTACTGTTAAAAGATCCAGCTGCTTGGGCTTCTCATATTTTTCTGGAGTCCTTACTAAGGCTAAATTTATGGATGGCTTCTCTCCATTTTAAGTGCTTATTGGTATTCTCTGCAGGTGCCGGAGTATACCCCCATGCTGCTCTCTCCATTCAATCAAGGTAAGAATTTCCGAAGTAATTTTGGTAATCCATGTTGTGAAATGTTTCCATGATGGCTACGTTGTAAACTGACACACTTTGAAATCTATTTTAGGTAAGTGCCACTTACATTCTTTGCTATTTTTCAGAGTAGCCCCCAGAGCTTCCTAAGCCTGATTTAAAATATTCCAATTGTATAATACATTTTTTTTAATTTTGTAGCCAGAATTAATGTATTCAGAATAAATTACTCTCAGGTGTATGACTACATGTTTCCAATTTTAGGTTGTGATTCTAGATATACCTATATAGGATAAATTCAATTTATACTTATTCAGAAATTAATCGTTGAACAGGATTTCTTCATTACTCTCTCAATTTTCATAGGAAGTATACTGAAGAAATATTTTCCATATAAGATTTGGATGCTTTAATTAATAGCAGAGAATTTCTGTATACTTGATTAATAGAATCTAAACATATAATCTAACTCCATAATTCTGCAAGATCGTATATATGAAATTGTATATTCTGTGGGTTTTTCTGTATCCCCCTCACCCAATTTTTAATTTACTAACAGCCCTAAATTTGCACCTGCTGAGTTTTTTTTATTATTATTATTTCTTAAATTTCTATACCGCCCCTCTCCCATAGGACTCGGGGCGGTTTACAGCCCAATTAAAACAGATAATAATAATAAATATTTAAAAATAAATTAAATTAAAACATGGCTGTTACTAAAACCTGTTAAAATCCCAATTCTAAAACCCGAACAACCTTGTTTAAAAAATTTACCTAGAGATTTACATAAAACCCAAGGAGGTCTAGGCCAGGCCGGCTTGATTAAAGAGATGAGTCTTCAATTCTCTTCTGAAGGTGCGGAGATCATGACACATCCGGAGTTCTGGGGGGAGCTCGTTCCACATCATCGGTGCCCCCACAGAAAAGGCTCTCCCCCTGGGCACCAGCAGCCGACACTGCTTAGCCAATGGCACCCTGAGGAGGCCCTCTCTGTGGGAACGAACTGGTCGATGGGAGGTATTTACTGGCAGAAGGTGGTCTTGTAAATAACTGGGTCCTATGCCATGGAGCGCTTTAAAGGTGGTAACCAATACCTTGAAGCGCACCCGGAAAGCCACCGGCAACCAGTGCAGCTCGCGCAGGATGGGGACCATTCGTACCCGCCAGGGTGCCCCCATTACCACCCGCTGGCCGCATTTTAGAAAGGATCAATGTACCTTTAAAGGAGAACCAGCATTTTCATTTAAATTACTTTGATTTTATTTATTTATTTATTCTGAATATATATGACCTTAAAATGTCAATGGAGATTCTTAGGCATCCAAGTCAAAGTTATCCTAAAGATTCTTTTTCATGAGGCAAGTGGACTTTCTTGTTTTTCTTTGAAGATGTTTCACTTCTCATCCAAGAAGCTTCTCCAGTTCTGACTGGATGGTGGGGGATGACAAGAAAAACAAAAAAGTCCAGTTGTCTCATGAAAAAGCATCTTTGGGTATGACCTTAAAAACACTCAGGTTGATGTATGACATTAAAACCACTTGCTTCAAAAAGCAAAATGTATCACGTAAGCTTGAATGGATGTGTATGTTTGTGCAACTTAATCAGTCCTTGAGTAGGGTTTAAGAGGATGCTATAACTTTGGAAATACATTCTGATGAAACAAGGGACCTGATCTTTAATAAATAAGAATAGCCTTCGATGCCATAGCATAATTAACTTTTTCTGGAAGTTGCTAAATTGAAAACAATATTATCTTACAAATCCTGCAAGATAAAATTCATTTCCAGATGAAGAATTAATTTGGGCAAACTCAAGATTTTCTTTGCTTACTTTGCTTACACACCATTTCTCTGCAATTATTTAATTAGATACTAGATTTATTTGCTGGTGCTCACAAAATTCAGAGAATGGCATGGACAACTTTCTGCACAAAAGTGGTTATGATGGAAAAGAGCATTACATGTAAATTAAATTATTCCAAAGAACTAAATGTGTTGCAATTTATTGAATTAAACTGGAATGCAAATTCAAACAAACAAGCAAGCTTACTTTTTAAAGCCAAAGAAGCTGCTTTGTAGATAAAGAGCTTATTAAAAATAAATATTTACCCTATACTGAGGAACTAAGCAAATATACACTTGGTTTGTTACAGCTAAACTGGTTAATTATTTCCAAATATGACTTTTGAATAAATTTAATATTCCAGAAATGTTTGTGACTATAAACCTGAAATATACAGCCTAATAGTACTCTTTCTTCCATCCCTGGTCTCCAAACTCTGATGAGAATATAAGAAGAGTTTCAATTTTCCTGTGCTTGCTCACACGTATGTTTGCATATATGCTGAGAATATGTTGTGCCAGTGTTTTTGATCATACATACAGCATCTGTATCTAACGAGATTAGTTACATAAAGTCTGCTCTGATGTTCCAATCAGTGTACACAGATTGGAGAATGTAGTTAATTAACAGACCTACTTCATGAATTCAAAGAACCAGAAGAAAAGAGATTCCATTAGTATTACTATTTTCTTTGCTGGAAAATAATTATTCAAAAGAAGTCATATTCCTGATGCTTAGAACTCTGATCTTATTTGAGCTGATTAGTGATATGTACGGTAATTCTTTTCCCTTTGTGCACTTACATTAGTGATGCAAGCTTCACTTAGTATGAGGGTGTACTGGTTGTTGAATAGCCTTGGAGGACAAGGAAGATTAATAAGGGAAATTGTAAATACAAAGCGCCTATTTTACTCCTGAAAATAAAACAGGCAAAACTATCCTATGATATCTCCAAGAGAACTGTGAAAGACATGGGCACATGTGATACTTGATTTATTTACAAAGCTTACCTGACTGAATTTTGTATCTTACTACCAAATAGCAAAGGACAGATAGTTGTTGTTTTTCCACAGGAGGCTATTCACACTTATTTCACCAAGGCTTCTTTGCCTTTCCATGAAATTGTTATGTTATGGTCTTTATCAAAGTCCCTTTGTAATTTCAGTGTAGCCAATCCAGCAATCGCTCATATTTCAATTTAAATAGGTAATCCATATTACTTACTTCTTTTGATACCTTATTTGTGTATCTCTGTTGTTTTTCAAACAGTCCTCCAGCTCCATTTTGAAAATCCAATATTTCCATTTCTTTCTTGTAAGTTATCATTTATCATTTCATTTAAAGGAGCTTGATTCTCTTCAACTTTTTTGACTCTCTTCAACAATATAGGGTTAAATTACTCACATAATTAATTTATGTAATTTTAGGCTGCAGATCCTAAATTTCCTTTAAGATAACCATCTGGTGATTCCTAGTGGTTACCTTCCAAGCCTTCTTATCAACAACTTGTAAACATAGAAACTGTTTTCCATCAGAGAGGATATTTTTTAGTTAACTTCCACAATTTTTCCTTAAATCAGTTTCATCCAAATTCTTAACACTTAAACACTAAAACAACATTATAGTCAACCTTTTGCTACATACTATGAAAAAAATAGAAACTTATAATACAAATACAAAAATAGAAACTTACAATACAATACAAATCTTACAAAGCTGGAAATGTGAACTGAAAAAAATGAATTGAAAACCTTTTTTCCCCTTTTAAAATGAATTAAAGAGGGACTTGCCCAATGACTATGAAGCTTGCAAGTTCTGAAGGATTCTCAATCTTAAGAAAGCGATAAAAAGAAAATTGAACTTCAAGATTAAAAATGTTGAAGACAGGTCAAATTCTGAGTTCTTAATAAAGGCTATATTAACAAATCAGAATATGACAAAACCCACAATTCCCAGTTGACCACAAGTGGCTGCAAAAATATCCATTTCTGCTGTCAACTCACCAAACCAAATCTAACAAAATAAAACCCACAGTTATCCGGAATACAGGAGGTTGGTCTCAAGATTTCTTTTCATTCCAGAGAAAAGTCTGGATCTTGTATCCAATTGCTTTCTGGTTGCTATGTCTTCTGCAAAGTATGGAGTGGCTGTTTGCCTGCCTCACTGGACACATTCTCCACAAGCTAGACAGCCTTTCTTAAAAAAAAAAAACAATATTACAAACTACTGCCACTTCTGAAAAAGGCTTGTTGCTTCAAAACTAAAATTCCCATTTTCCCTAAAAGGTATTGCCACAAATAGAAGATGGCCAGGCATAATGTGCTGAGAATTTGTCTCCATGTCTGATGATCAGTGGCTGGGAAGGGAGCTCCAGTTAATATAACATTGCAATATAATGTGATATAACATAATGAACAGCTTTTGAGAGAAATGTTCTATCTACTAACTCCTTTCAGAAACGTTCAGAACTTGTGTTATATTTTATCAAGTGTTTTCTCCAAATGAAAAGGAAATAAATAATTAATTCCCCCATGTTTGCAAATATAAAAACCAACTGTTAAAGTCAAAATGTTCCATTTCTTACTAACTAGAACTTTATTTGTTTTATACAGCAAAATAATCTTGTAGTTCTTATGTATAAGAAATAAAAGGAAATGTATTCAGTGATAAAGAATCCAGAGATATCAGTAAAAGGAAAAGGAAAGGCAATTCTAATGCATTGATAAAAATATTTTAATTTTGCTTTGTAGTAGAATGATTCTTCAGTGGACTTTAAATATAAATTCACATATTTTTCAAAAAGTTTCAGTTCAGAAGTGATGATATGGTAGAGAATTTATTTTTCTCCAAACAAGTTAATAAATGTAGTTTTAACTGGGTTTTTCATAACTTTAAAGAAGTACCAGAAATCTTCCTACATCACAACTTTAGCTGTTAATAAAAGTTTGCACTTTCATAAACCTGAAGGAGCTTAGAGAATCTATACAATTTCCCCAGATAATACCTGAATAAATTTCAGGGACAATAAAAGAGAGCCCACATTTGTGCCCAGCAGTTAAAAAATATGAAAGTCTTGTACAGTTTTTAAAGCTGTTTGGTAAGATCTGTCCCTTTGGACTTTTATTGTGAATTTAATTTGGTGTTCTCTCCCCCCCCCTTTCTCTCTTTCTCTCTCTCTGTGTGTGTGTGTGTGTGTGTGTGTGTGTGTGTGTGTTCTCGTATATCTTTTCAGACAGGTTCAATGGTGGCACTTTACTGAGGCTATCAATGACAAATAGAAAGCCAGAATCACCTTGAGGCAATGGAAGTGCCATGTCATTCTCCTAAATAACTGTCACTAATTTGAGAAAGAACCCTCCATGGATTACCAGGTTGAACAAAGCATCAAAGTAGAAAGTGCCCCAGGCAAATTCTGAGAGGTTTTCATGAGAAGTTCCTGAAAAACTGAACCAATAAGTACAAAATTTGTAGTCTTCAAGGGGCTATGACAGATTAAAATTTATCGGCACACTCTACTGGTGACTGAAGAATTCAGTGGAATTATTCCTGGAGATAGGATGTTTCCTCTTTCTCTTTTAGTTGTTAATCTATGAACTAAACAGATGGCTTTATTCATTCCTGGGAATTAAAAAAATGATCCGTTTGTTTATTATTAACTGCTAACATTTCTGCTTCCTCCTGTCCCCACCCAAGTCCTGCTGTACTGTTTTATCATGGTAGGGAATGTTTTTTGAAGGGATGAATAGAAACAACTGAGAATCCTAACTGCCCAGTGAAAGCCAGCAGGCTTTTATTCTGGGAATCTGCAAAATAGGAAGATCATGCAGATGGATGATCACTTTACTGACAATGATAAAAGCATAATTTGTTGCTACAAAGGCAAGGCAATGGTAAATGACTCTTCTATTTTACAAAGAAAACCCCATAGATAGGCAATGCAAAAGTACTCAGGTCTCAGGTTGAAAGGTACTCAAGACACTATTGAAGAAAAGCTGAGGCTTTTTCAGAGTATTAATAGTGTTGATGTTGTGGCCAGATTAAAGTCTTCAAGATGTTGTCATAAAGGAAAAGAAAATTCAAATCTGTAAAGACAGAATTACAGAGGGAACACGAAAGGTAAGAAACATGAACATTGGAAAGCTCAACAAAGTGAAAGATAAAATTGATGCCTTCAGTCAACTGAAATAGATTGGAATTGGAAACTTTCGTTTAGAAATTTATACTCTATGGTACAAAAAAAAACCCAACGAAAGAAAGAAAGAAAGAAAGAAAGAAAGAAAGAAAGAAAGAAAGAAAGAAAGAAAGAAAGAAAGAAAGAAAGAAAGAAAGAAAGAAAGAAAAAAAACAAAATTCCTTTCATAGTCAAAAAGCATGTATATCCAAGATAGTGCTTGGGTAAAATGCTTTCAATCCTTTTCTGAGATTTTATCCAAGTTTATGATCCAACTACTCATGCAGTAGAAAAGGAGCTACATGGGTTTCATGATTGAGTTCAATATGAAATCAACAGAACCTCCAAGTAATGTGTGCTGCTTGTGGTTGAAGATTGGAATGCCAAAATTGGAAATAATAAGGAGGAAAAGTTGGACCATCTGGCCTGAAATACAAATGAATCAGGAGAACAATTTATCCATTTCTGCAGTCCAATTATTTCTTCATTGCTAACACATTCTCGGAAAACCAAATTGAAATCTTTATCACCAGATGGAGTATACAGAAATTAAAGTGACTGGCTTCCGGTGGCTTCACCGGCGTCGAAGGAGTCTCTAACGTGAGGCTCCGATCTCTGTGTTAGTTAGCTGTCAACAACAGCGCTCACCAGCTGTTCGTTGCAGCGGAAAACTCCTCTTCGGGCAAAGAAGGGGAGTAGAGCTTCAAGAGCCGGGTTGAGCCCTTCCAAGACCCCTGGAACAAGTTTTCAGGGGCAGAGAAGGTGTGCTCCCCAGGCACTTGAAATGCTCCTGCTCAGAGACGCTTCTGTCGGCTGACAGAATTAGACGCCGTGACCGCCTCTGCTTTTAAGATTGACTTACAAGGACTTTAAACAGACGGTCTGAATACAGAAGTCTTTTGATTATTGCAAGTATACTGCTATTTTGTTTCTGCCTTTGTATTTATAACTTTTCTTGAATCAACAAAAACTTTCTTAAAATGGCGATCGCTTTCTCTACCTAGTGAAAGTGAAAAATCTAAAGTGTGGATTGCGCAGGAAAATGAAAGTGAAATTTCTTTCCTCTTTCTAAAGAAAAGTTTGAGTGATTATTTGGATTGGATTTATTTGGACTTTAAAAGAAATTGATCTAATTGGATTTTAAAAGAAATTTAAAAGGGAGGAAGTGGCAATCTTTTTTTTTTCAAGCTATTTTTTTTTTCTTTTTCTTCTTCCTCTCTCCCTCTTTTTTTTTTTAATCATGACAACGAGACATAAGGCAGCAGTTGCTAAGGCGGCTATGCCCTCTCCAGGGCAGCTTGTAAAATCACAGTCTGCTCCTTTAGAGTCTCAAGAGCCTGTACAGCCTGCTTCAGAAATGATTACAATTAAAGATCTACAGACTGCTTTAACAGTAGCATTATCCCCAGTAAGTGCTGCATTATCCTCACTTAAAGACAGAATGGATAAAATGGATTATAAGTTAGAGGAAAAGATGGCTGAACAGAAAAAAGATTTTAAAGCTATGACGGAAGTATCTAACCAGGAGATGAGACAAGACATTGTCGAGGCTATCAAGGGTGTTTGGGATTATACCATCGGTGTTGAAGAGAAATTAGAGAATATTGAACAGCAATTTGAAGAAAAATTAGAAGAAATTAAAAGTGATGTACAAGATCAGGCTACTTTGACACAATTTCATCAGATGCAGTTTGCAGTTAGAATCAGGGGACTTAGAGAAGCCCCAAATGGGATCCAAGAGGATTTAAGAAAAATTGTTATTGAAGCCTTATCAAAATTTTTGGATGACTCAATTGAGAATGTAGACTGGCAGATTGAACGGTTGTTTAGAATGAACTCACGCATTGCAGCACAAAGAAATTTGCCTAGAGATATTGTGATATATTTTAATACAAGAAAATACAGAAATTGGGTTCTCTCAACAGCCTACAATAAACAACTGACTGTTGCTGGTCAAGAAGTACTGGTTTTGAAAGAGATACCTCCTAAAATGCTGAGGTTAAGGAAAGATTATGCTTTTTTGACAGAGGAGCTCAAAAGAAGAGAGATACAATATAGATGGGAGGTTCCAACTGGACTTTCTTTGTTTTTTAAAAATAATAGATATCGTCTGACTACTGTTGCTAAAGCAAAGGATTTCTTTGATAATATATTGATGGCTGATAGATCTACCTCCCCAAAATCTAAGAGGGCAATTTTGGTTAAAGATCTAGAATCATTGCAAATTTCGGAATCTCAACAACCTCGTACAATTCTTTTGACGGATATGGATAAAGCAGTTGAACAACCAGTGCAGTTAATTGATATTTTTCAACCTCTGGTAGCTGATAAGCCTAAAGATCCAAGGGGTCCACGTGAATTAATTCAAACCAAGCAAGCTGATCTGACATCTTTGGAAGCCATGGGAGCAAGGCCTAAGAGGAAGGAAGAGGTAGCTTCGGCCCTGCAGAAGCTTTCACGAAAAGATCATGTCAAATAAGTATTTGACATGGAACGTCAATGGTTTAAATTCTCCACAAAAAAGGAAGAAGATATTTCATTATTTGAAGCAATGTAAAAATGACGTAATTTGTTTACAAGAAACTCATATAAGAACTTTGGACCAGAAATATTTGATTAATAACAAATTGGGTACACACTTTGTGGCATCATCTTTAGACAAAAAAAATGGAATTGTTATTTATGTTAAAAATCATATAAAAGCTAAATTAATAGAAGCAGATACACATGGAAGATTTTTAGCTATAGAAATTTTATTGGATGGGAAGAAAGTTTTGTTGGTGGGTATATATGCTCCAAATCAAAAACAAGGTATATTTTATAAAGCATTGCATAGAAAGTTAATACAGTTGGATTATAGATCTTGTATTTTAATGGGAGATTGGAATGGAGTTCTTGATGCTAGTTTGGATAAGAAAAAAATCTTATCTGTTCCTCAAACGCGTTCAATATTGCCTAAATCTTTTTTTGATATTAAAGACGATTTTAATTTGCTAGATATATGGAGAGAAAGACATGGGAGGGACCAAGAATTTACTTTTTTCTCTGATAGACATCAATCATTTTCTAGAATTGATTTTATTCTAACTACGAGTGATTTTATGTTAAGTTTAAAGAAAGTTAAAATTTTACCTAATGTATTGTCTGATCATAACCCAGTTATGATGGAACTAAGGACTGGTCAATATATATGCAGATCCTGGAGACTTAATGAAAATTTGTTTAATTATGAAATGTATGTGGAAGAATGTAAAAAGGCTATCAAGGAATTTTTCAGGTTAAATTTGAATATAGGCTTACCAATAGAAACGGTGTGGGACTCTAGCAAGGCCCATATGCGTGGTGTTTTAATTGAATTGAATGCAAGATATAGACGTAAACAAGAGGAAAAGAGAAGAGTTTTAGAAGCGGAGATAAGAAAGAAAGAGTTATTATTAATAGATAAACCGGATGATAGTAATATTAAAGAAGGGATAAAGGTTTTACGGAAACAATTTGATATTTTGATGACTGATCAGGTTGCCAGGAACATACAATATGCTAAACATAACACTTTTTTTAATGCTAATAAACCTGGCAGATGGTTGGCTTATACATTAAGGAAGAAACAAAAATCCCGTTTAATTGAGAAGGTAGAATATAAGGGGCAAGAAGTATTTCATCAGGATGCTATCAAGAAGGCTTTTCTAGAGTTCTATACCAAATTGTATGCTGAAGAAAAAGTTCAAGAGCAAGAGGTAGATGCCTTTTTACAAAATCAAAATGTTATGGAAATTACTTTGGAACAAAGAGATAGATTAAATGCTGTGATTAGATCAGAAGAAATTATTGACGCAATTAAGCAATTGAAATTGGGAAAATCTCCAGGAACTGATGGTTTTACTACGATTTATTATAAGTGTCTACAGGAGGAAGTGGTCGAACATTTGAGGGAGTTATTTGTGAATATACAAGAAGGTGGTCCGGTTCCACCCTCCTGGAAAACGGCTAATGTTTGTTTGATTCCTAAAGAGGGCAAAGATAATGTACAAGTAGAAAATTTTAGACCTATCTCATTGTTAAATACGGATTACAAGATTTTTGCAAAAATTTTGGCTAATAGATTAATGACAGTTTTGACACAGAGGATACACCCGGATCAGACTGGTTTTTTTACAAGGGAGACAGATGAAAACCAATGTTAGACAACTTGTTAACATACTGGAATACTTGGATAAACATATTCAAGTGCCGGCTGTTTTAATGTTTTTAGATGCAGAAAAAGCTTTTGATAGATTGAATTGGACATTTCTGCAAAGGCTTGTGGTAAGGATGGGAATGGGGGACCAGTTTATTAATTCCATAACAGCTATATATCAGAAACAAACAGGACAGATTATAGTAAATGGTCAATTAACAGATTTGTTTAACATTGAAAAGGGTACTAGACAGGGTTGTCCCTTATCCCCTTTATTGTTTGTCTTAACTTTAGAGGTTTTATTGAATAGGATTAGAG
Organism: Bothrops alternatus; assembly: GCA_034064705.1. Lineage (NCBI taxonomy): Eukaryota > Metazoa > Chordata > Lepidosauria > Squamata > Viperidae > Bothrops > Bothrops alternatus. Next base: position 8,801,308 of record JARGCV010000040.1, read on the forward strand.
CATCAGAGGAATTAAAGGGGGTACAAATTAGAAAACATGATTATAGATTATGTGCTTTCGCAGATGATTTACTTGTGACATTGACTCAGCCAATGCAATCGGCTCAGAGTTTGATGGAAATTATTCGAAATTATGGAAAAGTATCTGGTTTTAAATTAAATTTATCCAAGACAAAGATGTTGGTCAAAAATTGTGATAATAAATTAAAACAAGATTTGGAAAGAATAACGGGATGTGAGATAGTTAAAAAAGTTAAATATTTAGGAATTTATATAGAAGCCTCAAATGGTAAATTATATAAGAATAATTATGAGTTTTTATGGAGTAAAGTTCAAAAAGAAATGGAGAATTGGAAAAAACTACAATTATCTATCCTGGGTAGGATAGCCGCTATTAAAATGAATGTATTACCGAAATTTTTATTTTTATTTCAAATGTTGCCAATACTTAAAAAGGATGGGAATCTTGATGAATGGCAGAAAGGTATAAATAATTTTATTTGGGATGGCAAGAAACCAAGGGTTAAACTTAAAATTATTCAAGATATAAGAGAGAGAGGTGGAATGAAAGTGCCTAATTTCAAATTATATTATTATGCAGCAGTTCTAGTGGCAATAAGTGATTGGATTAATTTAACAAATGAAAGAATACTGAATATAGAAGGATATGGGTTAGTGTATGGGTTTCACGCCTATTTAGTTTATGATAAAAAATTGGATAGGGGTTTTAAAGAGCATATATTAAGAAACTCTGTGATGCGTGTCTGGAAAAAGTATTATTATAAATTAAATGGTAAAATTCCTTTATGGACTGTTCCCAGACATGCAATACAGAGTGTGGGCATACAACAAATTCAAGACGTGGAGCCCTATGATAAACTCTTGAATAAAGATGGGAATAGCTTAGAATTGAAATCACTAGACAGATTAAGGGAGGAAGGTATAGCTCATAATTGGTATCATCATGCACAACTTCAAGCCAGATGGCAAAAAGATGTTAAGATGGGTTTTTCTTTAAAGGATGAAAAATTGATTATACAGATTAGAGACCAAAGAGCGATGCATATTAAAAGAATATATGACGCTTTAATTGAAATTGATTCTGAAAAGGAATTAGTTAAAGACTGTATGATCAAGTGGGAAGGGAATTTTGGATATTCAATCAGGATGGAAACTTGGAAAAGAATATGGGTGAAAAATGTTAAGTTTACACAAGCTCAGCATTTAAGAGAGAATTTTTATAAAATGTTTTATAGATGGCATTTAGACCCAAAAAAATTGTCGCTTATGTATCCAAATTTGAAACCCAAATGTTGGAGATGCGAATCTTTGGATGCAACTTATTTTCACATTTGGTGGACATGTAAAAAAATTAAGGCTTTTTGGATAAAAATATGGTGGATTCTTCAAAATATTTTGAAAAAGCGTATTGAGTTTGTACCACAGTTATTTTTGTTGGGTATAACAAAGGATTGTTCCACCACAGAGACTAAGTTGATTTTGAACTTGACTACGGCCGCAAGACTGTTGGTGGGTCAATATTGGAAGTCATCTGAAATACCATCTATTGAAGAATGGACATTAAAAGTTACCCATCTGGTTGAGATGGCTAAGATATCAGCCTACCTGAAGAACCACTCAAATGAAACATTTTTGATGGATTGGAAAAAATGGATTGATTATATGCAAAAGAAATATCAATTGAAAGAATTAGATATGATATATAGATAAATAGTTACTAAATAGTAGATTAGCGGGGTTTCTTGCATTTTTTTACTCTGTATTCACTCCGGGAAGCCTGGGGGGGAGGGGGGAGGGAGATAATAAGTAATAGATTATGCTTCTCAACTGTAGTTGGGGATATTAAGGGAATAGATTTTTTCTTCTTTTTTTTTCTAAGGTGCTCGGGAAAACTTTACACCGCATTGGATGGCGAGGAAGGTGGTTTGGAGGTTAGGGGTTAGATTATGGGAGGATGTGGTGGGGGGGGTTCCGAGCAGCTATTTGTATTGCTTGTTAAATTTGTTATTTCTCTGTTATCAGTTGAGTTATTATATTTTTGTGTTAATATTTGTTAAAACTTTATAAAATTTAATAAAAATAATTAATAATAGAAATTAAAGTGACTATATAATTGGGCAGAAGCAGCATAGAAACAGATAACAAACTATTCAAGTGCAAATTAAAGCAAAAGAACAAAGCCAACCAGTTTCCACAATACAATTTTGAACATACACTGGCCATTTTCAAGGGGAATAGCAGGAATCTCTTTGAAGTCCTGAACCTCATTGTTAGGGAATCAGAAGAACAGTGGAATAAATCAAATAAATTATTAAGGATGAATGTGAAAAGAGATCAAGAAATGGAAAAAAGTAAACTGGATGTCAGCACAGAATGGAAATTGCTGAGAAGAATGAAAAAAGTCAAGACAAGCAAAGGTCTCGGGAAGAAATTTAACAAAGAATTTAACAGGGCTGTTAAAAGAGAAAAGAAACATTACAATACATTTGTAAAGAATCAAAGACACAAACAGACACAGAAAACAAGGAATGTCTTCCAAAAGGTTTCTGAATTCAGAAAGAAATTCTGACCTTAAATCAGTGTGCTAAAGGACAACAACAGCCAGATAATAACTTATTCAAAAATGATCAAACAAAACTGAAAATAATATACTGAAATTCTGTAAAGTAGAGGTGTCAGCATCCAACACATATAAGAAAATATTTCTTATTTACTAGAATCTCTGACATTAGAAAATGAAGTTAGATGAAACAAACTTTAGTCATTATCAAATTGAAGGACTACAGGAATTGATAGAATGTGTAAAGAAATGTGACAACCACAAGAAGAATAAAAAGATACTAACTAAAATATGCAAACAAATCTGAAAAATGATATAGTAATTAACAGATTGGAAGAGGAGACTTAACAAAATGTGGAAACTAGCACACCATGTCTTTAATTTCACATGCCACAAAATCATGCTTTTGGACAACCATTGTCTGAAATTGGACAACCATTTGTCTGAAATGGTATAGGATTTCCTGCCTAAGCAGGGCATTGGACTAGAAGATTTCCAAGGTCTCTTCCAACTCTATTATTCTATTCTATTCTATTCTATTCTATTCTATTCTATTCTATTCTATTCTATTCTATCCTGCCCTGCCCTGCCCTGCCCTGCCCTGCCCTGCCCTGCCCTGCCCTGCCCTGCCCTGCCCTGCCCTGCCCTGCCCTGCTCTTGCTTAGAATCATCCAACACTGACTGAAACCTTACATGGAAAGGGAAATGCCAGATGTTTAAGCTGGCTTTAGAAAAGGCTGGATAATTGAGAAAGCCAAAGAGTACAAAAAAAGAAATATAGTGCCTATGCTTGAATACATCACATACTTTGTACTGTGTTACAACAGTAATACTTACTTTTTAATCATGGTACAACAGCAAGTGCATCTGCAAGGGGTTAACTGGGGGAATAGGTGAGATTATGTGCATCATAACCTAATCATACAAATTACTCAATTGCTTCCTTCATTTTGTGGAGATAAAATTATGCAAGGAAGTAATTTTTGTAATGTGTACAGTGTCATAAGGTTGCACACCCAGTGTGATTTTGGCATCATTTTAGCTTCGACAAAATACCTATGTACAATAGGATAACTAATTCAATCTGCCAATAGGGAAGGTATTGCTACTTTTCCTTTAAGTTTACAAAGCTGATAATTTAATGTGCAGGAGAACTAAGTGTTCAATAGTAAAATTGCTTTCAGCTAATTTCAAAATCACCAGGGGGAAAAACCTCTCAAATCTAACATTTAGCCACTTTTTTTGTTGTTGTTCATATAAGTTGAGTTTTTTTAAAAAAAATAAAAAAATAACAGAGATAAGAAGTTTTGTGTTACACCAGAATAAAAGTAACCCCCCAATATATTTTATTCTGGAAGTAATTCCCGATATAAAGGCCAATATTTTCAAACTTTTCACGATACCATTTAGTGATGTGGTTCTGAAATGTAGCAGTCGGAAGCAGCCTACTTCTCTTTGCTGCATGGAAGGTCCTGAAAATTAAAGTAATATCATATTGATGATCAACATGACTTGAGCTGTTAGGACAATTGATTATTTTTCATCTCAGTTGTTGGGAAATTATTAGCATGCATCCTGTTAGCCATTGCCCAGAGAGCATAATGATATTCAGAATGAAAATGGAAGAGACTGAAGAGGTTCTGTCTAGCTGAATGTGTTTCAGTTGCAAATAATTTTTTCCCTTCTAAAATATGTGAGCAAATCTGTTCTTGTGTGGAAAGGTCACATATGACTAATAATAGGATGGCAAGACAGATGATAGCAGTTTTTAAAATGTAATTAAGATGGGAAATTTCGAGAGGTCTGTGGTATTTTGCTATTCCCCCACTGTAGCTGATAAACTCAATTGGCTGCTCACATATCATTTTAATATCACATTAGAAACTATCATGGTTTATTTTGGGGGGAAGGAAATTATTTTATGGATGGAGGAGGAAAAACTAATATTTTATACTAGCATACTTGTATCTCTAAAAGGAATCTATGAAAAATATAATTTGAATTTATCATTTTCCATGACAATTTTTGGCGGTATCCCAATTTTTCAATAGTTTTAACTAATAAGATTTCTTAGACCAAAACCTCTGGAGATAATCCCACCATATTTCATTTTAATCATTTGTCAGGTAATACATTTCCATTAAAAACTTTCATTTAAGGCAACAAATAATCCCTGTAACCATATCCATATTGCTTTCTTCTTTTGCTATCTTTTTCCAGTATTGAACTGCTACCACTTGCATGTTTATTGCCATCCATTATTGTAACTTTGTCCATTTACACTGGAATGAAGACGTAAGTTATTTTCATTTTAAACTCGGGGAAACTAGCAAGACTGAAGTGCTAAAATTTGAACTTAAAGCAGATTAAAATTGATGGGAGCAAATGAAACCAGCTCTCCAATGAGCAATTACATTGCTGTTCATTAGGTTGAATATCACCCTAATTAAAGACATCAAGTCAGATGCATCTCAGCTTTGCTCACCAAGAAAAAGGTAAGTGAAAGGAGTTTAGCCCAGTCTTCCAACATTCTTCTTCAAGTCCATAACCCTGAGCATCAGGGGGAGTAAGTCCTCAAGCAAGATGTATCAGAATAGTCTTCATGATTGGTGACAGCTGGAGAAACAGGAGACAAGATGGTGGCTATGTCTGCAGGATCAAAGACCTGCCCTGTGGTTCATGTTAAAAGGGGGTGGGATGTAAATCACATGGTTTTGGCTTCCATTTAGACTTTTTTTTCCCCCTTCCACTTTGTGGACACGGATCTTTAGAGGTGAAAATATTCACATTACCCACAATTTCCACTGAGCTCCAAGAAAATGTCCTTTAAAAAAGAAAGAAAAGCCTACCTTATAGCTGAATGATGGAACATAAAGCAAAAGAGGCCAAGAAATTATGCCTTCTTTTAAGAGGGAATAGGTACTGGCTGCTTGTGGAGTTGGCAAACAGCTTGGAGACTATTTCTTTTAAACCAGTTCAGGCTTCCACAAGCAAAAGTTGGACCCTTGTTAAAACTTACAAGATTTTCTCCTAGAGTATATATATTGTGCCATTTTATTCTCAATTTATACGTGCATGAATTCACATTGGATAATTGTGGATCTGTAAAGTTTGACTACTTCTTGCATATACAGATAAAAATGATAATTCTTCAAATAAGTGGCATTTTTTTAACTGCCTAGTTAAGTGAAACCAGGTTTTATTCCTAGGAGGAGACTTCATACAAAGTGATTTATTATTTTATGGGACTGCAACAGACTTTGACACCCTTTGAGGTAGTCAATTGCTAGGGAAATTTCCCTCCACATCACCCCAGTCAGTTGGATGGAATGGGATTGGTTTTACTTAAGACTAGAGAAGGATGTTTCTTATCCTGGTAAATTTACCAACTTGATAAAGAATAAAATGGCATAATATGTATACTCTAGGAGAAAATCTTGTAAGTTTTAACAAGGGTTCAACTTTTGCTTGTGGAAGCCTGATGATATTATTGTCACGCAATAATAAGAAACCCCAACTGCTGTGAAGGAAATTAGAATTGCGCTATGTGTCTGACTAATTGTGACTAACCAAAAGTTGCATTGGAAAGTTTAATTTCCTAAGTAATTTTCAGACCATCTTCTGTAAGCAAGGGAAAGTTGTCAATTGGGTTGATCTTACAACCTGAGATACACTCATTGGGGTCTCCGAAATGAGAAAAACCAGAGCTAAATTCAAATTCTTCTAATATCATTTTTGTACCATACACAAATTTATTTTTGAAAAGTAGCCATTACCATCTCTACCTTTTCCTTCCACTCCACAATCCCAAGCATGATCCTCCAACCTTATTAATAACTTATTAGCTATTAATGGGGAAACATGCATATTTCTCTTTCTTACCCAACACTGCTTCCCTCAACCTTCAACTTCCCAGATGGACTTAAGAGATCAATCTAACGTTGCCATGGACAGTTAGCTTTAAAATAGCTTCAAAGATAGCTTTGGCTGTGTTTGGTTGATGTAGGCTATAACAGTAACCGCATAAAGTATTCCTATACCTGCTCGGACTGTAGGGCTAGCTTGGAGTGACTCATGACTTTTACCTGCTCTCCTTCACTTTGCAAGTTCCTGATTATGCATCACAGTGAGCCAAGTAATATCAGTTCTTTACTCCTTGGAGTAAGTACTGTATTATCTTTGACAAGAAGATGAGCCATTTTTAAATATCACTTTATTTCTTGAATTTATATCCTGCCACAACACTCCAGAAGATAGGCTTAAAATACAGAAGGATCTTGACAGACTTGAACACTGGGCGATATCTAACAAAATGAAATTCAGTGGTGAAAAAAGTAAGGTTCTACATTTAGGTAAGAAAAACCAGCTGTTCAGGTATAGTATAGGTGGTACCTTGCTCAATAGTAGTAACTGTGAAAGGGATCTTGGAGTCCTAGTGGAAATCACTTAAATATGAGCCAGTAATGTGCTGCAGCTGCCAAAAAAGTCAACACAGTGCTAGGCTGCATTAACAGAGGGATAGAATCAAGATCACGTGCAGTGTTAATACCACTTTACAATGCCTTGGAAAGGCCACACTTGGAATATTGCATCCAGTTTAGTTCACCATGATGTAAAAAAGATGTTGAGACTCTAAAAAGAATACAGAGAAGAGCAACAAAGATGATCAGGGGACTGGAGGCTAAAACATATAAGGAACAGTTGCTGGAATTGGGAATGTCTAGTCTATTGAACAGTGGACAATCACATTATTATTATTATTATTATTATTATTATTATTATTATTATTATTATTATTATTATTATTATTATTATTATTATGTTTATCACAAGAAATACTCAACAAGCAAATTATGGTTAGTGGTTATTATTTTAAAAAAGCAGAAAATTGGTCTCCAATAGATTAGAGAACATTGACTTTTCCTATGATTTTATATTAATCAGCATTACTTGTAGCCATTGTTTTTGCAAGCAAAAGAGTTCTTTATGACAAATGTTTTCTGAACCCAGCAGCTGGGGAATCGGGGTATCCACGGGTCATATTGTTGTAAACTGAGGGGACTTTAAAGGCATACCTATATCTTATATCTTGGAAGTTTCAAAGAAGCTTCCCCAAATATTTCTCCTTATTTTTTCCACATCCATTTTTTTTCTCCATCAAGCACCTTACTCTGCAGAAGATATTTAAAATCCAGCAGGAAATGCTAAAGATGTCACATATCCAGCAGAGATGAGAATTAATTGCAGCAAGTAAGATATATCATGGTTACATTAACTACTGTGTTTACCTCATAAATTATTCCCTGTTGTTAGTTAAATATATAATTTGAGAATGAACAATCATCTTCACTGAACTAGGAAAAGAGAAGAAGGGAGAACAAGACACTTAGGAGAAAAAGAAAAAGATGGCAAAACAGGCACAATATGATACCAGTAATAGATGAAAGTGACTAATATAATAAAATAATAAATGTTTCTTCAAACTTTATTTACATAAACCTTCTACCTAACAGTAGTTAAGTCATTTCTACTTTCATTGATTTACTCTTTTCTCTCATTTGGCCGAAAGTATCATTGTTAAAGGATGACTCCTGTAAGTGAAGAATACACTTTGCAAAGAATAGCCCTTGTTCAGCATTGCGCAATCAGAGCTCATAGACACATTCATAGACACATTCAGTCTTAGCTCCACAAGGCCGTCAAGAAACAGCGAGGAGCCACCCCCTGCTGTGTCAGCCCCACCCTCTGAGTGCATGCTGGGGAGGTGGCACCCTTTGTGAGGAATGAAGAAATGGACCATGCCTTGGCGCTTGCCCCGGTCCTACCCCTTTCGGCCAGAGACCCTCAGATCTGTCCCACTCCTGCCCAGGCGCCCACAGGCCCCTTGATGCGAACAATGTAGAGCTGGCCATACCCACCCAGTAGGCCAACCCACTCCATCCATGCCCACCCAGTAGGCTGCACCCACCCTGGCCAAACCCACCCGGCCCCCCGAGGGCAGCCGCAATGCTGATGTGGCCCTCAATGAAATTGAGTTTGACACCCCTGTCATAGACTATATAATGGGTTAGTATCTTATTTGGACCCTCTGTCAACAAAATAAGCTAGTACTCAAAGGTTCTCTCTACCTGCCTTTATAGATTTGAAGATAGCTTTCAGATCAACTCCATTGTTTATGCTTGCTCCATCAAATAGGCATAGAGGTACAGACAGGACATGCTCTAGCACCTTTCCATCAAACAATGTCATCTTGTTGGATATCAGATTCCTATTGTAGACAATCATCAACTCAGTGCATTCTGGGCCTGGAAAGAGTTTGAGTTAAGATGAATTCAAGATTTTGATATGCAAAGAGACAAGGTTATCACCATATACCATTTCTATTTCAATCTCATATTTAATCACCTTTTATCACACACACACATACATACATACATATATGTATACCTATAGGTATCTATCTCTAAACTATCAGATTTTTATAGCTGTCCATCTCACATAATGACACAAGTGAACAGTTCAACAAAGTTTCCAGGAAAGTGGCTGAATTTTTTGTTCTTAACATCAGAGGCCACTGAATGTAAATTAAATTTATTTATTGTAAAGTCTGTAACTGGTCAGTTTCAGTTATTGTAGAAACTCCTCTCTTTTTCTCTCTTTTTTTAATGGGTATTTTTTTATCGTTATTATTTTATATTTGTATTACAACCCAGACTCTGTATATTATTTTAAGTTGCTGACCTTTGGCTGTACTAAAGCATCTCAGCACAATATTTTCTGAAATTCTTAAAATTTAAGAATTCTTAAATTTCTTAAATTCTTAATATTAATGACACTTTGTGCCATCAAAAAATTGGCCATTTGCTACCAAATTTCATTGGAAGAGTCTATAAAATCTATGTGCTGCAAAATCTGTCTATGGGTTTTATTGTTCAAGACACTGTTGCACTGAGGTGTCCATCATTGTAAATCCTAATTGATTTTTTCAAATTGTTTCCCATATATATTTTCTTACATTACAGTGAGGATATGTTTTTGGGAGACAATATGTGTTTGAAAGAACCACTGGAGATTTCCACAGATTTTTGATGTTGTTAGAACACCAGTTTCTTGAAGACTTGCCTCTGGTCTTCTCTTACCAAATGGCAACATTTTCATTTTAAAAGAAATCCTTAGCACAATCCAGACTAAGCTCAGATATATTTACTATTGTGTAGCTATTGAGTAACTGCATCCAGAGCTCTGATGATATTAAAAGCTTCCTCCAAAGCTATTAATAAACAAATCATATTTTTCTTAGCTGCTCATTTCTCTTTGGTTTCATACTTCTTTTTATATTGCAAATATACCATAGCAGCAGTCCCATTAATTTGCAATGAAAAAGTAGAAATAGCATTATGAATTAATGCAGCTGCATATGAACTGGCCACATGAATGATAGGATGTCTGCTTTATGTATTAAAGGTCCTAGATTCAGTCTCTTGGGACAGTGGGTTAAATAAGTGGGTTTAATCTCTGTTGAGCCACTGTCAAATATAGTTGACAACTTCACATTATACAAAGTAATGTTTCGAGTTGATACATGTCTTCATAGAATCATAGAATTGTGAAATTAGGACCATATGGAACATCTTATAAAATCCTCTACACTATGTAGTAAATGCCAATTTAATTATTCTTGAGAGTTGGCTGTGCAATCTCTTCTTTAAAACCCCCATAAACCCTATAAATAGTATGTTTCATTGGGGTACATTTATTAAAATCTAAATAGCTGCAACTTATCTTTTTGGCCATGGAAAATAATTCTTGGCCATCTTTCCTGAAGCTTTCCTTCAGATATCATTGTACTGAACTTCTCCCTTTCTTTCTCTTTAAACACACAATAAATCTCTCTGAAACCCCACAGAGTAGTTTACAAAAAATCAAATTCTGCCTCCTCAGACTACAGTTGATGGGGGATAGTATTCTAGGCAGTGATCTGAAATGTCTCTTATATCCATGCTGTACTTGGCCTATTCTGTATCCATGAACTACTAACATGAAAGCTAGCTGTAGCCTTGAGGGACGTGATTCTGCGGCATTAACAAATCCTATGGATGGATTAAAGCATCTTAAATAACATGCTGGGCTGCCTGAATCCCTGCTCTGGCAAATGCTGTGCCCATCTTCTGCTACTGCTATGAATCAATTCTCACTGCCTGAAAGACGAAAGACTCAGCTTGTTCCTCCTGTCCTTTCCTATTAAGTAAGTTAAAAACAGTGCCTAGGAGCAAAGACACTGATGTAGGTTGGGTAGAATAAAATCTGCTGCCTGCTGTGGATTAATGAAATAGGCCAAAATTAATAAATGGGGCAATGCTCCCTGGTTATCAGATAGGAATAAATTTTTGCAATGCTATAATAAAACCATTAAGTTGTGTCAAAAACATAAAGAACCTATTATTGCTGGTCCCATTTGTTCTATGTGCTAAGAATGCCCTCAGAAAATATAAAATATCTGGATGCATAAAAATGACCATACGTAGGCAGCGTTTTTATTTAGTAAGAAGACTGAGCTGTCATTAGCCCCCCAGATAATAGTGCAAATAATGAATCTTGTTAGCTACACAAGACCATTTGTATGAAATATTGCTACCCTTAGCAATTTGTCTTGCATTGGTAATGTTTTCTTTTACTTAGGAGAAATAGGAAGTGAATGCTTACTAGAGACCACATTAATGCTTGAATGCTGCTCTTGCCTATTAAAAAAACAATTGTCTCATTTATGTGTCAGATAATATACCATCTCTTCTGATTACATGTCCCCCTCATGTGCTTCTTACAGCCCTATAAAGTAGCTTGGGCTGAGAGAAAATGATAGGCTCCAGGTCCCTCAGTTAGGGAGGGTGGCTTCAGTTGAGAGCTGACTAGAAGAGTCGCCACACTCTAATCCTTAAGACAAAGCAAAATCTTGAAGCCAACCATGGCTCCTAAAAATTTCATGAATACATCCTTGTCATTTTCTTAGAAAAAAAAAAAGGAAGTGATTGACATTGCTTTCTTCTGTGATTTTTTACTGTCCAAGCAGTCGATAGTCAAAGGATTTATTAAGGTCACCCATCCAAGGGCCAACAACACTGTCATTCATGTCCACCATATTATTTTTTTAATGCAGAATAGATGAAGGCTTATTTTATGTCAAATTTTCCATGTCTGTGCTGTTGATATTAAGTATATTTTAAAAAGTTAAACATGAAATAACAGGTCCCTTTGGGATTGTCCATGTTGATTACCAGTACTTATTGATATATAGATACCTATTATGTATAATAATAATAATAATAATAATAATAATAATGATGATGATGATGATGATGATGATGATGATGATGATGATGATGATGATGAAGAAGTTGGAACAGGAAACTCTGTACAGGAAACCCTGTACCATTTCAGACAAATGGTTTTCCAGTTGTTTTCTTCTTCTTCTTCTTCTTCTTCTTCTTCTTCTTCTTCTTCTTCTTCTTCTTCTTCTTCTTCTTCTTCTTCTTCTTCTTCTTCTCCTTCTCCTTCTCCTTCTCCTTCTCCTTCTCCTTCTCCTTCTCCTTCTCCTTCTCTTTTAAGAAGGAGAAATTCTTTTACACATGGAGGAATGATCATGTAAGTAATTTAATATAGTTTTAAATTTAAATTAATCTGAAATTTAATCAGATTTAGTATTAGGTTTATTGTTGGAGTGTAGTGTCCACACATCACTCAAAGGCCATGAACAGCTTTTTCTCTGAAAAAAAAGTGATCTAGTGTACTGCATCCATAAAGAGATGTAATCAAAGTGAAGAGTTTTTATATTTAATAAACTAAGAAGTAAATTTCCCACATCCCCAAAATAGTTTCCCAACTGAATACTGCAACCCACGTGATGGCTTTAATCATAGTAATAAAAAAAAGATTTATGACAGGTGGTGGGAAAATGATTAATGTCATACGTGATTTCAGCCTCTGTTAAAATATACCTTAAGTGCAGAAATCATCAGCGAACAGAGTTCTAAACACAGTACAGACTTTGCAGATGATAATGTGACTACTATGCATTGCTAATAGACTTAGCCTATTCTTGTGTGAAAAGTTAATTGATTCTGATTAACTCAACAGCTCTTAAAATACTTACATATTTTATAAGAGTTAGCACTGCTTTTCACTGAATCATTTCCCTTGAGGATAGATAAAGGCACACACACACAAAGACACAAGTCAGAGGTAGCGATTAAGAGCAGGCTCACACTGTGCAAATTTCTTGCATGAGTCACAGAAATGGATCAACGCGACACAGTAGCAAATAATGTAGCTACTTTTAATTTTTTTTAAAAAAAAGTAAAAAAATATTAAATAAACTAAATAATTGGCTTGAGCAAAAGAATTTTCATTTATGAAAACCAAATGTTAAGTTATTTGAATATCATTAATCTGGATTCAACACTGAGTATTGTTATGGACCAATGGCTGTCATATCAACTTATCTGGCAACAGTCCACAGCTTCTCCAAGGGCATTCAGATGATGTCTGATTCTTTCCTAAATTTTATCTTTTCCTTCTATTATTTCCCTCAACTATTAAGCAATAATAGCTTTATCATACTTAATTGTTGCATTGTTTGGGAATAGTATCTAAGGCAGGTAGTGACCTTAGTCCCTTGTCATGACTTTCAGACCTTTCATCCGGTCAAAATTGTTAAAAACTGAAGGTGCAACAAGCAAAGGTTCCACAGAGGGGAACCATAATGTAATATTCCTTCACAACTAAAATAAGGAAAAACTTCAGACTTTCCACCAAATTTCACCCATGTCTGATTATGTAATACAGACTCTTCCATTTTGCATTGCTCAGCTCCCTAAAAATTCTTAACTTTGGCTCTTGGCCACCATAAAATGGCCTATCTGCAATTAACAGTCATTGGAGCATTTAAAATTGGTGTAATGGAGAAATATAGTAAAGTAATATCTTCCTGGTGTCACATGGAAAGTGTATTATGATGAGAATATGAGTTCTGAGTTACAGATGAGCTACAAATTTCATCTGCCTGCATCGTTAAAGAGAATTTTAAAGTCTGTATTGAAATGGAACAACTGGATATGAAAAAAAAATTGAACAAAAAAAACCCATCCAAGCTCTGCACAGGACTTTACTTATCTCTAGAGATCATGCTATATGGTCAAGAACAAAATGCAATTTGCTATAGGAAACACTGTGACCATTATTGTGCTGCAATATGAGTTTCACCATTTTTAGAATGTTCACAGCAAAAGTAAATTGGGTTTTGTAGAACAAGATTTAGAAAGTAAGGAAATCTGAAATAGCATTTGCATATAATTTTCCCTTACAGCGTCTTTCCATTTTCTCAGCAGAATCTTTATATTTAGCAGCATGAATTCTTTCTAGATAAGACATACCATCATACAAAGGCACAAATACTGTTTTGCCACCATCCCAGTCAGCACTTTTACAGCATTCAGTCAAGCAGAATAACCAAATTTTCGCGAAAAATACACGGCCAGTTAAGATTCTACACAATTCATGAAAAAATAACAAACATTGAAACATCTTGTGATTTTAATTGTGAATATTAGATAAATACTCCCTGTGGCATTGCTACTACTGCATGCACACAACACCTGGGATTAATAAAGGAGAATATTTATAGCTCAGGGTTGAAATGAGGGGTCCTTGGGGCTCTCTGAGTTTGCTCCTTTTCTTGCAGACTTTTCATTTCCCAAACTAGGTGGCCTCATCAGTGCCTGATAAGGTTACCTGGTTTGGGTCTGCAAGAAAGCAACTAAGCCCAGGGAGCACCAAGGACCCCAAACCTGGGATTGCAGCCAGATCTAATCTATTGTGGAAAGAAATCAGTTGGTTGCTTCAAAGATTTCTTATTTCCTCCATTTGTATTGTGGTTACCACATCTTAAAAGTATACAAAATGGCATACAATTTTCTTAAAAAAAAAAAAGCAAACAAACTTCCCCATTCTCTCTCCCTCATGCTACCTCTACAGACATACTCACATACACACATATACAGTACATACACACACAGCGACTTAGTATATGAGAGAAAAAAAAGAGTTGGTATTTGGGCATACTTTCGGTTAAAAAATTAAGGTCCCCTCCCCAAAATGATCATAAATGTTAAACACAGTGCATCCAGATAAGAGCTGTTCTTTAACAGGGATTTCACATATCCCCCCCCCCTAATGCTGTACACTGAAGCATAGATTGGATTGGTTTAGTCAAGGTGGCTATTTTGAGGTGGTGGAAAGTGCTTTTGCCTTTTCATTAACTCCATCTTTGAAATTGCAAAGCCTGCCTGTTAGACCACTTAATTTAATCCTTTGCTCAAGGCAGGAATCCAGGTTAGATCATTCTTACCATATATCTCGCTAGCCAAAGGTGTTTTTTCAAGAAATAACTGGACTTACTTGTGAGTCTAAGTAAGTCCAGTTGCCTCTTGAAAAAGCATCTTTGGGACAATCATGACTTGGATGACTGAGAATCTCCATAGACATCTCTCTATCCTGTTTTTATCAACAAATCAGTAAAACATCTGGGGTTTTGTATCGTATAAATACCTTAGAATGCATAATGAAAACTAACTTATTAAAATAGAGGATATATTTAACCAAATAAAAGAAAAAACGAACACCAGGATATAATAAACCAGCCTGTTTAATACAAACAAGCCTGTGGTTAAGAAGAGTCACTAAGCTTTCGTCCGGCCAAAAACTGCCGGCGTCATCAGAGTTAGAATAGAAGGCAGCTCATATAGCCTCCTGCCTCTGCACCCGGCAGTATTTGAACAAATACTATGTCTCCCATAAACTTTAGAAAGGAAGCCAGTTAGTTATATTCTCTTTCTTCCCCTCAAGAATTTAATGAAAAAAATTGTCTGATAAGACCTCTGTTAATATTTCTTTGCTTAATGTGATTTCTAGAGAAGATCTGTTGAATTTTAATTTAAATCACCACTCCTTCAAGTCCTAGTGGGAAAAGAAGGAGCCCTAAATGAGAGTGCAAAGTGAAGAAATCCTTCCTAGATTCAATTTTTCCCCTACATTTTCCCAATGGCAACAATGAATCTATTATCAGTGGAGGAGAAATGAGAATATGGGGTTAAAAATTTGAAATAAGTCAGTCAAAACATTGATTGCTTATCCACTGTATCAAATAGTGTTGTTAGTATTGGAGGAGATGTACTGAACTGATATGATTGCTGTAATTTTATATGCATCCTAAAACAGAGAATTTTTTTTCATGCACCCTTTCCAAATTAATGTAAAAATCAGCCAGGATTATTTAGAGCTCCAATTATTTACAATTCTTACTGTTATTTAGCTGCACTTAAATATATATATATATATATCTTGCAAGATTTGTCCAAGTTATCAATGCAAGAAAGCCAATGCTTGTTCTTCTTTGTTGACTTGCTTGCTCGTATACTTTGTTAGTAAAGTAATTTATATTTTTTGTTGTTTTAAAACAGAACAATTTATAGTCACAGAGCAAGTGTACAGGTGAAAGATAGAAGTGCTTCCAAGATATGTGAGCATTGCAGTGAAAAGGGAAAGATATATTTACGGTATATTCCCTCGAGCCATATACAGAGCTGAATTATCTAACGGTTATGATTTTCTAATAAACCTACATGGTCTAGTATAATTGATTCAGTATAAGGAAATGCCATTAAATAGTAGCATCTTTACTGCAATCCCTGACTAGTATTTTTTGTAATTTTTGTAAAAGGCTTACAGGCTCAAATTTAAATTCATAGCTATTTTCTAGATGATGAATAGAAATAAATAAGATGGATCAAGCTCCAAAAATATTAAATAATACTTTAGAAAGCCAATGGTTAAAATGAACTGACTAAATTATAAAACTCCTTTGGGAATAAAATAAATGACAGTGTAATTGTGTATGTATGTGCGTACACGCACTTATATAAAGTTTATTGTGGACAGTGATTCATGAGATATAACAAAAGGCATAAAAGCATGAAAGAGCACTGAAACATAGGATAATTTTGTATATTTATAAAATCCTAAAATTAGGAGAGTGTTTTCATGTGTAAAGCAATGACAGCTAAGAGAAGTGTTGCAGCTGTTCTGGAGATAGTTAGGATTCCAGTCCATAAGTAAAAAGTAAATGAAATAATCTTCAGAACAGGTGGAATTTAGCGAACAGATTCCATGGTGCAAATTGCTTTAGAACAGTGATGGCGAACCTTTTAGAGACTGAGTGCCCAAACTGCAACCCAAATCCCACTTATGCATCGTCGAGTGCCAGGTGGACATGGCCCATTGGCTGGGTGTGGCCCATTGGGTGGGCATGGTCCATTGGCTGGGCGTGGCTGCAGTGGTAATGGCAGACTGGGTGGGATTAAAAAGTTCAATCAATCAATTCCAACTTTGCAAGATCTTTTTTTTCCTGCGAGAAGTTGAAATTGACTGATTGAAACTTTTTTTTTTTTGCACATAGTGGTGGAGGCCTAAAGCGAAAAGGTTTTATAAAAACCAGCTGAAGGCCTAGGACTGGGGCGAAAGCGCGTGTGCCCACAGAGAGGACTCTGAGTGCCGCCTCTGGCACCCATGCCATAGGTTCGCCACCACTGCTTTAGAAGGAACCTCAAGCGGAATATATGGACTACACGTTCTCCAAGTAACAAGAGCAGATTTGCTCTGCAAGACAGAATTGTTATACCTCCCCTCCCATATTTCAGTGCACTTTAGCTTGATCATCTCTTTCAAGTCACTGGTTTCATGCTTATCTTCTTCAAATGTTTTTTTCAACATATTACTCTGGTGTATTAATGCCAAATAACTGAATCCTCCCTACATTTTCTATTTTTCTTCATATTCTTGCAAAAGATACTTCTTTTTCTATGATTCTTTTAAAGATTTCTTTAGCCTTTATTTTGATCATGTTTTTGAGTTTAATGTATTGTTCCATAGTGGCAGACTCCTTTTTTGCTCATACTGTGTTCAGTTTTTCCATTACTCTGCAGTACCCAGATTGCATGTGCTTCCAGATCTTGAAAAATCTCCATGGAAGGATTTCCTCCTAGATCAGCGGTTCTCAACCTGTGGGGATCGAACGACCCTTTCACAGGGATCGCCTAAGACCATCAGAAAACACATATTTCTGATGGTCTTAGGAACCGAGACACCGCTCCGCATCCGTCTCCCCATGGCCTACTCCGCCATTTGCAGAGAGAGAGAATGAGAGGCACTTTCGCTTCCCTTCTCTCTCTCTTTCTCAGGCAGGCTTATCTGCTGGGAACAGCCCACTGGAGGCTCTGCTGAACAGGCCAGCCCTCCCATAAGCCGTGGCCCAAGGGAGACCAGCCCCTGCGATCCCCAGCCAGCCCGACCATTGGCCCCGCTGGCTGGGAAGGCGTGCCAGAGTCCAGGCTGCCGGGAAGGAAGAAGGAGATGCAGCAATGGTAGGAGAGGAGAGCCGCCTCTTGGGGCCCTGCACTGGCGGCGGCTTCCTTGGCCTCCTCTTCCTCCTCCCCTTCTTCCTTCTGCTGCCCCCAAGGCAGCTTGGGCAGGCGCCAGGGCAAGAGGGGTGCCTGGAGGGAGCAGCTGGGCTGGCAGAGGGGCTGGCAGGGTCCGCACGGCACCAGCCCCCACCATGGTTCCATCAGATGGGCAGAGGGCGAGGCCAGGCAGCGCGGAGTCCCTGCTGGGTTGGCGGCAGTTTCCTCTCCCTCTCCTCTCCTTCTTCCTCCTGGTGCCCCCTGGGAGGCTCAGGTGAGTGGCGAAGCAAGAGGGGTACCTGGGAGGGAGCAGCTGGGCTGGCAGAGGGCTGGTGGGCCATGCGGCCTCAGCCCCCACTGTGGCTCCATCGATGGATAGAGGATGAGGCCGGGTAGCGCAGACTCCTGGCTGGGGCAACTGCTTCCTTGCCCTCTTCCTCTCCTTCCTCCTGTTGTCCCCAGGCAATGGGTGGAGGGCGAGGCCAGGCAGTGCGAAGTCCCGGGGGGCAGTGGCTGAGCCAGGGGTGGCGGAGACCTCTGTCGATGCTGCCGTGCTGCCGCCAGAGCCGCTGCCTCCCATCCTGCTCCCCCTCCCTGCCCATTCAGCTGAGGATGCAGCGGGGCGGCAGCTGGACTGGGGGCAGCGGCGAGGAACCCCAACAATGCTGCCGTGCTGCCGCCGCCACCACCGTAGTCGCTGCCTCCCATCCTCCCCCTCCCCACTAGTTCGGCTGAGGATGTAGTGGGGTGGCGGCGAGGAACCCTGACGATGCTGCTGTTCTGCTGGAACTGCTGCCTCCCGTTCTGCTCCCCCCCATTCACTGAGGACAAGGCAGGGTGGCGGCTGGTCTGGGGGAGCAGCGAGGAACCCTGACGATGCTGCTGTGCTGCTGCCACAGGAGCCGCTGCCTCCCATCCTGCTTCCCGTCCCCACCCATTCAGCTGAGGATGCAGCAGAGGCTGGGCCGGGAGCGGCGGGGACCACCGATGATGCTGCCGTAAGAGAGAGAGAGAAAGAGAGAGAGGAAAGAGAGAAACAGAGGAAAAGAGAAAAGAAAGAGAAAGAGAAAGAGAGAGGAAAGAGAAAGAAAGAGAAAGGGAGGAAACAGAGAAAGAGAGAGAGGAAAGAGAAAGAGGAAAGAGAGAAAGAGAGAAAGGAAAGAGAAAGAGGGGAAGAGAAAAGAGAAAAAGAGATGAAAGATGGAAAGAGAAAGGAAAGAGAGAAAGAGAAAAGAGTGAGAGGAAAGAGAAAGAGAGGAAAGAGAGAAAAAGGAAAGAGAGAGAGAGGAAAGAGAGAAAAAGGAAAGAGAGAGAGGACAGAGAGAAACAGGAAAAGAGAGAGAAAAGAGAGAGAAAGAGGAAAGAGAGAGAAGAGAGAGGAAAGAGCGAGAGAGGAAAGAGAGAGAAAAAGAGAGAAAGAGGGAGAGGAATGGCGCTTCTCCAACCAGGCTGGGCAGAGTGGCCTTCCTGCCCCCACTCCCCGGCCAGCTGGATGAGGGGTTGGGAGTCACCACAACATGAGGAACTGTATTAAAGGGTCACGGCATTAGGAAGGTTGAGAACCACTGTCCTAGATGTCTTCCTCCTGTCTGAAAGGCATAACATTTTAGTCACCTCGTAGTCAAGGTGTTTGAACATGACTTCCCATGGATGAAAACTTTCAAAATTATTTAAAAGCCACTGGTTTCCTAATTTGGTGCTTGTTTCTTTCATATTGGTTCTGATACTGCTCCCCTAACCAAGTAAGACAGTGATGACAAAACTTTTAGAGACTGAGTGCCCAAACTGCAACCCCAAACCCACTTATGTATAGTCAGGTAGTGGGTGGGTGTGGCGGCAGTTTCCTTCGCCACTCAGTTGAGGGGACAGGGGCATGTCCTTGTCAGATCATCTGGGACGAGTTTGAGGCTGTTACGCCTGATGAAGTGGACAGAGCTATTGGAGCTGTGAGTTCCGCCACCTGTTTGTTGGACCCGTGTCCCTCCTGGCTGGTTTCTGCCAGTAGGGAGGTGACACGTACCTGGATCCAGGAGATTGTCAACACTTCTTTGAGGGAGGGGTCCTTCCCGGCTCCTTTAAAGGAGGCACTTGTGCGCCCCCTCCTCAAGAAGCCTTCCCTGGATCCAATGATTTTGACCAACTATCGTCCGGTCTCCAACCTCCCCTTTGTGGGGAAAGTTGTTGAGAAGGTGGTGGCACTCCAGCTCCAGCGGTCTCTGAAGGAAGCCGATTATTTGGGCCCTCTGCAGTCGGGGTTCAGGCCCGGCTGCAGCACCAAAACTGCTTTGGTCGCTCTGATGGATTATTTCTAGCGGGCCCGGGATAGAGGCCAGTCCTCTATCCTGGTGCTTCTTGACCTCTCAGCGGCATTCGATACCATCGACCATGGTATCCTTCTGCACCGGCTGGAGGGATTGGGAGTGGGGGGCACCGTGTTGCGGTGGTTCTCCTCCTATCTCACTGGTCGGTCGCAGTCGGTGTTTGTGGGGGGTCAGAGGTCCACCTCTGGTCACTCCCATGTGGGGTGCCTCAGGGGTCGGTTCTCTCCCCACTACTTTTTAACATTTACATGAAGCCACTGGGTGAGATCATCCACTGGCACGGAGTGAGATACCATCAGTACGCTGATGATACTCAGCTGTACATTTCCACTCCTGGCCATATCAGTGAAGCGGTTGAGGTGATGTGCCATTGTCTGGAGGCTGTGAGGGTCTGGATTAAAGCTCAACCCGGACAAGACAGAGTGGCTGTGGGTGATGCCTCCCAAGGACATTTCAATCTGTCCTTCCATCACTCTGGGGGGTGAATCTATAGTCCCCTCGGAGAAGGTCCGCAACTTGGGAGTCCTCCTTGATCCACAGCTGACGTTGGATCATCACTTGTCGGCTGTGGTGAGGGGGGCATTTGCCCAGGTTCGCCTGGTGCACCAGTTGCGCCCTTACTTGGATCGGGAGTCTCTCCTCACAGTCACACATGCCCTTGTCACCTCGAGGATCGACTACTGCAACACTCTCTACATGGGGCTACCCTTGAAGAGTGTTCGGAGACTACAATTAGTGCAGAATGCAGCTGCGTGAGTTGTTGTGGGCCTGCCCCGTCGTGCCCACATTTCGTCAACTCTCCACATGCTGCATTGGCTGCCTATTGGTCTCCGAGCGTAATTCAAAGTGTTGGTTATTACCTATAAAGCCCTTTATGGCAAGGGACCAGGTTACTTACGGGATCGTCTTCTGCCACATACTTCCCTACGACCAGTGAGAGCACACAGGGTCAGCCTCCTCCGGGTCCCGTCAGCGAAACAATGTCGGCTGGCGGGCCCTAGGGGGAGGGCTTTCTCTGTTGTGGCGCCCACCCTCTGGAACCAACTGCCTCCTGAAGTCCGCGTTTCTCCCACACTCCTGGCCTTCCGTAAAAACCTTAAAACTTACCTCTGCCGGCAGGCCTGGGGATGATTGTGGATTGAATGGTGAATATGAGTGGGTATTAGTTTGTGTTTTAGATATTTTTATTTGGACTTGTATTGGAATTTGATGTTTTATATACATGTTGTTAGCCGCTCCGAGTCTCCGGAAAGGAATGGCATACAAGACCAAACAAACAAACAAACAAACAAACAAACAAACAAACAAACAAACAAACAAACAAACAAATAAACAAATAAATAAATAAATAAATAAATAAATAAATAAATAAATAAATAAATAAATAAATAAATAAATAAATAAATAAATAAAGTGGTTAGGAAAATTCCAAAAGCCATGTTCTGCACGCTTTTCCGAATTTGATTAATTGAAGAGAGGGTCAGATCGAGTTAACCACTTTCAGAATATCTTTCAGTGACTGGCTATTTTAGTTTCTATTTTCTTTTGCTGGGCCTTTGTAAATCTGGTTAATGTGCCAGTATCTGGGAATGAGGAAAGCCATATTTATGTAATCTTTTGGTCTTTATCCCATCTCATTGTTTAAATTTATCTTGGTCAGAATATAATAAATCTGTAATTAACTAGATTATTAAATCAATCTATAATTAAATAGTAATAATATTAACTATGCTAAGTTTTTACATAGCCAAAGATGTCCCAAGTTTTATTTTTTGTTAGAAAGTATTTCTTATTAAATGAATATTATATATATTACAATGCAAATATAAAGTTAATATTACCGTTGGATAATTTTGTGTAGAAAATCACTGTCTGAACTTTACTTATTAAACAAAAATAATTTATGTCAGTAAGTTTCAGAATATAGAAACAAATGCTTTCTACAAAAAATAATACTAATCTTAAAATTCTCATTAAACTCCCATCAGAAAGAAAACTGTTGGCTACAAACTACTATATCAACATACCTATGCATGTGGCATTTATAATTTCCTATGCACATATCTGTTATGTCTGGCCTCTCGCAGCTCATTAAAATCCACGTAAATATGTATTTAAGAGGTTTATTTAATACATTTCAAAAGGATTCATTTCAAAGCAAGCTGCTGGCATTATGTTGGCCTGAACGGCCAAATCAGATCTATTTACATTTAGATAAACAGGCTCTCCTCCTCCTACATCCCAATTAACTTACTCTTTCTTCATCACATTGTCCAAGATCTCATTATTCTTCGATAGGTTTTCAAAACACCAGAAAACTGAGTTCCAAAACACTGCCAAAGTTTTCAGCCCACTCCTTGATTAACGTTGCTCGTGACAAAAGCGTAGTCTTTCTTTCCCCTTCTAATATAGTGTCCGATACGTCACTTCCCCAATTACTTCCTTTTTCCAGTTAACTGACACCTTCGCTTATCAAACCTTCGGAACCTCGGATTAATCCATTTATCTTCTTGTTCTAAATCTGACTCATCATTTTGAGAATCTGATTCAGAATGCATACAAAGCTCTTCATTGTCTATCTCAGCTGCCGGGAGGGGAAACCACCCAGAGGGGCCTGGCTGCTGATCCTCGGCTGCCGGGAGGGACAAACACCCAGAGGGACCTGGCTGCTGATCCTCATCCTCTGATACTTCCCAAGCTGGTTCAGGGACACTCACAACAATATCCATGATCATTTAATAAAAGCTTGCGCCACTTTTCCCTTGATTTCAAATCTGTGAATTCATTCATGGCAAATGTTTCATTCAATTTAAAATACCATGTCAGTAGCTATTTTATTAAGACTCCATTTCTGCTTTTACAAACTGCAGATGTTGGTAAATAGAACAGAATGATGCAATAATTCCAAAATAATATAACTAACTATTTTAAGAAAATATCTCACATGAAAAGAAACCCATCATTTCATATCCTACTATCTATCTAAGCCTGTGGTAGAAGTAAGTATTCCTAAATAGAGCCAGTTTGGTCTAATGGTTAAGGCACCACGCTAGAAACTGGGAGATCTGTAGTTCAAGTCTAGCCTTAGCAATGCAAGCCAACTGGGTGACCTTGGGCAGTCACTTTTACTCAGGCCAAATCATCTCACAGGATTGTTGTTGTTGGGAAAATAGGAGGATGAAGTATTAGTTAGGCTTGCTGCCTTGAGTTGCTCATAAAAAATAATAAAAGTGGGATATTAGATGATAGATAGATAGATAGATAGATAGATAGATAGATAGATAGATAGACAGACAGACAGACAAGGAAGGAGGGAGGGAGGGAGGGAGGGAGGGAGGGAAGGAAGGTGGTCCCTTCCCTGATCAATCTGCCAGATCAGTGAACACATTCTAATATGGTACATTCATTACATAGAGCATTTAGCCTAGCTGAAAGAAAGGAGAAAGCGAAATAGAGATGAGGGAAGAGAGTGTATATAACAGGAGTCTTTAAAAATTTGAGATTATTGATCTTCTTAGGCCATAGCAGATGGCAGCATGTAGCCAAAGAAAGTGGCTCTGAAATCAACCTTGAATCTGGGGAATTAAGCTGTTTTCAAGTGCTTCAGGTGTTTTCCAGTCGCTCCCACTTGAATCATGGCTTAGGGCCTTGGGAGCTTAGCATCCACCCATTCTGAATCTGTTCTGCTAACCAACTGAGTGAACAGGAAGTACCTGCTGGAAATTGCCTCCTGTCAGGAAATACAATAGAAGTGGACTCCCCCCCGACTCAAGAATGAGTCACCCTTTTATGGCCTTCTGGAGAATAGTTAAAATCTGGACCGAATCGCACATGCGCGCGCGCACAACAACGCGAACCACGCATGCATGGCGCGATGGACTGAACCGCGCATGCGCGGCGTGCGCACGACAGCCCGAACTGCTCATGCACGACAGGCCGAATCGCGCATGCACGGCACGACGGGCCGAATCACGCATGTGCGGCACGACAGGCCGAAGTGCATGCGCGGCGCACACGACGGCCCGAATCACACATGCGCATCACGACGGGCCAAACCACGCATGCGGATGCGCGCGTGACGGCCCAAACTGCGCATGCGCGGCGCGATGAGCCGAATCGCACATGCGCGGCACACACGCGACGGCCCGAACTGCACATGCGCGGCACGATGGGCTGAATTGCGCACACGTGGCGTGCGTGCGACGGCCCAAACCATGCATGCGCAGCACGACGGGCCGAATCGTGTATGCGCGGTGCGCGCACGATGGCCCGAACCGCACATGAGTGGTGTGGCGGGCCGAATCACGCATGCGCGGCACGCGCACGATGGCCAAGGGGAAATGGGGAAAAAATGGGGGAAAAAATGGCGGACTGCCGTGTTTGGTGACCCCCGTGAAACGGTCGTTTGACCCCAAATGGGGTCGCAACCCACAGGTTGAGAACCGCTGATTTACAGATAGTTTTTGACCTATGACCAAAATTGACCCCAACATTTCTGTTGCTACATAAGTGAGACATGTTTTAAATTAATTTTATACTAGTAATGTAGTTGTTTAGTGAATCTTGTTTCCCCATTGACTTTGCTTGTCAGAAGGTCGCAAAAAGTGACCCCAGGACACTGCAATCATCATAAATATGAGCCAGTTGCCAAGCATCTGAGTTTTGATCATGTGAACATGGGGATGTACATGTGAAAAATGATCATAAGTTACTTATTCCAATGCCGTTGCAACTTTGAATGGTCACTAAATGAACTGTTGTAAGTCAAGGACTACTTGTAGAACTGTGGCATTTGCTTAAGGACCAGATTTATTTAATAACAACAATTTGCTTAATGACTACCTCAAAAACTATTATACTCATATTGGTGCCTTGACCTAGAACTATAATGACTTACAACTGGAAATGCCATCCCAATTGCAGTTATCAGATGAGAACTACCTGTAGATTTTTGACATATGATTTTCATATTTGGAATAGTGATAGGGATAATGTATACAGAGATGGAGATGGAGATAGCGATATATATCAAGAGATGAGATTCATAAATTGATTTTCTTTTCCTGTAATGATTGCTTTGATCTTTGTCAAAATGGGCCTTTACTCTGATCCACCATTCTGTTTCTCATGTGCTCACTAACATGGTGATAGTACAGAACAAGGAATAAGTTGCCTGAAAGAGGAGGAAAACTGAGTCACACATTTCATTATCTGAATATTATTAAAGCTTTTTGGCTGTTGAATTTTTTGTAATCTTCAATTGGGAAAAAATGATGCATTGTGTGGAAATCATTTTTGAATCAACATATCTCAAATAGATTAACTTAAAGAATGCTGTATCTGGTATCTATGTATCTATTTATGCTATAGATACTGTATCTATGCTATGCTGTATCTATGCTATTGCAGCTTCCCCGATAGTAAGACACCCCCGATTGTAAGACGTATCGGGGTTTTCAGGGGGTCGGCTAATATAAGCCGTACCACGAAAGTAAGACATATTACTCCTGCCCACTTCCGCCTCCTGCTTAAAATACTTAAATACTTAAAATACTTAAAATACTTAATATACTTAAAATACTTAAAATAAAACTGACAATTGTTTTCCAATCAATATAAGCCGTACCCCGAAAGTAAGACATAGTGGGGCTTTTGGGGATAAAAAGAAAGTGTGACCCTGTCTTGCTTTAGGGGAAACACGGTACCAGGAAAGTCAATAGGAAAGCTGACAGGAAGTCAGAAGTCATTCCTGCTCTCATTGCGTTTTGCCCACTGTGTTCATTCTGTTTCTCTATTTATCACAAAATCATGACTCAATAGGTCACAGGTTGTCTAGTATAAACCAATAAACAATATAGAGACTACCTAGGAACCTAATCACAACCACAACACTGAACAGGACAAATACAGGTAGGATGTTGTGATCTTCGTTTAGTCTAAAATGCAAAAACATTCCTAATTTTTCCAATAGGTATCAGAACATTTTTGCTTAAATTCCTGAACAGTGAATGCCAGTAGCTTCTGAAGTTGTGGTTATATTAAAAGGCAGGGGGGATCAAGGCAAGTGACAGGAGTTTTGTTAATGAAAACTTTTACCACAAAACACGAACATTTCAGGACTATAATAAAAAATTAGACAGCTCTACTGCATTCAATTACCTTATCTGGTTTTTCATAATGTTAATCAGCAGAATTCATCAGTGTCTACCACATCAAGTCTAAAACCTATTGCATTTTCAGACAAATCCAAGTTTACATTAAAACTCGGGGTGATTGCATTATATTGTATCACCTATGCATAGCCATTCAGAGAATTAATGGATAGCCTGAAGCAATTCATTATCTCTAATCTCCATCACAAGGGTACTGGGGAAACTATCAAATAAGAACTGTGTACTATTCTGCCTGCCAACTTGCCGGATAATTTTTTTAATAATAAGTTATGTTTATTTCACAAATAAGAGTATTTTGACAATCTTGCAGTCCCATGTAAATATAAAATACTGCTGGAGGAGTTTTAGGAACTGTAATCTCCATTTGAACCTGAGCAATGGTTGGTTGCTAATGCCCACTAGACCAGAGGTCCCCAAACTTTTGGGCACCAGGGACTGGTTCCATGGAGAGGTTTTTCTGTGGACCGGAGGGTGTGTGGTTTTGTGGGCTGCCTGTATCCTGCGGAAGGGGCTTTGCTTGTTTGTGTAGACCAGTTACTGGCATCTGCGGCCCAGTACCAGTCCATGGACCGGGAGCTGGGGACCCTTGCACTAAGCAAAAATATTCCTGATTCAAAATGGATTCTTTCAGAAACTCATTTTTGCTTGCAGTTTTGTAAATGTAGCTGAAGGTTGCTCAGTTAAGACTGGGCCCCCTAAGTGATTCCAGTTTAACAGAATAATAGAATAACAGAGTTGGAAGGGACCTGGGAGATTGTCTAGTCCAACCCCCTGCTCAAGCAGGAGACCCTATACCATTTCAGAAAAGTGGCTTTCCAGTCTCTTCTTAACAGCCTGCACTGATGAAGCATACACAACTTCTGAATGCAAGCTGTTCCATTGATTAATTGTTCTCACTGTTAGGAAATTTCTTCTTAGTTCTAAGGTTGCTTCTCTCCTTGATTAGTTTCCATCCATTGCTTCTTGCCTTGCCTTCTGGCACATTGGAAAATAGTCCTTCTTTTCACTAGACTAGCCATACCCAATTCTTGCAACTATTCTTCATATGTTTTAGCCTCCAGGCCCATAATCATGTTTGTTGCTCTTCTCTGCAGTCTTTCCAAAGTCTCAACATCTTTTTTTTATAATGTGGTGACCAAAACTGGATTGTCCCATCTAAACTCAATGTAATTGGATTTAGATTGCCCCATAAAGTCTTCTTTGTTAATTCCATGCCTTTGTCTGCATTTGTAGACCTTTTCTGATAGTCTGATGATTAGAACTACCCTTACAAACAGTTGTTGAATTTATCATTTTCACTTCTATTGTCAGATAGGAAAATGACAAATGAATGGTGTTGTTTTTAACAGGGTGAGATTTCACAATACCATCATTGGTACTGAAAGACCATGTTGATTTTAGGTATGGAATACGTAATGGACTGAAACAACTTGATGTTCTTCACTGTTTCACAGGGATAATTTATATTTTGTCTTCTTATAAGACAAGTCAAAGCCTTGTTGGAACTTTATGAATGATCTGATCTTTTCAAAATTGCAACAGCTGTTAGCTACTGGAAGGCAGGAAGGAAGGAAAGAAAGATTTTCTTTCTAGTCTTCCTAGTACAATATTTTTATTATAAGAAGACAAGTTTTAAAATACTCTAAAATATTTACCTTGGCTGAAAAGAGAACATGGCGGGGAGGGCATCAGATTTTTTGAATTCAGTTTTTTTTTCTGTTCTAATCTATACTTCCTGTTGGGCTACCCTGGGATTGAGAATTCCCCAGTACATGAAAAACTAAAACTAAAAGTTGGTGACAAAGAAAAGAGGTTTCAATGTGGATACTCAAGCCTTATGGCTGGAGTGTTTTCATCTCTAGAGGACAATTTGAATAATTCTATGATCTTTGGAATGTCCCTTTCATTATGATGAGCAAAATAAAGTTCCCATCTTGTTTTCATTTTCTTATTTTCCAGGTTATCTTTAGTCTCTTTGGCACATGCAGAAGCTGTGAAATGTAGCCTTCTAGCTTTTAGGAGTTTTTGGTGAAGAATGCTATGAAGAGATGCAAGTCAAAGCTCTCCTTTCAAACTTACCAGCAGTAGATTCTGATTTGAGCTGACAGCTAGGGAAGACTGTTTTTCCAGCCTTCTCAAAGCTAGAAGAGGCTTTTACAAGTGACAAGGTAATTGACACAGGATTGAAGAAACTTTGAAGCAACAATCAGTGCTTCATCAAGTCAAATTGCATTGACTTTTTGCTTCAGTGAAAAGAATATTGACACTTTCACAGCAGAAATCTCCCACCATGGGGTATCTAAGTGACCTCACACAAACTTACCTATTCCAAAGAAAAATCTTGAAGAGAAATCTATGGCCTCTAGCTATTGGGGCAGACATGTCAAACTCACGACGTCACATGGTGTCGTGCAACATATCGGAGCTTTTTTGCCATTGCCAGCAATGGGGTGGGCGTGGCTCCAGTATGATGAAACTGGCCCAGGGGCCGGCAGTTTGACACCCCTGCATTAGGGGGCTATAGATGACATCATCTCTGACCATTAGCCACAAGAGCTGAGACTGATGTCATTTGGACTTCTGAAATCATTAGGTATCTATTCTAAACTCTGATGGGGCCAAAATGATTAAATATGTTTTATGACATCAGAACACAGCCTTCCCCCTTTTGTACATGTATCAAGACATCACAGTCAAGTACTAAGGATCAGAGATTGCATTATAGTGCTTTAATGCATCTTTGTTCTTTGTACAGCAACTAAACAAGACAGATACAGACTTCAATGGATAATTAGGACTGCAGAAAAAACAACTGCAACCAGCCTACCTTGCATTGAGGACCTGTATATTATACAGGTCAGAAGGAGGGCTGAGAAAATATTGACAGTCCCCTAACATCCTGGACATAAACTGTTTCAACTCCTCCCCTCAGAACGCTACTATAGGGTATTGCATGCCAAAACAACTAGACAAAAAGACAGTCTCCCCCCTTGCCCCCCCATTTCACAATTGCTAAACACCCAATTCCCATAGCATTGTCTTATGCTTAAATATATTTACCCATGTAGTAGGACTATATTGCTATTATCTTTCTCATCTTTCCACATGGAAAGATGAGAAAGATAATTCCATGTGTGAATTCACATGTGGCCAATAAAGTGTTCTGTTCTGTTCTGTTCTCTTTTGCCTTGTAAGCATGCTGTGTCTGGAAGGACTAAGGAGAAAAATAGATTTGCCTCAATGTGAGATTTTAAGGAAACATTTAGAAACCTATTGTAAATGTTGAGAAAATTCATAAACATCCACAAGGAGATGGATATCGATGTAGGGTTGAACAGATCTGTCCATTTCAGTCTTGTTCGGTTTCTTGTGTTGCTTTCACCCTATACTCACTGATAAAAAAATAATACAAATCCATCCATTTGTATCCTGATCTTTATTGCTGAAAAATAATATGAAAAATATCCTTGTATAACAAACAAGACTAAGCAGGTTTCAAAGGTGTTATCACTCACAAAAGTGTAAACATTCTACCAAACCAGAAAAGGAATATTGATAAATTCCTCCTCGTTCCTCTAGTTTTGCTATTAAAGTTTGGGTTGCTCTGATCTTAAAACTTGTTTCAAGAGAAACAGAAAACGCTTTCCTTCCCTTCTTAGATATCCAGTTCTTATTTACAAAATATTTAAAGATGCAGGGATATAAACTGGCATCCACACTATCATAACTATGTCAGTCCTTGTCTTCATTATTTTCAATGAAAAAACAAGCTAAGAATTATTTTTTGACACATAAATCTTTTATCAATCAAATGTATAACTGTTGTCACTGTTTCATACAGCTGCTGTGCACATAGTTATTCACAAACAGCTATATTGCTTTCTGTAAACCAGGCTTCAACACTTTAAATAAAATAGTTTTCTTTTCAGTTTTATTCCAGCATTGTTCATGTAGACAAGAAGGACAAGTAGAGTTATTGCAATAAAATAATTTACTTATTGTTATAATGAGTGTGACAAAAGATACAGCTTCTTTTTCACAATGTGATATTAACAATTAATAAACTGGGTTACTCTTCATATCATAGTTTATGGGATTTTAGATGTTATTTTAGGACCTTCAAGTTTATGTTGATTCCTGGCAATCTTCTTGACAAGATTTCAAGAGCAGATGGCCAATGCCTTCTTCCTAGGGCTGAGAGAGTGTCTAGCCCAAGGTCACCCAGCTGTCTTTGTGCCTAAAGAGTGATTACAACTCCCATCTCCCACTTTTTAGCCTTTTGCCTAAACCACCACACCAAGCTAGCTCTTTAGATAAATGCAAATTTTTTTTTGTTTAAAGTGATTCAAATCAAACTGGCTTAATCAACGTTTAAATGAATAGACTCAAATGCAATCCAATGGGGCCTACGTCAACTTATAGGACATTGATCTATTTTTTTGGTAAAGCACGCATTTCTTTAAAATGGTGATCATGGGTAAAGGATACAATTTTCTTGTAATTACAATTCTAAAATAATGCATAATAAAATATTTGTAAGATGGGAGTCACAGCCACTGAATACAGTTCCAGTTCCTGTCAAAAAAAGAAAAGTAGAAAAAGACAAATATGTACTGAGTGGATACCTAGCATTATAGATGAAATGATACTGTATGTATTGAAGATTGAAATTTGAACAGAGGAGTTGCAAAAAAAACCCCAAAGTCTTTCTGGTGAAGGTTGCCTGATCTAATACCACTTAATTGTTTCAGTGTTTGAATTCAATGCCATTCATTAAGTTTTTGGGTTTCTTCACCAGAACTGAAGTTCTCAGTACTGTAATTTTGTCTATCTCCTGTACATCATCATCATCATCATCATCATCATCATCATCATCATCATCATCATCCATTCTTGGTGGAATTTACTGTGATTTGAGGGTTTTTTCTTAAAGTATAGAATGGATTACAAAAGATAGCTGACTGTTGATGAGTTTGACAATGATACCAATATGGAATTACAAAAAAATATTATTAATAAATATTAATTTGCATCTTACTTACCCTTATTTATTTGGATTGGATTGCTTGGAGCTTTATGTTTTTGGATGAGGTTTATATATTTTTTATTGTTTTTCTTACTGTAAACTGCTTTGGAAGTCTCTTGAAAAAAACAGGAACAAAAATAACTTAAAAGAAGCTCTATAGAAACCGAGTTAATTTGCTTCTGACATTTTAATCACAATGTCAGAAGTACTTATATTATCTGAGTGCTCAAACTGAAAAGCCCCTAGAATTTTATATTCTTCAGTATCTAGTACTTAAAGTAAAATAGTACTTAAATATTCAGGAGCAGTCTAAGTATATGCAATTAAACAATGTGTAGCTTTCTGCTAGAAACTTGCCTTGAATTATTTTACAAAAAATATGTTCACTTATTTATTGTAGTAATTAAAATTAAGGGTAGAAAAATAGAAAATAGGCTTTGTGTATAATTTCTCTTTGATCTCTTCTATTGCAAATACCCTCAATTACATTTCAAATGGAGTAGATGGCAGCCCTTATTACTATTCCTATTAATCTTAGTATTGTTCATGTGGGGAGAAGACTATTAAACACTTGTCTTCTTTACAATAGGGATCTTACATCTATACATCTTTGCTTTTGAGAGGAGCAATCTTCCAAAGAAAAAGCAGGTAGTTGTTATAAAGAGTGGGAGCAGTGCATTAGTATGCCACATAAAGTAATAAAGGAAAATACACTACATTGTGGCTGAGATTATAATATTCTAAGGAGCTCCATAAAGAGAGCTACTAGTTAAGGCTATAAACTGGAAACTAAAAGACTGTGAGTTCTAATCCCTTAATTCTAATGTTATTTTGTTTGCACTTCAGAACAAAATTTTTAATTCATTGAACAATTTCATTTATGCATATTAAATAATGTTAACTCCATTCTTAATCAAAAGATTTAGAAGAGTAAACATTATTTTACCTAATGTGAAATGATGCGATGTGAGGGGTGTCACTATTGACAAGCGTCTTCCTGAACAACCACACACATGTCACCACAAGAAAACAAGAATAGTAGAACTTCTGAAAACGATCTCCAATATTGAGTGTACTATTATATCAGGACATAAATGGTTGAAAGTTTTTTTTTTAATGCTACAATGAATTTTATGTAGTTTTCAGTTAGTATTTTGTATAAGAGAGCTGATACTAAGTAAATCAAAAAGGCAAATGTGGGATATTATTCAATTTTAAGCATATGAACCTCAGTGTGTTTTAGCAGAAACACATCATAGTATATTTTTTCCTTGGCAATATATCACTAGCTTTCTAGGGAGGTTGTTTATGAATTGCTGCATCCATAATTTCTAGTGTGAAGGAAATGGTTTATCTATTATAGAAGATGCTAATAAAATTCACAGTAATTTACACTTTCAGTAAATAATTAACAGGTATAGTAACACTTCAACTTAGATTGTCTTTGTGAAACTGTGAAAACTATTTGAATTTGCAGTGAGAATGAAATGGATTAAAAATTCAATTATGTCAACAGATCTGAGAATCCTTGCTAAGTAATATTTTCACTTTTTAAAAAAATCACTGAGATGTAGCATGACAAAAAAAAGACAAGATATGAAGTCAGGGGTAGACATTTTATGCGATAGAACAAATTAGTTATAGTTTCAGTATAACATTCTTACAGATTTTGAGAAAAAAAAGTAAATAAGAAATTCTGAGGCTCCTGGGGCACATTAAGTAATTAAAGGTCTGGAACACTTTTAGAGTTTGATGCATCATTGAATATGTCCAGTTATCTTCAGTTATCTTCTGACAGTAACAAAACTCCATTGTTTTGCCCCGGTACTATTTCTTTTTCTGCTCCCTCCCTCTTATAATCTAAGTTGATTTTATAAAAAAAGAAAACATTTTCAAGATTCTCAAGCATGATTTTTTTTTTTTGCAGAAATTTAAAATCACAATTTCAACTTCAGCTAATGGACAGGTAAAAGCTAATCTGTCTTCTGCTATTGATTAAAAATAATGATAGAAAATACGCCCACACAATCAGGAAAAAGGGTCTTGTATTTCTCCTTTTGAAAGAAGCCATCAAGTTTTGTTAGTACTTGAAAAAATATCATTTAAAAATAAATGAAAGAAAAGGTTGGGTTGGGTTTGATGAATGATGAGTTGAACATTGCTATTTTGAATAGTTTTGAGCCACCTAGTAAACACTTGCTCAAAAAAACTAACACTAATATTTTGTCATGATAATATTTAACTTAGTATCTGAATAATAGAAATTAAATGTATTGTGAAGACTATGTGAGATTCCTGCTCTTAAATTACAATTTACTGAATGCTATTTTTTATATCTATCAAAATATGAATAGATAACAGAATCCTTTACATTCTTCAAAATGCAAACGTTATGACTCCTGACTAAATTGTTTTTGTGTGTAATTTTGAAGAAAACTATGTTTATGCCTTGTTACTACATTTATATGAACAAAATGTTCTTTGTTTGTCAATGTAACACATTCCAAATAGCTACAGTCTAGTGATATCATTCTCACCTGATATGATATGTAAGAAAATAATAATCATAATAATAATGATCTAAACCATCTGATCACAGTGAAAAACAGCATGAATAAATGGGAAAATTTCTGCATCAGTAAGCACTGAAGTCCAATTATAATTCACAGTGCTTTTAATGATATATAGCATCTGTATCTTCCATCATGCTGGTTGCTTTAAATTAATCAGCAGAAATGTCCTTGAAAAATGCAAATTGTGAATCTCCTGTCATCAGCATCCCATCCTGACATCTTCACTCAAGATTTTCCATGTTACTAATCTGGCACCTTAATCCAAAACAGTATAAAGGTAAACCACTTAATATGTTGAGGAGGAAGGATTAAACATCTGTTCTTTAAAAAATGTTTCTTCTAAAAGCATTCAAAGATTCCCCTGAATGGCATCTATGTGGCATGAAAGAATAGGTCAATCCATCTTCAGTTCTGTGTTTCTAATTCACAATAATATGTTCAGGTAGCACCACTACTCTGTGAGCTGCACTGGTTCCTTATGGGCTAATTAAAAATGGTGGTTATCATTTATAGAGTCCTTTCTGGCCTATGGCTGGGTTATTTGTGGCACTGCCCTTCTCTGATTCTTTCTGTCCCTCCCCCCAAGATACTGCAAAGTGATCATGTTTCATGTTCCCTCTTTGAAGCTGAAATTGTGATTTTAAACTTCTGCAAAAAAAAGTTATCTCAGTTACCTTATTTTTTTCTGCATTAATCCTGTGTAAGCCACCCACAATTGAAAAGATAGATGGCTATATATATTAATTAAATAAACAAGACAATAGTTAAGTTGGTTGTTCCTGGCTATTCTTACCAGGCCTATATAATACAGTGGAGTCTCCAAGTGATCATGACACTGAACACCATTCACAGCGCAATATTTAATTTAAGTTAATGGGATTATACTCAAATTTTAGAACTATTTCCAATACAAGGACCTGAAGTGTGGAACTATAGATGTCTCTAATTTTCTGTTCATATTTTTATAGTTATCATTTTAACATTCTAACATTCAAGCTCTATTGATTTTCATCATATAAGCAGATCCAAACCACATCATATTACATAAATTATATAACTGCTGTTGCACTTTAAAAAATAATTCAATTCTGCCCAGCTTTAAATTAATGAAAAAATGTAATATCCTAAACTCAAGTTTCTCATCTTTCTTATTCAAACCATAATTACAGTTTTAATGTACTAATATAATTTTTTCTAGTTCTATAAATCGAAAAGATTAGCACACTTGAACACATCTGTTATATTTTCGTCTAAGAGTCAGTATTGAAATATAAATCTTTTACTGTTAACCATTTCCTAACGTTATTATTCTATCATCAATATATCTCAAAAATATTCCAATAATTCCTGACACAAACATGGATGCTCACTCCCAAGTTAACCCATTAAAATGTATAAATTTGAAATTGCACTAGAATGTGTTCTAGTTGTACCAGAATGTGGTATTGTGAAAACTCTAGAATAAATTATTTATAAATAAACAATTATCCTGAAGGTTTGTTAGAATTCTGGCGGCATTAGCATAGAACTGGAGGTTCTTGACTTCAAAATATGGCTAAATCAGCCAAATATTTCCTGTAGAGACATTACCACCTGAACACAGTTCTGAAGAAGAAAACATCAGCTATTCCTATGCAACATCTGGACCAGAGAATATATATGTAACTTCCCTGAAGCTTTGAAAATGCTGATGTTTTTGTCATAGTTCTGCTTTTAGAACAGGTAAACTGAAAACAAGGCTTCTTGAAAAGTCTCAATTCTTAAATGAATAAGAATGGATTTTAGGGTGATTTAGCAAAGTTCTAATAACAGTGAACTATACTTGGCAGTTTCTCTTTGCCCGACCTACTATCATCTGGTCTTGTGTCTTTATTCTTGAGTCCTCAACTCTTTAAACTTAGCATGCTTCATCTTTTACTTTATTTCACTGCTTTGAATAATAACTGGACTGAAGAGTTCTTCAGTTCATCTTTTTCTATTTCATCATGACATTCTGACTTGATGGCATTAATTACCCTGGAGTACTCTAGATTGCTGGAGTTGGTTCTTATCTAGTATTTGATAGTCTTCCTGGATGAGATCCTTGAGCAGAAGTATCAATATCATCTGTGATAAGCTACATGATGTATGTGTCAAGCTATGATACCTACTGTCTTTAGGACCTAATAAAGTCTACATTAGAGAATGAAATGTCTCTGGTGTTTTGCTTCATTGGCTTTTCAGCCAGAAATTGAAAGTATGCTTTCTTTATTCTTCCAAGTTAAAATGATGATAAATGTGACATTCTCCTGAATATATGAAAATAGAATATACAGTCCACCTTCCCTTAAATTCCTAGAGAGAGATACAGAGTCACATCTCAACGTACACATGTATGAAGTTTTACATTATTTCTACTCATTCATTATTTCTCTAAATAATGAACATCCTTCCTGTTTACCAGGAAGAAATATGCTGTATGATTACTTTCATCCTATTTAGGACTCTTCAGCTATATGTTAGCTACATATTATTCTAGGGGCTTCAAACTCTCATCCAGGAATTGAAATTACATGTGTTTTCAGTTTAGATTACTATGTGCAGTGCATTAACTTAAGAAATTATCTGGGACCTTATGTTCTGCAGTGTGGCAGATGTTGTACTCTTCCTCTATGTATTATCCTCATTATCCTTAAGTATAGGACATGGTTGGTTCAGAAAAGCAGTTTGTCAATTCTATTCCAAACAAGTACAAGATTATTTGCAGTTGTGACCTAGCTAACAATGTGTTCATAGATATTTTATTAATTAGATATTGACTAATGTTACCATCTGATGTTGTCACATTCTTTGGTTGCAGATTATCGTTTCAGTTTTTTCTGGTCATACATAGTTTGATTTGTTTTTACTCTAAATGTTACAAACTTGCTTATTCAAATGACTTCTGTAGCCATCACAAAATTCATAGTAATCCTTAATACTAACAATTTATGCTAGATTACCACCGTCCTTATGCCTCGTATAATCTTAGCATTGATCCATGATACTCTACTTGGATAAGTGATGGCAACCTAATTGCAAGGTAGTTTATGATTAGGAGCATGTCAAGTTAATACTACAGACATTATGCCATTGGGATATTTGTATATATTGTATATATTCAAGTAGAAGAGATTGTCTGAGTATTTTGTCTATCTGCTGCTCCCTCTGCAGAAGAGATGCACATCAATTGTTGGTTCTTAATGCTGTTGCCTCAATCTATAATCAAAAAGGAGAAGAGACTCTAGTCTTATGTTCTGTTATCACCTACTTTAACTGCAATATTTCCTGTCTCAGCATTGATTTTCTTTAATATGGAATCAGTGATACACCCAATGACAAGTTGGTTATTAAAATGGCAAAGAGAGACACTATTCTTGTTTTCTCTGAGAAAAGAACAGACCTTTCTGCTGAAGTGGAAAGTAAAGTCATCAGCCAGTTTTTTCTTTTTTTTAGGACAGATAAAGAAAATAAAATGCTAATGATACATCCACCACAAATGAAATTATCATTTAAATAGAATAAAAATAAAATAAAATATTTGGAAACATTTTATGGAGAATAGCTTCATGGGAGATGAGATCTATATGTATGGGGAGAGGTGAAAAGGCTGCTTTCTATAGGACTAAGAATCAAATAGCTTATTACTTCAATTGTGCAGCAGGAATGGATGGACAATTAAACATTTGACAAATCTTCTCCCTGACTTTATGAAAGTCCTACAAGAATAAAACAGCCTTTAATCATGTCAGTGGAGTCTACCACTCTCTCTCTCTCTCTCTCTCTCTCTCTCTCTCTCTCTCTCTCTCTCTCTCTCTCTCTCTCTCTCTCTCTCTCTCTCTCTCTCTCTCTCTCTCTCTCTCTCTCTCTCTTGCTTTTATAAATGTGATATGATAGTATGTGAGATGATAGGCTTTAATCGCAGACTCTTGGGGAATAAGAGTTATTAAATAAAGTGTTAGCTTAGGGCAGATAAGCATGCATTAAGATTGGGGTTTTAATTTATAAATAATTTCAACAACACATGCTGTTCTGTGCCGTAGGGGTGACAAATTTAATTTATTGTAGTGATTCTGTCCTTTATGCTTGTTCAGCTGGTGATGAAAATGGGGAGGGTCAAAAGCATAATACATGTTAAATTACTCTCCCATGTGAATTTTCACTGAAATAAATGGAGCTTTCAACATTTCTGCCAAAAATTCCCTTGGATAGAAGTTTTCCAATTTGCACCACCAACTTTGCTCTAGCTCCAAATATCACTGATATTGTTTTCTTTAAAAAAAGTATATTTTTTATAATTTTGAAAAAAATTACAATAGTTAAAAACTAATACAAATTAAACTTAAGAGAAAGAAAATAGAATGTGTTGCAAGCGAGCTAGGAAGGTCAGACATGGCAATCACATGACCCCAGGACCTGGCAACCATTGCAAATACATGCTAGTTGCCAAGGATCCAAATTTTGGTCATATGACCATAGGGATGTTGTGACAGTCATAAGTGTGAAGACCGGGTTGTAAGTCACTTTAAAAAAAAACAACAACTGTTGTAACTTTGAACAGTTGCTAAATGAATGATTGTTAAGTTGAGGGTTATATGTACAGTAGGTTAAATTAATATTTCTTCATCCCACGTCTCATCCCTTATCTATAAACAAATCAACAAAAAACATCAATTTTTCAATCCCAGTACCAGCAAAAAGTCCATAAAAGGTTACCAGAAATTTTGCAAAAATGTCTTCTTTTAATCTTGATCAAATAAATCAACTTCTATTCCTTCCTTTTATTTCCTAATCTTTAATTAAATGAAATGTTGTTGTAGGGTTTGATATTTTTTATTCAATTCTTTGTTATCCCATCGCATAGATTTCTTCAACTCTTTAACAAGACTCTTTTGTAGATTCAGTAACAAAACACTTTTCATGTTGTTCTCTTGGTTTATCATTTGTATTCCCTTTTAATATTTAAAACTTCAGCCGGTTTCTTTTGTTTATTCAGTAAAAGCACTGGTTCTCAGCAAACATTCAATAGTCTCCGTTAGAATAAGGTTGAGCATCTATATATACCTGCATAAACAATAAACTAAATAGACAAATGTGCTAAATAGAAGCAAACTTTCTATTTGTTGATCCTACTTTGTTGACTTCTTCAGCAGGACAATGCCTATGATTATTCATTAATCTTCTTGTATTAATGAATTATTATTAAGATTATTATAATCATTATATTACAATAGCTGTTCTTTTACAGAACCATTATAGAAAAATGCAGTTTTCTCTGCCAGGAAACATATTTAAACCATACTCTGTGTATCTCTTCAGTGGCAGATTCTGAAATCTATAATGGAATTTTGCTACAAAATTGTCTGTTAGTAGCTTAGGGAATTCTTACTGATATATGTTCATGGATTATTATTTTTTTTAAATGTCTGGTTATCCCTGTATTTTCTGTTGAGAGGATATTTCTTCTAGCAACTAGTCACTGGTTTTTAAACATTTGCAATATTCCTTTTTGTCAGTTTATATTTCTCAGTCCATTCCAATTTCAATGATTGTTATTATGTCCAAAATTTTATAATGTAGATTGATTTTTTGTGTGTGTGTTTTGCCTTCCATGTCTCTCTAGAACAAAATCCCAGTTTAGGAGGATAGCAATTCTCCTAAAATTACCACCAAAACTTTAAATTTTGAATGAAAATATACTTCGAAAATAGTTACTTCGTCTTCTATAACACAATGTGTTTTATTATGAGTTTAGGTGGCCATGCTACTTTAAAAAATATGTGGCTTTTTACAGCTGATCTGTGGGGCGATCAACTGCCATGCAACATATAAATAAATAATATATACGATTGTCAAAAGCATTATTTTTCCTGCAGTGGTCTGAATAACAGCTGCCCAGTTGAGGCATATAGGCAATTATAGAGAAAGTGTAGGTAGGTGAATGGGACTTTATTTATTTATTTATTTACTTTACTTATTAATCATATATTAATCATATATTAATCATTAATATATATATATATTCCCTCCTCATCCTTATAGGTATATCTTCTTCAACCTCAGGCCTTCTACCACATTCCTTACCTAGATTCTGTCTGCTTAATGACCCATGAGATTTCTTAATGAACACAATCAGAAATCATTGAGTGACCTGGTCACGTGACATCTTTCTTAATAATTGCTTTGCTCAGCAGCCAAGATTCAAATTCCAGTTGTGATCAGAAGTCAAGGACTACTTGTAGATGAAACTGGTTCCCACTAGGATGTTTAGTCTATGTCTAAAGTTAAGCATAGATCTTGCTATGTGAATAAAAATATTAAAATACTGTCACATTTTCTTGAAGCATGCCTCAGAAACTGAAATTGATAATCAGGTTATCTGGTAAAGGACTTGGAAAAATCTAATGAAAACTATCTTCCTTTGATGACTCGGTCATTCTTCAGGGTTTAATGTCTCCCCAGGTAAAAATATGACTGTTCATTTTCTGCTCAAAAATGCTTTTATTTTATAGTGGAGATAATATTATGGCAAGCAATATTTTAAATAAGGCCAACACATGGTAACAAGTAGTTCAATTAGCATGAATTAATTGGGCCTATGGGAATAGAAGTATTTGGCTATTGCTTATACCTTGTAACATCCTACAAATGATGTGAAAATTATAAATTCTTCATAATAGTATAAAACTATAAACAGGACATCATTTTCTAAGCTATATGAGGTCAACCAAAGTTCTTAGGACACTATAAATCGTTTCAGTCTTTCATTAACTTTTATTTAAACTTTAAATAAAAGAAAGGATCCTAAACAAATGTTAGTAGATTGGTTCTAGTAGGAACAATGTCAGTCTATTTTTTCTTCTTCTTTTTCTGTACTTCAACTTTTCTTCAAAAAAAAAAAAATCCAAATCTTTACTTTTATGTCATACTATAATGCTACTGCTTCAGGTAGGACTCCAAGGTGGAGACAGGACTTAGTTTTTTTTAAAAAAAGTTTCAGAAATATAATATCATGAATTCTGTAGTAAAGTTTTCTTTGGTCTTGTTTTGTTGGCCATAATTTAGCATGTTCACCAGTAGATGACAATGGCACTTGCCATTAAACATGCTAATTTCAGTACAGATCTGCAGGCAGAGGGTTTTGAGAAATGCCACCTGTCCAGACACTTTGATCATCCTTGGATGCTTTTCCATCCCTTCCCAATGAAGGTAGGAAAGTGATTTCAGAGAGAGAGAGCTTCTAGAATTAGAGTGCCATCTTGTGGAATGTTCTCAACATGGAGAGACATCTGGCATCTACACTGATGCCTTTCCAGTGCTGTCTAAGACTTTCCCCTTCTCTTCTTATAGTTAATTCCAGTTTTATTTATTTATTTATTAAATTTCTATGCCGCCCTTCTCCTGGGACCCAGGGCGGCTTACAGCAATAATGCAATAACAGATAAGAAATTTAACAATAACAATTAACCATTTAATCTAAAAACACATTTCATTTAATCTAAAACACATTCATACAACATACAATCAGAATCAAGATACAATCAGTGATGGGGAAACATTCCTAGGCCCAGGGGCAGAGTACATTTCATACGCCCCAAACCTGTCGGCATAGATGAGTCTTCAGTAATTTCTGGAAAACTAGGAGGGAGGAAGCAGTGCGAACCTCTGTGGGAAGCTGGTTCCAGAGGACTGGGGCAACAAGGGAGAAGGCCCTTGCCCTAGATCCCATCAGATGACACTTCCTAGTAGACGGGACCCGTAGGAGGCCAAACCTATGTGCCCTAACCAGTCGCTGGGATTCATGAGGCAGAAGACGATCCCGCAAGTAACCTGGTCCATTGCCATAAAGGGCTTTATAGGTCATAACTAACACTTTGAATTGTGTTCGGAGATCAATTGGTAGCCATGCAGCTCACGGCATTATATGGGAACAGCGGTTGCTATTTTTAGCTCTCCCAATGTATTCTGTTTTCTATTGTATTCTATTTTCACTGCCTAAGTGAAACATTTCTCATGTTTTAAATTGTCTTACAACATTGTCAGTTAGTTTTAAGAAGGCACAAAAACATAAAATGTATAAGGAAGCTCTCTCTCTCTCTCTCTTTACATATGCCCTGTCTTACATATGCATCAGACGAGTTGTTTATCTGATTTGATTCATATTTTATCTATATAGGTAGTCCTCGATCTATGGCCACAATTCAGCCCAAAATTTCCATTGCTAAGCAAGTCAGCTGTTAAGTGAGTCACACCAAATTTTACAAACTTTTTGTCTTAGGTGTTACGCAAATCCTGCAGTTGTTAAGTGAATCTGGCTTTCCCCATTGACTTTTCCATTTGGAAGCTGGCTGGGATGGTTACAAATGGTGATCACATGATCCTGGGACAGTGCAACTGTCACAAGTATATGCCAGTTTCCAAGAGGCAAAATTTTGATCACAAGACTGTGGGGATGCTGCAATAGTCGTAAGTGTGAAAAAGGGTCATAGGTTCCTTTTTTCAGTGCTGTTATAACTTTGAACAGTCACTAAACAAGTTACTATAAGTCAAGGGCTACCTCTATTACATTAAGTCTAATGTAACTATGATAAACAATATCAAAGGAAGATGAGGATAAAAAATGTAGAATGGAGAAGGATGGCGATGAGGATGCACTTTTGTTCGTTTGTTTGTTTGTTTATCACATTTCTGTGCCACCCACCTCCATCAAAGAGGGACTCTGGACAATGTACAAAAATGTTAAAATATAAACTATATATATAAGAGTTTTTAAAAACTAAAAAAATAAGAGATAGCAAGATATTAATGTTAACTAAAAGGTAAAAAAAGGGAAGGCCTTTTAAAACTAGCGCTTGGAAATCTTTTGCCTTTTCAGCTATCATTGATATAACAGAATTTATTGATGTTTCTTTCTCCAATTGGGAAGAAGGGTCAATAAAGCATCTTCAAGGATCCTGTGTGCAATATTATAGGAATCTGGTTGATAAAGGTTGTTTGGATCCATTCTAAGTTAGGTTCCAGTTTGTCAGGTCAAGTTGAGTTGACTGATGCATGGTCTTATCCTATTATTAGGGGATTATTTGATCCTGACAGGAACTGTAAACCTGCCAGCCTGCTAGTTAAATACCTGCCCCTCCTAATTGATTAACGTATCCCAGGACCTGTGGTTGGGTCCATGAAATGGTGACATTCTTCTTGAGTGAAGTTGTCTGGGTGGCACTTGAAGGTGGTGATACATCTTTTGTCTACTATTTGTTCAGTCTACAACCTTTCCTAGGAAGGTTGTTGAGAAGGTGTGTAGGCTGCAGCTTAGAGGGTTCTGCAAGAAACAGATTATTTGGACTCATTTCAGACATATTATCCGTTTTATGCAAAGCCTGTGCTAAGTATTCTTAAAAGTGTATTCTCAAATATTTCCAAAGGAGAAATAGTTGAAGCACAAGAATATATTGGATGCAGTCAAATAAATTACACAATTAGAACAAGTACAAACATTAGTCAAGGGGTATAAATATGTATGTAAGAAGCATTTTTTTAAAAAAACAAATCATAGAATTATAGAGTTAAAACATGCTTGAGGCTTTACCTATGAAGCCATGAATTTTGCAGAACATCAGAGTAAGGTATCCATAATGGGTGATTGTCCAGCTTGTACTTGAATGTATTTAGTAAAGAGGAGCCTCTAGACCAGCGGTTCTCAACCTGTGGGTCGCGACCCCATTTGGGGTCGAACGACCATTTCACGGGGGTCGCCAAACAACACAGTCCGCCATTTTTCCCCCTTTTCCTTAGCTGTGCTACTCCCTCTTATTCTATTGGCTTTTGAATAGAATCTAATTCTATTGGCTTTAAAAAGCCAATAGGAATTGTCCAGGCTGTCTCCGCCCTGCTGAGCCCGCCAAAAGTACCAGTCTGCAAACGGTGCTGCAAGTTGTCTGCAGTGAAGGCGAGCTTTCCGGAAGTTTCCACCCCTCCCTGCTGAGCAACTACTAAAACTGTAAGTAAAAGAGGGCCAGGGGTGGGAGGTGGGAGGTCGGCGGGCGCAGGGAGGGTTTTCGGCGCGTGTGGGGCCCAGCGGGTTTTTTACCTCCCTTGGGCTGGGCCAGCTGGTGGCCCAGCCCGTGGTCGCCCTGTGCTGTCACTGCTGTGGCCGCCCAGGAGTGCCTGGACCTGCCTGCCGCTGCCCCGAACGGGCGGTGGCGAAGGTAAGGCTAGCGGGGTAGCGGTGGGTGCAGGGAGGGTTTTGGTGCGCGTGGGGCCCAGCAGGTGTTTTACCTCCCTTGGGCTGGGCCAGCTGGTGGCCCAGCCCCTGGTTGCCCTGCACTGTCATTGCCGTAGCCGCCCAGGAGCACCTGAGCACCTGGGCCTTCCTTCCGCTGCCCTGAACGGGCGGCGGCCTACGCCTTGGCCGGCGCAGGGGGCAGCACCATGCATGCACGGTGCAGCACCATGCATGCGCAGCACAGCACCACACATGCACGGCGCAGCAGCATGCATGCATGGCGCAGGGGGTAGCACCACACATGCGTGGCGCAGGGGGTAGCACCACGCATGCACGGCACAGGTCGGGGTCGCAGCCTGAAAAAGGTTGAGAACCGCTGCTCTAGACAATTGTTTTCAGTGTCAAATTGCTGTTAAGGGTTTTCTCAATAATCAATTACCATTTCAAG
The DNA here is from genome assembly GCA_034064705.1 of Bothrops alternatus. NCBI lineage: Eukaryota > Metazoa > Chordata > Lepidosauria > Squamata > Viperidae > Bothrops > Bothrops alternatus. The sequence continues at coordinate 8,846,175 of JARGCV010000040.1, forward strand.
ATCTTTCTCACAAGTGCTGTTGTCGGTTCAAGATAATTTATGTAAAGATGATACCTTTGATTTCTTTTTCCCAAAGAATCACTTTCCAGTTTTCTGTGCTAAGTTTCACTCTGCTATTTTCCACTCATGTCTTCTATTCAGATCTTTTTGCACTTACTTCTGTGATAACAGGTTATAGTTATGCCACCCAGTTTTTTTACCACTTGAAAGATAAGCATTCCTTCCACCTCTTCATTCAAGTCATTAATAAAATGTTAAAGTGTACAAGGATTAGACTGCAACATTGTGTCACTCCAACCAGGAATCCTTTTTTTTTTTGCTTGATGAAAAACAATATTTGATGAGATTTTAAATAGCTATGTATCCACTTAATTGTCATTGCCATAAACCCCAGATTTAGCTAGCTCATCAATCAGAATGTCATGTCATATGTTATGTTGAAATCAAGATATATCTATTGGATCTTTATAATCTGATAAGAAAATTATCCTAACTAAAAAGAAGAAGTTAGCATTAAATTAGCAAGATTTGTTCCTTGCAAATCCATGCTGATTTATAGTAACTGCTAAACTGTTTTAAAAGTGTCCATGGGGTTTGTTGTATCTTCGGTTCTTTAGGCATTGAACGAGGCAGAGTGTTGAAACAGCAAACAAGTTTATTAACTCAGGACAGAAGCAGCCCTAAAGGCTGCTTCACAGCTATTTATACAGTTAGGTTCTAGGTGGCAAACAATAGATTTAAAGTAACAGTTTCCTGCCCCAAACCCATCCCAAACCTTGGAGACAGCCAGTCTGGCTTTCAGTAACAGCAACTGTTAAACAATACAGCAATGTAGGTCAGACATTAAGCAAGTGATTTAAAACAGTTGTGGCCAATACATTACAGGGTTGGTGGCTTTGCAGTCTGCACTATAGTATTCCTTCCTAAAGGAAATCAGCCCTGACTGTTTTTTTAGAAGGACAGATACTGAAGCTCAAATACTTTGGCCATCTAATGAGAAGAAATGACTCCTTGGAAAAGACCCTGGTGTTGGAAAAGATTGAAGGGAAAAAGAGAAAGAGAAGACAGAGGGTGAGATGGTTAGATGGTAGATGCAATGAACATGAATTTGGTGAAACTCTGGAGGACAGTGGAGGACAGGGAGGCCTGGAGAGTTATGGCCCATGGGGTCGCGAAGGCCTGGGCACGATTTAGCAACTGAACAACAGCAACAACAACTACAGTATTCCTAGGCACTAGTTTTGGACTGATTGGTCTGTAGAACCATGGTTCATCCTTTCCCCTTTTTTTGGATATAGATATATGTTCTCTTCCATTGCTTGCCACTTCACATTCTGTGGGATTTCTCAGAGATAAGACATTGAAATTCAGACAGTACTCTGGGATGTAGCTCCCCTAGCCTGTATGACTAAATTCACTTTAAAGAGTAAATAAGTATTCCTGACCATACTCTCACCAATCTCAGGTTTCATTCATGTGGCTTCTGCCGTCTCTTCACAATTGCTTAGTGGAACATGTACCTTTTTCCTCAGGGACGAAAAGCTAAATAGGTATTTTTTTTTGTTATTACCTATCTTCATATTGCTGCCTATATTGAGTCATTGGTATGCTGGTCTTTTTCTCATTGTTTTGTTTAGAATGGAAGTAAGGGGGCCTTTTTGTGCTTAGTTCTTAGCTAATCTCATATCTTTCTGGAGTTGTAGGGTTTCGGGCACCATTCCTACCAATCTGGGTCTAATTTCTACTAACCTTGACCTTTAGTTACTTGTCCCTGTTTGAATCATCTATATATGACCCTTTTGATTTTTCAGATTTTCATTAGGGGGCCACAACGGGGGTCTTCATTAGGGGGCAACAACTGCTATCTTTTCTCCCAAATACCCAAATATCTTCTTTTTAAGAAACATTTAGTTACATTGGGCACATTTTCATAACGGTTCTTCTTTATGGAATTCTACTTATTATTGTCCCAGTTGTTTATAAAAATCTGCTTTTCTAAAGTCAGTAATATATTAGAAATCCACCCTCCTGCTGCCTGTCTCTATTTTTTTTCTTTGAAACCTCAGTGTTTCATCTATGATTATCTCAAAGCTATTTCAGAGTTCAAATATTTCAGATAACTTTTATGTCTCTTGGTTTTGATTGTCAGTCATGTCCACTGAGCTGCATCCTTTGTTTTATTCCCCACCTTATGGAGATTTGCTTCATCTGTCAGCTTCTGTTATAGGCTTCCTTTATTTGGTCTAATAGATTTTTTCCCCCTTATTTTATGTGGTGAAATGCATGCACTCATTCTCTAGTCTTCTTATATTGCTAGAAGCTTTCTGTAATACCCAACAGATTGTTATCTGGCAAGAACATAAAAATTCACAGATATTTCAGATCATGACTAAGGAATCATACCCATTCATTCTCACTTCAGTTTATTAAGGATCCACCATTGGAAAGAGTTTTATTTCTTCTTATATCACTAAGTTCCCTGGCTGGGTAAATGTAGTACTTGTGTTGACTTACAGGGAAAATTTGTTAAGGATTTGCCTTCAATTGTCCCATGAAACTTTGGGAGAGTTGTAAGCAAAAACTTATTTTCTACAATTTTACTAGATGTTGATGACAGTACAAATTATAATATTGATGACAGAATGGAATGGAATTGGATGAAATAATAAGTGGACATCAACACAAAGTTTGAGATTGGATTTAGACTGATTTGTGCATCCTTATTTGGATGGAGAAACTCAATAGAAGGCTATGTATTTGGACTATATAAATGACAGCGAAAATACAGTTTTGTTTATCATTCTAAACTGGCTTATAATTTTTCTGGCAAATGCACATGGGTGAACCCACTTACAAGCAAGGACATAGTGATATCCTGGATTAAAATGGAAGAATTAGAGAAGAAATATATATTTTTAAGGACTCGGTGAAGTAGGTTTAAACAATAAAATAAAATAAAAGGCTAACTATATTGTTGGTAAAAAGACGAATTTAATCTTAAAGTGCATGCTGTTAATTTTAAAGCGTACACTTCAAGTTTTATAAGGTTCCTCTACAATTCAGTTTGCAACTAATGCAAAGGAAGCTGAAAAAATAGCACCATGTAAGATGCCCAATGTTCAAATGATGTGAAAACGTGTTGTTGATTTGTTTGTGACTGAATATTTTTTTTACCTTTGAAAAGTTCCCCTGCTGGTTGGTGAAATCCTGAAAGGTTATGATTTGGCCTGGCATAGTTTTGGCACAGTTTTGTAGTAAGCCTAAGGGAAATTATTCCTTACATTAGACTTTATAGTTCAGTTATAATGTACTGTGTCATCCCTCACAATGCTCCAAATGAAGACTGAACAGCTAAATATTTATCAGAATGCAGAGACACAATTTATCTCAGCTTTCTTGAATGTCATTAAAGTTCAGCCTGAGAAATTATTACACCAAACTTTGCTCTGTTTACAATAATGAAGCTCTCCCTCTCTATAAATAAAATATGAAAAAAAAGTATCTGTAGTGGTGGGAAAATATATCATTGGAAAAAGCAAATTTACAAAGAAAACTGTCAAAGATAGTTTATGTTTTTAATTTCTTCCATCACTTCTTCTACAGAAGAATAAAATTTGTTTCCTCTTAGTTTTCCTTCCTTCCTTCTTTCCTTCCTTCCTCCCTCCCTCCTCCCTACCTCCCTCTGATTATTTTACAGTGATTATACTGACATGTTGTGAAAATGATACAATGGCCCAGAGGTGAAGATGCTCACCTCCCACTCAGAAGCTTGAAAATTCAATCTAGGCAGAGGCAGATGTTTCTCTATCAGGGAGCAAAGAGAAAATATCTGCTGAGAACTCTGCATAGGTGTCAGGAAGGGCATCTGGTCAGTAAACTCAGTAAGCTCAGCTCCATTCAGTAGCTCCGACTCCACCCCAAAACAAGGGATTACAGGGTCATTTAAAAAAAACTGTCATGTTGGAAAGGAAGTGAATATATTGACAACATATTTTAAAACAAACAGCTATAGCCAATTTTTATATTGCCCTTACATGTTTCATTTTGAGAATGCAACCTTGGAAGAAATTGTAATGCTAATACTTGAACAGAATATAAATTTATTATAGTTGTTTGTACAATCAGCCAAATGATTAGATTGGATTTGGCATTTTGTCTACTTATCAAGTCTTTCCAAAGATCTGAGATAAACCATTGTTTAATATTAAAATTATTATAATTATTATTACCATTGTCTCACTTTTAAATTGATGTACATGCTTCTTTGTCACCCTACATTCAAAGCAGAACAATGTAAATCTACCTCCATCTAATGCCTGAAAATCAATCTCAGTTTTAAAGTTTGGATATGAGTAAAATGTGTTTTGATAATTTGTAGTCCAGTGTGTTGTACAAGCTAAGTCACCGTGATTGGTTTTTATGGCTCTGTGTATTTGGTAAAACCACATAATTGGTATAAATCAAGTTTGATTAACCTTATTTTAGCATGTTGCACTAAGTATCAATAGTGGTATTGAGTGGAGATATTTTGCTTTAGCAGAGAAAAGAAAGTGGAGTGATTTAGCTGAAAAAGGAGATGTCATTTTTTCTGACTGCAACAATTCTTCTTTTCTGCTGGGCTGCATTAACAGAGGGATAGAATCAAGATCATGTGAAGTATTAATACCACTTTACAATGCCTTGGTAAGGCCACACTTGGAATACTGCATCCAGTTTTGGTCACCACGATGTAAAAAAGATGTTGAGACTCTAGAAAGAGTACAGAGAAGAACAACAAGGATGATAAGGGGACTGGAGGCTAAAGCATATAAGGAATGGCTGCTGGAATTGGGTATGTCTAGTTTAGTGAAGAGAAGGATGAGGGGGGACATGATAGCAGTGTTCCAATATCTCAGGGGCTGCCACAAAGAAGAGGGAGTCAAGCTATTTTCCAAAGTGCCTGAAGGCAGGACAAGAAGCAACGGATGGAAACTAATCAAGGAGAGAAGCAACCTAGAACTAAGGAGACATTTCCTGACAGTGTGAACAATTAACCTGCCTCCAGAAGTGGTGAATGCTCCAACATTGGAAGTTTTTAAGAAGAGACTGGACAGCCATTTGTCTGAAATGGAATAGGTTTTCCTGCCTGAACAGGGGGTTAGACTAGATGACCTCCAAGGTCCCTTCCAACTTTATTATTATTATTATTATTATTATTATTATTATTATTATTATTATTACTTTTCCTTTTAACCCTCCTAATCTGTTGGAAAACTTCACCAAAGTTACTAATGAATTTCCTTCATTAGCATCATTCTGATCAGCTTCCCAAACCAACACCAGGGTGTTGAAAACACCGTACTCGTAGCTCTGAAAACATAATTTCTTATTGTTTGATTTTTAAGATCACATTTATACAGAAAGTCTGAAATGCTTAAACAAAGTAATCACCTGCCGATTTTCCAGCATTATGGCTGGACTGCATTTCTTGTATTTACAGTGAGCTTGCTGGAGTAAGGGTATATTTAAGGTACATTAACTGTATTTTCTATAGTGTAACTCTTTTAAGATGAGATGCAATATTACTAGTGTAGATAACAAAAGACCTGACAAGTGACAAAACTTTCCTAGCAATCTGAACCACAACAGTCACTTCAATTTAGGGTTCGAGCATCAAATGAATGGGTAGTTTCCAGATCATTTTAATTTGTTAAGACAGTCCTGCTAATTTCAATAAAGAATGTTTCAAGTCATTAATTAGACAGAAACTTTGCTAGTGGTTTGCTTTCTCAGCAGTACAGAGATGTTAGACTGAATTAGCAGGAAATGTCTTTAGATAATGTAAAAAGGAGAGGGAATCTAGTGTCCTCCAGAGATCATTAAACTGCAACTCCTATCATCATCCCTGTGCCAGTTAGAACTAATTGAGTTTATAGTCCAAAACGTCAGGAGAACAGCAGGTTGCCCACTCTTGTTCTAAATAAGCTAGGGAAAAAAATAGAATGATCGAGTTCCACTAATATGGTTCTGTTCATCTTCAAATATTTTTAAACAAGATGGGGAAAAAATCTACAATCTACATCAATGCCAAGTTAAGCTTTTATTTTCCTAATCTCATTTCTCATCGTCTTACAGGTGATGCTTGTCATTGCATTATTCCCAGTAATGCAGTTTGCATAAAAGAAGTGTGCTTTCATCTCATTTTCTGCTTTGTTCAGCTTAGCCATTTTAGTTCATATAATTAAGCTTATGACCAGATGAGTGTGTCTTATGACCAGATGAGGCAAATTAAAGAACTTGGACGTAAAGGAATTTGTCATACAATAACATTTCCTAGAACTATTTTTCTTCAAAATGCAGATGATAAACCCTGGGAGATTCGTAGTAACTGAGAAGAACATAGCTTGAAGATGGGTAGCAGAAGACTAAGGGAATTATTAATTTATGAGACTGATCAGGAGTTGATGTAGGCAACCTGAATTGTAATGTTGAAAACTGTGCAAGCTAAAACAGAAAGACAAAATGGAATAGACAATAGAAGAAAGAGAATTGTTGATAAGATGGAGATGGAATAGAATGGAAGAAAGTTAGTGTAAAAGGAAGAAAAAAGGACAGAAAAGAAGAACTGGAAAAAGAAGACGGGTGACATGAATGTCCACCCTCTATGTTTATATCCGGTGAAGAGGAGTCCACCATCTTTCTGAATCATTAGCTCCACTATGAAATTAATATTTTGCTACTGTTCAGCTAGAATTTTCCCTTAAATCCCTTAACTTAAATCCATAATTCTGCATATTGCTCTCTAGTACAATAGAAATTTTGATCTTTCTCTATAGAACAGCCTTTTAGGTGTTCCAGATGGTGTGGTTTTCCAAACCCTTTCCTTTATTGGAACTGGGCTTTGAACAGCCAAAAATAATAAAAAGGAAAATGGTCAGAAATACCTTATTACTGTTGTCTTATTATTTTATACCAGTAATACAAATTTGGGTTTTGGTGGGTATATTTAGGATCAGCAGGAAAAAGAATGGAAAAGGGATATGTTTGTCTCTTTATTATTTTTACATTTAAGTATGAGAGTTATTAGGCCATCAGTTCAAACAATATTACTGTTTTCATTTGCAGGTGGCTAATTGGTGTTCTGGGAATCCCTCAAAACATTTTTTTTCAACAGGCTTAGATATCAGGGAAATAGGGAGCCTCTAAAATGGCTATACTACACGCAATATCTTGAAGGTACTTTCCATAGTTTTTAGATATATTTCTGTTTTGATTTTTCAATGGTTTTTAAAGTTTTATATTTAATTATTTTGTTTTTCAACTGTTACATAAAGGTTTAGAGTCCCATTTGTGAGATGGATGGCTATATACATTTGATTGACTGATAAATAAACATGTAAATAAATAAATAATAACTGCTATTCGTTGTTCCAAGTGAAACTTAAAAAAGAACAGTTGGGTATTTTGACTTGTATTATTTATAACTTGACATTTCTCTTCCCAAGATTTAATTTAACACCACAAGCAGCAATTCAAACTAACCTTTGGAACAGATTTAGAAAGAGGAAGGGGAAAAAATAACCCCAAAAAAACCTATAGTAAGCATTTGTGTGAATTAATTGTTTGATCCAATCTGATATTCTGAAATAACATTGTTTCTATTCATAGTCATTCCCATTTGAAATTCTACAGTACATTTCTTCTATAAATCATTTTGAATGTTTATTTCAGAAAACTGACACAGTTTCTTTAAAAAGGTACATGTAAGCTCTGTTTCAGAACATCCAACGGTCTACCTACACACCCCTAATGCTGGCTGGAAGATTGTGGCTAACCATGATACAGCCTTCCTCTCATCCCCATTTATAGCAGAGACCATCTAACTTGTTTTTTCTGGATAGGCGTGGAAACTATAGTTTCCATCTTCTCCTGATATATGTCATGTTATTTGGTATACCTTAGATGGCAACCACAATTTAGATGGTGAAAGCTAGATTGTGTCCAGTTCTTATTGGCTGCTTTCTAATGCTGCAGATATTACCCTCCCCTTTCGCTATTTGCTGATGACTTTCCTCCACAGTAATTTTGATCTGAACTGCAAGGATTACATGTCACCATCAGAGAAACAGCAGCAGCAACATTATTAAAGAAACCAGTGTATTTTAAATAATTTTCTGTAAGATACATGGTTCTGCAGTTATTAAAACAAGCCAAGACTTTTCTAAGTTCTTAGAAGGGAACTTAGAATTTTTCTAAGTTCATTTACCACTATTTTCAGAATTATAAAATTTGCTAGAAAAAGTGGTCGATCAGGAGGTCTCTATGACATCAGTGGAGGCAGTAGACCAATGGTCCTAGTCTATCTGCTGTAGCAATAGCAACACCAAGGTTACTAAAGCAAGCAGCAAACCAGAACTCTAAAATGATTTTAATATGTTCTAATAGGCATCTAAACTCACCATTCTAGCTATCTGTCAAACTCTGCCTCTTCTCCAAGTTCTAGCGCACATTTAACAGGAGTAATTGGTAGGTATTTCACTTACGAGCTAGGAAATCCAGCAATCGTTACATTTTAATTTGTCCTGCAACAAATTATTAGTATAGCACCTAGTAGCTGTGTTAATATGGAAGAATAGAGACCTTAGTCTGGTAGTAAAATGTTTCTGCAAAACCTAATTTCTGGTTACAAGTGTACAAGAATATCCGTTAGTGCTTTTGTTAATACTGAAAATCACATATTGATTTTATAAACTGTATCAGTTTCTTCATCCATATCCCATCCTTCATCACATCCCAGATAGTTGCTAAAAACTAAATAACCTTTTCTCAAATGTCTTCTCCAGGATCCTTTGGAACTGCTCTAAATCTCAAGCAGAATTCTTTTTCTCTTAATTCCAACAACACCAGATTTAAGTTCTTTTCCACCTCCCTGTTTATTATTTCTGTTTTACTTTCTACAATTTCTACTTTGTCACAAATTTGTTTAAGAGTACAATACTCTTATAAAGTGCCAAATAGCTTTTCCCTTTTTAATAGCTTGTTTCATCTCCCCTTTCATCTTTACAAACCCTTTTTTCATTCTTTTTTTCAAATGCAACCAGCTCAATTTTAATTGATTTGACACATTCATATCTTCAAACATTTTTTGTAATATTTCTGGAGTAATCTCATTTTCTGTCAGATGCTTTAACAAACTTCTTCCTTCACCTTCCTTTGCAGTTTTTCTGGTGGTTACCATTTTTAAAAAGAATTATAATACAAATATATTATAATTTTTTTCTGGTGTGAAAGATCAAGTTCACATGTGAAGGTCCAATTAAGCTGATTTATTGCTACTCAAAGGAATATTCTCAGCTAATGGTTAACACCTTCTAGGAGTTAGACAATGGTCAAATGACTTCAAGGAGGATTGCTCATTTGTGGCTATGTAGATATTTTAGGCTGATTCCTCTTTTAACTCTGTCCCCAAATTCTGCCACTCCTTCCTCTACAGCAGTTGTCAACTGGCAGACTGTGGGCTGGTAGCATCATGTGCAGGCCACACTCACTCCAGTTCCACAAAGGCAAAAAAATGTCATGATACATCACAATACATCATGTGATGTGATTGAGTTTGACACCCATGCTCTACAGGTTTCTCCTTTGTTCACTTCCTTTATACCCTTAAGGCTTTAGCCATTATGTCTTTCTGTAGTTTTAATGCATCTTTTGTTACACATCTCATTTTGTAAATTTTGTAAATTCCCTCAATTACCTTTTCCCTGTGATGTCAGACTATCAACATTTCCAGGATGGTCCAGTCTGTTTATTAATTTCACTAATTCCACATAATGCCAAAAGCACTTTTGTCAAAATCTTTATCTTTTAAATTAATATCATCCTCTTTATCTGTTTATAATTAAAATATTGTTATTTTTTCTATTGTTTTAAAGGCTTTTAAAAATATTATATTCCTCCTGATTTTACTTTCTGTAATTTGGAAGAAAGACTGATAAAATCTTTTTTATCTTGTTGTTTTCTAAGATCTCTTTTTTTCAAAGTACAAATTGATAAATAGGTGAAGGTTGAACTTAGTATCTTTTAACAGCTGTGCATTGCAAGTATGAGTAAGATGTTTTTCATGGCCTCCAGCTGCTTTACTCACAAGAAATACCACAAAATTTCCATCCCACAATCTCTTTCTGTAGAGCAGCTGTCTGAGACATAGGTAAGCAATCTCTCATTCTCATTCTCTCCTTTATTCAGACTTTTGATGGCCATCAATTACCATTGGCAAACATTCATTTTGATGTGCTGTCTCTGCTACTATATCCACCAAAGACCTCACCCAGAAATTTGGAAGTTTTATCTCTGATCATGGAAATTCTTGTTCCCAGGTCCAGGGGAATGGAGAACAAGAACAAAAATGCTATGACGATTAACAAAACTGAAAAGGTGCTCAGACAAAATATTTAGAATTTGTTCAATCTGTATTTGTTCCCAAAAAGGTATCCTGTCTCAGGCCACACACTCGCAAATACATAGAGAGATTTGCAAATGTTACTAGGAAGTTTTCAATCAAATAAGCAGCAAAGGAACAGTGCATGCAAACACACGCAGACATGTACAAGACTAACTGAATTCATACAAGCCAAGCAAGCTTACCTTGAGAGAGAGAGTCCAAATACAAAACAGCAGGTACAAGAATGGCCAGGTGAAATCAAGGATCCAAATGAAGTAGCAGGGTCTTCACTGGCTCCAGATCCAAATTCACAGTTGCAAGAGTTCAAAGCAGGAAGCAAGGTAGAAGGAGTCTAGATCAGGGATCTTAAAATTTGGCTCTTTTGTGACTTGTGGACTTCAACTGAGGAATTCTGGGAGTTGAAGTCCACAAGTCATAAAAGGGCCAAGTTTTAAGATCGCTGGTCTAGGTCAACAAACACTTATCTTCAACTGAGGGGCCTGAACTGGCTGCTCTTTCTTAAATAGAAGCAGGTGTTATTTCTTTGGAAGATGAGGTTTCTTTCTGGCAAGGATTCTTGCAGAGCCTTTGCTCTGCCTTTGTCTCTGCACAGGAAACCGTTGAGCTTGGAGGGAGTGGCAGCTTAGGCTCAACTCATCTTCCAAGATCAGTGGCAGCTTCCAAGTCTCCTGGTTATCAAGTGGTGCAGCTTCTTCTGCCTGCAATTCCCCAGGCAGCTTTTCATTCAGCAACATGGGAATTGATTGTTCATTGTCAGTTTCCTTCTTAGAGTTTGAGCTGGCCATGACAAAGAGTCAGGCTAAGCATATCTGCCTTCTCTCTTCTATCTTTGTGAGAATCTTTGAGGCAAATTTTTGGTAAAAGGTCCCAAGAACATCTTCAATTGATTGTGTAGTGCACAAAGTACTCCCCTGCTCCACAAACTACTTCTCCTTTAATAAAAGGAATAAGCCATTTAGCAACTACAATAAGCCAACGAAGACTTTTGTCAACTTTTATTGCTGATTTCCAGTACATGCAAACTTGCCTATGGAAGTGGGAAAGCATGGACTAGAACTTGCAGCAGTAACACATTTGATGTATAAAAAACTTTCAGTCTTTTTTTTTAATGTAACAGCAATTTGCTATCAATAGATTAATTGATTTGGACACTTATGCATTATTATGATACATAATCAAGCACCAAATAGTTTTGCAGCTTTATAAGCATGAATAGTAACAAACATGTGAACATATAGTATTATATCCCAAATCCTTTTTTTTAAAATGCATGTATGCCCTTAAGCAGAGATTTCCCAAGTTTATGGGGTTTTTTAAAAAATTGCCTGTAAATCTTTAAACAAAGAACAACTCCACATCACCTCTATGAATTTTAGAAAGGGCTGTCATCCTCAATCAGCTACTGATATTACTTCTTTGGCTTCACATCACTCTTTTATGTAGCACTCACTACCCCTTTGTTCTAGAAAAATGAGTTATAAATGAAATATGATCCAGAGACGGAGCTGGAATTTAAAAGAGAAAAAAGTTTTATGTATGACACTTGGAAGCCCCATGCTTTGTTTCAAAATTTCTTTTTGATATTACAGATAGCTCAGAAGTACTTAACAGACAGTGAAATCCTAGGCACAAGGATTGAAACTGCACATTGCATCAGACTTTGCAGCACAAACAAAATGTGTATATGTTGCATGCATGTCAGAGTGACACAGAATGAATAGATGGATCTAACTCTGAGTGTTTGTGGGAGATTCTTGTATTTGTTTAATTTATCTTAAGCACTCCTTCATATCTGTAGAGCAACATAAGAACATAAGAACATAAGAAGAGCTATGCTGAATCAGGCCAAAGCCCATCGAGTGCAGCATTCTGTGTCACACAGTGGCCCACCAATTGTACATGGGGATCTTGAGCAGAAAGAGAAGGCAAAACCCTCCCTTTCCCTTGACCCCCAACAAATGGTACTCAAGGGAATCCTGTCTGCCTCAACCAACATAGAGGCGGCACATGGACATCCGTTTTAATAACCACTGATACACTTGGCATCCATGAATCTGTCTAACCCTGCCTTGAAGCTATCAAGGCTGACAGCTGTCACGACCTCTTCTGGAAGTGAATTCCATAAACCAACGACCCTCTGGGTGAAGAAATATTTCCCTTTATTTGTCCTCACTTTCTTACCTATGAGCTTTAGGGAGTGCCCCCTTGTCCTAGTATTGTGTGATAGAGAAAAGAATTTTTCTCTATCCACCTTTTCTATCCCATGCATGATTTTATACACTTCGATCAAGTCACCCCTTAAACGCCGTCTTTCAAGGCTGAAGAGACCAAGGCGTTGCAATCTGGTTTCATAAGGGAGGTGCTCCATTTCCTTGATCATTCTTGATGCCCTTTTTTGCACCTTTTCCAGTTCCATTATATCCTTCTTGAGGTGTGGTGACCAGAACTGTACACAGTACTCCAAGTGTGGTCTCACCATCGATTAGTACAGAGGCAATACAACACTTGCTGACTTATTTTCGGTTCCCTTCCTAATCATGCCAAGCATGGAATTTGCTTTTTTTACTGCTGCTGCACATTGGGTTGACATCTTCATCGAGCTGTCCACCAAAACCCCAAGATCCCTTTCTTGGGTTGTCTCAGAAAGTTTGGTCCGCATCAGTTGGTAAATATAATTGGGGTTCTTTGCCCTGATGTGCATAACTTTGCACTTGTTTAGGTTAAAATGCATTTGCCACTTTGTTGCCCACTCACACAATTTTGAGAGATCCTTCTGGAGCTCCCAACAATCAGTTTCACTTTTCACTACCCGGAACAATTTAGTGTCATCAGCAAACTTTGCTACCTCACTATTTACTTCTATATCCAGATCATTGATGAATAAATTAAAAAGTAAAGGTCCAAAAACTGAGCCTTGGGGTACACCACTTCTCACTTCTTTCCATCCAGAGACTTGTCCATTTATTGCCACCCTTTGCTTCCTACAATTTAGCCAGTTACCAATCCAGGACAAGACCTGTCCTCTAATTCCGTGGCTGAAGAGCTTTTTTAGGAGCCTTTGGTGAGGGACTTTGTCAAAAGCCTTTTGAAAGTCAAGATATACAATATCAACTGGGGCCCCTTTATCTATGTATTTATTTACACCCTCAAAGAATTCTAACAAGTTAGTAAGACATGATTTGCCTTTGCAGAAACCATGTTGATTTTCTTTCAGCAATGCCTGTTTTTATGTGTGCCCTGTAATTTTATCTTTAATAATGGTTTCCATCAGTTTGCCTGGAACTGAGGTTAAACTGACTGGTCTATAGTTTCCTGGATCACCTCTGGATCCTTTCTTGAAGATCGAGGTTATATTTGCCTCCCTCCAATCCTCCGCTACAGTGCCTGATCTTAGAGAAAGATTATATATTTTAGCTAGAAGTTCAGCAATTTCACACTTGAGTTCCTTGAGAACTCTAGGGTGGATGCCATCTGTACCCGGAGATTTGTTGACGTTTAGTTTAGAAAGGCATGCAAGAACATCTTCCTTGTTTATCTCTATCAGGTTTAATTCTTCTATTTCCCTCCCTGGGAAAACTAATTCAGTGGCAGACAAATGCTCTCTATCCTCCTCAGTGAAAACGGAGGCAAAGAAGTCATTTAGCCTCTCAGTAATCTCCTTGTCTTCTCTGATTATCCCCTTCTGACCATTGTCATCGAGTGGCCCAACTGTTTTTCTGGTTGGGTTCCTGCTTCTGATGTACTTAAAAAAGGTTTTGTTGTTATTTTTAATATTCTTTGCTATATGCTCCTCAAAGTCTCTCTTGGCTTTCATGACTAGCACCTTGCATTTGGTCTGCCAGAGTTTGTGATCCCTCCTGTTCTCCTCGGTAGGAAGAGCCTTCCATTTCTTAAATGAGTTTTTCTTCTTTCCAATAACCTCCTTTACCTCATTCGTAAGCCATACTGGTAGAATGAGTAGAAGCAGTTATATTATTTTCCAACAATATTTGTGGCATGAGAATCCATCCTAAAAATGTAATATCATTAGCATTGGACTCTTGTATTCCATAGCAAAATAAGGATACTCTGTACTGCCTCAAGAATTAGCAGTGTTTCTTCCTATTCTTCTTCAGAGAAACAGAATTGGGCAATTTTTTTTACTTCTAAGGTTGCTACCACTAGGAGAAAATGTTCTTTTCCTAGAATGAAATGGAAAGATTACTAAGATTACTAAGATCTGGGCTACAAAATTATTATATTTATTTACTTATTAAATGTCTATTCTGCCATAAATTAAAGACTCTTGATGGAATACAAAGCAATAGTATGATCAAACATCCATGATATTTATCATTAAAGCACCAGTTATCATCATTGTCATCATTGTCATCATTATTATCATCATCATCATGTATATTAGAGTTGGGAGGCTTATAGAGTCAAATAAATTTTATATCTAAGATATGTATAAAGGTAGCCCTAAACGTACTATCAAAATTGAGCCCAAAATTTCTGTTGTTAAGTGAGACTTTTGTTAAGTAAGCTTTTCCCCACTTTACAACCTTTCTTGTTAAAGTTGTTAAGTGAATGACTGTAGTTGATTAGTAACCTGGTTGTGAATCTGGCTTCACTTTTCATTTTGCTTTTCAGAAGGTCATACAATTATGATCACATGACCTTGGGACACAACAACAGTCATAAATATGAACCAATTGCCAAGCATCTGCATTTTGATCACATGGTCTTGGAGATGCTGCAAAAGTCATATCTGTGAAAAACTGTCAAAAGTCACTTTTTTTCAGTGCCATTGTAATTTTGAACAGTCACTAAACAAATTGTTGTAAAGTTTGAGGACTACTTGTATAAAACAAAAGCCTTCTACTTGATAACAGTGCAGAATTGGATCCTAGCAATTACAAAGGGAACAGTGAAAGTGACAGAGAAATAAGAGTAGAAATGGCCACTGAAATTCATGTATTGTTTGATCCAGATTTATGTTAGTTTTGTCTTCTCTATGACTCCCTTTTAATTGGAATGTCAAAACACAAAATCTACCGCACATGCACAAAAAAGGAAAACAGAAAGAAGGAACGTTTTTTATTTATTTTTATACATAGATTTATGAATAATTACTGTCACTGAAGTAGGTATAAAAGACTTTGATAAAATAAGATGATGGGTGAAACTTCTGTACTTTATGTCTAGGTGATCATTCTTAATAAACAACTTTTCATATCTCCCTTTTTATTATCATTTTTTAAAAATCTTAAAACAAGGACCTGGAAGCCCTTGAAACAGAGAACATTCTTTGTAATGTAAACGACATGGCCAGCTGGTAGTTCTATTAGGAAATTACCTCAATACGTTCAATTTTGTGTTTTAAATTGTCTGGTGAAAAATATAAAAACATACCAAACCTCAAATACCTATTAAAACCAATCAAACATTAAAGGCAGATTCATATACTGATTATTCAATTTATACCCTATCTTTCTGCTTACATAAGCACAAAAGGTAGTTATAACCGAAATAAAAATATATAATATACTTTGTTCCATTCCTTTTCAGGGTCATCACTATTGTACAAAGTACAGGAAATAAATCAAAAGCAAAAGAAATTAAAAGCATGAGGAAAAGGGAATATAGCTGACTCTAAATTACAGTTTTCATTATACCTCTCCAATCTCCTTTGCAAGCCATGCTTGCTTTCACCCACATATTTATAGTGTCTTTTCCTGTTTTAAATTTCCCATCTCTCTTTTGGATAACCTCATCAAAACTATCCAGCTACAACTTTCATTCATCAACCATTATTTCTTGATTCTGTTCCTCATTTCCATTTCATAGTGCTTGCTGTTATGCTTTTCCTGACATACACAGCTTCCACTTTCATTTAATAAACTGGACCATATATAAATTCATCTATTTGTCAATCATTTTTTTTACACTTCATATATAATTTTCACTCATTCTCTACATTTTCATTATCAAACACAACAATCTCTGTGTGCTTCTTGTTGTATCATGCAAGCTATCTAACAATATTTGCTGCAAATCATTCAGATTTTCAGCCAGGCCTGCTGCATGCATATTCACACAATCCACCTCTGCTAATGAAAGTAAAAACATTTTTTAAATTGAAGAAATTTGGGTAGAATAGATGGAAATCAAAGTACATTTCTAATCATGCCTGGCACTATATCGATATGCTCAAGCACACATATGACACACCTGTAGTCCAGTGGTGAGATTCATCTGGTTTGCACTGGTTTGGAAAAACTAGTAGCTATTTTTTTGTTGACTTCGGTGAACCAGCTGATGCCCTAGCCCTTTTTCACAAAGCCCAGAACAGACCACTGAAGGTGCATGGATGCCACTTCGAGAAGTCCATTCTGAGCCAGGGAGGCCTCCCAGGCCCAGAACAGACCACCAGAAGTGCATGGACACCACTTCCGGAAGTCCCAGAACAGACTTCTGGAAGTGGCATCCACCCAGACAACCAGTTGTTCATGTAGTTGAATCCCACCACTGCTGTAGTCACTTATTAAATCTAATATTGCTATTCCTTTATTATGATTTTTGATGGGGTTACTAGCCCTCAGTAGGTTTTGCCATTAAAAATACAAAACACCTGTTTTATAGAGAGGGAGAGGGAGGGAGGGAGAGAGAGAGAGAGAGAGAGAGAGAGAGAGAGAGAGAGAGAGAGAGAGAGAGAGAGAGAGAGAGAGAGAGAGAGAGAGAGAGAGAGAGAGAGAGAGAGAGAGAGAGAGAGAGAGAGAGAGAGAGAGAGAGAGAGAATAGGTATATCTCTTCAGTATGACTAAGGGTGTTTGAAAATAACTTTGTTCATCAATCAGATATAATTTAGGAATTTTTCTCATATATTGGATAAAATGGAAAAGAGAAATTGTGGGGGAAATGATACTCAGATTCTTGCATCCCTCCCTCAAATGGAAGGAATGGGGAGAGTAGAAAGCTTGGTTCTTACCTTTTGCTATCCTGTGACTTTATTCCTAATTTACAAATATATGTGTGAGCTCACTAGTTATGCCATTTTGAGACAACATATAACAGACATGTCAAACTCGCAACGTCATGTAATGTGTGATGTATCGGAGTTTCTTCTCCATTGCCGGCAATGGGGTGAGCGCGGTTTCCTGATGATGCACCCAGCCCGTTTGACACCCTTGACATATAAGGTTATATTACAAAATTCACAAACTTAGGAGATATCTGAGGTTGTAACGCTACTTTGATGTTCATGACTGTGTCAGTGACATACCAGAAACTCTTTGTATTCCTAACCAGCACGCATTGTCATAGTAACATGGATGGAACCTTTATGTGTTAATATTATACAGTCTGCTCATAGCCATTGTGATCCTCATGGATCAGACCTCAAATCTCTACTTGAGAAACCTTGACTATTTTCATTTAACTTGATCATTGGGGAACAAAGCAGAAGAACTTACCATTGGATCAACAAAAACATCAATAAATCAGCTAATAACAGGAAGACTGCAGAACAGGAAAACAACAAAACAGATATATACTAGAAGTACTAGAAATAATCTTTCAATTGTAAAGAGCTAAACAACAATCTCTTTCAAGCAAAAATCAATAAAGTCTTGCAGGTGAAATGGAGGGTTAAAAATAGCAGGAAAGAGAAAAAAAGAGACAAGCCTATAGCAGGAGGGTAAATGTTTCAGGTGTTAGAAGTAAGTCTTCATCCTGGTTCATCCAAGCCAGGATAAATAAGCAAAATGGCGACTGCTTTGGGAAGAAGGTTACAGTTTATTGAAGAAGCAGAAAGATGGTCCTTGCAAGGAGCAGAGAGGAAAAGAGACCCTGAGCACATGGGCAGTAGGTTTTTATACCCCCTCTAGCCTTTGGAATAGTTTCCTGTTCCTGTGGCATGAACCTTGAAGCTATTTTTGAGTGTTTTTCTAGGACTTGATATCTGTGGTGTAATCCTATTATCATATCCTGCTTGCCAGATGATGGGGTTAATCACTCTTAGAGTTTTGTATGGGGCTAGCTCTTGCTTGGGGCAGAGAGATAGATTTGGGGCCAGATTTGGTTTAAAAAAATCCTTTTGAGGAAAAATATATATTTCTGCCCTTTTAATATGTCCTTCTCTGGGCTAACTTCCTTCAATATCCCCGCTTTGTGCCTTAAGTGTGAGAATGTCACACTTATTGGCACAACATTAAAATTGATCTGGTCAGTGAGACTTGGTAGGCAAGCTTTTAAACTGTTAAGCCAAATAATAATAATAATAAGACATTAATGGAGGCAGCAGAAAAAGATCCCTTTAGTGGCTCCCAAAAGGGGAGCTTGCACCCATAAAGTTCTAAAAGTCAGGGCAAAAATTTTGTTAGGTGGAAAAGAAATTTATAGTGTCCAATATTCTGTGCCAATCATTTTCAAATGTTGGATGTTACCTTTAGCTTCCAGTCAGGTTTGCATACCTCCCAAAATTCTTCACAGCCATGGTTTTCCTTAGTGCATGACCACTGGCTGCCCATTTTCAAGGGTTGTTTCCTGCCTTAGCTCTTAGTTCAGTGCATCCAGGTTTGTAATGTCCAATTGAGGTTAGCCAATATGCCAGGCTATTAAATTTTTCTTTAAATTGCACATAATGACCTCTAGGAATCCCAATCTGTGTCTACCAGTACAAGATATTCAGGGCTGAGGTTTGGGGATCTTTCCTGTTGCTTCCTTAGTCAGGGCATAAGAATTGCAAATCACCTGAGGGGGCCTAGTTCCCTCCCCCTTGGATTTTCAGGAAGTTGGGCTTGCAAAGCTTTGGTGCAATAGAGCAAAAAATCAGCCTGGGGGGAGGACTTTACTAAAGGTAGGTGGAGGGGATAGACTCTGAATGGTGTGAATGGTGTGTGTGTGTGTGTGTGTGTGTGTGTGTGTGTGTGTGTGGGCGTACAACTATTTCTACAAAACAGGCAATACAAACATTCTGGATAAATTTTCCCTCCCACCAGATAGAAGTCCAAGGTGTTCAGTACTTGTTCTGCCAACTATTCCCAAATGCCATCTCTCCATTAATACATTCAACTGGCTTGTTACAACACAAATGGGGCAAGAAAGAAAAGTTTACAGTGGGTTTCCACCCTCCCCCCACAGTCTAATTTTCTCTTGTGAGGCTTCACATGGCACCAGTGGCTCCAGGACTCCTTCCTTCTGTAGCTCTCACAGGCATCTGGGGAATGGTAGGATTTGGGAAGATGTTCCACTCAGATTGCATGGTGGCTTTTTAGTGGATGGCTGGATTCAAAACCCAATTCCATGGCTCAAATGGATGGAGGCAGCATCTTGGTCTGTGTGTTCTGCTTCCAAAGGTTTGGGGGAGGATTGCAGGGCTGAAAGATACAAGAACAAGGTCTCCCCCCACTTTCTGGGTGGACTCTCCCAGCAGAGGCAGACAAACGGTATGGAGAACAAAGGGCAAGAAAGAAATTAGAAAGGGGAGTAGCTTGCAGGCAGTTTGAAAAGGCATTAATACAGCAGTTGTTAGAGAAACAGACAAGTGGGGACAATCACAGATTTGAGGGCAGGAAAAAACTGGATTCTGGTAAGAGAACAACAAAATGACATGTTTCACTTTTGAACTTGAACATTTGCAACATATTAAGGACAAGAACTTGCAACTTGAGAGGAAAGGAAAAAAATGCTAGGCCACTTGAGAATGCTGAAAACTCCAAATAATTTTAAAAGCCTAATATTTTAATATGTGCAACTTGCCAGGGGCAGGAGAATCTGCCTTTAACATTTATTCCAAAATAGACCACATTATTTTAGAGATTGGAAAATGCTTATTTGTTTCAGAAAAGTTTCACTGTAGCTTCACCAATTAGTGATAGGGTAAGAAAAGTAACTTAAGAAATTATTTCCCCAAACAAGCAAACTTGAACTTCAAAAGGCTCTTGTAGATAGACACGCATTTTCAGGAAAAGGGATAGATAAAACCCATTTAGAACACAAACTCATTTACAATTTACAGAATGATTTTCCAGAACTTGGGGCAGGAACCCAGCAGGCAAGACACCCTCTCCTCACTCTAATAAAATAATTTAACACTGGATTCCCCCTGGAACAAAATTAACACCTTTTAGACAGAATTGAGAAGGAAATTCACCCAACAACAGACACTGACCAAAAAAATAAGAAAAGACAAATTTAAACTCACCAATCAGGAATGACAATTTTGGAAACCATGAAAGGGTATAAGAACTCAACTAAGGTATGTAGGAAGCACATGACAATAGTAATGGGGGACTTTAATTACTCTGACATCAACTGGGAGACAAAATCTGCACTAAGTGGAAGATCAAATAGATTCCTGACAAAACTTGCAGACAGCTTTGTTTCTCAAAAGTAGAAAAGGGAACTAGGGGATTAGCTATATTGGATCTAATTCTCACTAGCAGAGACAAAATGATAAAAGGTGTTGAAGCCACAGGAACCTTGGTGGGGAGTAATCATGCAATATTGGAATTCAACATTATGGGAGCACAAGCAATAGAACACGGTCAAACTATAGAGTCTTAGACTTTAAGAGAGCTAATTTCAATAAACTTGAGAGGGCTTGGGAGGGATTCCATGGATGAGAATCTTCAAGGGGAAACAACTCAAGAAGCTTGGGAAATTTTGAAAAGTGAGATAATAAAAATCCAGTATAGCACAATATCAACAAAGAAGAAAAATAATAGCTCTCACAAGAAACCAGCATGGCTGCATAAAGAACTCTCTGATAAATTGACATATAAGAGGGACCAGTATAAAAAGCGGAAAGAGGGTCATATAACTACAGCAGAATATTAGCAAATAGTCTGAGCCTGCAAAGAAGAGGTGAAGAAAGCTAAGGCTCAAAATGAACTAAGGCTTGTGACCACAGTCAAAAATAATAAAAAGCAAACAGTCCAACTTACAAAAACAGTACCATAAAAAATAGATTAGAAGCACAAGTTAAGTTAGGAAAGAAAATGGTGAGCAAGCACTTATCCAGCCTAGAAGAGTTCAATTCACCAAGACCAGATGGATTACAACCCAAGGTTCTCAAGGAACTGGCAGATGTGATCTTAGAACCACTGAACTATATTTTTCAAAGACCCTGGAGCACTAGGGAACTACCAGAGGACTGGAAAAGAGCTGATGTAGTTTCCCTCTTCAAAAATAAAATAAAAATAAAAATAGATCTAGGAAACAACAGATCTATCAGCCTGACCTCAATACCTGGGAAGATTCTGGAAAAGATAATCAAACAAGAATCTGCGAACACCTAGAGGCAAACAAAGTCATTACTAAAAGCCAACATGGGTTTGTCAAAAATAGATCATGCTAGACACATCTTACTGCATTCTTTGACCCAGTTACCAAATTAGTGGACTAGAGGAATGCTGTGGATATAATTTTCTTGGACTTCAGTAAGGCATTTGATAAAGTTCATATAGAGTTTCCTGCCTGAGCAGGGGGTTGGACTAGATGACCTCCAGGGTCCCTTCCAACTTTATTATATATTATTAAATGCAAGAGTGAAATATTTGTAGCAGATGAACTTAAAACATTCCCTCCTGCTAACTTAAGGCTGTTCTTAAGAGGACACAGAGAGAAAGAGGAAAACAAACAAACAAACAAGCACATTTTTCTTCACTCTGTTTGTTGGCCAGACAAACAGAGTGAGGTATTTCCTTTTTGTGGCTTCTTTTAAGCAAAATTTCTAGCAGAATTTAAAATTCTTTTCTCTTTGGATTTGAAACAGTTAATAGTCACATTTACCTCTTACCCATAGACTTTGACAAACATATATACACAAAGACAAGAGAACAGAAGTCTTAGTTTTACACATCCTAGTCATTCCCACCATAAATTTCAGATAACTCAAGTTAGGGAAGGCACACATTTTTTTTTAATTTTTAAAAATTATTTTATTAAAACCATCAACATTAAACATAAGTTCATATTAAAAAGCAATCATCATATATCCTGCAATACAACTCTAAGGATCAGTTTTTGTGGACGTCTGGTTTAGTAAACATTCCTCACTCCTCACGTCAAGCCTCAACTATACGCCTGGTACATTTTATTTGATTGGTGTTTCTTTTATATATGGTCTATCTGCTGTTTCTAGTCTATCACCTATTGTTCATTTGAGCTTCAGAAGTATATTCGTCTCAGTAGTGGTGCAATCTTTTATGATCCCTAACAAAAGATCCTGAGGTAGAAATTCAGTATCCTGAGGTAGAAATTCAATACGCTTTTCCAATATTAAAGCAATCAACATTAAATCTGGGCTCATATTAATAAGCTGTCCTCATAAGGCCTGAAAATACAGCTCTTGTATATGGTCTATCTACATTCATACAATCAGCACTGAACATAAAATCATAGTATGCATCAATCATCATAGCACCTGATATACATCACTAAGTATTGATCTTTATAAACGTCTGATTTGGTAAACATTTTTCACTCCTCACATCAAGCCTCAACTAAACGTACCACGTGGTTGCATAGAGGGGAGAGAGAGAGAGAGAGAGAGAGAGAGAGAGAGAGAGAGAGAGAGAGAGAGAGAGAGAGAGAGAGAGTCACTATTTCTTATTTTCACTTTTAAGTACCTTTATTTAGCCAAATTGGTTTCCCAGCAAAACCCTAAGCAAAGTCTATTTTTTTCCCATATAGTTTCTTTACCTATCTCTTTTTCATTCCAGCCTGGACAGGAAGCTGTTTCCTGTCCCAGGCTCCGAGCAAGCTCTCAACTGGGAAACCTACTTCAGCCCTTGAATTAGAACCGCCCATTCTTCTATAATGGGGTTTTCCTTTTAACGCTAAAGGGCACTACACAGTCGAAGCCTCCTTGTGAGACTTCTTTCCAACCACCAAGGATTTTGTGAATCCGGAAAAAATGGGACTCACAGAGCACTCTGGATCCCTCTCAGAGTTCGTGGGAAGGTTCCTCTGAGGGATCCTGCCGCGTTTTCAGACCAAAAAGCGGTGTGCAGAGACCTTCCGGTTTCTTCTTTAGAAGGTATGGGCTTCTAATTTAATTTAATTTTAAATATTTATTGTTTTATATGTTTTTATTGGGTTGTAAACCGCCCCGAGTCCTACGGGAGAGGGGCGGTATAGAAATTTAATAAATATAATAAATATATAAAACATAATATACTCTTCGACCGGCCGGCTTCTCACCACCGTTTACGGACACCTGGACCTCCAATGTCCGTGGGTACCTCTGCCTGCTCTCAGAGGTAGGTGGCCGCTCCCTTTTTGGGGCTTAATTTCCTAACTTTGTTTTGCTTACAGGGCCTTACCAACTAGTTGCCCAAATCCAATTCTTTCATTCACTCATTCCTTTTCATTTTCACATAGCCTCTCCCTTTTCCCTAACAAAAGGTTCTGTGCTCTGACCAGGTTCTGCCAATTAAACAGATCCTTTCTGCGGCTAGGAAAGACCAGAAGAAGCAAAATCCAACTGTGATTGGGGGAAAAAAAGTCTTCTCACTCACACAAATAGAAATACACACATTCCTTTGTTCCCCTGGCTTTAAACTTAAAATTTAGAGGTACTCACCTTCACCTTCTTTCCAAAGCAGCCCTTGAGCTCAAACTCTCAAAACTCCCTTTACTACCTCGGCTCCACATGGGCAAAGTCTGGGAGACCCATCCACAGACACAAGGGGGTCTGCTGCCAGCAAGATAGGGCTTACCAGTCTCAGTCCATTGGAGAGGTTAGCTTGGAGTCCCATCTCTGGAGTGCTAAATTGTTAGAAGTAAGTCTTCATCCTGGTTCATCCAAGCCGGGATAAATAAGCAAAATGGCGACTGCTTTGGGGAGAAGGTTACAATTTATTGAAGAAGCAGAAAGATGGTCCTTGCAAGGAGCAGAGAGGAAAAGAGACCTTGAGCACATGGGCAGTAGGTTTTTATCCCCCCTCTAGCCTTTGGAATAGTTTCCTGTTCCTGTGGCATGAACCTTGAAGCTATTTCTGAGTGTTTTTCTAGGACTTGATATCTGTGGTTTAATCCTATTATCATATCCTGCTTGCCAGGTGATGGGGTTAATCACTCCTAGAGTTTGGGTAGGGAATGCAGATCTTCTCTTTGTCTTCTTGAGTGCCCTGGCTTCAGCTTTCTGATGGTTCTGCATCTGCATTCTTATGGGGCTAGCTCTTGCTTGGTGCAGAGAGATAGATTTGAGGCCAGGTTTGGTTTAAAAAAATCATTTTGATGAAAAATATATTTTTCTGCCCTTTTAATATTTCCTTTTCTGGGCTAACTTCCTTCACAGGTTTTCAGGTTCTAATTGATTTTGTTTTGTCTTCACAACCAGGAGGTTGGTTATAATCTTGTGGGGGGGAATTCTTATCTCAGGGCTGCTCCAAAGAAGGGAAGCAGGATATTATTGGCTGTTTAGATAACCAGGAATCAAAAATTCTTCCCAAATGACCGCTCAAGGATTTGCTTGTAAACTCTCTGAACCTAAGTAATTTCACATTACCGGTAGCTTTTTTCAAAGAATTTGCTTTAAGATTCACTGATAATGTTTTGTTTTGTTGGTTTAAAAAATAAAAAAAATATTAATAAAAAAAGATCATAAAATTTCTCCCAGACGATCTGTCCCCATCCCAATGATGTACCCATCATTCCTCTAGTTGAGGCCATTCACCTTGCTTCTGGTCATCCTCTTCAACAAAACTGAAAAACGTTCATAGTCAGCATAGCACATATTAATGTTCATTAGCTTTCTTAATTATTCAGGATATATCAGCAATAATGTTGCTTGTTCCTTGACTTTTTCTAAAACTAACCTGAGCATCTGACATCACTCTTGCTGTGTAAGCACTCTAATCTGGATTGGATAGTGCTAAGCCTAATTTTTGAAATTACAAATATTATGTGACTGTTTGCACAATATGGGTATTGCACTCCCTCTTCCAATCTACCAGCCACTGCATTGCTCTCCAAGTTTACTGGTATGGTTTGAATAGAACCGTTCTTTTGTCAATTTGTCTATGGAGAGACTCAGTCATCCCAAAGGTGCTTTTTCAAGAAGCAACTGGACTTTCTTTTTTTCTCTGAAGATGTTTCTTCTTCAGCTCTCTGGAAACTAATTGACATGCTCAGCCATTGAAGCAGAGAGACAGAGAGAGAGCTGAAGAAGTTTCTTGGATGAAAAGTGAAACATTTTCAAAGAAAAACAGGAAAGTCCTGTTGCCTCTTGAAAAAGCACCTTTGGGGCGTTCTTTTGTCACTTGCCATATTTCTGCAGTTAGTCAATTCCAAATGACCAGATGCTGATTAATTTCATCTTCTAGTACTAGAGGTTCTTGTAAATAAGGACTATTTTCCAAGGTATCTTGGATGTTGGCATTCCTGTTGCACAGGATTCAGGACAGATCACAAGATAATTTTGGTGATCTCCTAATTTAGAGGTGATGTGCAAAGAAATTTAAGCTTTGTGAAGCATACTGTTACTTAGCTTGGATAGAGAAAATAAATCCCAGGGACAAAAGATTAAATGTATACATGCAGAATCAAAATAAAACTTAATCATATGCAATACTTTTAGCAAAATATTTTCTCTGTTGTTTCAAAGATAACAATTTCTTGGGAGAAATTGCTCCCTAACACAACTATTCCTCAGGTTCCTCTCCAGAGTCCTGGAAATTCTAATCAATACAGTTGTGAGAATGCAGGGAAAGGAAGATCAATCTGATTCTGGTATGGGTTACCCTGAGGCTGCAGAGGAGAACTTGACAGGAGAACCCAGCCTTTAAATGGCAATCAACACGATATTAGCAACTTGACTTTTTTTTTTATTTGACTGGATTTGATTTGATTTTTAAAAACCAGTTCAGTTTTAAATTCAGAGACAAGGATTCAAGTCTTGAACTTACCAAGGTCTAAAGCAGGGGTCTCCAAACTTTGCTGCTTTAAGACTTGTGGACTTCAACTCCCAGAATTCTGGGAATTGAAGTCCACAAGTCTTAAAGCAGTCAAGTTTAAAGATCCCTGGTCTAAAACATGATATTACCTAAAGCAGCAGTTCTCAACCTGTGGGTCGTGACCCCATTTGGGGTCAAATGACCATTTCACGGGGGTCGCCAAACACCGCAGTCCACCATTTTTTTCTCCTTTTCCCCTCGGCCATCACAGGGGGCAGCACCGCGCATGCGCGGGGTAGCACCGCGCATGAGCGATGCGGGCCGTCGTGCCGCGCATGCACGATGCGGGCCATCGTGCCGCACATGCACGGTACGGACCGTCGTGTGCGTTCCGCACATGCACAATGCGAGCCGTCGTGCCGCGCATGCGTGGTACAGGCCGTTGCGCGTGCACTGCGCATGCGTGATGCAGGCCATCGTGCCGCGCATGCGCGATGCGGGCCGTCGTGCCGCGCATGCGCAATGCAGGTCAGGGTCGCACCGCGCATGCGTGGCGCAGGCTTGTGTCGCGGATTGGAAAAGGTTGAGAACCGCTGACCTAAAGAGAGCTGAGTAGAGAAGTTGGAATGTCTCCTTAAAAGAAAATGTGTCCTCCTCTAATTAGGTAAAACCCGCAACCTCAGTATTTAAGGGGATAACCCACCCACCCCCCTCCCCGATTCCTCCCTTGGTATAAATAACTGTACTCCTGCTTTTAGCCTTCCATTTTTTGCTTTCTCCCGATTCTGTGTCTTACAAATGGATTTTGGTTTGTGACCACTGGGTTGGATATTGTGGGTATATTTGACCCTTTCACTATTGCTCTTCTTGATTATTTTAAGCCAGGGTTGCAAGTTACAAGAGAAAATTACTTTCTCTGCAGATCTTCCTGTGCCTAATTTATACTCCACAGCTCTAGTACGATATGTTAACTGATTTACACAAGGAGGATAATTTTGGGGGGAAATGTGTTAATTGCCTCCTGCTTGTTGCTTAGCTTGAGTGCAGGGTTGTTTTCATTCTTTGCCTAATGCCCTTGTCTATGTGACCCCAACCATCTTAATGTAGACTGAAAATACGATGTGGTCAGCTGTTTCTAAATGTGGAGTGGGGGGAACTAGGTTACCCATTGCCTGCAGCAGCAGTCCCCAACCTTTCCAGCTTGGCAGCCCAAGCTGGAGAGGGAATGGTTCTATCTGAGTGGCAGGCATAAGTGTGCTCACCCATCACTCACACAAATGAAGGTTCGTACACAAGCGCGGCTGCCCACCGCTCGCACAAATGGGACTTCCGAACAGGCCATGGTCCAGTAGTGGGGGGTTGGAGATCCCTGGCCTACAGCTAAGGTGACCAACCTTTCACAATGAGAAGGAGGACACAAATAAATTGAAGAAAAAAATATTGTAAATAAAACATTTTATTCATTGCAACAATACATAATACACTATAATATGATAAATGCATAATAAAAACATTTGTAACAATAAAATTTTATATTGTAATTATGCTTATATGCCTATTAATTATTATTTAAATGAGTACAAAAGAAGGACTGTCCTCCCTAAAGGAGGACGATTGGTCACCTTACTACAGCTTCAGACTATCTTTGATTTGCTGAGCAACATTATATACATCAGAAGGAGCTTGTTGCTCTGTACCTGGTGTTTCTGTAAAATGTCATTGTTAAATAAATATCCTGTTGAGAAATATAGGAAAATAATTTTTGTCAGAGATTTACTGGTAATTAACTTTAGAAGCAAGGAAATAATATGGTTCGTTTAAAAGAACATCCATGCAGTAATCCCTATAGGATTAACTATAATGCAAGAACATTCCAATGAAAAGGTAAAAGAGAACACCTTGAAATGGACAGCAATTCTCTTGCTGTAATTCACTAAGCTCCCTTCTGGAGCTTTCTAAATTTCTGAATACGATAATCCTCTGTCAGTATAAGTGGAAATTATTTATTGCAGTGAACTGTGCTAAAGTTAGAATAAATCTTGCTAGGTAATTTTTTTTTTCCAAAATGGCAAACAAGTTTGCCTTTGCTGTGTTTTCCTTTTTGTTGCATCTTAGCTATTAACCCTCCATCATTCTGACATCTGTGTGCACAAAAGATGTCAAACATCCAATGTTTGATTAAAAAAAACAGGATATTTTAAGAGTGACCGTTTTGAGTAGTGCTCTAAATTCTTAGTAAAGGGAATTGCCTTCTTTGCAGTGCAACATTGTTCACCCAAGCCCACCTGCTTTATGGAGAAGGAAATACTCCATTAAGTCCAGCTCCCGAAAAGCTCTTTACTCATTCATGTTGGCTAAAGTGATTCTTGCTAGCAGCACAGATGATTAACTGTGAGCACTCCTGCTGTTCTCAGCCAGCAAGTAGCTATTTGTGGCTCCAGCAGATGTTTCCATTTTCTGAGGCTTTGTAATCCATAATTGGGCTAGAAAAATAGCTCTGAGTTCCTCTTAGCGTTATATGCATTTTATTCAGTCAGACAGTGTTTCGAGACTGTTGTGTGCATATGTAAATGGCAAGGCAAAATATAAACTGTTCTTTTTTTGCCCTGCTTGTCCAGCTTTGCAGGCCTTTTAATGTCATTCCCATGACTGCTTCCATCATTTCTGTAACAAAGCTGAATTATAGGTCAAAGTAGCAGTCCTGAGAAGCAACTTTGGAGAATGCAGGCAATATTCCCTAAATAAACTGTATGCCTAGTGAAGACATGGCAAACTATCTGGTAGGATTGTTTTTAAATGTATGAAAAAAATAATTTGATTTTGAGAAGAGGCTATTGTCCCCTTTATCTGGTGGCAGCTGCTAGCTAGTTAGCTCCCTTGTTTGGATATATTAGTATTAGGATAGGAAACATCTATAGGGAATGTTCCAGTTAAAGGCTAGACTGGGAAATATTAAAAATCCTAAAAAGATAATAGAAACTGCTTTTATTTCTGTCAAAAAAACAACATGTGGACATCTGCATGAAATCAGCAGGAATTAAACAGAACTTGAAATAAACTTTATTTTTTTTAAGAGTGTGTAAATAGCCAAAGTGAGAAGTAGCAATTACCTACCAAACTCCCTTAAAACCACTGGTTAAGCCACTACACTACAGCATCGTGGAACTTTCCAGGGAAGGCCAAGATACATTATTAGAAGAAAAAAAAATGTGACTTAACAGAAGCATCTTAGTTATTAGGAAAGTTGAGTGGAAGGAGAAGGAGAAGCAAGCGGATGCTAAACACAAAGAAAGAAGCAGCCATTGTGCGGAAATAATTTTACATAAAAGACAAGAGAAAATTTGACAGCGTTTTCAGCAGCAACAATTGGAATGAATCAAGAAGTCCAAAAAGACAGAGAAGAATAGAACCTGCAAAATGAATCATTAAAGGAAATGGGATGGCGGTGTATATTTGATGAAGATAAATTGTAGGTCTGGGTGGATCCTGAAGGATCCATTTTGACAAAATGCTTTTCCCCACAGGGATGGGGGTGTTGTTCTGCAAAGATGTGGTACAGTAGCTTGACTCATTCCATCTGTATATAATATTGAGGCATAGCAACAATGAACTCCTGTTATCTGAAGAAACAATAGAGCTGTTCTGTTCTACCAAATAGTACTTTAAAGGGATATTTGGCACAAATCTTTGATGAAATAAAGTGTCCTCTTTTGAATCTGTAGAAGTCTAGAAAATGGAGTGAAGAGCAGCAGCATATTTTAAAACAGGAAGCTGATAAATCCGGGCAAGAAGAGATTAAATCTCACATAATTGTTTGAATGTAGTCTTCAAAAATTATCATCTAAAAGATGGTAAAAATACCAATTTTGGAGGGTTTTTTTTTTAAAAAAAAGTACTCTGTGTTATAGGATATGCATATAACAAATATGCTCTGTTGAACAAAAATAAATAGAACTTCATTTTAAAAACTGTTCAGTAATGTTGTCACTGTTAATCACCTAAAAGCAGCATTAACACCAAACTCAGAAATTACTCTCATATTGTTAGTGCTTTTTTTTCTGTTAAGCTTAAATAACTTCGAAGTAATGACTACAGAGGATGACAATTCAAATTTTTAAAATGTCTATTTTAAGCTATTAAGTCTGAAACAGCACTTCATTTAAATGTTCTGTTGTGACCACTATGTCTTCTTATAATTGCCAAACACGTAGGTACTGAATTCATTTTCACTTTTAATTATTTTTATAACAAGTTCTGGCCATTTTTCTTTTGACTAATTAAAGCTTTTTTTAGTCCCTTCGTGTATATCAAGGAAGCTGCAGTGTCCATGAGATTTGGGATGATCACGTTAGACTGTGGGATATGCTGTTCATAAAGGATGACAATAGTCATCAAGGCTGCATTTAGAAGGATTCGACTTCAATATCCTAGCATTTCCTTAATGATTACTGAGGTAGAGCACTTTGAATACCCAGAACATATGAGAGAAGCTTAAACCAGTTGATCAGATATCTGCTAACATATCGTAATGCAGAGGTATACTGTTACCTAAAAGATCTTACTTACAGTAACTTAGGTTACTGCTACCTAAAGATCTACATATAAAGCTTCAAAAAAAAAATCATAAAGACAGAGAGAAATAATGTGATAATAGACTATGGCTAATATAGCCCTGCTATTAATTTGGAGCTGCTGGTCTTTGAAACTCAGTTACTGAAGAATTCTCCTCGACTCTTTTCAGCTCCAAAACATTTATTTAAATAATGTTGGTGCCATGTTAGAGCAGATTTATAATATAAATTTAAAAATTCATATTTAGTAGTAGTATCTAAATAGTATCTAAAACTATCAGTATCAACAAATTAATAATATCTAAAATTTAAATGAATTATAATTACGAAGAATGCACTGGAAAAGATTGGCCCATCAGGATTTGACTGTTCTTCCATTATGCTGCATAAAAACTAGTTACATGTGCTGTACCAAGCAGCATCTTATTTATTTATTTATTTATTTATTTATTTATTTATTTATTTATTTATTTATTTATTTATTTATTTATTTGACTTCTATGCCGCCCTATTCTGGAGAACTCAGGGTGGCTCACAACATAGTAGAAATCAACATATAAAAATACATGTATATAAAACCCCTTAATTTTTTAAAAAAACCCAATCATTCAACATACACACAGACATACACTGGCTTGGGGCAAGATGTTAACTACCCCAGGCCTGCCGGCAGAGGTGTGTTTTAAGTAATTTACGAAAGGCGGAGAGGGTGGGGGCGAGAAGTTGGTTCCAGAGGGCCGAGGCTGCAACAGGGAAGGCTCTTCCCCTAGGCCCTGCCAGGTGACACTGTCTGGCTGACGGGACCTGGAGAAGGCCGACTCTGTGGGCCCTAACCGGCCGCTGGGATTCATGGGGCAGCAGACGGTCCCGTAAGTAACCTGGTCCGATGCCATGTAGGGCTTTATAGGTCATAACCAACACTTTGAATTGGTTTCGGAGACCAATTGGCAGCCAATGCAGCTCGCGGAGTGATGCCAAAATGTGGGCATTTCTGGGCAAGCCCAACACTGCTCGCGCGGCTGCATTATGCATTACCTGAAGTCTCCGAAAGTTTTTCAAAGGTAGCCCCATGTAGAGAGCATTGCAGTAGTCGAGCCTTGAGGTGATAAGGGCATGAGTGACTGTGAGAAGAGACTCCCGGTCCAAATAGGGCCGCAACTGGTGCACCAGGCGAACCTGGGCAAATGTCCTCCTCGCCACAGCCGAAAAATGATGTTCCAAATTTAGCTGTGGATCGAGGAGGATGCCCAAGTTGCGGACCTTCTCCGAGGGGGTCAAAAGCTCCCCCCAGGCTGATGGACGGATAGATTGAATTATCCTTGGGAGGCAGAACCCATAGCCACTCCGTCTTGTCGGGGTTGAGTTTGAGCCTGTTGGCACCCATCCAAACCCTAACAACCTCCAGACATCAGCACATCACTTCCGCTGCTTCACTGAAATGACACGGGGTGGAGATGTAAAGCTGGGTATCATCAGCATACTGATGATATCTCACCCCGTGTTGTCGGATGATCTCACCCAGCGGTTTCATGTAGATATTAAACAGCAGAGGGGAGAGGACCAATCCCTGAGGGACCCCACAAGGGAGGAACCTAGGGGTCGACCTCTGACCCCCCGCCAACACCGACTGCGACCGACCAGTGAGGTAGGAGGTGAACCACTGCAAAACAGTGCCCCCAACCCCTCCAGTCGGTGCAGAAGGATACCATGGTCAATGGTATCGAAAGCCTCTGAGAGGTCAAGTAGCACCAGGATAGTGGAAAATCCCTTATCCCGGGCCCGCCAGAGATCATCCGTCAGCGCGACCAAAGCAGTTTCCATGGAGTAGCCGAGCCTGAATCCTGACTGTTGAGGGCCCAGATAATCAGCCTCATCCAAGGACCATTGGAGCTGGAGTGACACCACCTTCTCAACAACCTTCCCTATAAAGGGAAGATTGGAGACAGGACAGTAGTTGTTTAATACAGCTGGGTCCAGGGAAGGACCCAGACATAGGTTGTGTCTGTGCAACCAGGTTATCTACTAATCAGAGGGAGAATAAATCTGGATGAAGTGTCCAGTGTGTAAATTCACTTTTATCTTAGAGGAATAAGGTGATATTTGAAACAATTGTTTGTACATCTGCCTTTCTCAGCAAACTATTACCAGTTTTAAGGAGAAATTGCCTTGAAGGTCAGATACTGTATAGCTAAACATCTGGAATTAAATGCAATTAGAAGCTAAGCAATCAAATGATGCAGCCTGATTGTAAAACAATAAAACAAATGGTTTATGCAAATTCAAAGTTAGTAAAAAAAAATCTGTTGTCTTTACTGAAAAAAGAAGATAATCAAATTGGATAGTTTCTGTGCTTTAGACCATGACTATTCACAGTTCTGTTTGGTAATGATCATCATTTAAGAACTCCATTGAGCATTGAATTGACTTATTTTTTCTCAATTAGGAATCATCACTGTCCCACTAAGACTTTTGCAGTTAACTTTATTCGCAGCAGGTTCAATAGGAATAGCAATAGCTCTTAGACTTATATATTGCTTCACAATGCTTTACATCCCTTTCTAAGCAGTTTACAGAGTCAATATATTGCCCTCAGCAATGGGTCCTCCTTTTACTGACCTCAGAAGGATAGAAGGCTGCTCAACCTTGAGCCAGTGAGAATCGAACTGCTGGCAGTGGGCAGAATTAGCCTGCAATACTGCATTCTAATCACTGTGCCATCACAGTCTCAATCCATAAAACAAACCTGAGGGGAATCAGTCTGTTACATGCCAAATTTCCTAGCATAACAATCCTACTAAATTCACTTTAATCCTCCACATTTTATTATATCAAATGCTTTTACTTTTTAAGATGACAGAAAGTATAGTAACTATAGCTGCACACTTCTTGCAGATCCTCTGGCACTACCGGGTAGCACTTGTACAGTAGCCTCCAGGGACTTTCAGACTACACTGAGGTTCCAACTATCTAGGGACATTTGCCCACTTTTTATACTTAGAAAGGAAGCCAAGCTAGTTCTTCCTAGTTGCTGTCTGGAGTGGCATGCCACTTTCTTGCCTAGTGCAAGCTGCAAACTAACAAGCTCCCTACTCTAACTTAATAAGTTAATTGGTAACAATATTCCCCTTTAGCTTACACCTCACTGCTAAGAATTTAACAAGGCAAAGAATAGAATAGAATAGAATAGAATAGAATAGAATAGAATAGAATAGAATAGAATAGAATAGAATAGAATAGAATAGAATAGAATGGAATGGAATGGAATGGAATGGAATGGAATGGAACGGAACGGAACGGAACGGAACGGAACAGAACAGAATAGAATAGACCTTGGAGGTCTTCTGGTCCAGTCCCCTGCTCAAGCAGGAGACCTTATACCATTTCAGACAAATGACTGTCTAGTTTCGTCTTAAAAACCTCCAGTGATGGAGTGCCCACACTTTTTGAAGGCAAGCTATTCCACTGGTCAATTGTCCTCACTGTCAGGAAGTTTCTCCTTAACTCCAGGTTGCTTCTCTCTTTGATCAGTTTCCAACCATTGTTTCTCATCCTGCCCTCTGATGATCTGGTGAACAATATGACCCCCTCTTCCTTGTGGCAGCCCCTCAAATACTGGAACACTCCTATCATGTCTCCCCTATTTCTTCTTTTCTTTAGTCTAGCCAAACTCAAATTCTGCAGCTGTTCTTCATAAGTTTTAGTCTCCAGGCCTTTGATCATCTTAGTTGCTCTTCTCTGAATTTTTTCCAAGCTCACAACATCTCTGTTACTATGTAGCAGTTCCAAACAGATAAAAACATGGCAAGCTTGGACTGTCTGAGATGTGTTTTGGGGTGCATTAAGGGTGGAGATGTGAACAATCTGTCTCTCAGAATCTGCTATTCTCACTCTTGAAACCCTGAATAAACTTGTACAAATGAAATAAAAATCAGATCTAACTAGTTTGGAGGAGGAGGTATATTGCAGGTAAAAAGATGGAGATATTCACTTATTTTGCCACCAACCTTTGCATGTGATTTTGAGGTTGTGAGAGGCTGTATCTACTTATGGGTCACAGTTGACCACCTTGTCCTAGGTAAATGCTTTTGTGTTTGTTTTGCATTCCATTTAATGCACTTTTCCTTTGAAATGAGATTAGAATGAGCACAAAATATAAGCAATTATAGTGCATATGTCTTTTACAATAAAATAGTGGTGCTCCCTAGACTAGTTCCTGTTTTGCAAATTTTATTTTGCCTGAGCTAGCATTGCTGTCATAATGAATCATAGCTTCCCTTCACAAATCACACGAAGGCATATTTAGTTTTAACCCTGATGCCTAGAATAAGCAAAACAGTCTTTTGCTGATTCTCATGTAATTGAAAGTCGTAAAACATGATTTCAAAGTCGCAGTGTCAAAACTGACGCATTATATTGAGTCTCATTATAGAAATATGCTACAGTTTGGTGTTATGTATGAACTCAGTAATGAGACACAAACTTCAGTTTTAACACAGTGAACTCTCACATAAGATCTGGTAACAAAAGTGCACAATTTATCTGTTTTTTTAGCAATACTGCATCTCCTAGAAGTTAGCTTGTATCATATGGTCTGGAATGTGTGGAACTCTTGATTCTAAACTGCCAACAATGCAGCAAGAAACTTCAAGAGATAAATGTTGGCTCTGTGCCCCTGGGGTGATGGACTTTGCAGAGTGAGTCTTAAGTATGTCATTCACTTTACTTTGCAAATTTCATTGTACATTGGATGGAAAGCATCCAAAACTTTAAAAAAAAGTCAGAGAAAATGAAACAGAGAGATTCATCTATCCATGCAGGAATGTTTTAATACTTAGTGCATACAAGACCTACACAATCAACTATGATTATTGGTGCTTATTTGTTTTATTGATTTACAATTTATTTATTCAGCCAACTCCAGACAGCTTACAACAACATTTTCATAATGTCCAAGTATTAAAATCTTTTAATAAATCTATAAAAACCTTTGCTGTAAAGGTTTCTTGCGTTCTTACCCTGTATTCACTCTGGGAAGCCGGGGGGGGAAGGTGGGAGGGTGTTTGTAATTGCTATATTATGTTTTCTCAACTGTACTTGGGGTTGATATGAGTTTATGTATTTATAGCTAAGGGGTTGTTCGGATGGCCTCCGGGCACCACATCGGATGGAGGAGGAAGGAGGAGTGAAGGTAAAGGCAAGTAGGAAGAGGGAAAGAGAGAGGTAGGAGATAGGGGATAGAGGTGGGTGGAGTTAAAGTAGAGAAAGGAGAAAGTAAGTAGTTAGATGGTAAGAGGAGGGGGATAGTGTAGGGTTAGGAGGATGTGGTGGGGGAGGGTACCGGGCAGTTACTTTGATTGTTTACTAAGTGTTATATGTTTGTTCTCAGTTGAGTTATTATTTTCTTTTTTCTTCTTGTAAAAAACTTGTAAAAACTAATAAAAACATTTTTAAAAAAAACCTTTGCTGTAAGCTCTGCAGAGGAAGAAAAGGTGTTCAGTTACTTTGTAAAGGGTAAAAAAGTAGAGGAAAGTGGAAACCAGCCTTATCTCAGATGATAACAGTGAGGAAGCTGCTACTAAGAAATGACATTTTCTATTCATTCTTAGTAGCAGCTTCTGAGCTTTCTATAGCATCCCCTCCATGTCAGCTTATATAGCTACACATTCTTGCTAGAAAAAAAAATGGTCCTGAAAGCAGCTAAAGCCCAAAACATACAGGATTTAGGCTTGTCTGCACTTATTTTTTATAACTGAATGCTCATTCTTAACAACCAGAATGTGATCTTCCAAATATTACCAATTGAATTTCACCAATATAAGTGGACTAGAATTTGATGCTTTTAAAAAAACAAGAATGAACAGTTTCCATTTTCCCCACAAATGTGATGGGGAGGATTTGGAGAATAAAAAGAACCTTGGTATAAAAGAAGATAAAAATATGGACAAATTCTTTGCCAACATTTGCTATGATAATATTATCAATCACTTATTTAATGTTCTTCATGCTTATTCTGCCTAGGGAGAATACATATAGATTTCACCAAGCAAGGACCTGGCAGGAACTTGATACATACTGACAGAGAGACACATGGAGATGGCCTTGAGGGGAATATTCAGAAGCCAATATAAAAACAAGGGCAGAATCATTCCTTGAGTCCCAGGGAAAGGATATATTGTTAGGATAATGCTCAGACTGGTTCCTCCTGATTCAATAGTTTATAAGAGGGAGTAAAGGCAAAACACAAGTAGTCTAGCTCAATAAAGTCTAATTCTAGTCTACGGAATTGATTTCCTGATTTGGTCTGTCTCATAAGTCTGAATGCCAGATAGATGGTAGGAAGCAGGAAGAAGGAATATCAGAAACCTCCAAATAGATTAAATCCTTTTGAGTGCAATTGCATGCGTGAAGATGGATTTGTAATTAAAAGGTTTACTCCATGGTACATACATTGCTGACCTTACCACAAAAAAAAATCTTCTTGGAGTAAGAAGCTTTCAGCACAGACAAGATTAGCTGCAGGAAGGCAAACTAAACACTATGCATCAACACATAAAACATTTCCATTAAATACTTAACAGCATGAAGTGCCAGCTTAGCTTTTTTCTTGAAAATGTGATTTTCTGGTATATTTAGATTAATTTTAAATATATTACCACATTTAATGTACTTGTCTAGAAGGTCATTTATTCATAAGTGAGCTCCTCTGTAAATTTGCACATTAATCTGTTTGGAACCATAAGATGTCATTGTCTCCAAAGTAGAATTATTGCAATGTAGGCACAGATTTCATTTGCATGCAATCCCATTATTTAGCATATCCTGTGTTTTATAAACATTATAGCTAAGAAATCAAAAATTGCCAGGAATAACTTAGCAGGACATTACTTTCACTCTCTAGTTGCCAATCAGAACCGAACCATATCCATTTTTTTTCAGCTATTACCTTAGCTTGATGGCTTTAATGCTCATGACTGCATAACTCTACCAAGGGACATTCATGGCTCTCCTGGCTATCTCATGTAAAGTACAATATTATAAGATTTGAAGTACATCGAACAAACTCCAACTTCAGGAAGGGATCATCGTATCAGGATAGCTAAGAATTAGACATTGCTTTGATTTCAACTATGAAACACGGTGAGTTCCAATGACAAGTTCAGTTTGTTTATTTGTTTGGCTTACATGGCTGCCCAACTTCTATACAATAACTCTAAAGGCCTCACAGCATAACAATAAAATATAAACAAGATAGTAACAACAAAATTATTCTTCATGGTGCCCCTAAAGCAATACTTCCCCATACATCTGATAGTTCTTGTATCACCAAGGCCTAACACTTGAGGGAAGAACCAGCTCTTCACAGCCTCCCAATAGGCTAAGAAAAAGGATGTCTGTCAGATTTCTGGGAAGACAGTTCTACCGGTCCAGGGGGGGGGGAGTTCATCTTCTGTGTTATGCTAGTTAAGGAAGGGGACCTGTAGCTCCCCCTTCCTCTTGAACAGATGGGATGGGCAAATACCCTCAGGGATAGGTACAGTGGTGGGATTCAAATATGTGAACAATCAGTTCTCTGTGTGGATGCCGCTTCTGGAAATCCATTCTGGCCCCAGGTAACAAAATAAAAATAAAAAAAAATAGCTACCGGTTCTGCTGAAGTGATGCGAACTGGCTGAATCCCACCACTGGATAGGTGGTCCCAGAAATAAACTTCTCTTGTGCCATGTTTATATAGGATATGAGAAAAAAGATCATTTGTTGTATTTTAAAAGAAAATAATATTTTACTAACAATGTTTATACTTGTGATGAAGGGGGAGTCATTTCTCTCTATATATTTTTTCCCTTACTATATTCTTATTTTTCTTTCTTTCTTCTTTCTTTCTTTCTTTCTTGCTTGCTTGCTTTTTTCTTTTTTCTTTTTTCTTTCTTTCTTTCTTTTTTCTTTTTCTTTTTCTTTCTTTCTTTTTTCTTTCTTTCTATTTTTCCTTTTTCATTCTTTTTTACATTTTATACTCTTCCTTTTTATTTTTCTGTCTTTTCTCAGTTTGTGTTAGTTCTTATTGTTGTAATCGTAATCTTTAATAAAATTACTGTTAAAACAAGAAAGGAGTTACTCAAGATAGTAATGCTGATGGCAACAACCAACTGTTATATTTGCAAAGTGGAGAAATGCAAAGCTATAGGAAAGTCAAGAAAAAGAAGTGCTGGATTAAAAATGCAGTGGCTATAAGAGGAGATCCCAGACATATAGATTCACAGCATCGGCAGCTTTAACTGCACCCATTCTACTATGCAGTAAAAATTCTTACTTAGCTGCACTGTAACAAATGTCTGGCAAACTTCTGCTGATCTGAAACCAAAGAACCAGACAAGTAGGAAAATGCACAAGCTTTACCTGGGAGAATAGACTGTGTATGTTTTCTCTGGAAGTACTGCTAGCCAGATGTTTGGGAGACCAAGTTTCCCATTTGGCAGGAAGTATTATTTGCAACATCTGAAGACAGTGACTATGATCCAAAGTTCATCTACCACAACGTCTTGTATACATTCAGGTAAATTTACGTTTTTTGCTTATGTTTTCTACTTTATTTTCATTCTGGGTTTGCTCTGTTTTATGTTTTGGTACTGATTTATATTTTTTTATGGAGGTAGCTTGTCCTCAGGAAAGAGAATCAAAGGCTGTAAAATGTTCAGTCCTTGCTAAGAAAACAAACAGGAAAACACTGAAAAAACCAATTCTAATTAACACTCAGTGCTGCTCTAATCAATGTAAATTTTAAATTCTTAAATTAGAATCTGTGGGTTTGTCAATGTCCTTGTTGGGGGCTACACAATTATCTTTCTTTGACATCTTCATTGGACTTTTTCATATTCCTTTTTACTCAGAAGATACTCCCAGGTGCAATCTTATGGGAGCAGATTTGGAGAATCATCAGGGACGGAAGAGGATAGAGAAATCATTTTATTGATGAATAGAATAAATGATTATACAATACATTAAATCCAATAGTCCAATGTTTTTCCAAGTCTGTTTCTCAGAAAATGAAGATGATTTCTTTAAGCATCCGTCAAAGAGAAATTGAAAACATTTCTTTCCTTTACCCTATTCAAAAGCAATTCCATGTTCTACTAAATTTCAAGCACCCTATTTATTACAGATATAATTTATATCCTTTATCTCTTTTCTTATGCTTTGGTGTTACCTGGAACTAAATCAAACGGCACACATAAAATTAATATTTTAAAAGAAATATGATAGAATAGCACAATAACAAAAGTATATGTTCAATATCCTCTTTAAAATTGCCTGGGGAAATGAAGAAAGGAATGGTATTCAAAATATTGCAGGCTGGTTTCTAGTTTTAAAATATTTCAAAGCAGGAAGCAAAATGATTTATTTATCAAATGTTCTGTCCAAAATGCCATTGCAAGTCTGCACGATGTGTAAAAGTCATCTGTGAAAATTGATAATGCTTTTGACAAAGGAAATGTTATACCAGAACATTTTAAATTCCTAAGTAAAGAAAATCCTTGAAGGCTCTTAATCTCATTTGATATCTCTAAGTAACAGTTTAGAAAACTAAAGAAAAAAAGCATTTAAATAACTGCTAGGTAGCAAAGCTAGCAAATGCCAGTTTAACACCTTTAATTTATATTTGCAGATAATCTCAGAAAACAGTATCCTTTCTATTACAAAGTTGGATGTTACATTTTACAAATTTCGTCTTATGTATTCACATTAAAAAAAAACCTGTAAAGCAGATATGATGGATTGATTCCATTTGATCAGTAGAGAATCCAAATTTTATCCATGGTTTCTGCTCAGTCCATTTATCAGTTGGGATTTAAATTCAGAGAACATCTTTCAATCATATGCATTCTGCTTTTAACATAATTTTATTAAGCTTATGAAAAATATAAAAGAGAAATACAAATGAAAATATTGGGAAAAGGGGGGAAGGAAAAGAGGAGAGGTGGAAGTATAAGAGAAAGGGGGGAAAGAAAGAAAAATATTGACTTCTGATTCTATTTATCATAGTAGAATAAAATAATATTACAGCCTCAACTTTTTACTTTTATATACTTAGTATATACTCACCATTTCTATAACAACAAACTTATCTAATCAAGTAACACCCAAAATCAATGTTTCATTTTTTCCCATATCAAGTAAAAAATTCAGAAGCAGTTTCCAAATAGAAACAAAATTGGGTGTATTTTTTCTTTGATTAGAGCAGTTAATTTGTCTATTCCTTCTAGCTCCATCAGTTTTTCCAGCCACATATCGATTGTGTCAATTAAGATATCTTTCCATTTTCATGCATAAAGCATTTTAGCTGCTGTCAAGATACTATATATTCCACACTTTTTTCAAGTTCTTTGTCCATTAAGCCTAATAGAAAAGTCTCTGTTTTAATTTTTATATTCATTTTAAGAATTTTCTGCATTAAAATATGAATCTTATCCCAATAATCTTTGCTTTATCACAAATCCATTAGAACTGATAAAAAGTTCTTTCTTTACATTTACATTTCCAACATACATTTGAAATACCATTGTACATCTTTGACTATTTATTGGGTGTTAAATACCAATGGTGATGTGCACAATGTCAACGCTGCTAACATCGGATGTTATTGCTTTGACAACAGATGGAAATGCAGCCATTTTCTATTGCTTTTAGAATTAGTTGCTGCTGGGAGGGGGAATAGGGATGAGAGTCCAGCTAGTGATAACAATAATAACTTAGTCGTGGGAACCCAAGGACATTGGGCCCAGAGCTGATAACGTTTTGGCAGGCTGGAGAACCTTGGAGAAAGCCCGTGCTTCAAGCTAATTGGGGAATGTGATTTATGACTGTTTATTGGAGGAGAGAATTGCACTTTGTTACTTTGTATCCAGGGGAGGTGAATTTAGTTTCTGGTTTCAACTATGTAATGCCGATACTTTGTTTCTAGAATAAAAGATTCTTTAAGGTAAACAATGCCTCAAAGTTCTTTTGAAATTTCATCTGTCGGAACCATGACACACATAGCCTGGAAAGTAGCAAGTTGCTTCACCTGGCATACATACACCCGTATTGCATATATTCATCATGGTTATATGACTTGGGTGTGGAATGGAAGAAAAGTGTTCCATTCACTTTCCATCTCCATATTGTGTAGATTTCTTAGATGCTGACATTTTTGAAATGTCATAGTTTATGAGGAAAAAATGGTAATCCAGATAACATGGCAGGTTACTGTGACCTTTCCATAAGAACTTGATATGAGGTCTCAAATAAGCTTAGGAAAGAATTTGGAGATAAAAATCAGGTTCTAATAAGTAATTGAAGGCTTCAAAGGTCAGAATTTTAGCACAATTTGTCTGAATATATTGAAGCCACCACTGTTTATATTAGAAATGCCATTTTGGTACTTACATTGTGCAAAACAACTTTTCAGACTGCAAAAATAGAGCCAAACAGGGCTGACAATTTTAATTTAAAATTTGTCATCATTTTCCTCATGCAGATTGAATAACCAGATTTAGAGACCAACAAATACTGAAATTGGTTGTCTGGCATATGTAAGTAAATTCTCATTGGCTTTCATATATAAGCAGCTGTGTCAATACACCAAATCTAGAAAGCATTTTAGATAACTCTACATTTCAAAAGCATTGGAGTGTGATACATGCAACAAAAAACATTCCAGAAAATTGGTAAAAGAATGGGCATGTACTAAACACACATCTAACTGGTAAAAGATGAAGAGCAAACCTAATTTGACACAGGAAAGAGAGTTTATTAGGACTTACTTTGTGCTAGGAAGGACAGCAAAGGAAGGTCACTTCTCCACTCTGATTTCATCTGCAGATAGCGGGGCAGTGGCCTGTTTCAGGTGACCAGATCCCTGAAGGAAGGTATGAAGAAGCCCCTGCAAAGTTGTTGGGACAAGTTTTCATAGCACTATCAGTTGCAGTTGTTCAGTTTCAGCCACAGTTGGATACCAGCAGGGCACATCCTATGGAAGTATCCAAGGGTAATCAGGGAAGAGTTTGAACCCGGTTGATAGTGAGGGAGAAGACAGCCTGCACATTGGTCACCTGGGTTCGGTTGGTTTAGGCCTCTCGGGAAGTGGTATGTGGTTAAGTGGTGTCTCACATACTACCTTTTGTAAGAAGGTAGTGATTTGCCCCTTTCTCAGAAGGTCCTCTTTCAACCCAGTGGTGTTAAATAACCACCATCCAATCTCCAACCTTCCCCGTACATACAGATATACAGATACTTTCAAATTTGCAAGATTCTGTTAATATAACTGTAATAAAGTTAGAGCTAGTACTTCTGGATGTTCATCATATTTGGACTACCTTGCAAAGCTGATGTCAATATTGTAATTCTAAAAGTACATCTCTCTCTCCTTGCCTTCATAAGCCAAGAAACTAGAGAAGTCCCTTCTGAAGCATTTGGCATGTCCCCATTGGTTCTGTGGGATAAGCTATCTCTTATTTGACTGTTGTCTAGTATGCATTTCTTCCATCTGTCCCCCAAGGTCATTTCCACATACCATTAAAATGATCCCTGGATGTCTTTCCATTTAAACTGGAGTCAAGCTTCAGTAACTTCTACCTTGGTGAGGTCAAACTAAACTATATTCATGAAATAAACACAATTTTCTCATTCAGCTTATTCAGTATTTGTGTCTCAGTTACTGAAAGTAACTCTAATGTCAAAGATGATTTCTGGTTTGTAAACAATTACAAAGGCTTAAATTAGATTGAGAAGAAGATAATTTAAGTAACCCTCTGAGATATCAACAAATAGGAATAATTTGCAGAATGTTCATTAGATCCATCCTAGTCTGATTAACAGAGATACCAAAGTTGTATAATTTGCAGCATGGGTTCATAAATGAATGGGAGCCCTCTTTATGATAAGAAAGATGCCACAAGATACCACATTATCTTCAAAAGACTTGGCTATAGTTCCTGGAACTCCTCCCAAATATGGTCCTGAACTGTAATTTGAATAGCCAAACAGGACAAAGGGAGGAATTCTTTAAATATACAAGGAAGAGCCACATTAACAACTAAGTAACTTAATGAGCATCATTGACATTAAATCATATCTATGAAATCTTTTCTGTTGTAATTTTCTATGAAACAATTTTTATTCACCCCATTTACTTTCAGAGACAAACTATAGCCTACCTAGCACTAGGATCTCAACATTTCCTTTCTTGCTTTACACTTTATTCTTGCTTGGTAATCCTGATAAATCTAGGTAGCCATATCCTGCTTTCTTGAGGGACTTCTACTCAAATTCAATCAAAGATACAGAACCTCTTGGTGATTTTGCTGGTGAAAGCACTGGACACACAGCTCGCTTTTCACATTTCCATGTTATTCCGGTCTCCTTCAGTTCTCTAACTTTTAACTCGTCAGGATGAATAGAAAAGAAGTTCTCCATTAATTTATTTTAAAGAAAAGTGCACACACTGATTTCATTCATATCAGAAATTGATGGCATTTCCCAATGTCTATTGTTCTTGCCTCAAGCATGGAACACAAACCAATATATACTTGGGAACAATGCATATTAGGCTTATGAGTATGTTGGTTAAAACTGTTCATCTTGAAAAATTGCACACAATAAACATGAGGTACAGGTGAACAAGAC
Organism: Bothrops alternatus; assembly: GCA_034064705.1. Classification (NCBI taxonomy): domain Eukaryota; kingdom Metazoa; phylum Chordata; class Lepidosauria; order Squamata; family Viperidae; genus Bothrops; species Bothrops alternatus. The sequence goes on from JARGCV010000040.1 coordinate 8,890,730, forward strand.
AGCTGGACTTTGCCTCAGTGAGACTTTTTCCTCACACTGTTTTCCTCATCAAAGTGCTTTGACACCTATAGTCCCTGCAGCCAAAAGAAGCATCTGTAGACCTGCAGATTTTTTTTTGCTTCTGTTTATAAATATAGGCATTGTCCAAAGAAGCTGTTTCAAAACAGATTTTGGAAGAAATGGTCAAAACCTACATCTCCTTCAAAATTATGCATAGTTGAATATAGACTGTATAGGGGAAGGTTTGTTTGTTTGTTTCTTTAATGAAAATAAACCCAGGTTTCTTCTGCAGCTTATGGAATGTTGAATTATGCTCCAAGAGTTACAGCTTCCTTTCACAGATGGATAGTCAGTGTTAAGCTTATTAGCTGAATCCCCACCAATGAAACCTCAAAGGCGAACAAGGTGTTGACAGGGAAGAGGCAGGAAAAAAACCCCACAAGGAACTAGAAAGTCTTCAACTAAAGAAAATAGCTTTTATCTAAGCAAAAGCAGAAACTGGAAGTTAAGATTGACAGGAAAGGACAAGAGGCAAGAACTTTAAGAAGATTGCTAACTAGAAAACATTCCAGCAAAATCTAAAACTGAATGCTGGTTTTCTCCTCTGAATTAAACTTTCAGAGGCCTTCCAGAGCTTCTTTCATGATTTGTGAACAAATGTTTGTGAACATGTTTTTTTTTTGTTCACACAGACCTATTCCTGCACCCCAAGCTTTAACTGCACTCTTCATTAACTCTCTAGCTACTTACAGAGCCTCAGCATCTATTTTGATCAGGAGAAACAAGTATAACAGCAGGGAAATTCTTATCATCACCAGAGTTAATGAAAACACCATTTTGCCTCTCTCTACTAATGTAAAATAGCCAACATATGGTTCTATTTCTTCTTGAAGGCACAGCCACCTCTACAATTTAAGCTGCTCCAGTCCTCTGCTCGTGCCAGTCCAACTCAGGTACTTTGACAAAAACTTGAAAAATAATTAAATTGAACTACAGGGGACCATGTCTCTCCCCTGTTCCTAGACCTCCTATTTTTCTTTTACAGGAAAGAAGAGATATGGATATATAGATATAGATGTATGTAAATATATACGGCTGTAACAACTTACAACTGCCCTCGTGGCAGTCCCAGTTGCCATTATTAGGTAAATTCCATGTAGTTTCAGTACCTAGCAGTCATGTGATCACCCTTTTTTACTTTCTGCTGGCTTCCCCATTGACTTTGTTTATAAAAAGCTGGCAATGAAGGTCACAACTGGCAATCATGTGACCCACAGGACACTGCAATGTCATAATACCTTTCCCCCCCCCTGGATTTTCCTTTTAGATTTATTGGACAAAGAGCCTGGAAACAAATTTGAAACCTTTTTGTTGTTTATGCTGCCTGCAGCAAGAATGCTTTATGGGCAAAAATGGAAGAATACACTTATTCCCACAATGGACGAATAGCTGGAAAAACTAATGGAACTAGCAGAGATGGACAAATTAACTGCATGGCAGGATGCCACTCTTAAACAGATTTAAAGCTCAATATCCAGATACATTACTTAAGAATAATTCTGACCAGGGCTTTTTGGATGGAACCTTGTAGGGTAGGCAAGGTGGGTTGTATGACGTGTGTGAGTTCTGGCACCTTTAACAAAAAAAATAATCACTGATTCTGGCACTTTCAAAGCTCATTGGACAGAGGATCACCAACAAGACTCTTGAGGGATGAAATGTTGTCAATAACCTTTTTAGGTAGATTGATCTAAAGTCTAAAAACGTGCAGGACCAGACCTACTAGGGAAAAATATTAGCCAAACTTTAAAAGGTAGTACAAATTTCTAGCTTCTACAGCAACCAACCTTATCTCTAAATGCAGAACAGCTTTCCTAATACCATGTTGAGAATATAATATAGCTCTAATGAGGGACAATTTCAAGGGTGTCAAGCTTTCTAAAGTACTGTCTTGGACATCATAGAGAAGTTGAGAAATGACTTTTGCTATGAAGATGTTGCATTTTGCAAAGGATAAAATAAGCTCCCTTTATACAAAAAAATCTCAGGATATCTGAAGAGCCATACTGCGTAATACTTTTTTTCTTCTTCTACTTCTTCTTTTGTTTATTTCATTGTTTTTTATTTAATTAATAACAAAAAGAGGGAAAAAATCAAAACACAAAGATAATAATGCTGGTGGTACATACATTATTAAAGAGAAGAAAAAGAAAAAGGAAAAAAATAGATAAAAAGTGCTGCCAGGTATAAAAAAAAATGTTCTCTCCAGGACAGTGAGGACTGGAATAGCATTCCAAGGTATTTATAAATGCACACCTGCTTGATGGCATTCCAATTAAGTTCACCAAATATAGATTTTTATCATAGTTTTGTGCACATACTAAGACTTTAGTTTTCTGACAGTTTTTCCTTCCTGTAAAAAAAAGGCTAAATTTGTACAGGCTTCACAAGGTGCTCAGTGTTCCTTTCTTCCCACCCCAGAGATGGATCTGAGAGATGGATTATAACATCATCTGAATATAAAATATCTGTAACTACTTAACTTGCTAATTCAGAGGGATGGGGAGTAACTATAGAAAGAGTCTGGATTACTGGTACCTAGTATACAAATTAAAAAGTAGGACAAGAATGCACCCCTGCCTCATCTATCTCTGGGTAGTGGTAACTACAGAGAGATGTCCCTACAGGAAATAAGACCCAGTCTTTTTTTTTTTGCCTCCAAAAGAGGCACCATATCTTATCTTCAGGGGTGTCTTTTCCATGGTCTCACATCATGGCGGTGGCACTGACACCCCGCCCAGCCATCCTACTTCTGTGGCCAAGAGAAATGCCTCTGCAGCTGAGAATGGAGCTCCAGGCTGCATTTTGCCATAAGAGGCTAATCCAGAATCTAGAATCAGTAGCTCGGTTATCGGCTGCAGAGGCCTTTCCAGAAGGCCTCTGATGACAAAATGCAGGCTGGAGCTTCATTCTCAGCTGCAGATGCATTTCATTTGGCTGCAGAAGAAGTGGGCCAGTAAGGCGAGGCAGATGTCAATTCATGGGAGTCCTGGCTGCAACGGTAAGCAGGTGTGGGGCACATGGGGCAGCTCCAATCCCCTACCCCCACCCTAGTTTGATTTTTAGGCACGCGCCTCGCCCCAAAACTAGGGCTTATTTTGTGGGTAGGGCTTATATTAGCCTCCTCCAAATCAAGCTAGGGTTCATTTTCGGAGTAGGTCTTACTTTCAGGGAAACACAATAGTCTTATTTGCTTCAGGAACGATAGATGAATTAGGATGTTGAAAAGCATAAAGGATGCCTGGTGGTGGGAGATAGGCCTTAATTTAAATAATCTCTGCAAGAAGAAGATTGCAGTACTATCATTTTTCTAGTTCTGTTTAATGATCCCATTCAAGCACCTCAAGTCTATTGGAAACTGAAATGGGAATTGATGCATTTACAGCTTTCTTGGACAGTGAAAGTTCTTTTATTGAAAAGTGATTATCTAACTTAGATGAAGCTTGAAGTCTGGGACTAGCACTGTGGCATTTCTTCCTTTTGCCCATTTGCCCTAGGCAGATTTCCTCTCATAGCTTCTCTTAAGGGGACATATAAAACCAGTTAGAATGTATGAGAGCCATTAGCTCAGTTGAAGGAGCAGCCATTCTTCTGCAAAGAACAATGAACTGCTGAGTTTGGTTTGCAACCTGCTGAAGTGCTCATTGAACAGGAGCGCTCTAGGCAGTGGAACAGGGAAAAGCATACTTCAGAAGTGGAGCAGAAAAACAAAACATGCCCTGAGGTGCTTTCAAGGTGAGTGGGGAATTAATGAAAGATGATAGCATCTGCTTCTACCCTTCAGAAACAATTGTCTGAACTGTTTTGGTGATGGGGCAATCAAGCAGTGTGGATAAGCCCTGATTGTTGTTATTATTTTAACTAAAGGATGGGAAAAATGGTTTCCTATTTTCATAAAATGTCACTCGTTTTGTATTGCCTCAATCAATGTACGAAACAGAATGTAGGAATCATCGGATGTTTGCATTTCTCAGAATTTTATAATGTATTGTAGTTCTTTGAACACACACACATACATACATATGCCCCCACATACATACATACATACATACATACTACATACTCACCCACAAATTTAAAATGTTCATTTGCAGAAATTATCCTAGCTTAATGGGCACTAAAAATTAATGTAGGAGTTATACATGAGTTGCCTGAGTATATTCTTATAAGATGTAGAAATAAGGTGAGTTTCGGGGGCATCATCAGACAGGGTGTTATGTTTGTGTATATCTATAAAAAGTAAAGATTGTGGATGCAAGAAGGTTACTGAAGCCCTGCCTTTTTAAAAATGCATGTCATAGTAATAGTATACATCTTCATTTCTTGGGGGGGGGTTCTCCCCTTGTTGACACCTGTTAACCTTCAACATCTTTTTACTATAGTTCCATCATTCTTACTGAAGGAGAGTGATGGCAGCTGAATTCCTGAACATTTAACAGGTGCTACCTTACCTATCTTGGTTTAGCATCTAAATGGCCAAATTAAAATGCAAACCAAGTCTTCAGAAAGCCTTGTTGCCTTATTCATCTTAGCTGATTTTGAATATACTCATTTTTTATCCCACCTTTAGGAACTTCATTGGCATTTCAGAGCCATATTAAATACAAGCAACAATCAGGTTGCATTTTTCATTCTGCTGTAATGACATGTCTCATGCCTCAATGTCTGCAAACAGTTTATATTAACTTACAATGTGAGCTTATCAACATATGTAACCAGTGATATCCTCAAACAAAACCTACATGATGCCAATTTCATCCACCAGTGCTCCAGGCATTGTTTCTTTTTTTTTTAATATTTTTTTATTGAATTTTAAAAACTTTTAACAAAATTATAACATAATAACATAATAACTCAACTGAAAACAAGCAAATAACATATTTAACAATCACTACAAATAATAAATCAGGCATTGTTTCTTATGCTTCATTTCCCAAAGGGCTTCAGTAAATCAAGGTGTAATCTGGGATAGGTCCCCAGAATGACTTAGGACAACAGTTCCCAAACTTTTTCAATCGTGGAAGCCTTCAGAAGACATTTTTCTTGCGTGGAATCTTAACTCTGTCCTTGCATTTTACTAAGCATTGTGAACCCACAATATTCTTTCTTCTTTCATCTATTCCTATTGCCTGAGTGTTTTGCATAACGTAGCAGATTTAGAAATAAAGAGAAAACATTTTAAATAAAACCCCACATCTTTATTTTGGTTCAAGGAAATATTGGATTTATACTTAGTATGATGAATAAAATTCAGCAAATTTCATTATTGTATTTAAAGCTCAATTTCAAAACTATTTTGTGTCTGACAGCTGAATACACAAATCAGGGGTATCATCCAAATTCTAAGTTTGTTTTTCATGTAAGCATAAATTGAAAGGCCTAATTTTAATCCATAGGGTGGACATGAAGGGGAACAGAACTTGAATAACCTTTTCATCTAATGACGAATATGTCTATGTAAGGACCTGCCCCAGCTGGTCCCTCAGGAAAATAAAATTTTTGACTCCATTGAGGTTAATCAAAAGAACTTTTATGAGAGAAAGTGGATGCAGAAAAGTCAGGAAGAATCTGAAAGTCCCACACAAAGCACAAAGCAATTCTTTTGCTTCCCCAAACCCAACTCCCCTAACCAGTCCACTGGCAGCCAATGTGATGCCGCAGGTTTGTTTGAGAATGCTGAGGTGCTGGATAGATAACAGGTCACCCTCAGGGCACGATGGCCTTGGAACTAGGCTGGAACTGACTGGGAAGGAGTCTGCTTCATCTCTGAAGACAACCACCCTCCCTAATTCCCAAGCAGTTACAGCAAGAGTGAAAGCATGTGAAGAATTCCAGCAACCTTCCTCCTGCCCCTCCAACCAAATGTCAGGACACCAGCATGGTGGATCTGACAGTCTATCAGTCCTATCCTACGCTTAGGCGACTGTATCCAGTAGTGGTTTAGTTGGAAGAGATACAGGTGTGTGGAAGACTTATAAGGAATTAGAGTACTATGGAATACTACCAATGCTATAAATTCAGAAGTAGAATATCTGTGTCATAGTTGTAATTCATAACAAGATGCAGAAATCATTTGCATTTTATTTCTAAGGACATTGGGACAAATGATTCTGTGGAACTCAGGATGGATGCAGATAGTTTGAAACACTCTCTTTTCTTTTAGAGATCTAGGAATGATTTAAAAGTTGAATGCATGTTTCATATGTAGATATGTTGTGGGGTGGGGATCCCCATTACTCAGAATAGAGAGCTGTATGGACTTGAACCCTAGCCAAGTATGTGATCAGCCAAATCTGGGTGAAGAGAGAGAAATATCATCTGGTCAATTTCAACAGAGAGAACCAGTTCTGATAAGAGTTTGCATTTCTAGATGAAAGATAATTAGTAAAGCTGCCGATTTTCATCATAAGAAAGGTATTTCCACAGAAAAGACTTTTCACGAATACTTGCCTTTGAAGAAGATCCTGGTGTTTTAGAAGCAGGCATTTTATCACGGGTAGCCCCAACAAGAAAAAGACAATGATTTTATTGTCAAAAGCATTATTACAGGATTGACAACATCAAGGACATTTGGCTAGATAAACACTAGTGCCTCCAAAGCCACATACAATTGGCAAAGGAGGAGAAAATGGTTTGAAAAGAAAATGTATGGGATGACACATGTGGAGTCTATGTCTTTAACCTTTACAAAAAGTCAAAAGAAGGAAGGTGGACAATGCTATGAAAAGATTTAAAGCAATTGAAAATCACTTCTGTGTTCTGAATTCATTGCCTTGCTAGTGATAGGCATGAAATATATTGTTTATGACTTTGAATGTTTTCAGGGAGCAAGTGATGAAAGTGACACAGCACAAGTTTCTCACAGGCACAGGCATTGCTGTATATTACCCTGGTATCTATCTACATGGTTTTGTACCAATACATGTATTGGGGGGGAATGGCACTCACATTAGCACCATTAGATGGCTACTGGGGGACAAAGAAAAAGTATTCCACCTTCTTCATAAAATGGTTGATGTATAAAGCGTATAACAAGAGGAATATTTAACATACATTTCAGGGGTTTTCATAATTTTGGGGGGAAGCCATGGCTTTTTTATCAACAAGATCACACCATTTTTTTTTTGCTTCAGAGATCTATATTTTATTGTGCAAAGGACTTTAACAACATGCTCCTGAGGTTCTATATAACCGCATTAGGATAAAGAAGACTACCTTAAGAGTCATGTTTATACTGAATGTAGGATTAGGGAACACAAATGGGATGACAAGATGACTGATACGTCCTTGAAGCAGCTTGTGATTGAGAAGAGTAGTCCCTGACCCCCTTGAACATGAAAAATGATTTTGGGGGCAATGGAACAAATGCTACATGTCTGTATTTTACCCCAAAATTAAATCATAATATTAAAAAGTAATATAGTCTATTGTGATACAGTTTAAGGAACTATCACTAGCTCAGATATGGATATATAGAATATAATTGTCAAGATGCCCTTGACTTTACTGTCTCAGGCCGAGGGAGGTCACTGTTCCTCAGACGGCAGGCTGTGAATCCCTCCTTGTGAGGTGGGACCTTGGGGGTCCGAGGGCTGTGTTGCTCACGTACCTGGCTCCCTACCACGTGTCAACCGCCCTGGCCGAGCTCTTGGGCGTCATCGCGGCGGTGGCGGTTGAGGTCCCCAGGCTGGTAGTCATGGGTGACTTCAATCTGCCATCTGCGGGCGAGGCGTCTGGGGAGGTTCGGGAGTTCATGGCTTCCATGACAGCCATGGATCTGACCCAGGTAATTCAAGGCCCCACACACACAGGGGGAAACACGCTTGACCTGTTTTTTGTCTCTGGTCAGTGTCTGAGTGATTTGGATACGAGAAATATAGTTATTACACCTCTGTCATGGTCTGATCACTCTCTCCTATGCTTGGACTTTCAGACCGCTACACCCCGCCACAGGGAGGCGGAACCAATTATTTGGTACCGCCCCAGGCGACTGATGGAACCTGAGAGGTTCCAGACGGAGCTTGGGCCAATACTGGAGGCTCTAACACACAACTCGGTCGGGGCGCTGGTGGCTGCCTGGGATAGGGCGGCTGCTGATGCCTTGGATAGGGTTGTGCCTTTGCGGCCTCTGAACCGGCATGGTTCTCGATCGGCTCCCTGGTTTAACGGGGAGCTGAGGGAGATGAAGCACTGGAAAAGACACCTAGAGAGCAGTTGGAGGACGAGTCGCTCTGAGTCTGACCGAACACGAGTAAGAGACCATATTAGGACTTACCTAGTGGCAATAAGGGCAGAGAAGTGTTCTTACGTCACTGCCCTTATTGCATCATCAGATAACCGCCCAGCCTCCCTGTTCAGGGTGACCCACTCCCTCCTTCATCGGGAGGTGAGGGGGACCCCTTGGAGGGAAGAGCTGAGGATTTTGTGCAATATCTGCATGATAAAATCGCTCAGATTTGGGAAGGCTTTAACTTCGATGAAGGAGGTCCAGTGGGAGTGGCTGAGGCCGGTCTTGAGACTGTTACCTGGGCTGAGTTTGACTCCGTGACACCTGATGACGTGGACAGGTTTCTGGGAGGTCTTAGAGCAACCACATGTTTACTGGACCCGTGTCCCTCCTGGTTGGTACTGGCCTCCAGTGAGGTGACGCGAGGCTGGCTCCAGGCGATTATCAACACTTCGCTGAGTGAGGGTGTCTTTCCTGCCACCCTGAAAGAGGCGGTGGTGCGACCCCTCCTCAAGAAGCCCGCCCTAGACCCGGCTGTTTTATCTAACTATTGTCCTGTCTCCAACCTTCGCTTTGTTGCGAAGGCTGTTGAGAGTGTGGATGCTCGACAGTTCCCTCAGCACCTGGAGGAATCGTCGTATCTGGACCCACTCCAGTCAGGCTTCAGGCCGGGCTACAGCACGGAAACAGCTTTGGTCGCATTGGTGGATGATCTCCGGTGGGTCCGGGACTGGGGTTGCTCCTCTGTCCTGGTGCTATTGGACCTCTCAGCGGCTTTTGATACCATCGACCATGGTATCATGCTGCGCCGGTTGGAGGGGTTAGGTATAGGGGACACCGTGCTTCAGTGGTTCTCCTCCTTCCTCTCTGGCCGGAAATAGTTTGTGTTGACAGGGGGTCAGAGGTTGACCCTGAGGCCCCTTGATTGTGGGGTACCTCAGGGGTCGGTCCTCTCGCCCTTGTTGTTCAACATTTATGTGAAGCCGCTGGGTGAGATCATCCGAGGTTTTGGGGTGGAATTCCATCAGTACGCTGATGATACTCAGCTGTACATTTCCACCCCAGACCACCCAAATGAAGCTCTTGACGTGCTGACCCAGTGCCTGGAGGCCGTGCGGATCTGGATGGGGAAGAACGGTCTCAAACTCAACCTCTCCAAGACCGAGTGGCTGTGGTTACCGTCGTCCTGGTATAACCAGCTGATTCCATCACTGTCTATTGGGGGCGAGTCAGTGGCCCCCACGGGAAGGGCTCGCAACTTGGGAGTCCTCCTAGATTCACGGCTGTCCCTTGAGGACCATCTGACGGCGGTGGCCGGGAGGATGTTTTACCAGATTCGTCTGTTACGCCAGTTGCGCCCCTTCCTAGATAGGGATGCGCTATGCATGGTCACCCATGCCTTCGTCACTTCCAGACTGGACTATTGTAATGCTCTCTACATGGGGCTCCCCTTGAAGTGCACACGGAAGCTTCAACTGGCGCAGAATGCGGCCGCATGGGTGGTAGTGGGGGCACCCTGGCAGGTACGAATGGCCCCCATCCTGCATGAGCTGCACTGGTTGCCGGTGGCCTTCCGGGTGCGCTTCAAGGTATTGGTTACCACATTTAAAGCGCTCCATGGCATAGGACCCAGTTATTTACAAGACCGCCTTCTGCCAGTAAATACCTCCCATCGACCAGTTCACTCCCACAGAGAGGGCCTCCTCAGGGTGCCATCGGCTAAGCAGTGTTGGCTGGTGGCGCCCAGGGGGAGAGCCTTTTCTGTGGGGGCACCGACAATGTGGAACGAGCTCCCCCCAGAACTCCGGACGTGTCATGATCTCCGCACCTTCAGAAGAGAATTGAAGACTCATCTCTTCAATCAAGCCGGCCTGGCCTAGATCTCCTCGGGTTTTTAAAATTTTTAAACAAGGCTGTTCAGGTTTTAGAATTGGGTTTTTAATAGGTTTTAGTAACAGCCTTGTATTAATTTAATTTAATTTATTTTTAAATATTTATTGTTATTATATGTTTTTATTGGGTTGTAAACCGCCCCGAGTTCTACGGGAGAGGGGCGGTATAGAAATTTAATAAAACTAAACTAAACTAAACTTGTTGGGAACATTTGTTTTGATTTAAATTTTTTCACAAGTTGTTTCATTATTATTTCTTTATCTCATGTGATCTAGGTTAGAATTTCCAAAAAGATCTCAGAAGGATAAGTCTACTAACAACAGAAGTGAGAAGGAATAAAAGAACTGTTTTTCTTCCATGGAAATGAATTAAGATGGATATCCACATTTGCAGTGCACCAGCTCTATTTCATACATGGGAGAAAACTGGCACCTCTAATCCCACTCACACTTTTTCCGTGGTGTCCTTCTACAATTCCTGTTTCTTCAAACAGCTAGTTGCATGCTCTTAAACACTGGGCTGCACTACAACATCATTATATCTCGCTCTTAGATATAATCTATTTATGTATTCACAGTGCCCGAAGTATCAATAATAAAGCTGGCAGAGTTATATAGGGAAAACTTCTGTCCTGTCCTTTTATTTCTCCCCACCCTTTTATCATCCAAAAGAGATATCTGATCTACAGAGATCAAGACTTGATCTTGAGAGTTGAGACACTAGGCAAGGTTATATGCTGAACCAGCTTCTGCTGGCATGAAAGCATTTTCAAGTTAGCATGCCTTCATTTAAAAGCAGACCAAACAAATATGCAGCTATACATTTGAGGATAACTCTTATCCATTAATGAGAGTTGGCAGAGCTATGCTTTGGGGCATAGATACCTGGAAACCATCTCAGTGTCCCATGTAAATCTGTTCCTTGCTTTGTCTCCCAATTTTAAGGAGGATTCATAATTGTACATATTAGCATTTGATTTTTGTCACCACATATAGTGAATTGCAGACAAAGTAACCCATTTGAGTTAAACTATTCATAGCACAATATCAATAACTCATTCAACCAATGTCAGCTTATGGATCTGCAGGACATCACGTTGTAATCAAAAAATCCTGTAAGAAATAACTTGACATGTCTGCCTGTGTGAAATCATGGTTCAAATTATGATAGTAACCAGAGATTAATTTATTTTTCTAAAACCTGTAAGGGTAACTTGGCATGGCATGGGCTAACAGAAAGATACAGATGCTGTTGTGCTCTTTTGCATAGTAAACATCAACTGGTAAAATTACAGATTATTCCAGATATAAAATAAGCAATGGGCTTCTTCATGAACTCATGGTCCTAAATTGCTTTTCACTAGGCAGCAGAAAAACCAAACATAACTATTTTATCTGTGTCTGCTCAAAAGTAAAACTTGACATGTAGAATCCATTATCACAGTTCTGGAGAACTTTCCAGATAAGATTTTGAAGCTGCAGAGGAAGGAATACACATTAAATTTCCTCATTTCCACTCTGTGAGGAGAGCCAGTTCTGTGACTTCCATGCATGGGACTGCATTAGAAAAGAGCATTCAGTATTACAGTAAAAGAAGATGTCATTTTTATTATGATTTTACACACACACACACAAAAAATTCCTTTCTTCAGTACTGGCCTTGCAATTCTCAATAATTTGTAGAAATTGGACATCATAGTAAATTTCAACTGATCCTTCTCTTCTCCCCTACCCCCAGTCCCCAATCTCCCAGTTTGATCTTTCCCTATTTTTGCAACTGAAATATATCATCACAAGCATTTGATATTTAAATATATCAGAACCAATCCCTAAGAAATTTCACTGGGCTCTTCTAAATTCTTTGTGTTCTTCAGAAAATACAGTACAAGTTTCAATCAAGGGGGAAACATCTGTATGGCAAAATTCAGAAACGTTACTATTTACTTTTATTTGAAGTTTTCCATAATAACCGGAGGATTTCCAGGGGGAGCATCAATATATGTCAAATAAATTTTTAAATTTCACTGAAATAGCAGCTTCAATAAATATGAAATAGGACTGAGTTAGAGGCTTTTGAACTGTCCCATTGCCAATGAAGTTTCTTAAGTTGTGTTTTCGTGAACATTTTCGTACCCAGATTTAGAATAAAAATTATAAAATTATAAAAATTCTTGCTGAATACTAAAATTGAATGTATACATTTCTTGGCCAATCATTAGTTCATTAACAATATGTGAAGAAAGGAAAAATATTTTAACAACATGTGTGGTTTATTTGCCCTCTCATACCAGTGGTGGGATTCAGCCAGTTTGCACCACTTTGGCAGAATCGGTAGCTAATTTTTTGTTACCCAGGCCCAGAATGGACTTCTGGAAGCGGCATTCACACAGAGAACCAGTTGTTCACATATTTGAATCCCACCACTGTCTCATACGTAACATTATTACTATATGTGTAATTCACATACAATAGGCCACAAAGGCTTGCCTTAGGAGCAGGACACAAAGGCCTACCTCTTCCCCATAGATTATTAGCCAATAAAAATTCAATTGCTATGGTTGCAATTACGTAGAGTTTTAAATAAGAGGTAGGAATTACCATGACACTATGTGTCCATCGTTCTATTAGGGAATTATCTGTCCATTGAAAAGGAGAGAGGTGGAATGAAATACCCTGCAAGCATATTCATTCTCAGAGATTATTTTATATACTCCAATTCTGGGTAGAGATTCAGAACATTATACAGCATTCTGCCCTTGATGCAGCTACTAGGAAAGCAATAAATGGACATTTGCCTCCTAAAAATTATATACTTTTTCTAATTCATTATATATCCAAGACCATGAAAGATTGGACAGAATATTTCAAACCCTCTGAGATAGGTATAAATCTTCAGTTTGATACTAGAAATATGTGCTCATTTGTCTTGAATTTTATTGTCAACATTCCCACATCGTGTATAACTATACTTTTTTTTTAAAAAAAAATCAGCTATGACCAACTTGTGTCTCAGAAGTAATTCAGAACAGCCTATTGCCTTCCTCCTAAACAACAGATTGTGAACTAAAATATGAAACTGCTCCCCAATGGAGCCCTAAGAAAATATTAATGCAGGATGATAATTAAACTATAAGGTGACTTTAATCTGTCTCTCAGCAGTACTGGGAATTCTACTAGAAGTTTCTTGATGGTAGGGCACATGGTGTACCTGGCATGTTTATCTCCATATTTGTGAAAGAAAACTCTAAGAGTGTTGATGGGAAAGAACTCTGCTTGAAGTCTGGAGTGCTGCTGCTAATCAAATTAGTACAGTTTTGACCCCACTAGACAAAGAATCAGGCTTGGTATGAGGCATCTTTCTTATCCCTACTAAGATCTGATGGAAACTTCATTGTGTATTTTTTATATATACATGTATACCTACCCCACATACATGGAATGAGAGAGAGAGAGAGAGAGAGAGAGAGAGAGAGAGAGAGAGAGAGAGAGAGAGAGAGAGAGAGAGAGAGGAGGGAGGGAGGGAGGGAGGGAGGGAGGGAGGACTATAGAGTGTTCATATAGAGTGTTCATATGATCCAGTTGGGGGCTACTTGATTAAGCTTATAGACAGATTAAATCTACCTGACATCTCTTCAAAAGCAACAACAAAAACTCAAAACCTGTAATTGTTGATTTGGAGCAAAATGTGGAATATTTGTTCTGAAAGGGAGAAAGCCTGCCAAATTTCAGACAGGTAAGTGCAAGGTTGAGTATGTAGAAAGATATTGATAGATTTGGGGTTCAGAAATATTGTTTAGTAGGCAATATTATGGAAACTGTAGTAATTGTAATGCCCTTTGGCAAGACAACTACCTAAAATCAGAGAAACACATGCAAAATATTTGGATACAGGCTCTTTTCATTTCATGGAACCACAACATTAGTCCAAGGCTTCCCAATTTATTTTCTAGTTTCTGAAATTTATTTCTAGTTGATTAATTTATTCCTCTGGGTCCAACTGACTTTACTAGCTTGCAAAAATGCATATCCTTAGTTCAGATATAAGAAATCTGTGGCCATAAATATATGGTTACATTCCAACTTTTCCTAGTTTCCTGATATTTACAGTTATAGGAATTATATAGAGTCTTATAAAGTATTTTTCTTTATTTTTTCTTTATTTCTTTATTTCAGCAGCATCCAATCTGAGAGTACAAGGCAGTTAACCAGGCAGTAAGATAGTCATTCCAGAATAAGCAGTATGAAACTTTAATCAAGTTACTCAAGTTTGACCTGCTAAACCAGGGTTAACATTTTGCACGTTTAGAAGCTGCTACTATTACCTAATCAGTTTGAACTGGAAGCTATGAACACATTATCTGGTAGTATTATAATATTACACATAACAGAGAAAGTCCAGCACTGGCATGCTTTTGTATACCATAAAATATAAACGTTGGTCACTATTATTGGGTTTGTAGGTCAAATCTAGGTATGACTACTTAGAGAATTAGAATCTTAACTATTAGAATTGGAATTTAAAATTAAAGCTTTGCAAACAGAATAATTTAATGTTTCAGTTCCATTCACATTTGGGCATCTCTGTTTCTTGGGAATAAAATATAAGAAACCTAAGAAAAATGCTGCAAAATATATAGCATGAAAATATATTGACCTCTCTAGAGAGTTCTGCTTTCATCTAAGTTACATTGAGTTAGAATTTGTAACTTCATGGACATCTTCTTGCCTTTTAATTTTTTACACAAGTATACATTTGGCTTTCAGGACAGAAGACCTCAGACCTCAGCCTCAAATCTTTTGTGGAAAGGAAGGAAGGAAGGAAGGAAGGAAGGGAGGGAGGGAGGGAGGGAGGGAGGGAGGGAGGAAGGAAGGAAAAGGAAGGAAGGAAGGAAGGAAGGAAGGAAGGAAGGAAGGAAGGAAGGAAGGAAGGAAGGAAGGAAGGAAGGAAGGAAGGAAAATTTTAGAGTTTGTAAATGTAGCACCATTTTGAGTGTGTGTATTTGTGTGTAAGAGATATAGAGATTCTATGACTATCCTCTATCGGGTGTTCTGATAGAATGTGCTGATAAGATGCTTACTCTATTAAAGCTATAGCAATTCAAATTTTCATGCATCATTAGGAAAATGAAAATTTGTAGAAGTAATAGCTAATGTAAAGTATATTAGTCTGCAATGCAGTGAGTCAGGTGAGAAAATGAAGTTTACATGCTGATGCCATAGAGAAGAATAGGAAGAGCTTTTGCAGATGTATGAATTTGTAATAGAATAACTGTCCCTGACTTAAACTATGAGTGGGAGTGTTGATTCCTCTCCTTCCTTCACAAAATTTCTGATTTTGTTTTGTTCCTGATAAAGTTTTGATTAGTATGTGAAGCCATACCAAGAATGGAAGGGAAGAAAAAAAGGAAAAGAAATTTAGGTCATAAAGAAATTGAATCTCTTCTGAGTGATTTGTCCAAATTCATCATTACTTACTTACTTATTTTCTATGTCAAAAAAAAAAAAGGCAATGTGTTTTTAGCATCACTGGAGAATGCCCAGTATTGAATACTGTTCAACAACCTACACATACTTAATCACTCCAGCAGTTTTCCTGGCTATGCTTTGTTCAATTATTTTCTTCTCTTTAATCTTATGCAATTGCATCTTTTCAATTTAGTCATGTTGGAGAACATCTACAAAATTTGTAAGAGCTAGAAGAAATCATTCTGCAAGTATCTACAAATATATTTCTAAATAATAGATTTCCTGACTCATCCAACTGTGCATGTTTAATTAATTCTTGACTATCTAGCTTTCTGGTTTATGTTGTTAAATAAAACATTTAATTCAGGAATAGAGAACCTGTGACCATCCAGATAATGTTGATTATAACTGCCTTTCTACCATACATAAGATTGATGATTCATGGAGGCAAATATTTTGGCTAGGTTTACTCAAACAGATCTATTGTAAGGCTCAAGTTTGACTCAGCCTTCCGTCATTCCAAGGCCAGTAAAATAAGGACCCAGATTGTTGAGGGCAATATGCTGACTTTGTAAACTGCTTAGAGAGAGCTATAAAGCACTGGGAAGTGGTATGTAAGTCTAAGTCAGGGGTGTCAAACTGCTGGCTCGCGGGTCGGATGAGTCACGCCACTCCCACCCCATTGCCAGCAATGGGGAAAAGGTTGTGATACATTGCAACATGTCACATGACATCGCGAGTTTGACATCCATGGTCTAAGTGCTATTGCTATTGCTATATTGACTAGTTATGAGATGAGTTCACTCTAGGGCCTTCATTTGGGTAACTGAGCCATTGTCTAAAGACGAGTTAGGTGAGGGTCTTGAAGAGGAAAACAAATCTGTAATTTTTGTAATCCCTCTTTATAATCTTCTATTACCCCAGTATCTAATTTGAAAATGAGCACATCTGTAACATCTTGCCCCCTTCAAAAGTTTAGGAATGGAGAAGAAGGCAGTCTCACTGATGTATGGAAGAATATTGTACATGCATCAAAATGCATAAAAACCACCTGAATATAAACACTGATGGCTTGAAACCAAAGATTGGCAAGAGTTAAAATCAGTGGTGGGATTCAGCCAGTTTGCACCACTTCAGCAGAACCAGTGGCTAATTTTTTGTTGCCCAGGCCCAGAATGGACTTCTCGAAGCAGCATCCATATAGAGAACCGGTTGTTCACATATTTGAATCCCACCAATGGTTAAAATGATTTGTTGCACGTTCACTTGTGAAAGTGGCTTCCAGTGACAAAATATATTACAAGCATTAAAACTCCTGAGCTTTTGGGGCACATCATCATAGCAGACAATCAGTATTTGTATTTGATTTCTGCAGCTCTTCATTGCATCTGTAACTTGACGGCATTCATAAGCAATAACCTGAATTGCTTTTCAGAAAAGCCATTGTCCCTTATTTACAAAAATGGGAAATAAATAATTTCAGTCACCACCAGTTTCATAATGAAATAGGGTAAGCGTGGCAAAAATATATAATGATGCAAAATATTGCTAGTACTTAAACCTGAAAATATGAATATTCAGTACATAATGATTTGTTCCCTAAATGTTCATTTGGATCATTTGTTTCTTCCTGAGTTATTCTTTTCTCTTGAAGAAGAATGTATTTCATCTAGACCAGTGGTTCTCAACCTATGGGTTGTGACCCCATTTGGGGTCGAACGACCGTTTCGCGGGGGTTGCCGGACACCGTGGTCCGCCATTTTGTTTTGTTTTTTTGTTTTTTTTAAATTTTTTTTATTTTGTTTTTTTTTGTTTTTTTGCGTGTGAGTGCTGCGCATGCGTGGATCGGCCCGTCATGCATGCGCCGCGCATGCGCGGATCCGCCTGTCGCGGCCCGCCATTTTGTTTTGGTTTTTATTTATTTATTTATTTTTTTATTTTTATTTTTTTATTTATTTTTTCCGGCGCATGCGCCCTGCGCATGCACGGATCGGCCTGTCGCGCGCGCGTGCGTGCACGCACCCGGGTCGGGGTCGTGGCATGCATGGGCGGGGCAAGTGGGGTCTCAACCTGAAAAAGGTTGAGAACCACTGATCTAGACAAATAGAAGGTTATTCAAGGATAAGCCAAAAGAATTAAATGAAAGTTAGATGGAAATTTAAACATTCCAGGGATCCATGAATTTTTTTTGGGGGGGGGAATTGCTGGTGCTGATCTATGATTTGATTTTACTTGCACCTGGATATTCTATTGGAAATTAAGAAAAATGAAGAAAACCTTAACACATTTATGTTTTAAGAATTAACATATAACCTTGAGATAAAGGCTCTCTGGATTTATTCTAAAATTAAGCCTCAAAATTAATTTCTGAGTTTCTGGTTGGAAGAACTATGCTAAAGATTAACTAATTAGTTAGAAATTTGTTAGAAAATAACTAATCTTTAATTTTAAATAATCCTAGTTATGCCCACTATTCAAATGATCTTATGGTTCATAAAAGCAAGATAAATCCAAAGTAATTAAACCAAAGCATTAGAATGTGGTATTTAAGGAATGAACAAATGCGAACTGGATACAGTTGAGTAACCACTATGAAGTAGGTTGAAGTGGAATGATTAAATAGAGAGTATGAATAAGGATTGAGTCACAAATCAAATATATGTGGAAGAATGAATGAGTCAAGGAGGGAGAAGGCTGTTCCAAAACATGGGTATTGTAACTGGGAAGGAAACTCCTAGATCTCCTGCATCTTCCCATCATGCATGACTCTCAGATGTAGGATCTGAGAATTCCTTCTTTCTGCTTCCAAGCTCTTGATATTTATATAGATACTGTACATATTAGTTGAGATTTTGGGTCATAAATGTTTAACTCCTCAGAAATCCAATCATTAGTATATGGGCTATCAATGTACTACTTTTAAACGGTTAAGAAGGCTTTTGAAGGCTCTTTTTAACTCACTTTCCCAAAGCTGGTTGAAGTGTTTCCAGGATGAACAACTTTGGAATCCCTGTAGCCTTTGCTGAAGCTACCCAACTTGGAGAACTTTTAGCATGTGCCAAGGGAGCTCCAGCCAAAGTACTTCTAGGACACCTCAGTCGGGTAGAAGTCTTTCAGCTGACTGCTCCAGCACATGCTGAGATTCCCAACAGCCTTTCTTCACCCTAGTCAGCCTGCAAATTTTCTCTGCATGCTGAAGGTAACTTACATTTTAAGAATCCGACTGGTGTTTCTCCTAATACTGTTATCTACCCACCAACCCATCCATCATTCGATAGAGGCCCCTCATTCTCTCTTTTCTTCCAGCAGGATATATAGATACAATTTCCACAGACATTTACTCAGTAACAGTGTAATCTAGTATGACTAACTGTATTTGAAGGGACTAAAGGTTAAAAGTAAACCTCCTGTCTGGCTTTTCAATTTTTTGCAGTTACTGTTATGGTATATAAGAATACCTATATTCCTATATACCTATAAATGGGAGAAAGAAGGAAAAACCTCAGAGCAGGCAACCATCAGATAAAAAGGACAAGTATAGAAAATGGAAAGAGGGGCACATAACTAAGTCAGAATATCAGCAAATAGCCCGAGCCTCCAAAGATGAAGTGAGGAAAGCCAAGGCTCAAAATGAACTAAGGCTTGTGACCAAAGTCAAAAATAACAACAAAAAAAGCTTCTTTCAACATATAAAAAACAAGAAAAAAGTGAAGGAAATGATTGGTCCATTAGTGGGTGAAAGTGCAAGAAGGTGACAAGCAACAGGGAAAAAGCAGAACTATTTAACTCATTTTTTGCCTCTGTCTTTACACAAAGGGAAAAAAATAGTGCCATCAAAAATAGTGCCATAAACAAGAAACACAAGTTAAGATAAGCTAGAAACCTGTCCAGCCTAGATGAGTTCAAATCGCCAGGACCAGATGGGTTACACCCAAGGTTCTCAAGGAACTAGCAGATATGATCTCAGAACCACTGAACTATATTTTTCAAAGATCCTGGAGCACAGGGAAATTACCAGAGGACTGGAAAAGAGCTGATGTAGTTACCATCTTCAAAAAGGTTAAAAAAAAAAGGGACCCAGGAAATTACAGACCTATCAGCCTGACCTCAATACTTGGGAAGATCCTGGAAAAGATAATCAAACAATGAATCAGCAAACACCTAGAGGCAAACAAAGTATGTTTTGGAGTGGGTGCCCGGCCTCCCAGTGAGAGAGGTTGGCCGGGTTACCTTCGGCGGGGGTTCTGCCGGGCTGTCGGCTGCCCCCCCCTCAAGCTGGTGAGAGGAGTGGGGGGGGAGGGGGGCTGACGGAGCCTGGCTGTTGCCTGAGATCTGAGCCGATGCTGGCTGGTGGCGGTAGCTGTCGAGGAGGATTTGAGACCTTTCCTTTTTCTCCATCATTGCCGTCCTGGATTGTGAGGTGGCGCTTGAGCTTGTTGGGCCTTGTGGAACTTATGCTGACTCATTGCAATGATATTCGGCTACTTCGTCTCTTGTTTGTCCCCAGTGGCTTCTCGTCTTCCTCCCCCTCCCTCCCCCTCCATTTGACCCCCCCCTCTTCCTCCTTGCACTGGGATTGCACTTAGGAACTGAACCTGTTTGAGAACTTGGAACTTATGCCCAGGACTGATTAGATTCTTTTAGCATTTCTCTGTTTTTTATATTAGCCCTGCCTAAGTCCAGTTTGATAGGATTAAATTGATAAATTGATATTTTAATTGATTGTTTTTAAATGTACTCAAATTGAGTTAAATTAAGCAATTTATTTTTTTAATTGTAACTGATTGATTATTGAATTTTAATATTTTAAATTGATCATTATACTGAAATTTAATTATATTTTAAATCGAGGAGGTGGAAATTAATTAGTGGATTGGTGAATGGTGTGACTGTCACTGTTTGAAGGTTGGATTACTAGAATGTGGGGAGGGGATTTTTGTGATGATAGTGGGAGGTGGGGGGGGAGTTCTATTCTTATAATGAATATGGAATGATGAATGGATATGGTTGTATGAATGGTGCCAGTCTGCCAGACGAATGGGAGGCCGCGGAGTGGGGGGGTGCTAGACCCGGGGTGGCAGAGGGTGGGCCTATACCGGTCGTATGGGGGAGAGGCAGATATGGCGGGAACAGAGGGGTAGGCCGCTCTCGGGGAACAGGGATCCGCTGCCTTACAGCGATTCCCTGTTCTGGCCCCTCTATAACAACTGGTTCAACCTGCAGTACTGGTGATGAACGAAATCCGGACCCTGGACTCAGACTGTTGCTGCTTAATGCCAGGTCAGTTCAAAATAAAGCTCCCCTCATCCGGGAATTAATCTGTGATGAGGAGGCCGACCTGGCATGTATCACCGAGACCTGGCTGGGCACCGAGGGGGGTGTTCCCCTCTCGGAAATGTGCCCAGCTGGGTTTCGGGTGTGGCACCAGCCGCGACCCCAGGGAAGGGGGGGAGGAGTGGCTATAATAGCCCGGGAGACCGTCGGCTTGCGCAGGCTCACTGTTTCCGAGATTTCGGGTTGTGAGTCCCTCCTGGTGAAGTTGGACCTAGGAGTTCAGGTGGGCTTGTTGCTTACGTACCTGCCTCCCAGCTGCGTGGCATCAGCTCTGCCTGCGTTGCTCGAGGAAGTGGCTGGGCTGGCAGTTGAACTCCCGAGGCTGATAGTCCTGGGAGATCTCAACTTGCCTTCGCTTGGCCGGGCCTCTGGGTTGGCGCAGGAGTTTATGGCTTCCATGGCAACCATGGACCTGACTCAAGTAGTTCAGGGTCCGACCCACCAGGGGGGGCATTCGCCCGATATGATCTTTCTCTCGGAACAGCTGAGCGATGGTTTGGTGTTAAGGGGTTTAGTCATGGTACCCTTGTCATGGTCAGACCATTTCCTGCTGCGGCTTGACTTTGGGGCTCCAATCCTCCCCCGCAGGGAGGCGGAACCGATTAGGTGGTTCCGCCCCAGACACCTGATGGATCCAATGGGTTTCCAGACGGAGCTTGGGGAATTACCAGATTCGCTCGTACACGGTTCGGCAGAGTCCCTTGTGGCAGCCTGGAATATAGCTGCTGCGGGGGCTTTGGATCGGATCGCGCCTATGCGGCCTCTCCATGGTTTCGGACCCAGGAAGTCTCCTTGGTTTACTGAGGAGCTCAGGGGGATGAAACGTCTTAGGAGACGTCTAGAGAAGTGTTGGAGAAGATCGAAGGCTGAATCTGATCGAACCAGGTTGAGATCACACATTAGATCCTACCTGAGAGCGATTAAAGCGGCAAAATCCCGGTATTTTTCCGCGTTAATCGCGTCTGCGGAATCGCGCCCGGCTGCCCTGTTTAGGGTGACTCGGTCTCTCCTTGGTACGGGGAGGTCCGGGGGACCCTTGCAAGGAAGTGCCGAGGATTTTAACAACTTTTTCGCAGACAAAGTCGCTCAGATCCGGGCGGACCTCGACTCCAACATTGTAGCAGTGGCGACTGATAATGATTCAGTCGAGGTGACTGGGGCTCGTCTTAGTCAGTTTATTTGGGATGAGTTTGAAGCTGTTACACCTGATGAAGTGGACAAGGCCATTGGAGCTGTTAGTAATGCCACCTGCTTGTTGGACCCGTGTCCCTCCTGGCTGGTCTCGGCCAGCAGGGAGGTATCACGGAGCTGGATCCAGGAGATAGTCATCGCTTCTTTGAGGGATGGGTCCTTTCCGGCTCCTTTAAAGGAGGCACTTGTGCGCCCACTCCTCAAGAAGCCTTCCCTGGATTCAGCCATTTTTTCGAACTATCGTCCTGTCTCCAACCTTCCCTATGTGGGGAAGGTTGTTGAGAAGGTGGTGGCGCTTCAACTCCAACGGGCCTTGGAGGAAACCGATTATCTGGGTCCCTTGCAGTCGGGATTCAGACCCGGTTACTCTACGGAAACTGCTTTGGTCGCGCTGATGGATGATCTCTGGCGGGCCCGGGATAGGGGTCTATCTTCTATCCTGGTGCTTCTTGACCTCTCGGCGGCTTTCGATACCATTGACCATGGTATCCTTCTGCGCCGACTGGAGGGGTTGGGGGTGGGAGGCACTGTTCTCCAGTGGTTCTCCTCCTACCTTTCTGGCCGGTCGCAGTCGGTGTTGGTAGGGGATCAAAGATCGACCTCTAGGCTCCTCCCTTGTGGGGTGCCGCAGGGGTCGGTTCTTTCGCCCCTGCTGTTTAATATTTACATGAGGCCGCTGGGTGAGATCATCCATAGACACGGGGTGAGTTACCATCAGTACGCTGATGATACCCAGTTGTACGTTTCCACCCCGTGCCAAGTCAGCGAAGCAGCAGAAGTGATGTGCCGGTGTTTGGAGGCTGTGAGGGCCTGGATGGGTGAGAACAGACTAAAGCTTAATCCCGACAAGACGGAGTGGCTGTGGGTTCTCCCTCCCAAGGACAAGACCAACTGTCCGTCCATTACTCTGGGGGGGGGAAACTTTGAACCCCTTGGAGAAGGTTCGTAACTTGGGTGTTCTCCTCGATCCACAGCTGCACTTAGACCAACATTTGGCGGCTGTGACGAGGGGAGCATTTGCCCAGGTTCGCCTGGTGCACCAGTTGCGACCTTATCTGGACAGGGAGGCCTTGCTCACAGTCGCTCATGCCCTTATCACCTCGAGGATCGACTACTGCAACGCTCTCTACATGGGGCTACCCTTGAAGAGTGTTCGGAGACTTCAATTAGTCCAGAATGCAGCCGCGCGAGCAATCGTGGGCTTACCTCGGTATGCCCACATTTCACCAACGCTCCGCGAGCTGCACTGGCTACCTATTAGTCTCCGCTCGCAATTCAAAGTGTTGGTTATTACCTATAAAGCCCTACATGGCCTAGGACCAGGTTACTTGCAGGACCGTCTTTTGCCTCATACCTCATCACGACCGGTCAGAGAGCACAGAGTTGGTCTTCTCCGGGTCCCGTCGACCAGTCAATGTAGGCTGGCGGGCCCCAGGAGAAGGGCCTTCTCTGTTGCGGCCCCTACCCTCTGGAATCAGCTCCCTCCGGGGATTCGGACCGCTCCCACTCTTCTGGCCTTCCGAAAAGAATTAAAAACTTATTTGTGTCGGCAGATCTGGGAATGATTGGTGTTGAATGTTGGATGAATGTTTTTTTTATTAAAAAATTTGGGGTATTGTTTTAACTTTATGATCATCTTAATTTAATTTATATTAAACTTATTAAATGCGATTGTTATTTATCTATGTTGTAAGCCGCTCTGGGTCCCCTGGAGAAGAGCGGCTTATAAGTCTAATAAATAAATAAATAAATAAATAAATAAATAAATAAATAAATAAATAAATAAATAAAAGCCAACATGAGTTTGTCAAAAATAGATCATGCCAGACAAATCTTATTGCATTTTTTGACTAAGTGACAAAATTAGTGGATCAGAGGAATGCTGTGGACATAATTTACTTGGACTTCAGTAAGGCATTTGATAAAGTAGATCACAACCTACTACTCGATAAGATAGAAAAATGTGGGGTAGACAGCATCACCACCAGATGGATCCGTAGATGGCTGACCGGCCATACTCAGCGAGTGTTCCTCAATGGAACCACATCTACATAGAAGGAAGTGTGTATGGGGTGCCCCAGGGCTCTGTTCTGGGCCCAGTGCTCTTCAACATCTTCATCAATGATTTAGACAAGGGGATAGATGGGGAACTCATCAAATTTGCAGACAACACCAAGCTGACAGGAATAACCAACACTCCAGAATACAGGCTTAAGATACAGAAGGATCTGGACAGATTTGAACACTGGACACTATTTAACAAAATGAAATTCAATGGTGAAAAAAGCAAGGTTCTACATTTAGACAAGAAAAACCAAATGCACAGGTATAGTATAGGGGATACCTTGCTCAATAGTAGTAACTGTGAGAGAGACTTCGGAGTCCTAGTGGACAATCACCTAAATATGAGCCAGCAGTGTGCTGAAGCTGCCAAAAAGGCCAACACAGTGCTAGGCTGCATTAAAAGAGGGATAGAATCAAAATCACGTGAAGGGTTAATACCACTTTACAATGCCTTGGTAAGGCCACACTTGGAATACTGCATCTAGTTTTGGTCACCACGCTGTAAAAAAGATGTTGAGACTCTAGAAAGAGTACAGAGAAGAGCAACAAAGATGATTAGGGGACTGGAGGCTAAAGCATATAAAGAATGGCTGCTGGAATTGGGTATGTCAAGTTTAGTGAAGAGAAGGATGAGGGGGAACATGATAGCAATGTTCCAATATCTCAGGGCTGCCACAAAGAAGAGGGAGTCAAGCTATTTTCCAAAGTGCCTGAAGGCAGGACAAGAAGCAACGGGTGGAAACTAATCAAGGAGAGAAGCAACCTAGAATTAAGGAGAAACTTCCTGACAGTTAGAACAATTAACCAGTGGAACAACCTGCCTTCAGAAGTGGTGAATGCTCCAACACTGGAAGTTTTTAAGAAGAGACTGGACAGCCATTTGTCTGAAATGATATAGGGTTTCCTGCCTGAGCAGGGGGTTGGACTAGATGACCTCCAAGGTCCCTTCCAACTTTACTATTATTATTATTATTATTATTATTATTATTATTATTATTATTATTATTATTATTATTATTATTATTATTATTATTATTATTATTATTATGGATCATCGCACCGTCAGCCAGATGTTCAGACTGGATTTGGCATTTTGTCTACCTATCGAGTCCTTACTCAGGACCTGGGATAGGCAGATGTGGATGTTTGATGGTATTACAGATATCGTCGCAGGATGGAAGCAGTTCCTAGAAAGGCCCATCTTTTGCAATTGACTAATAGCGAATTTGTCAATGCCAATGGTGTTCAAGTGATGCTCCAGTTGTTTTGGGATTGTACCCAAGGCGCCTATTACTATTGGTACTACCCTTGCTTGCTTTTGCACATCACCATCACCATCACCATCACCATCACCATCACCATCATCATCATCATCATCATCATCATCATCATCATCATCATTATTATTATTATTGTTATTATTATTATTATTATTACATAAAAGGCTTCCACAGAAGCAAAAGGGAGTGAAAAGCATCTCACAAGGGACCTGCCCTTTCTGGAAAATAAAAGTCAATGAGGGGAGAGATGCAAAATTCTGTTACTGCAACCTTAAAATAAAGGCCATGTTAGTTAGTATTTGTGACTTATGCTTCTTTCTGGACTACTTTGAGAGGCTGAAAATTGCAGCCATTTCTTGTAAAATATATGGGAAATATTTTCTTTTCCTTCCCCTACCCATATGTTTTCACAGTTCCTTTTCCAAGGGTGGGGGCTTAGAATCAGATTTCACATAGTCTTGGTGGACAAGGAATGACAGGCAGTTTGGAATTCTGGCCCTTTATAGATTTTCAATACTGAGGCATGGAAAAGGGAAGAACTCTAAACCTGCATATCTCTGGCTTTCCTTGAATGCAATAACTTTCTTGATTAACCATGAGATATTCATTCTACAGACTGTAAGAAAATCTGACTCATAGATCAGAACATTTCTGAAACTCATTCATTTCCTGGGTGTTACCAGCAGATAATTGCCCCGTGATGAACATGATGAATATGGCTTAAGAGAGAACTGAAAAACCTTTAAAAAGATTCCTGACTAATTCTGATAGATGAATCTCTAACTCACACACAGAAGCCACTTAAAACAAAGTATGTATTCCCTATTAAAGATATTCAATAAAGTAAGCAAATATGTATTTCCATTTGGTCCTGCAAATGTCTGCTCATAACTGGAATTGGGTACAAAATGAATTATTTAACCTTATAAAAGCTCCTTCTATTATGAAATCCAGCAATAGGCAAAAGGTTTGTTTGCCTGCTTATGCACAGATAAATCTTTAGTGAAAGAGTGATAGTGATGTGGAGCACTTCAATGGTGTGTGTGTGTGAGAGAGAGAGGGGGGGGGGAAGGAGGGAGAGAATGAGAGAAAGAGAGAAAGAGAAACTATTCAGATGAAAAGGCCTAAATGTCTTCTTATTAAACAATTGGATCCATAGATTTCCCTATTCCTATGATTTGTCATTTGCTATTTTTTATAAAAGTCATTGGGAATATATCCAAATCTTGGAGGAACCATATTTGATTCATGAGGAGCTTCAGTAGGTAGTAGACTCTTGTCTTAAATGGTCAAAGCTTGTTCTCATGCACAGTCTTAACATGTTTTGACTTTGATTTTTATGGGATAGCTGATGAATATAAAAAAAATTAGATTCTTATTAAATTGCTTGAATGGCATGGGATAATCTAACATGGCAAGCAGACCTTCAAGACATATGCAACAGAACAATGCAGGGAACAGAAACAATTCACTTTTCCATGAAATGGATCCAGACCTCAGCTGAAGCATTGTAATGTAAGAGGAGAAGGCTATAGTTAGGCATGTGGAGATTAGGAGAAATTCTGACTATGTCCATCCTTAGACTATTTTGTACATTCTGTCAGTAACTGTTAACTATTTTATTTAAATAACTTAAATGTTATGTTGTTTATATGAATTTTCCTAGGGCAACTGGATCTGACTACAAAACAACAGATACCCACTCAATGCTCTATGGGGACTGGTTTAAAACCAACTGTGGAGACACCTAATGGACATCCTATATAGCCTACACTTAATTAGTTTACTCATCAAAGTGTCATGGGGGTGGAAATGTTCTAGAAATAGTATATTTTAACCTCCAATGTAAAATTAGTCTCTTTAGGTTTTTCTCTTGGCAAATGTAGATTGACAGATAATAATCATTTGTATTATATTCAAGGTGTTTGCATATTAATCATCAGGGATAATCTACTCAAGGCAGACTGAGCTCTCATTTTTTTTAAAAAATAAGAGACAGAATTTGTCCTTTTACAATCATCTGGTATTTTATTCAGTCTCCAACTTTCTTAAAGGTAGTGAACACAGATTAAACAAGTCCCTCACCACATACATTCAGTATTTTGAAAAAATAAGCATAGCTGGGAATCTGAACTCTTTCAGGATCAGTTGGTGTTCCTTAACTACGTTTCTAAAGCTAATCTGATCTTCTTGCTAGAGGTGTAGCTTACCTATGCAATAAAAGATAGTGTTTGACTTACAACTGTAGTTAAGCCTGTAATTATGGCCATAAATCATGCCAGTCATTAAGGGGGTCATCATGTGACTATGACTTGTTTTATTATTTTTTGCTTTGGTCATTAGGCATTAAATTTTTCCTTGAAGTAAATGCCAAGTTTCTAGCAAGAACCCTTGTATATCATGGTCATGTGACCAGGGGTTGCTGCAAACAGCCATAAATGTGGGCCTGTTGCCAAGTGCCCAAAATGCAATAATGTGACTGTGGGGGTGGGATAAAAGCCCCATTCTTCATACAACTGTAGGCCCATATCATATTTGTGTTTATGAATTCATACCTCAATCCCATCCTGATTCTGCATTAATCAGCAATTAAGCAATGAAAATTTGTATGAAAATGAATCTTTATTTTGTGACCCTTTAGCTTTGATCATGAAGATCAAGCAGGAATCTGTTAAAATTCCTGGAAGATTGTTTGGAGGCCAAAGAGTCTGGGGATAGGCAAGGTCATTCTCTATCAATTTTTTCAATAAAAAAAATTCAAATGAATGTCTGAATTGAGCTAGAAAGGACACAAATCCCAAAGACATTGTTATTTCCAAAATGGGTAATAATTATTTCATAAAGTATAGTTTTATATTTGTTTATGGAACATAAGAGCTGTGATGGCACAATGCAGTACTGCAGACTAGCAAACACTTCAAGACACTCCGATTTTATATTCCTGTGGTAATCGCCGTGGTCATAAAACTTCTGCACATTTTTCTGATCTAGACTATAACAGGGATTATGAGCTATCCCAGAGACCACACTATCTACCTTGTGAGTTAAAGAGCTGCAATTTGTGTAAAGACTGGCTTGCTTGTGACTGCGGACATGATTTGTGGGGCACAGGCGGGTCAGAGTATTGTAAAAGAGTGTGTTGTGGTCCTTTATCTTCTGATTCTGATAGTGGTGATGAGGGATATTTTTCTGATGGTGGAGCCATGTTCCCTCTGAACTCTGTATAACCAATAAAAGACTGTGTTAATGTCAAAACTTGAACATTTGTCAGTGGTCTTTCAGTATAACGATGCATGAAAAGCTTCTAAGCCGTATTTATTATACACCAGCATGTGGAGGGAGTTATGGAGGTGTGAATACCCTTTTTCAGGAAGCTAGAAAACATGATAAAAACCTGACCATGAAGCAAGTCAAGACGTGGCTGTCAGGGGAAGACGCTTATACGCTTCATAAGCCTGCAAGAATTAATTTTCCTAGAAATAAAACAGTATCATAAATAAAAAAAACATTATCATAAATAAAAACATATGTACTTACCATTGCTGGGAGATAATGTAGCATCATTCACCATTTCACAGGCTGCCCGGTAAGTACTCTGCACCTCGTCATTAAAGTTACAACACCCCATGCTACAGCCATGCAACACAGGTCTGAATAAAAAATCTTCCTTATCATAACCCCTGCAACAGATTTTGTTGCATTCTGCTGGCTGGGGCCTTATATCAGAGTGTCTGACATTAGCTTTTGCTGTTGGTGTAAAAACAGCTTTGGAATCAGAGGTTGCCATCTTCAAAAGACTGCCGGAATTAAATCGCTAGCTGTTCAGGCGTGCCCGCACAAACTCCCCTGCCCCTTGCAATGCCACGCCCTTGAGCATTGCGCATGCCCAGATCACGGGGAGTATGACATGCCCAGGCATGTCCCAAACAAGGTCTAACCCCCTTTTTTACTAGCAGACAGAAACACACATGCCCGGAATCGCGGTCCTGATATGCCTGAACAAGTTTTAAACCCCTACTTGCCGCCTGGCTGTTTGCCTCTTGTGAGCATTTTAATTCCTGTTAATATTCCTTGTCTTTTGCTATAAGGGGCAGAATAAATTTTATTCAGGGTGCAAATGGCAAAATATGTGTCTTTAGATTTTTTACAAAGGTAAAAACCAGCTGTGGGCTTTAAAAGGGACTGTGGTTTGTTTGCTTTTTGCCCTGCATTTGAGGAAATGATTTTAAAGCCACCTAGAAATAAATACCTTTTAGAAAAAAGGGGTTAAATGCAGGCTCTGGCTGCCTTTCAGGGGCTTCTTTTTCCCCAGCTTTTGAGGCACTGGTTTTTAAAACTCCACAAAAATTAAAAGCATCGTTAGGCTAGAATGATTAGAAATAAAAAGCCTTTTTTATTTTTTATTTCACAGCTCCCCAAAGTAGGTCTTGTTTCCCAAAAACACAGGCCTCTGCTAATTATTCACTTTACTTAGCTCTTTTTGGTTTTGAATGTCCATAGAATTAGTCTAGGATTAACCTAATCATGTACCCAGAGGATTGACTGCCAATCTTGATGGGATTAGGCCAAAACGTCACATCCGGAGGGTGGGGGCTGAGCATGTCACTTCCGTTTAGGGCCATGACCTGTTGACGTAATCAGCACGTGGGTTTGTTTACTTTGATGATGTCAGTGATCAAAAGTACTGATAATTTTCATTAAAAAAGGTATACACTACTTCTACTTACATTTATTAGCCATATAACATACATTTAATAGACAGTTTACCTTTACAAAATATGTACTTTGAGAGCATTTCTAATCATGATGCTTTTCTTTTCCCACAAACTAATCAAATAGCAAGGGACGTGCCAAACTAACAAATCCAGCACAAAGAAAACTTTTTTTAAAAAAAGTGCAAATGATCTGTGTATGTAAAATCTGGCTCACTGTTCGGTTGAGCAGAGGACACCACTGGAGTAAATGATCAGATTAGTAATGTCACTAATAAAGATAGGACACAGAAAGGCAATGTTTGCTAGGATCTGAAATACTGGAGCATTCCCTAAAATCTTTATAATGCAGCTCTCCAAGACAATACCAGAGACTAGTCATTCATGAACTACCAGCGTACAGAAGTCCTGTAATTACATTTATGCTAATTTTGGTAATGCTGCAAATGAACAACAAATCATTGTGAGGGCTTCTAATTAGAAAAATATACATGGAAGCTGGCATGTGCCAATGTAATTTGCAGGGAGAGAGAGAGAGAGAGAGAGAGAGAGAGAGAGAGAGAGAGAGAGAGAGAGAGAGAGAGAGAGAGCCCTCTACTTCTCTAGTTGTATGAAAAACTTTTAATTCAAGAATATCAGTGTGATTGGGGAAAAGATGGGCAGTACAGTATCTTTCTTTGCATCTTGCTCCCTGCCAAACAATTTTCTTTAGGAAAAAAAGAAACAAAAATAAAAAAGGGACATTTCCCCCCACCTAACAGCAAAGATTAATTAATTGCAGCATTAGATTTGTCTTATTATTTAATGTACCTTTAAAAAAAGGAAAGGAAGTGTACATTTTATCAGGATAATGTACAGCCTAATTCCAGCAGCTCATTATAAATAGGTTCTTCTAAAATTACTCATCCAAAACTTAATTACCAAAAATGAAAGTATCCATAGTGTTATATTCATTGAAGGAAGTAAAGATTATAACCCTAAATGTTTTTTTAAAAAATGCTCAGCTTAATTTATACAATGGATGGCTGCTCATTGGCTAAACAAATCACTTCTCCATGTGCATTTGGTCCAGTGAAACTAAGGTAACTGAATTTTCCCTAATATGAGTTACTTCCTTGTAGATATGGCAAAGAATCTCTCATTCAGATCTACAGAGCCCTGAATCTCTGAAACGTTAACATAATTGTACATAATATACCTATGTCTCCAAAGAGATCCAAGCTGTGACTTCATTTTGTCCTTTTGGGTAAAAGGACATGCATAGATATCATAATGTAGGGAGAGCCACAGCTATTCAGCTGTGCAGCAATATGCATGTTATAATTTCAGCAGAAAAATGAAGAATTTGCAGGGGAAATTATTTTCTGTCCTTCTTAACTCTTATTTCTTGATGGACAAAAGAAGTTTCAAGCAACCATTAAGAATGCTGATTTAAATCAGTTTGCAATTTAATCTGAGTCCCTCATGTTAAGGTGTGTCACAAGTATATCAAATGTTACATATATCAATATTCAATGTTGCTTGTAGCAATCCATTATGATGTAAGTTATAAGTTATGGTCAGAAGAGCATGAAATAGGAGGAAGGATAGTTTCACTGCCTTCTTATTGGAATTTAAATGAGAGATGATGATCATCCTCCTCCTAAGGACCCCTTATTTGCAGTCCAAAATTAATCATAAATTATACATTATCACATTACTATCTCATCTGTCCAATACATATGCATCGTCTTCCAGCATTAAAAAAGAATAAAAGTATTTTAAAGAAAAATATAAAAAGCAAAAATGAATATAGATTAGATAGATAGATAGATAGATAGATAATAGACAGACTAACAAAGAATATTAATATCAGATTTCCACATCCATACTAAATTCATATCCATAATAATCACACCAAAAAACTTTAAGAAAGCTAGTGTAGTGTAGTGGTTAAGTTGTTGGACTACGAGTGAGAAAACCCAGGTTCAACTCCATTTTTAGCCATGGAAATTTACTAGATGAGATCTGCATAGTCAATCTTTCTTTCTCTTTCTTAGTCCAACCTATCTCAGAGTTTCTTTTTCTTTTTTTCTTTTATATATATATATATAATAATGTAGGTCTTTGGTTCTTCGGGTTTTCTCCCGCGTAGAATTTGAAGTGTCTTGGCAACGTTTCGATGAAATCTCATTCATCATCTTCAGGCTGGTGCCTAGAAGCAGAAGCCAAAAGCACCAGCCTGAAGATGATGAATGAGATTTCATCGAAACGTTGCCAAGACACTTCAAATTCTACGCGGGAGAAAACCCGAAGAACCAAAGACCTACATACAAACACCCGCGAAAACCTCAGAAAGCAAATATATAATATATATATATATTATTGATTTTTTTAAAACTAACAACCTGGTGCTTAGTAAACAGCATGTTGTCTGGGTTCACATTTCACAACAATCAATAATAATAAATTTCTATCATATCATACTCTGCATAACAGCTTTCCTTGATTTTCTCTTCTTCCCATATTGTTCTCTTTTGCAAACATTAGATTAATATAGTTCTTAATATTTTAGTAACAAAGAGGTTAAATATAAACATTTTTCTAACATTTATCCAATTAGTAATAGCATCAATATAGAACAGGGGTGTCAAACTGCGGGCCCGCAGGCTGGACGCGTCATCCGGAAGCCGCACCCACCCCATTGCAGGCAATGGCAAAACCATCCCGATATGTTGCGCAATGTCACATGACGTTGTGAGTTTGACATGTCTGATATAGAACTTTTTTTCTAGTTAGTCCTCTTGGTTGTGTTATATGTCCTGTTTTCAACATTCTTTTTCTTTTCTTTTCTTTTCTTTTTTTCTTTCCTTTCTTTTCCTTTCCTTTCCTATTTTGTGTTTTCTTTTCTTTTCCTTGTACTGGGGAATAGGCCTTGTAGCGTGCTTAGATATAAACGAAGTAATAAGAAAGCTAATGTTAAAATACTAATACTAGAAGTTACCATCAATAAATAAATATTGAAGGTCCCATTCATACATACCCATCCCTCACACATTCACACCTTACATTGTTTATGTTGGCTGCATGAAAAAAGAGAGATAAACAGATGGCAAAACCTGGAAGGATGAAAATGGTTTTATCAATGAAAATATCCTCAGCCAGCTTGCATCATTGCCCGACCCATATAATCATGGAAGGTAGCCCCCAACTTCCCCAGAAATATTGAATGCTCCTATCTATCCTTAAAAGCAAGATGTTTTTGAGAAATCTGGAACTGAGCATTTAATATCAAGCAAGTTGGGCAACATCCAATTTTATCCAAGGTTGTCATTCATG
Source organism: Bothrops alternatus (assembly GCA_034064705.1). Taxonomy (NCBI): domain Eukaryota; kingdom Metazoa; phylum Chordata; class Lepidosauria; order Squamata; family Viperidae; genus Bothrops; species Bothrops alternatus. Next base: position 8,924,274 of record JARGCV010000040.1, read on the forward strand.
ATTTCTCCAAAACATCTTGCATTGTTTCTCAAAGAAAGATATCAGTAAGTCCAATGCAAAATATCCCATAAGCTTATGAGAACTGCCATTTATATTCCACATCTTAAGCACTCAAATATTTTCCTCTCCTGCAATGTTTGTTTATTGGTACATTTATTTTTAGACACCATCAGACTCACTGACAACATTTCAGTTAAATGTTATAAGATTTGGGTTGCAAAGATTGAAGAGACTATTACTATGGTATTTTTTTTCTCCTGTCATCAGCTGGATATTCAAGGCTTGTAGCCCGGAGAACAACTGTATGGGAGAGGAAAAGAGAAGAAAGATCTCAGCAATATTATTTTCAAATGTTCCACTAGATGGAGCCATTACAAAGCAATTTCCCTAAAAGACCTGCTGAAAAAAGCCCCTTTGTTCTTTTCCTATTTTTATTACAAGTTTTATTAATTTCATGTGCATATTATTACATGCAAATAGCTAATTCGCATGTATTTCAAATTCTTAAGCTGTCACCAAAGTATAGTTCAAAAATCATATAATCAAATCACAACATCAAACAATAATGTATATCAGAAGTCCCCAACCTTGGCAACAAGTGTATATCAGAGGTCCCCAACCTTGGCAACTTTAAGACTCAGACAAGCTGGCTGAGGAATTCTGGGAGTTGATGTCCACAAGTCTTAAAGTTACCAAGGTTGGAGACCCATGGTGTATATCATCCAAAAGCAGATGCTTAAAAGGTCAATATTACCAAGAAAGTCCTTGGGACAACCGTGACATGGATGACTGAGAATCTCCTTAGACCAGCGGTTCTCAACCTATTTCAGGTTGTGACCATGACCTGCGCCGCGCATGCGCGGTGCGACCCCAGCCTGCACCGTGCATGCGCACCGCGACGGTCCGCATCACGCATGTGCGACGCATGCGACAGTCCGCATCGCGCATGCATGATGCGTGCGCAACGGCCTGCATTGTGCATGTGCGACGCGCGCGACGGCCCGCATCATGCATGCGTGGCATGACGATCCGCATCATGCATGCACAACATGCGCGCGACGGTCCGCATCGTGCATGCGCGGCGCGACGGCCCACATCGCGCATTCGTGATGCACGTGCGACGGTCCGCATCATGCATGCGCAGTGCTACCCCATGCATGTGTGGTGCTAATCCGCACATGCGCGGTGCTACCCCACACATGCACGGTGCTACCCCGCGCATGCGCGGTGCTGCCCCCTGCGCTGGCTGGGGGGGAAATGGCGGACTGCAGCGTTTGGCGATCCCCGTGAAATGGCCGTTCAACCCCAAATGGGGTCACGACCCATATGTGCTACCCCGTGCATGCGCGGTGCTACCCCACGCATGCGCGGTGCTACCCCACGCATGCGTGGTGCTGCCCCCTGTGCTGGCCGGGGGGGGGGGAAATGGCGGACTGCAGCGTTTGGTGATCCCCGTGAAATGGTCGTTCGACCCCAAATGGGGTCGCGACTCATAGGTTGAGAACTGCTGCCTTAGACACTTAAACATTCTAAAAAGATCATAAAAATGCCTTTGGTTATAATCCTATGAATGCCTGTTTGGTTACACGTCCCATTCAATAGGACATGTTTTACTGCCACTGAAAGTAATATTAAAGCCATTACACAATACCAAGAGAGTTCCCCCCCCACGTTTATTTTTATACTTAGTTGATCCTAAATACTTATGGGAAAATAAAACTGCTCACTTGCTACTTTGTGTGTGGGCCATGGGCCATGGCATAGAGCTATTTATTTGGAGAACATAGGCTAGACATGTACATGGGCAAGTATTTGAAATCAGATTGTGAAATGTAGAAAGATAATAACAGAGGGAGCGGGGGGGGAAGTATTTGTAAAAGTCCTAGTATTAGGTTTTACCAAGAAGACTTCAGGTGAGTGACAACCCATATCAAAATAATCAAAAGCTTACCCTTCCTGAGAAGTTGGATAAAAAGCAGTGAGCTTTTTTAGGCCATCTGTTAAACCTATGAATAACAGCAACAGCAACAGTCTTGATTTAATAAATGAACTAAATAACAAATTGCTACTAAATATCAGTAAGAATTCCAAAACCTTTATTCAAACGTCTCTACCATTGTATCTTAAACCTATCTTCCCCCTATGCCAGGGGTAGGCAACCTTGGCTCATAAAAGAGCCAAGGTTGCCTACCCTTGCCCTATACTTTATTATAGAGTTGAAAAGTGTTGCAATCTCTTCCATACCTCAAAAAGAAAGCCTCCAACTTCCCTCTCTTGTTTTATGCACCGTCTATGTCTACATTTCTTGTTTTGTTTTGTTCTATGTTATTTTCTTATTTTACAGCATTTTTCAGTAATGACCTCCGTATATATCCTGCAGCAATGAAAAGCAACCAATAAAATAGAACCAGTTGCTTTAAGTCCTTACTTTTGAAATATATGAATGAAATCTGCCCTCCTTTTTTTTTTCTTCTTTGTATCACTAATACCTATAGCAGTATCAGGTTTCTGAACCTCATTTAAAGCCAGGGACAGCAACTTAACCTCTCTTTTATAATTTAAGTGTGACATGTTAAAAGGAATGATAGAAAAGCTAAAAAAAATCATGTTTGCCAAAAAAAGGGAGGGGCTGCAGTATTGAATCACCTGCTAGGCTCAAAGAAAGATCTGCCAGGCTGTATTTGGGGAAAAAATGCTTTGGACTGTTCTCTAAGTTATTATGATTACAAAGGTTTTTTGAAATACCAAGTGGCATATTAAATGAAGTTAAAACAAAACATCAAACATGCGGCAATTATTGAATTCTACAAAGAAGAGATAAGAACCAAAACAAAACCCACAAAAGGGGCGTTTTCTGAATGGGAAGAAATAAATCAGCAAAACATTCTTTTGGGACCATATCCTATGCTGAATTCTGCAGCATATTAGAGGTCAAGTATTGTCAAAAGTTTCAGGGCAAACAAATCCAGCATCAGATATTGATGTTGAGAGTTAGCTATTTAGTTATGATGCTCAGCCTTTTCTCACATCAACTGGGTCCAGGTATTGCATAAAGCTTTTGCCTGGAAGTCAAAATCTCTTAATTAGCAGAAATTCATTATTGGCTTAAGAGAACCCTCACCCCAGTTCTTCTTAGCTTTTATGACCCAAAATATATGGATAAGAAGGAAGAAACCACTTATTTTGAAACCAGGTGATATCATGGTATCTGTCATGGTTTCGACAGATGAAACTCTTCAAAGAACTTCGAGGCATTGTTTACCTTAAAGAATCTTTTATTCGAGTAGCATAATATTGGCACTACATAATCGAAACCAAAAACTGAATTCCCCTCCCTTGGGCACATACTAGCAAAGCACTATTCCCTCCTCCAGTTAACAGTCATAAATTACATTCCCCAATCAGTTTGAAGCACAGGCTTCCTCTCCAGCTCTCCAGCCCACCAATTCTTTATCAGCCCTGGGCTCAATAACCTTGATTCTCACAATCTAACTGGACTCTCATTCACATCCCCCCCTCCCAGCATCATCTATTTCTAAAAATAAAAGGGAAAAGATGGCTACTTTTCCATCAGTTGTCAATGCAAAACATCCGATGTTAGCAGCGTTGACAATATCATTCAAAATGTGACTGTGATTGGTTTTGTCCTCCAATGTTCCAATAAGTCCCAATAAGTCTCCAGACCATTACTGTCCAAAGAGATGGATAAGCATGAGCTTTAGTGTCTCCCCTTTCAATCTAAAAGGTACTTGAATGGCTATAATGAGAAATAAGAGTAGAATTTTAGAATCTTCCCCCTTCTGCATCTAGACTCATTTGCAAGAATAAGCAATCCTCTCACCAATGGAGACAAAATAGCACTTTGTAGTTCTGCATGTACCTTCTTTGTGCTCCTGAAGAGAAAGAGGAAAAAAATTCCTACTCAACTCTGCTAGAGCATAGCAGCTATTTATGTGAGAGATTTGTGGGTTGGCAAGAAAAAATTGTACAGAAGTTGATATAATCAGATCTCTAGTTAGCATTTTTCAGATAAAACAGAAATTTGAGAAATTTGAAAAGCAATGAAGAGTCTCATGGCACTTTAAAGGCAAATAATGTTTAAGGAAGAAGGATTAATCAACTATAGCCTGCTTTAGCCAATTGGTAGCTCACCTACAAGCTGGAACTCCTTCTCTAAAGTTATTGTCCAGAGTTGTCCAAGGTTCTGAGGATGCAGGTTTTTGACTTGAGGAATGATCTTCCCAAAGAATATGTTTTTCTATCATAGTTTCAGTATTTTGGAATTTACCATTCAGAAGAACGGGAATTCAGTTTTCTTCTGTACTTCCTTGTATGAGAAAGTTGCAACTTTTCATATTAAATTGTCACTTAAATATGACAATGAAATATCTTTAGCTCAACAGTGATGTACAGTATCTGCTTTGGTATTCTAATGGGATTAAGGCATGGGGAGGTTGTAGAGAATGGAAGGAATTGCAAGGGATGGATTATAGTCACAAAGGGTTTAGCAATTCTGAAAGGTAATGCAACAATATGTTATCTAGATTCTGTTTATCTTCCCCCCCCCTTCAATTCTTGGTATAAAGAGTCACAAATACAAAATTAAGGTCATAAATTTCAACAGTCACCACAGAATAGAAGAATAGAACTGGGTTCAGCATGCTTTTGCCATGAGGATATCTCTTTCCTTGCTACAATACAACTTCTTACTCTGCACCATAGGTAGATGACAATGGCTATCTTCCCAAATACATGCAATGATTAAAAGAACAGAAAGGCCCAGTGATGGAAGAGAAGAAAATAAGGATAAAAGGAAAGTTACTTAACTTGAATAATCCAGATGGACAATAAACTGTTCTTAAAACATGCTTTTGAAAGAGTCCAGACAAGTGCTTAATACATTGGAAACAAGGCTCCTCCTACCATAGCATGGAAAAGGATTATTGGTAAACTGAAACATGGTTTGGAAATGGGCAGATTTCAGAGCAAACAGAGCTTGACAGTTTTGACATATCTGTCATCATGGCCAATAAAGCATGATAAATAAGTAGTAAAATATTTTCAAAGTCACCAGCATATAAAAATGCTAACTTTGTAGGTTTTGAAGTTACTGTTATCAGTAACTCAGCTGTGTGTGTATGTATGTGAATAAGTTTGTGAATATATTCTTTCTCTCTCTTCACACACACACACACACACACACACACACACACACACGAATTTCAGAAAATAAATACTTTCCAAATTCTTTAAATCATTAATGCCATTAAATATAATTAATGATTGGGAAGTTACATTGGCATCTTAAAAGTACTTAATTCCTTTCATGCATAATAGAGCTATTTGTTATTCAAATTGCGGCAATCATTATAAGTGAAAGGGGTTTTAAAAGAATGCCAAGTCATTAATGAAAGTCCAAATTTTGAAATAAAGTCATACAAATCTTTCCAACAAAGAAATAACTAATATGCATAGAACATCACTGTGGGTTGCAGTAAGAAACAATAGGAAAAAGAATGTGGCAGGAATGACTCTTAAGGGTAGCAAATGTTCCTCCCAAAATAGTTTCTGTTCACCTATTCTCTCCCTGTCCCCCCTAACTGCATCAACAAAATGTCAGACCACACATTATATTATAATAACTACTTAAACAAAAAGCTTCATCCATTCCGATGCTCCAGTATAAGCAACCAAAACTAATTCAATGAGAGAGAGAGAGAGAGAGAGAGAGAGAGAGAGAGAGAGAGAGAGAGAGAGAGAGAGAGAGAGAGAGAGAGAGAGAGAGAGAGAGAGAGAGAGAGAGAGAGAGAGAGAGAGAGAGAGAGAGAGAGAGAGAGAGAGAGAGAGAGATTGGCCAGAAGATACTGGCTAGGTAGTGAATTTCCTTCCTGTAGAGTTCAGCCAATGAATCCTGGATAGAGAGTCAGTTTGGTCTAGTAGTTAAGACACCAGGCTAGAAACCAGGAGACTGTGAGTTCTAGTTTTACCTTAGGCATGAAAGCTGACTAGTGCTCTCTACATGGGGCAACCTTTGAAGAATGTCTGGAGACTGCAAGTAGTCCAGAATGCGGCCGCGCGAGCTGTCTTGGGTCTCCCAACACATGCTCATATCACTCCAGCTCTCCGTGAGCTGCACTGGCTACCAATTGGTCTCCGAACACAATTCAAAGGGTTGGTTATGACCTATAAAGCCCTTTATGGCAATGGACCAGGATACTTGCGGGACCGTCTTTTGCCTCATGAATCCCAACGACCGGTCAGGGCGCATAGGGTTGGCCTCCTACGAGTCCCGTCTGTTAAACAATGCCATCTGGCGGGACCTAGGGCAAGGGCCTTCTCCATTGCTGCCCCAGCCCTCTGGAACCAGCTTCCCTCAGAGGTCCGTACTGCTTCCTCCCTCCTAGCTTTCCGGAAAGTGCTGAAGACACATCTATGCTGACAGGCTTGGGACATATGAGCTGTGCTCTGCCCCTCGGCCCTAAGAGTGTCCCACCATCAGCGGCTACGAATTGATTGTGTTTGTATGTAGTATGAATGTGGTTATTTTAAAATTGTTATTGTATTCTTGTTGTGAGCCGCCCTGGGTCTTCGGAGAAGGGCGGCATATAAGTGTGAATAAACTAAACTAAACTAGTTGACCATAGATCAGTCAGGCTCTCCCAGTCTGTCACAGGATTATTGTGGGGAAATTGGAGAAGGAAGAGGTATTAGATATATTTATATGTTTATAAAAATAATAAAAGTGGGATATAAATATAATAAATAAATATAATAATAAATAAATATAAAAAAAATCTTCACCAACCTGTGCTAGAACATGTTCCATGTGGTGTCCCAGGGAAACAAAACTAAGCCTGAAGATTAGAAGCTTTGGCTCAATCAAAAAAAAAAAATGGCATTTTCTGAAGTATTTTCTGACTACATATGAAAATGTCACAAAAGCAATCACTGACAATCATAAAGCTTTTTATGAAACAAAATGCCTCAGGGAGAAGCAGATTACAAAGACTTGCCTTTCATAAGAACAATCAGCAAGAAGATTTCCTACCCCCCTTCCTCAATACCAAGGAATAGTGATGTGGCTGCTGTCATGAGCAATCAAAGTCTGTTGATATGAAGGAAATTGTAAATAGATTAGTTTCTAGTCTGAACCACTCAGTTTCATTGTCAAAGTAAATAAAGTAACATTAAGAATATTCTGTACCTATTAATTATAAAAGAATCTTTGTTCTGCTAACAGCATTCTTTTCCACTCTTTTGCTCCTTCAGGCTACTTATTTTAGAAAATCCATTGTAAAAGAGTAATGTGAATGATAGTATAAAGCTATCAATCCACAATAGTATAATTAATGATAGTATAAAGTGAATATATTATATAATTAACAGCTGGGGCCCCCAACTTTTTGGGCACCAGCAACCAGTTCTGTGGAGAGAGGCTTTTCCGTGGACTGAAAGGGGTGTGGTTTCGTATGCTGACTGCATCCCACAGAGTTTGTTTGTGTGGCCCCGTTTCTGGCATGCTGCAGCCCAGTGCTGGTCCACAGACTGGGGATTGGGAACCCCAATATACAATGTATACAATGCTAAAGTGTAGTACACAATGCAATAATCTATAGTATACAATGCATAGTACTATACTATACTATACTATACTATACTATACTATACTATACTATACTATACTATACTATACTATACTATACTATACTATACTATACTATACTATACTATACTATACTATACTATACTATACTATACTATACTATACTATACTATACTATACTATACTATACAATATTCAAAGTTAGTATAAAGCCAATAATAATATAAAGCTATGTGATGCATACAGGCAGTTGCTCATTGAAATGTGCTAAAACAGCATTTGAAGAGAGCAAAGCCTTAACCTCATTGAAACTCCTTTCATGGACCTAAGTCCACTGCCATGGAGCCTGCTTGTCTAAGAGCCGGTGTAATGGCTCTGTCACTGCAGCCTTGTGTGGGAGAAAAGTGTGATAAAAATTCAAAAGCCCCAAGAAAACTTGCAGCTCACTCTTGGACTTGAGACTTGGGGCCTGCTGAATTGCCTGAAACTTGGATTCAGCAGGGTGAATGCCTTGAGCATTAATCCTGAAGCCCAAAAAATCAGCAAAAGTGACTCCTATTTTGCACTTGTCTTGCTTCAATTTAAGGCCTGCTTTGCGAAAACGCAGCAAAACACCCCCTTAATCTTTCTGCAAGATTTTGAGATGACTACCCAGCAATGAGGACATCATCGAAGTAGGGACAGACCCCAGGAATACCACGAAGTGTGCATTCCATGACACTTTGAAATATGCCAGAGGCTACATTAACCCCAAACTGCAGTATTTTAACTTTAAAGACCCCTCTATGTGTTACAATTGTTTGGGCCTCTGCAGTTGCCTCATCAACAGGTGGCTGTTGATAGGCCTGTGCCAAATCAAGTTTTGCAAAAAGATGCCCCCCCTTCAGGAAGACCAAAATGTGGCTCACCACAGGCACTGGATAAGTGTGCTGTTGCAATGCTCTATTCAATGTACACTTATGATCTGCACATATGCGGACTTCTCGGTTAGCTTTTAAAGGCATGACAATGGGAGTTTCCCATGGACTAGAGTCCACAGGTTCTAAAATGCCCTGCTGGAGCAGCTTGTCCAGCTCTGCATCTATCTTGCTTTTGAGGGCAAAAGGCACCCTTCTAGGCTTGATCCTGATTGGCGTGATAATGGGGTCTAAACGTAATGCAATGGGAGGCCCCTTATAGGATTCAAGCTCTGAGCTAAACACATCAGCAAACTCCCTGCAGACTTCTGCAAGGCCCAATGTTTGCATGCTGTGAAGCCCAGTCACCTAGATTCCAAGGACCTCAAACCAATCGAGTCCAATAAGACTTGTGCGTTGACCCCCAACTATCACCACATCAAGAAAACCTTCAAAAGCTTTACGCTGCACTTTGAGCATAGCCTCCCCCTTCACACTGATTTTGGAATTCTGGAAGTCAGTGAGGATTAAATTCGATGGCCTGAGTTTGACTCAAAGGCCACTACTACTACATATCCTCTTGAATGTGTCAAGTGAAATGATGGATAGAGCGGACCCAGTGTCCAACTCCATCGATAAGGGAACCCCCTGCAACTTCACATCAAAATAAAGTTTTTTCTTAAGGGGCTTGTGTGTCCCTGTCCTCAGAATACTCCTGCGCGATGCACAGAAACCCACCCTGTGTTGGCTGGGGACCCTGGTACCTTTCTGAAGCAATTCTTCCTGAGGTTGGACCTTCTCACGACTCAAACAGATGGAGGCAATGTGGCCTTGTCTACCACATGCCCTGCAAATGGCAGAATGGAACCTGCAGTCAGCTCGCTTGTGACATCCTCTGCAACTGAGACACTGAAGAGATGGTGGGGCCTTGATTGGACACACTTTTAACCTTCTTTCTGCTGGCTAGTGAAGTCTGTCCACCTCCTCTTCAGGATCCACTTTTGAACCTTCTCGAACGTCCTCTTGATGGACGGACGCGACTGCTGTAGCACTTTTGGCGAGTCGCAAGGCCTTCACAGAGCCTCCTGTGGCCTCTTAAGCTGCAACATCTCGCAAGACATCTTGGAAAGTGACTTCAGCTTTAGCAAATATTTTTTGTTGCAGCTCTCTGCTTCTAAGACCACAGACAAAACGGTCTCGTAAGCGCTCTTCCAGGTCCTTGAACTCACAAGGCCTGGCTGCTTGTCTCAAGGCAGCAATGAATTCAGCAGCACACTCACCAGGCTTCTGGTCCCTCTGCTCAAAAGCATGCCTCCATGCGATTACAGATAGCTTCAGATGAAAATGATCCTTCAGCATATTTTTTAAGTCTGTGAATGTTACAGACTCAAGCAGTGCAGGAGCAACTAGATTTTTGGCCACATCAAAAGTGTCCTGTCCACAGACACACAGCAGGGTTGCTGCCTTTAACCCACCTCCTTGAACCTGGTTGACTCGCAGGTAGTTTTCCACCTGGGCCACATAAGAGTTCCAACGCTCCGGGTGCGACACGTCGAATTTGGACAGCCGACTGATTTTTGACATCTCGGGCTTCTGTTAGCCTCGCTGCAATTCAGGCTGGGAAAAGGCCCATTTGCCAAGCCCACCTCCAGCGTTTGCGTACTGGTAGGTGAGTGCCGATCTGAGTCCCGACTTCCTGTCTTCCAGATCTTTTTTGTAAAGACTAGGTTCCTTGCGTTGTCTTCTTCTTTGCCGGGATCTCACCTTCATTGCCAGTATTAAGTCTTGGGGTTCGCGGTATTGAAGTGACATGCACAACCAGTTTCAACCAAGTTCTTCTTTATTCAATCCATTTCCACTCAACAAGCAACAGGCTCGCAGACCTTTTATAGTTTCCCAAACAGCCTATCATAATTCTCCCTTTTTTGCGCCTTGTGTCTGGGCACAAGGTCGGCGCCAACCAGTCTGGTCCCGGGCAGCTTTTGGAATGCCTGGGACCATTTGCAACACTTCTGGGCCTGCTGAGCTGCCTTAACACAACACTTACAGCTTCACCAGTATCTGTATAAAAGACTTCAGCTTTTCTGGCATATAGGTTAGCCTCTTCTGGAGCTCTGGATATCTTCCAAAAGCAAATAAGGAATGAAAAATGGGGGAGGGAGAGCAAGTGGTTTCTGGGAGGCTAGCCTGATGGGGAAGCAACTATGGGGACCCCAAGGGATTGTGAGCATGGGTTGGGGAAACATTTGGGTGGCCTGTTCCAGCACTAGGCCCCATATGGTCTTCCCTACCCTGAGATACCTCATGTGCATTTAACGACCTGCATATCCGATTAGGTTGTGCATTGGGTAAAGCAAGGAGGGATCACATTAATTTAATGTGATCCAATCAAATGAGTCCTTGGGTTATAAATTGCAGGCTCTATTACATTCATAACTCGGGGGTTACCTGTATTATCCAACGCACCAATTAATAAGAAAAAATAAAAGTATGCTGAGAGGACATGGAAATTTGACAAGGTTCTGCTTAACCTGTGTCTATTTAGAAATATATTCCACAAAATTCAGTAGCAGCAACTCCGAGATACAGTAAGTGGGTATTATTATGTTAGTGAATAGTACTTCTTCAAATTCTACCCTAATTAGAGTTATCAAATAGCCTGTAGATCAGTGATGGCAAACCTTTTAGAGACCAAGTGCCCAAACTGCAACCCATAACCCACTTATTTATCACTGGGTGCCAGGTGGGACATGGCCCACTGGGTGGGCGTGGTTGTGGTGGTCATGGAAAACTGAGTGTGTGTTGCCAAAGTGGGCATGGTCACCTCAATGATGCTCACGGGGAGGGATGCTTCTGGGGGCGGGGCAGGGCTGGGGGAGATCCAGGGCATCTCTGGCAGGTGGGGCAGTGGGCAGGAGGCTCATCCTGTGAGGTGAGTTGAGGTGAGGCAGGGTGGGGGTACCATTGCCCTGAGGCAAGGCAAGGCAGGGGCCAGGGCAACTGCTGCCTGACACCATCAGTCCCCACACACAGAGGCCAGCAAGTGTATGGGGGCCAACGGTGTCCGTCAGCAGCCACAGCCTGCCAGCTCCTCTACCCGCACACTCTGGGGCTCTACAGCCCACTGCCAGCAGTTCAGAGAAGCCGCCTTTGAACTGGGCAGATGGCCTGAAACTGAGGAGGCAATGCAGTGGGTCGTGCCCGGGAAAAGGAGAGCATGCAAGGCCAGGAGGGACGGGACGGGGGGGACCAGCCATGCCAGGATGCATCGGGCCATGTGGGACCTCAGGCGGCTGGTTGAAGAGGGATGATTGCCATCTCCGGGGCATGGCATGTGTGCCCACAAAGAGAGCTCTGAGTGCCGCCTCTGGCACATGTGCCATAGGTTCGCCACCACTGCTGTAGCTACTCAAAGGTGGACAATATTTGACATTTAGGCTATGCATGCTGGACAAAGGATAGGATAAAAGAGATATGTCTCTTTTTCTGGTTGTCTGGTAGCCCTAATCTTAACTATGGCAGTTAGGGAACAAGGTTTTCAATTCTAATTGTACAAGAAATACAAAAGTAAAATTTTTCTTTTGACTTATCCAACTGCATCCTATCCTTTCTATCTACATTCAGTCACCCTGACTCCACCCTGATGCAAGGAATTACAGGGTTGTTAAAAAAATAATCAGAAATTGGCTCAAGAAGGAAGGAGACAGATAGCATAAATGTAGAAAAATGCACCTGCCTTCTCATCAGGTGTTAATGCTAGAGGTGTGACATCTTTCTTTTTCTGTGTTAATACATGGATTTGCAAATGTTATATTATATTGACTCTGATGTGTCTAAAGTCACCAACAGGTAACTCCTTCGGGAATTGCAAATGAGACCCATCAATATTTCTTGAAACCAACAGTTGGTGCATCTGCTGATCCATGCTGCCTCGTTACAGGACTAATTAGCCTGAAAATGCATTTTTCTTTCCTGAACAGATGACTGTTTCTTAGGCACACCCAACAATTCCCGGTTTTATTTAGCCTGCAGATTAGAAGCCACTTTTTTCAACCTTTTAAGGGGGAGACAAGTACAGAGATTCTTCCCTCCCCCTCCCCATTGCACACACACAGCAAATATTCCATTTGTGTTTAATGGAAAAGTTTTGAATTCTATCATTGGTTAAATGGTTTAGTAAAACTGAATAAAGAGCCTTTTCCACAGGAAAAGAAAAGCTTCCAATCCATGCAGATGTATTGTAGACTTCCTTTTCAGAATCTTTGTCTCTATTGTTTTTCCATCTTGAGAGAGCAGGAATCAGATGGCCATGATTCAACATTTTTCACCTAGTCATTGATGTACACATTATCCATTTTCTGTCTTACTTGAGAGGGAGGGAGGGAGGGAGAGATGACATTGTTACTCTACTTTCCTTTAAGTTTCCTCTCCACCTTTTACTGTTCTATAAGTGAAAGTTGAAGGAGAATTGCTCATATTGGAAGTCAGTCAGGAGACAAATGTTATTGATGAAGGTATTGGTAGACACCATCAACCTTAGAGAGTTAGGATGCCAGGGGAAAAAAAGGATGAGGATCCCTTTAGTAACAATTTATTTTTGCATTAGTGATTTATTTAATGTATAATTGTCCTTCCTTCAAGGAACTGATTATCCCATGATATTTTATGTTACTTTTACAAAAAAAAACTTTATCAAAGCTAGTAGCTGGTCCAGTTTGCTTGTTGCTTGTGCAGGGACTCAAGTGTCTCTTGTCCAAGGCTAGCTCTTTGTCTGCTACCCAGCCTTGATAATAAATTGAGCTAATGTATTGTGCTTTAAGAAAAGACAAACATATAAGAGAAAGATGATCAAGCAGCTTCCTGGACTTATAGCAAGCAAAACTATATAAAATTATGCCCATAATTTAAATTCTGGTTTAATTTAATTGTATCGATTTGATGACAAAACTAAGATTGCAATATGAAATCTCATTATCAAAGTTATTCCCTCAGGCAGGGAAAGATGGCCATTCTGTCTGCTGGGTAATTATCCAAAAGAAATTGGACAGATCATCATAATCCCTGGAGCTGTGTACTGGATGTCAATGAAGAATTTGAGGTAAGTTACTTTGGTTTGTCTACTTCTAACCAAACAATGGCTTCTGTTATGGCTGACTGAGTTTTATGGCACTGATCTTTAATGATTCAGTGACAAATAGTTCACCTAGTATGCAGGAATGAGGGTGCCATAAAGGATTTAGGGTTCCCTTCTGTCTACTATCCTCAGAATCCATATTTCAAGCTGAATTTCAACAAAGATCATAAACCTGAATACCCTTCTGAAAATTACAATACTTCTGGCACACAATCACAACTTAATAAGGTCTTATTGTTGCACATGTATCTACAATCCTACCTTATTGTTTAATAAAAGGAAATTCAGAAGATTATAGGAAAAAAACTATAGTTGAAATGCTTATAGCTGAATTAGGAAAATACCCCAAAACTGAAAGAGTATCATTAATAAACAAAAAAGAAAATATGAATTAATGTTTGATATGATAGTTTGTATGGATGCACCTTCACAGATGCCATTATATCTTCCTCTATAGCATACTCAAAGTAGACCTGTGATATTCATTAACTATTTTATACGTTTTATCATGTAACTTTCCAAGAACCTTAATTGGTCATTCCCTTGGCTGAAATACCAGCCCTCTCTAATGTCAACCACTAAGCAAAAAGCCTTCCTCAATTAGTAAGCACAACACTCTGTTACTTAAACTGCTCACTGATTTATCTATTTATTTTAGATACTCCTTATTACTATGAGTTGAATATTTGTTCTGTGGCATCTTAGTGCCACTAGATGACAAGGAGTTAAAATTGTTGTTGATTATTGTTGAAGAGTTGGAATGTGAGAAAGGGGTTTTGGTGTGGGAACTGGAGTGGAATCTGTTAAGTACTCCAAGATTGCAATGTGAGGAGAGGAAGCAAGCAATCAGGCTCCTCTAAGTGGGGCAGTCATTGGGAATGGCACATGAAGAAGTATAAAGTATGTTCCTCTTTTACAATAGCTCTTTTCTCACAGCCAACCTAATCATGGAGTGGTTGTTACAGGAAAAATGGAGAACATTATACAAGCTGTTTTGAGCTCCTGTACAAAAAGTGGGATATAGATAAAATGAATGAATAAATAATAAATCACTACTACTACTACTACTACTACTACTACTACTACTACTACTACTAATAATAATAATAATAATAATAATAATAATAATAATAAATCACTATCACTACATGGCATGATTAAATCAATTTAAATAAATTCATAAAATCAATTTCATGATTATATACTCTCTAGATCCATCATTTGACCTTTCAGTTACTAGTTGATAGCATTGCACTTGAACTCAAGAAAATACCTCACAGAGAGGAATTTTATCACGTTTTATCAGCCCTGTATTTCTCCCCTGTGCATTATTTGGAAGCAGAACACACGTATATCTTCTTCAGGACAGTACTTGCCCTATAGAACAGCATGCCCATTAAGAGTAGGAAGGCCCTAATCTTGCTGGCTTTTGAAGGTCAAGCTAATCCTCTGGGCATTGGGCAGGAAAGTGGATGAGACAGTGTTGTGTATCTTATGTTAGAAGATTATTGCCTTGGCATATATTTATTCTTTCTTAATTTGTTTTTTTTAATGACTGTGAGATCCCTATACATATTTGGGTGGCTGAATGAATGAATGAATGAATGAATGAATGAATGAATGAATGAATGAATGAATGAATGAATTGTACTTGCTTCTCTTTTCTGTGACTTGGAACATGGGAAGAGAAAGGTTATCCATTCCTTTCACTTCACTACCACAGATGAGCTGAAAAAAGAATGATGTTTGTTTCTTCTCTTTTCTGTCCCCACCAATCTGATGTCACAGAAATAAATTTGAAAGAAAGTCCTTCTTAACTTTTTTTCATTTTTCAAAATGAGCTTTAAAACACAGCAGCGTTACTAACCATGCTTGAATCTCTTCAATACTATGGAATTGGAATAAACTCCTGGTGCTTAGATTTAGGGAGGGGATTTACATATCCTAGTTACTTTTTTAAAATAGTGTTTTAATTGCCATTTTTTCCTCCCTCTCTCTTTCTCTTTTTTAAAAATTAAATAGAGTTCCACATGAATGTAATCCTCAAAGACATTTAGACATTCATTAAGCCATGGAACCTTTTACAGTGAAAAGAAATGGGAGCTTTAAGGAAGGCATGTTGCTTGATGAGATTTCATAAAGAGGATTAAGTTCTACTATTCCATTTAAATATATATATATTTCTAACAAAGGCTTTTGTATTGTTCAGAACTGCAGTAAGTTGGCAAGTGAAAGGCAAGATGGGACAAATACAGCTTGGGAAGTATAAAAAGCCAGCCAGGTAGCCTTGAAAGCAAATATTCAGAAACCATTATGTAAAGAAATAGAATAGAAGAATTGGGACATTAAGAAAAAATGCAGGACAAGGTAGGATCTCATCTGCCTTGAAGGGTTGACAAGAAGAGACAATTTAGATTGCAAGCCCATTTTCTTTTATGTAAGATTTTAGTGGGAATCCAATAGAGCCCCAAAAGTGAGTTATTATATCCTCTGTTTCTGAAGTTCCAGAAATTCCACATATTAATTATGCATTGTATCATAATCATCCTAACTCAGTTAATTGATTTTATGAAGATAAAATACAGAAAATCAAATATGATGCTTTGAGAAACTCCCCCAGACTTCAACCAATAAAAAGGCATGGTAAAGAATAATGCAAACAGAGAAATACTTTATAATAGTAAGCAGAAATCTTATTCTAAACTTTACCCATTGAAAGACATTTTATTGGATTACGATTATAATATGATATGCTCAGATAATGCAAACAAAAGTCCACTAAATGACGTCCCCCCCCTCAGTGCATTTATATTGTAGGGGAGAAGTAAACAAACAATCACAAAATCTTAGACAAGGTTATTTATCAGCAATTATGGATATCATAAATAAACATGTGAAGCTAAATACCTGAAGTGGCCTAAATAAGCTTTCTTTACATACATTAACCTGAAAATTCTGAAAAAGGCAAGCATGGGATATGAATGCGAAATGAACAACATCTCTCACTAACTCTCAAGCCAAAAAACAAATGCAAATGTGATCAGATCATGATCGTCCTGACTAGCAAAAGAGGAAACTAAATGCCTTTGTATTGTCAAACATTCAGCCTGCGTGCCACTGTCTTTATTACTAGCATTATTTATTATTCATTTGTTTGTCTCTTAGTCTGAGTGACATTTATAACTTTTGAAATGGCCCAGGACAGCCACATTTATGAATCATTTGCTTTAACGTCCAATTTATGATTCATTTGCTTCTAGATTGAGAATTAAATGGCACCACAGATGCAGAAGGAAGCACCATGCCCTTGTTTTTAATGGTGCTGCTCATTCAAAGTAACACACACACATACCTGCAATATGCAATTAAAATGTTTTGCCTCAGAAAAAGATTGATTTTTATTCTAAACAATTGCATAGCAATATTTTAACGTTTCGGGAATTTATTTTAGCTCGTTCATATTTTATAAAACATTTCTTTTCCCTTTAAGCCAAATCTGTAAATCATTTGCAGAGGTCACGTTGACATTAATAATAATAATAATAATAATAATAATAATAATAATAATAATAATAATAATAATAATAATAATAATAATAATAATAATAATGTTGGAAGGGACCTTGGAGGTCATCTAGTCCAACCCCCTGCTCAGGCAGGAACCCTATACCATTTCGGACAAATGGCTGTCCAGTTTCTTCTTAAAAACTTCCAGTTTTGGCGCATTCACTGCTTCTGGAGGCAGGTTGTTCCACTGGTTAATTGTTCTAACTGTCAGGAAGTTTCTCCATAGTTCTAGGTTGCTTCTCTCTTTGGTTAGTTTCCACTTCTTGCTTCTTGTCCTGCCTTCAGGTGCTTTGGAAAATAGCTTGACTCCCTCTTCTTTGTGGCAGCCCCTGAGATATTGGAACACTGCTATCATGTTCCCCCCCTCCGTTCTTCTCTTCGTTAAACTAGACATACCCAATTCCAGCAACCATTCCTTATATGTTTTGGCCTCCAGTCCCCTAATCATCTTTGTTGCTCTTCTCTGTACTCTTTCTAGAGTCTCAACATCTTTTTTACATCGTGGTGACCAAAACTGGATGCAGTATTCCAAGTGTGGCCTTACCAAGGCATTGTAAAGTGGTATTAATACTTCATGTGATCTTGGTTCTATCCCTCTGTTAATGCAGCCCAGCACTGTGTTGGCTTTTTTGGCAGCTGCAGCACACCGCTGGCTCATATTTAAATGATTGCCCACTAGGACTCCGAGATCCCTCTCACAGTTACTACTATTGAGCAAGGTACCCCCTATACTATACCTGTACATTTGGTTTTCTTGCCTAAATGTAGAACCTTACTTTTTTCACCATTGGATTTCATTTTGTTAGATAGCGCCCATTGTTCAAGTCTGTCCAGATCCTCCTGTATCCTAAGCCTGTCTTCTGGACTGTTGGCTATTCCTGCCAGCTTGGTGTTGTCTGCAAATTTGATGAGTTCCCCATCTATCCCCTCGTCTAGATTGATGATGAAGATGTTGAAGAGCACTGGGCCAAGGACAGAGCCCTGGAGCACCCAACTACACACTTCCCTCCATGTAGATGCAGTTCCATTGAGGACCACACGCTGAGTACGGCCGGTCAGCCAGCTTCGGATCCATCTGGTGGTGATGCTGTCGAACCCACATTTTTCTATCTTCTCAAGTAGTAGGTTGTGGTCTACTTTGTCAAATGCCTTACTGAAGTCCAAGTAAATTATATCCACAGCATTCCTCTGGTCCACTAGTTTTGTCACTTGGTCAAAGAATGCAATAAGATTTGTCTGTTTAAATTACATAATTTAAAATAATACTTTAAATGCCTGCAGGTTATTCAAAGTATAATTGATTTGAAGAGGTATTGGATAGCAATTCTGTCTGTTTCAAAACTTCTAAAAATCTTCAAAACACAAGCAGGGATTTTTCTGTTGTTGTTTCAACATAATGAATTCTTAATCTCCCTAATTCTGGAAATATATACTATGTAATGTTGCATAGTTATATTTTTATTATATAATTGTATTTATTCTACTGTCTAGAAAGTATGCCATTGCTATCTTTTATTATCTACCTATCAATAATGGAATAACTCAGAATGCAGGAATGAAATGAGTAATTATTTATAATGTATTATAATGCACTCAACTGTAATACTTCCAATATATAAGAATGATATATTTATTGATATAAGAGGAGTTGCTCGGGCAGTACCTCTGGACCACATCTGGAGGGGATGGAGAGTGAGGAGTGAAGGAGTGAAGGGAAGTAGGTAGGTTGTTGGAGAGGAGGGTGGAGAGTGAGGGAGGGAGAGAGGGAGGGGGAGGGAAGTAGAAGATAGGGAGGTAGGAAGAGGGGGATGTGGTGGAGGGGGTGCTGCCGAGCAACATTCATAGTTATTCTATTTTATGTAAGTTTTTAAAAGTATGTATGTTTTGTTTTGTGTGAAAGAAAGTCGAAAATGATTGTATTAAGTTGAGTTGTATTTAATTTGATTTTTTGTTTATAATTATAAAAAAACTAATAAAAATATTTACAAAAAAAAGAAAAAAGAAATGAGTAATTATTCAAAAGATTTCATTTCTGGACTCTGCAGCTATTTTTGATATATACAGTATATTTAAATTGCACATTTTTCTATTAAAAACAGAAAAAAATATGGGATGGAATTGAAGAAATCCACTCATTCTCATTTGTTTAAGAGATAATCAAATATACCAAGAAAGGCTAAAATTGGTGGTTTGTGTATATTACGCAAATAAATTATATACTTTTGCATAATTCCTTTTCTTCATCTTAATTGTTTATTTTAGTTTTGCTACCAAAGAAAAGAAGCAAAGACTGATGTATGGATATCATGACATTTTATTCCAATTTTCTGGAATGCTGATTTTCTGACAGACTTTTGACAACTGCAATTGTCAGACTAGATACTAGATTTTTAAAACAATGAAAATTGTACTATCACCAGAAATTCTTCATCATTTATTACATTATCTGGATTGTCGTGATATAAATGCACTAGTGTAATAGACATAACAGGGGTCTTGCCAAGTCAACCTACTTAAACATATATTTCTCATCATTTGCTTTGTTGTCAAGAAAACAAAGAAGCTTAAATACTGAAGTATTTTGGTTTTTACATGGTTACAAATTGAAAAAATGTTGTGCTCTAACTGTTTGACATGGTAAAACAAAAAAATATCTTTCTCTCCTAGAACCCTCTTAATATAGAAATGGGTTATGCTATGAATCTCCTTGTATATATTAAATAAAGTACATAAATGAAATCCTAAAGATGCTTTTTCAAGCGGCAACTGGAATTTCTTTGTTTTTTCTTGAAGACATTTTGTTTCTCATCCAAGAAGCTTCTTCAGTTCATCAGGATGAGAAGCGAAACATCTTCAAGAAAAAAATTCAGTTGCCTCTTGACAAAGCACCTTTGGGACTACCATGACCTGGATGACTGAGAATCTGCATAGACATGTACATAAATGAAATGTTTCTGCATGGCCAACATATAGAGAAAATGATCCTTTGAAATGCAGACCAAAGATTGGAATAGCTTAGATAATAGCCTCAGAAGGAACACTGACATAAACCCGACAAATTTACCCACCCCATCAAACATTGTGGATCCTCCATATAGTCAGTAGGGCATTATGAAGCTTAGTGCGTTGGACTGTGCTGGGTTAGCTAAAGGAAGGAAAGAAGGAAGAGTTGTGCTCCATAAAGGAAGGAAAAGTTGTGCTCCATAAGAAATGAAATCAATACCTCAATACCATGTTTTCCCCTGAAAATAAGCCCAAGCTTCATTTTTACATGTGCACCCAATATAAGCCCTACCCCAAAAATAAGCCCTACTTAAGACCCCACCCACTCCATTGCACCTGGTTGCATGAGGTGGAGGAAGGCACACGGATAAAAATCAAGCTAGGCAGGGATGGGAGAGTAAAGCTGTTCCACATGCTCCACACCCACTTACTTTAGGACAGTTGCAGCCAGACCTCTCATGCCCTGAAACCTGCCTCACCTCGTTGGCCCACTTCTTCTTCAGCCACTTGCCTGTGTGTCGGCCCCAGTCTCAGTTTTGCTGGTAGAGAAACACGCTCCGGATTGATGTGTGCATCACCTCCTGGCCTGTGTTTCGCCATCAGAGGCCTTCGGAAAATGGAGGCCATAAGTGATGCACATGAGCAGTGGCGAGTGGCCTCAGAAGAAGTGGGCTGGCAAGGTGAGGCAAGTGTTGGGGTGTGGGAGGCCTGGCTGGAGCGGTCCTAAGGTAAGCAGGTAAGACATCCCCCGAAAATAAGACCTGGTGCCTCTTTTGGAGGCAAAAAATATATAAGATGGGGTCTTATTTTTGGGGAAACATGGTAGAAGGTAATGCATCAGTCCATTCCAAGGCAATCCTTTAAACTTGGTACATTCAACATTGCTTCTGAAAATCTATCTGTGCACTGCAACTACAGGGAATGTAATAATAATTACTGCTGTTCAGTGGCTGTGTTAGTCCTTTGGAACAACCTATCTGTGCCCATCTCTTTGGCTGACTGCTTTCAAAACTACTCAAAACAGTTCTTTCAGACTGTTGGCTGAGCAAGCCAGGAATATATATCTGAAAAATCTCACCTCATTTACGCTATCTAGTAGTAGGCAACTCAGTTTTTCAAGAACTTCAAGTCCCATCAGCCCCTGACAGCATGCATCTTGACAAAAAATAATGACAGCTAAAATCCAAAGATTTCTGAGGATATCTAATTGTTTACCATTTTTACTGTAAATTCCAAATTTGGAAGCTTCCTTCTCTATAGCCTCCTTCTGTTAGGCATTCAAGATGGACAGTGATTAATATTTATATGTTACTTATATGTAAGGGAGCATTGTCCATGGGGTCGCAATGGGTCGGACACAACTTCGCAACTAACAACAAGATCTATACATATGTTGTATATACCGGTAATATGTTTAAATGTGTATTATGTATGTGTACACTTTGAGAGCAAGCAATTAAATTTCATTTTTAATGTGTGCCATTGTGCCCACAGTAAAAAATGACAATAAAGGTTATATATCTGTATTAAGCCAGCATTTAGATTTTTGTTAGAAAAGGATAAGCAGAGGCAGCATGAATTTGGGGAGATGATCTTTCATGACATTCACTAAAAAATGATGCTAAGAACACTTTGTAACATCCTTTTTTTTAAAAAAAAGTTTTTTAAAAATAATTCTTGCATTGCCAAAATATTTAATGTTCACTTTATTTTTTAGCCATCCATTTCAATGCAGTATCATTTCCTTATGCAAGGCATCAAGAAGATTGCATGTTCTGTATCATGCATTCTGCTATGCTGAAAAAGCAGATGGTTTTCAGGCTGAGGGCTACACTTGGTTTCTGTGTGATATACAAAACTTGCATACAAGAAAGTATGTGGGAGCCAGAACAAAAAGTAGATGGAGTTATAACAAAAACTAAATTTAATGCAACCAATATGATCATCCCACCTATACTTTCTCATGCTTGTTGGTACCAGCGGTGGACGAAATCAAACAAAGAAAAAGCTGATGAACGAGGCCGTTCAGCACTTGCTGAACATCAGAGCCATAGAACCGGTCCCGGCGGACCAGAGAGGCAGGGGGGTGTTATTCTATCCTCTTCATTGTACCAAAGACATCAGGAGGATAGCGAGCAATCTTAGACCTCAAGGGTCTAAATTTCCACCTAAGGCATCGAAAATTCAAGATGCAAACGCTTCGATCCATCTTGGGAAGCGTAAGGCAAGGGGACTTCCTGACGTCTATAGACCTCACAGAGGCGTACCTTTACATCCCCATCTCTCTGGCCCACCGCCGGTTCCTAAGGTTCGCTTACAGGGGGCGCCCCTTCCAGTACAGGGCGCTCCCATTTGGTCTCTCATCGGCTCCCAGAGTGTTCACCAAGGTCCTGGCAGTCCTAGCAGCCCACTTGCGACTCATTCCCATAAGGGTCCAGTGCTATCTGGATGACATCTTGATCCAGTCGCAGCCTGCCCAGACCGCGCTGACGGACCTCCAAAGGGTGATAGGACTGCTTCAGGACCATGGTTTCTCCATACCCAATCAGATCAAGTCAGCCAAAGCTGCCACGCCCATCCTGGACCAGAGATCCCCAGTTTTTGGTGCGAGCGTAGACATTGACTGACCGCAAGACGCAGTGGCTCTCTAATTTCTGCTAATCTGACCACATGGCCTACTAGGGTGGGAGTGGATTCTCCATTTCCGTGCTGAGAAACGGCGTTCAGGTAAGACAACGCCTCTTCTCCAGCACTTGGAGATGGAGAATCCACAGATGGGACATACCAAAGCCTACTGTCCCTGTGGGTGGGTAATAGAGTGGTCCGGTGTGGCACTTTGGTGTAATGCCTGTTGTAGGACTTGCCTACCAAATGAAGCCTTGGCCGAGGCGAATCTATCGATCCTGTAATGACGTATGAAGGGGGACGGTGAAGTCTACATGGCCGCCCTGCAGACCTCCTTGATGGACGCCTGGGTGGCCCATGCTGCTGAGGTGGCGGCGCTCCGTGTGGAGTGGGCTGTGACTCGGACTGGAGCCGGCAATGATTCAGCCTGGTAGGCCCCTGCAATGCATGTTCTGATCCACCTGCCAATAGTGGAAGGGGAGACCCTCTGCCCCTTAGAGGAGGGGTGGAAGGAGATGAAGAGTGCTTCTGACCTGCGGAAATCCGCTGTCCTTGCTAGGTAGTGTCGAAGCACCCTGCGGACATCCAGTCTGTGCCATTGCCATTCCAATTCATGTGATGGGTTGGGACAGAAATCCGGCAGAACTATTTCCTGTGCTCTGTGGAACAGGGAATTGACTTTCAGGATGAAAGTAGGATCGAGTCGGAGGACCACGCGATCCTGGTGGAAGACGCACAGGTCCTCACGTGTGGAGAGTGCTGCCAGCTCTGAAATACGCCGTGCTGACGTGATTGCTACCAGGAAGGCCACCTTTTGGGTCAGGTAGCGGACGTCGCACGATCCCAGGGGTTCAAATGGGGCCTTGGTAAGGGCCCGGAGTACCCGGGGTAGTTCCCATGAAGGGTATCTATGTACCGTAGGGGGTTTGGAGTTTGCCGCTCCCTTCAGGAATGAGCGGATCAGGGGGTGATGCCCCAGGGAACCCGCGGATCCACATGTGAGTACCGTGGCCAAGGCGGCCACGTATCTCCGTAGGGTGTTAGGTGCCAGGCCTCTTTCCAGTCCCTCTAACAGGTAGTCTAATATGTGGGGCCCTAGGGGGAGGGCTTTCTCTGTTGTGGCGCCCACCCTCTGGAACCAACTGCCTCCTGAAGTCCACGTTTCTCCAACTCTCCCGGCCTTCCAGAAAAACCTAAAGACTCATCTTTGCCGGCAAGCCTGGGGATGATTGTGGTTGATTGATGTATTGAATGTGTGTTTATTGGTTTTTAGATATTCTGTTTGGGTTTTTTATATTGTATTTTTTGTTATGTATATGTTGTTAGCCGCTCCGAGTCCCCTGGAGAGGAGCGGCATACAAACCCAAATAAAATAAATAAAATAAAATAAAATAAATAAAAATAAAACAAAGAGTTCACAGATGTAACCTTGAGAATGTTAACAACTGCAGCAATTGACGAAACCGTGTTGGATACGTATGAGAATCCTAGTGGCAAGTTCACGATTTACTAAAAAATGTATCACTATTTTAGTCCATAAACTGACTTATTTGTGTACATATAACACCCCTTTTTCACAAATTGACACTGAGGAAAAGTGAGCTTGCAATGCCAAGAGGTGATAAGACAGATGCAATTCTCATGTATTTGTGAGAATTACATGCCTCAATGCTTCACAATTACAATGTTTTCTCAGCCAGTGACTTCTGAGGGTGCTCTAAGGCTGTATTTCTGGAAGAACTGATAAAAATTTTCTTTGTTGTTTATTGCTAGAAAACCGACACACCATTTTCTTTACTTTAAGTCAGAAGGTAAAGGATATGGAAGAGCAGGAAATAAACGATATGCACTCTGATGATTCTTCTATTGAAATATGATTCTTCTGTTGAAACATGGCTCAAATATTTTTGTCTTAAAAGAGCTCTCTTAGTGATGTGCAGGGAACATACATAAATTCAAAAGTTTTACAATGCCATACTTATGCAGAATGTGCTCAAAGGACACTCTTCCTATATTTATCCATACTTATGGTCATTACATAACTGTTCTGGGCAACTTTATTTACCTACCCTGAAATGGGTAATTTTATTTATCTACTGTGTTCACACAGTGTCAAAGTTCTATCAATGATATGGTAGTAATCACCATCTTGTCAATTTGAGTCCACCCTCTAGCCAACATCCATTCACCACCATTTCTAATGCTTTGCCCAGCAATCCGAAATCTGTGTAGTTTCATAACTCCATCTAGATATTAAATTTTCAGATAAACCACTTCTGAAAGAGCAGGTAATATCCAATGCATTTTGTGATAAAGGCCATCTTCCAAAGAAACTAAGAAAACGTCCACCGCTTTAAAACATAATATTTTCAGTCTCTTTCTATAAATACACACACTGATGTAAGCATTTTGGCTTCAGCTGACAACTGGAGAGGGGGAATTGTGTAGAAATCATTACAGATTAGAAGGAAAATTCTACATAAGAAAATGGCTTTTATTCATTCACACAGCTGACAAATGAAAAATAGAAAAATAAAGAAATGATCAGTGCATGTAGCTGGAATCATAGCTGCTTCCTTACAATGAATACAACAACCATTTAAAACACCATCAAATGCAGTAAACAATCATCACATGCATGAATAATTTAGTTGAGCAATTTTGGCATCATTTGATTTGTGCACATAAACTGGTAGCAGGTTTTTTTTCAAATAATAAAGAAAACATAACCTGTACATTTAATGCGAATAATAAGTTAAAACAACTCTCAGTCTTGTTCCTAACTTACTCCTCTGTCCTACGTGTGTAAGCTTTTATATTAATGAATAATATAAACCAAATAAGCTTACATATTAACTAATGTTATGGAAGTAAAAAATATATAAACATCCCAACTCACACTAGAAACTTTGGATGGTATTTTTAAAAAGGCTGAGGGCTGACCATGTTTCTGTGCAGCCAGATTCTATCAAAATCTGTAAAGAGAGATGATACCATTCACATGGCTACATTTAAAACCAAGATAGTATGTGGCAATATCACTTGCCATCCGAAGTGACTCTTGCAATTCTACAACAGACATTATTACTAAAGCTCAGTCAAAAACATGATCCCTGTTTTTAACTTTTGCTTGCCAGATTTCCACCTCTTGTTCCATAAGATTAGAAGCTAGTGAGTCTTCATACTAACTACTCTTCATGTATACACAATACATACTGGAATTTGTATTCAAGACTAAAACTGTTGGTTTACATTAAACCGAAAAAAAAAATCTATGGATTGCTTTGGGAATCCAAGTCTTTTCTCCCAGAGAAACTGTCATCTCCTTACTCCAGAAATCTGGAGATATATAATACTTGTTTTCTGTTTTGACATTCCAAGTGATCTACCATCAAAAGAGTAGATTGGGTAATCATCCCAAAGCACCTGCAATGTTATATCTTCAGACAGCCCACATGCTATATCTTCAGCCATCTTTAGTCGTCCTTAATTTAGCTATAGTATTGCACTCACAAATAAACATTTTTTTTTCGAAATAACTTGGGTGTTCTCAATGAATTCTACAAAATCTTCCAAATTCCTCCTTTGTGTACAAATTTTAATAAATATTTAAAAGCAATTGGTTTCCACACCATTTTCTTTAGATTCTTAGCATTTGGGATCCATTTTCCATTTTTTTTGTTTGTGAAATATATACTTGCTCTAAATGTTTTAATAGTGTGTGGGGAAAAGGTGTCAAATTGAAACAAACAATGGTTTGAAAATAGCATGGAATTAAAAATTCTGGAAAAATATATGTTGTGTATAAAAATACAATGGGCTAAAAGAGGCAATAAAAATACACAGCTGATTATTATTGCTCAAAGCTTAAGCAAGCAACAAACTTACTGAGCTTTCATTTAGAATTCCAATTTTAAGACAGTAGAAAAGAGAATTCTCTGAACCTTCCTTACATTATTATTTTATTTGCATGAACCACAATTTTATAAATCTGGAATGCAGTACTTACAATATGCACTATGATGTGGTCAGAAATGGCTGCAGAGTTGTTATTTGGAACCAAAATAAGAAACATGATTTTGAGTACAGCATTATTATTTTTTCTACTTTCTGTTAGCAAACCATGGCATATTTGCTTAGACTTTTCGTAGTTCTGCTATTTTAATTCCAGGATCTGAATAAATTATTTTAAAAAGTCTCAGATAGTTTTTCAGGATCATTCCTATAATTTCAATAAAATAGTTGTTCTATTAACATCCATTGACTATTATATCCCAATTCTCAGAAGAGTCCAGTTATACTAAATCCATCATCACTCAATTCCAAAACAGTTATTTGTATAAAAATGTCTTTCCATCACTGAACCGTGTGATGTATCAAAGTTGTGTTTCTTCTTTGCTGTCTTGTCCAGTGGCATTGCAGAAATTGTTTTTCTGGCTGGATGTACTTTTGGGAACATATGACAATGGATCTGGGCGGATCAAGTATCTAAACACAACAAAGAAAGACCATTCTCATTCATCAAGTATAACAAGAAAAAAAATCCAGATGAACAGAATATTCTACTCTAAATTCTGCAAATATATATTAAACATGCTAGAATAATTTTTACTTTGGACTAACTAAAATACTTCTGTAACTGATGATTACAAGCAACATGTTTAAATATATATATATATATAACAAAGAAAGATAATCAAGCAGTGAGATCTAACAATTCACATTATATGGGAATTTCTCCAAACCTAAAGATCCTATTAAACAATGCCTTGCCCATCATTAAAACCTTGTGAAGTGTTTTTATTGTGTTGTTTTTGAGCTAGGCCACAGTACATTATATTCATTACTGCTTCTTCCATTAGCTCTAATCCAGATTCTACTTTGTCTAAAATATAGAATAAACATATCTTTAGCGGATATGTGAATAAAAACAACAACCAGGAATTAAAAAAAAAAACAGTACTCAATGGCAGTGGGTGTGATTGCCACAATCACCAGGATCATCCAAACAAGTAAAAATGGAAAAAAAAGTGAAGAGTTTTATTCTTTGGAAAATTTATTTTTAAAGTTAAAAGGTCAGGGTTTGTTTTGGATTTTTTTAAAAAATCTTACATGAAAGTACAAATCAGAAGTCTGGCAAATACTATGTACTTACACAACATCATTCAGCTCAAGTCGGGTGTCTGGAGAAGGATTGATCAAAATGTATGAAAGGGTGTTTTGGTGATCATTCATTTCATCTACAAGGGAGAGGAGAGAATATAAAAGATGTTTTGAATAAATGATCATAACATTACTCAGATGAAAAGGTCACATCTCAACCAAAGTTGGTCAAATCATAAGCAATGTTATAGTTTTGCAATTTTTTTAAAAAAACCAGCAAGGAAAGACAGAAAAGCAAAAAAAAAAAGAGAGAGAGAGAGAGAGAGATAGCTGGGTGACTTTGGCCTGGTTACTCTCCCTCAGCCCTAGGGCAGTCTCCAAGAGTCCAGATGGATTTGAAGGCATGCACATACTGTAGGTGAAAATTAATAGGAAGGTCATTCTTGCATATTGAAAGACATACGTTCTAATTCTATAAGAGATGAATATATAAATGTATGAAAAATTGTCAGTTTGTACATTTGATTTTACCTGAAACACTTAGTTATCCGTAAGAGAAGGTAACTTTCACCCATGACTGCTAAATTTTCTTAGGAACTTTTGATGAGAGAATATTAACCATTCTAGTCTTGATCCAATGAACTTCCCTAACATTTATCTATCTCCCCTCTATGTACAGTGATGTGGGTATATATCACAGTATCCTACCATATCCTGCTGTTGAGAGTCCCAGATGTTTCATTCTGTTTTTCACCAGTTCAGCTAATTCTTGTCTTTCTGACCTTCTGTAAAGATTCATTCTCTGCTGACTTATTTTCTCTGCTGTTTTTGCTGAATGCTTTGGTACTTTTCTGCTCAGCCGCCGAGCCCACTGCATGCTTTTTCGTCTTAACAAAGGATGATCTGACTGATCACTTGATGTTGAGTTACGGTGGTTGCTACGATAGTTACATTGTTCTTTATTATCCTTGGTGTCCTCCCACTCTTCCACACTGATAGAAATTTGAGACTTTAAAGAGAAAACCATAATAGAAATTAAATTCTTTGGGGAACGCTTTTCCACCGAATAAATAATCTTGCCTTAATTTTCTTATGTTATTTCCCATTCTTCATTTTCTTGATTCCAATCTTACCAGCCTAGCCCAGTGGTTCTCAACTCTTTCTTCACCATGGACTCTCCTTTAAATACCTTTGTGGCCATGGACCACGGTCATGGACCCCCAAGATTATCTCAAGATTTAAATCATAACATTTCTTCAAGTCTTCAAGGACCCGCAGTGATGACACTGCAGGCCCCCAAGGGTCCTTGGGGACCATGGGTTGAAAACCACTGGCCCAGCCAATATCCACCACTATGAAATCACAACATGAATTTTGCAAAGGAAAAGATATGTTTATGCATTTGATACTTGCTTAATCAATATTACGCAATTATATATAAAAAGCCATGTTTACATGTACATTTATATAAATTAGTAACTTATTCTTATTTTTGTACACGCTAATGCTGTGCCTAAATTATGTACACACAGCCAAACACTGAAGATTCATGAGTTTCTCTTCATGAATTTTTCCATTCTACTATCATGGCCACTCCATCCTTCCACTCCTTAATATGAAATACAGTATATGTAAATCTATGTATTCAAGGAAGTTAAATTATACCCCTGCTTTTAACAAGGTCAGTATCTATGTGCAGAAGCAGTGTAGTAGCTCAAAAACCCCACACATATCTGCCTATCTGCTTAGTTATGTTGAGCACATAATCCTGAGAACTCTTAAATATGCAATACAGTATATGCAATACAGTATAGGTGACCTATATTGTAAACTACTGACTAAATGAAACTATTTGGAAGAGATTCCTGGCAGGGATTAGAAGCATACAGTCTTTCTTTATATGACAGTTTAAAGATTTTATTGAAAGATCCAATCTGGGTTAGTCACCGGGATCAGAGGTTTACTCTTCTCACCTTTTGGACTTATGCTGGAGCCCATCTTCAAGGAACTGTAGAACCCTGAAGATGAGCTCCAGAATGAGTCCAAAAGCTTGGAAGAGTAAACCTCTGGTCTTGGTGACTGACCCAGATTGGATCTTGCAACATTATCCTGGAACACGTATATTTTCCTTCATTTGTTAAAGATTTTGGTTTTTTTAGGCTAACACAAAGGACATAGTAACACACGACAGATACTTACTTGTGAAGCAATTTCTCGAGACTGACAAAAAATGGAAGTCAAAAGGAGGAAAGAAAACAAAACACCATTCAAACAACAGTTTCCAAACAAAGAAAACACATAGACAATTTCATGATATTATGGTTGTACACGGAAGTATAGAGTTATATCCTTGCATAGTATGACATTTGCATGACAGAACTTCAAGTTTGAATACAGGATAAACCACCTGATTAACCAAATTTCTTAATTGTCTTTCCTCTGTTTTCTACCAGCCATGATATGATTTTAAATCAGTGTTTCTCAACCATGGCCATTTTAATAAGTGTGGACTTCAACTCCCAGAATTCTCTAGCCAGCCATGGTAATTGGGGAATTTTGGGAATTGAAATCCAAGTATCTTAAAGTGGCCAAGTTTGAGAAACAGTGCTCAAGTTTGAGAAACAGTGCTCCAAATATATATATATATATATATATATATATATATATATATATATATATATATATATATATGTATGTATGTATGTATGTATGTATGTATGTATGTATGTATGTATGTATGTATGTATGTATGTATGTATGTATGTGTGTGTGTGTGTGTGTGTATGTATGTGTGTGTGTGTATATATATATATATATGTATGTATGTATGTATGTATGTATGTATGTATGTATGTATATATGTATGTAAACAGATGCTTTAACCTATTGAGCCACAAGTTCTCTCCCGCTTTGTCAGTAGTCAGGATGGCTCTGGGTTGAGCTGAAACAAGCAAAAGGAAAGAATGATTCCTTCCTCCCATATTTGGGTTTACAGGGTGCAATCTAAAAAATAAACACTTGACACATATCCTTACTCCCTGACTACTGACAAAGCGGGAGAGAACTTGTGGCTCAATAGGTTAAAGCATCTGCTTAGCATGCAGACTGCCCAGGTTCGAATCCCGGAAGGGTGAGTTCTGACTGAAGAGAGTTAAGAAACTCGAAATAGCTATATCAGAAATCCCTTATTTCTTTGTCAACAATTTTAAACAACATATTGAAATTTATTTTAAACGTGACCAAGAATGTAATAAAGTTAGTGGGGCTTTTTACTAATAAATGTTTATACCAATTTTAATATCAAAAAATTGTGCAAGTTTTTTTGACATTAAAACTTAACAAAAAGGGAAGTAAATGCATTAAAACAGTGAAGCCTTCCTATTATAGACTAAGACTTTTGCCTCAGTAAATAATATTTGAATGGACAATTAAAAATACAATTACTTCAAAATTTCCTTAAGCACTTAAGAAAACATATCCTTGAATTAACTTCTATGACAGCTGAACTGAATTCTAATATAAGAATAATTATTCCTGTACTTAATATATAGATTAGATTACTCTATGTTTCCACATTTCAGTGTTACAATCCATTCAAGTCATGCAATTTATGCATTTGCAAGTAATTTAAAATGGTAACTCAGGCAAATAATGTCAATTTCACACATAAATAACAGATTCAAATTAAATACTATGCTACATAGTTGAGATAATAAAATTCTTCCCAGCTAGAATGTTTTAGATTGCAGGTGAAGGTCCATATGATTGTATGCTCTTCGTAATATAATGAAATATATTACATGGAAGAGATCTAGACAGGCATCCCATGACATGCCAGACTGCATATGACTAGACAGAAAGACAGACAGACAGACAGACATGTTTTCTGGGATTATGAATTAGAACTGGACACAAGAAGGGAGCTATTACATACAGAAGATCAGGGTATATCCTCTATTTTCCCAAAGTACAAGACATAGAACAGTGGTTCTCAACCTATGGGTCACGACCCCATTTGGGGTCGAACGACCGTTTCGCGGGGGTCGCCGGACACCGCGGTCCGCCATTTTTTTCTCCCATTGTGCGCGCGCCGTGCATGCGCGGTTCGTGCCGCCGCACGCGCCGCGCATGCACTGTTCGACCCGTCATGGTCCGCCATTTTTTTCCTTTTCCCTTGTTGCGCGTGCGCCGCGCATGCGCAGTTTGGACCATCGCGCGCGCCGTGCATGCGTGGATCGGCCCATCGCACGCACGGATCAGCCGTCGCACGCGCACAGCACATGCGCGGATCGGCCCGTCACGCACGCATGCGTGGACCAGTCTGTCACGCGTGCACGTGTGGTGGGGTCGCGCCGCGCATGGGCGACGCAAATGGGGTCTCAACCTGAAAAAGGTTGAGAACCACTGACATAGAAGAATAAATTTTATGTTACAGAACAGTAGATTCCTACTGAATGTTGGGAAAAAACTCCTTATGTTACAAGCAGTTCAATAATTGGGCCAGTTATCCAGGGACTGCTGGGCTTCCCTTCACTGCATCAGTTTGAGGGAAGACTAGACAGCCATCTGCTTAGCATGCTTTAATCTGGATTCTTGCATTGGGCAGGAAATGGGCTTGGTGACTCCACTATTCTAGTCCTCATACAAATGGGTGGATCATTTACACAGACATATATTAATGGATGCTTGTAATACATAAACCAAGAGTTTTTACAAAGTGATGGCATACACATTATGACAAATACATAAAGATACATATATATATCCCCATTATCAAATCCTGTGAACTACTAAGTCATAATGAGAGCCAGTTTGGTGTAGTGTTAAGGCACTAGGCTAGAAACTGGGAGATCACGAATTCTAGTCTTGCCTTATCACAAAGTAAGCTGGATGATCTTGCCAGTCAATCTTTCTCAGCCCTAGGAGGAGGCAATGACAGCGCACTAGGATTATGTACTTGGCAATACATAATTCTGCTTTAATTCATGAAAACTTGCCTCACTCTAAGCAATTTAATATTATTCATTTAATACTAAATACCAGCTCAAGCAAGCCTAGGAAAAATTACCAAATTCTGCAGATAAGTTGGGCTACTTAACCAAAATATTTTCTATATCATAGTTTTAAAGCCATTACACTTTGCATAATCATGGCATGCTCCATTTCTTTATATGCTGAAGTGAAATATAACAGCTATGCATGAATATTTAAGGCTAGTATCAGACTGAAAACTGTCTTCCAAAAAACTTACATAACTAGGGATCCCCCCCACCCTCCTTGCTGTCCTGACTTTTCATTTCAACTTATATTTCTTACAATATCATTGTTGCTATATCTCAAGGTAGATGTTTATAAAAACAAGAACTTTATATTTGCTATGATAAGCATATTTTTATTTTATTTTTATGGTGCCATTATCTAATAACAATATCGAATCAGCTTATTTCTCTATACAGTCTCTTGTTCATCCCTTTCCCTCCCCAATGATTAGTAGTTATTTAATCATCGAAACACTGGTATTTCTTCCACTAAATATTGTTTCTAAAGATCTGAGAAATGGCACAAGTTTTGGAAGAGAACTTTGAGAGTTTCAAAAAATTGAAGGCTTTTGGTTTTTTTTTTTGAAAACAAGATTTTAACATCTCATGTGAAGATGTTTCGCATCTCATCCAGGAAGCTGAAGTTCTTCAGCTGAAAAACTCTCTGGATGAGAAGCAAAATGTCTTCAAAGAAAAACAAGAAAGTCCAATTGCCTCTTGAAAAAGCACCTTTGGGACATCCATGACTTGGAGGACTGAGAATCTCCACAGACATTTCATGGAAGTGTGCTCTGGGTGTACTGTATAGGCTTCTTTGGATGTGCTCTTAGAATTTTCACGGAAAGAGTTTTACTTGCACATGTCAATGTGTTAAGAATAACTATGCATATGAGGACAAAGAGGAATAAGTCCAGCTTTGACCTCTTTCTCTATATACTCAAATATTCTTGTAGAATCTGTAAATAAATTCATATGTACCTGGTTTTTCAGTAACTGAATATGAGCCGAATGATTCCCAACAGAGAGTCGGGATATATAGCTTTCTTCTAGCACAATTTATCAGAAAAGAAGAAAAGCCAGAGCAGAGAATCATGTAAACATATTGTTCTGGGAACAAAGCACTTGGACCTAAACCAATTTATATCTTGCACCTTGGCAAAACAATTTGTGAACTATTAATGTAGAATATGTACGTGATCACAAAACACATAATGGATACATGTCAGAGGCTAAAATCAATGCTGTGTGAAGCATATTCATGGCATGTCAACAAGTATTTGAAGACATATGATGCCCCTTCATATTTTACGTGTACCGTGAAATAGAAGCATTCTATAATGGATAAATATAATCACATAATGAAATATCAGTCAGTATGAGGGGAAAGTAAGTGAAATATTGCTAAATAAGATTAGATCCCCACAAATCATTACAAATATTTCATGGGTCACATTCTTTACAAACGTCTGTATGAAAATGAAAATGTCCAAACCTCAGATGTCACTAGTTTCTGTGATTCGGTCCTATAGATTCCTATAGGAATATCTCCAGTCGAAGAGCAAAGTTTCTGATAAAGTCTGGCATATGTTCTGATCCACAAATCATCTTCTGTGATTTTCATCTAAGCAATAAGAACAGAAACAGAACAGCGCATACTACTGATTTATTTATTCAAACGGAATCATCCAAAATATTACAATAAGCAACAAATCTTACAAAGCAAAGCATTATTTATTGTACTCTACAGTCCTTCAGTCCTTCCTGAGTATAATATATGATATCAATCCAGGTACACATTTCAGAAATGTGAAGTTTTTGCAGGTACCATATATCACAAGGCAAACAAAGTACAGAAGGAAAAGTGCAGCTTGTGACTGAAAAAAAAATCACAAAACTTGTGCTTTGTATTGTTATAGGTACTATTTAAATTTAAATGAAATCCTTCAGGAAAAAAAATGGTTTGATATGGCTGCTTTGAAAGTGGCTTCAGTCTGTCTCTGCAAATACAGTTCTTTTGCTTTGCTCGTGCATCTCTACCTTCCATGTATGTTACGAGCACTCTTGTCCAGCTTTGCATCCCCTTCTTTCCCTCTCAACACCTTAGAAAGAACTTGTCTTCACAATAACAAATGTGTAAGTGCTTTGCAAGTAGGTCCTTTTGAACACATTTTCTGTCAATAAAGAAATGGCAACCATTCATTCATAGAGACAGTACCCAATTACCCCCTGGAGAGGAAAAAGAGCAGAATGCTATGCAGAATTTAAAATAGTTTGAAAGTGTTAACTTACAGAACAGAGAAATCCAGATCCTGGTGTAGTATCTAGTCCCAGCAGAAGTCTAGTGATAGAGATCATGTAATCCTTAACGAATGACTAAAGATTTAAAATAATATAAGAAATATTTGAAACATACATCATTAATATTCACAGAAAGAAAGTGTACATACAACATTGCCATTTTTGTGGGTGGGGGATGTTCATTTGATACAGAGAAACCTGGCTTTATGACTGATACAATGCCTGTCTTTTGAAAGCTATACATGTGCTATACCCATAAAATGACTTCTTTCTCCAACTTTGGTCATTTTTTTTACTTCTTTTCCAGGTTTCTAGTGGATGATGAGTACACTGTACTAAATAGTACAGTTCATCTTTTAATTCATACAGTATGGTCTAAACAGGCCCTCATATACTGACAACATAAAGATCTCAGTTAACTCAAACCTTGGAGAGTTCCTAGCCCTGTGCATGGACAAAAATGAACTAATTAAATGACAGAAAGTTACCCGAACAACTTTGCATTCCATTGCAGAGACTCCAGGTAGGAACAAGAGAAAGGGTGCCCAAAGCAAAACAAGGAGAAAATAAAACTTAAAATGGTTTTTATACATTTAAAAGATGTTGACTCATTATTCAATTATGTTTATATAATTGAAAAACAAGCCTGCTAGAAAAAGTAGGTAGTTTCTGGAATAATAATACTAGATGGAAGAAAACACAATTTTTTAAAAAAGAACAAGGGAATGGAGACCTGATTGGCTTACAAGAATGTTGCAAAATGTTGTTTCAAAGTGTAAAGCCTGATGGATTTTCCCTGCTGGGATGGTGGAACTATTTTTAAGTCAGGGAAATAATACATAGTCAAATGGTGAATGCCTTGGGCCTAATCCAGTCCTATATCCTAGACTTGTCTTTTTCTTATACTTTTTAAAAATGGTAAAAAAAAAAGCCCTATGTGTTAATGCAGTTTGATAAGATGCCCAGACTCATGAATGCAATGTTTGTGTGGAGTAAGATGTCTTTCTGTGCAGTAAAATTTGTACACTAGGTTTTTTTTTTAACTGATAAGCTCCTGTTTTTCAAAATGTTTCCATTTAAGCAAATAATCAGCTTTGGAAAAGACAAGAATACAGTTTAGTTGCTCAGAGATGAAACTCAGGTCAGAAAAAAAAATCAGCATCATTTTTATTGTTAATGGCACCAAACATCTGAGGTTTAGATATGGGGTTGTTTGAAATCTCATCGCTCCCTAAACACAACTCAGCAGCAGCATATTCATTAACTCTGTGGTAAGTACTGTGATGAAAAATGAATATCTTGAAATTGTCTGTGCTGCGTGCCTAGCTTTTGCTCCCCTGCCCTAATTTTTTAAAAATGGTCTCCTGTTTAGTTCACATGCTGGAACGAGATAGCTGTTTGGTTGCAGTTTTAATAGAATAGATATATAGGGTTTATTTATTTATTTATCAAATTTGTATGCCGACCCTCTCCCAAGACTTGGGGCGGCTCACAATAACAATATGGGTACACTTAAAAATTATTAATAACAATAACAACATACACACCAAGGATCCATACATACAACATTCAAACATTAGTATTAAATGAATAAGCTATATCTAGAGCAATCCTAGAAGTTAAAAAATGATACATATATATGGGTGCACTAGTATGTCTACACAGCACATTCAAATATTTAAACAAATATGCCACATGGAAACGTTAGTAAATGACTGAGCATTAGGCATTATTCATTATTAGTGGAAAATCCCAAGAGATATACTTCTAATATATGAAAATGAAGTGTAGCATTTATAAGCTTTGAGACAGTCATGCAATAAGAGTGGTTTTCAGGTGTTGGACTAAGAGTGGAGAGATCCCATTCAAGGCTACCTTCAGGGGAAAAAAATCCTCTCTGTAACTTTGGACCAGGCCCTCTCTTAGTCCAACAGGAGAAAAATAAGAAGAAGGAACACTGCACATTGTCTTGAGCTCCTGATGAAAGCAGGGATAAACAGAGTTCCCTCTTCTTCACTTTACTTGGTCGATAGAGGTATTCGTAAGAACACAGGAATCCAAGTGATCCTTCAGAAAATCAAAACGATTTGGTATTTAAACAAAAAGAATACATTTTATCCTTCACAGTACCTGATACAGCAAGGTGTCCAGCATGCTGATACTGAAAACTCTGCCAGCAGCAAAGGGCAATCGAAACATGAATGCCAGGTTAGAACCTTTTTCTCGTTCTTTCTGTTTTACATCAGAGTGAAATGTGTGGAGGGAATTGGGGGGAGGGGAGGGGAGAAGGGGGTTGAAGAGGAGGAACAAAAAGAGACAAAAAGACATTGCCAACATTTAAATAAATTGCACTTGAGGGGGTGGGGGGTTTCATGGGAAACATCACTGCCACAGTAAACACATCTCCTTAGTCCCTGCTGTGAATTCATTAATTCACTACTCAAGGCGGTAATGGTGTATCTCAAGAACATTTCTTTGCTTTCAGGATCCAACATTTTGAGAGTTATCTTCTGAAACAAACAAACAAAGAAAAAGGACACTTGTGCACACTTATATGAAGTCGTGCCACCAAATTCCAACATGAGTTAAATTATTGTGAGGCTCACCATATGAGGGTATGCCACTTTCCAGTCTGCAAAGAGCTACCAAATACTTTCAATATCATGAGCAGTGGTTTCTCTATTTCAATACTTGCCGATCCACTGGAGAATCCTTGCTGAATCAGCATGTTGGCATGCTTACCTATTTCAGTTCATGAGGGCTATAAACAGTGGTGGGATTCAAATATGTAAACAGCCGGTTCTCTGTGTGGATGCCGCTTCCAGAAGTCCCTTCTGGGCCCGGCCAACAAAAACTTAGCTACCAGTTCTGCTGAAGTGGTGCGAACTGGTTGAATCCCACCACTGGCTATAAACAAGACCTACAAGCCTCCATGACCAATCTCTGCGACAGAGAAAGGACACCTATACCACTGAAGAACAGACTGGAAATGTCAGGCCAGCTATCTCTTAAATAAGCTTTCTTACCATTTGATAGTAATGGCTGTAAAATTAATAACAGAAATGAGAAAACATTTCAGTTTCCTAAAATATTACCTAGCTAATGATTTAAAAGTTGTAGTTTTCCCACTGAGGAATCCTTTGAGTATAAGCAAAGGTTATGGTTTCCTGTATTAGTTACCTATTATTAGCACAACACTATTTTCTTTTAATGATCTCCTGAATAGGGGCTTGTTTTGTATATTTTCACACTTCAATTAAATTGACACTTAATATACAGTGTAAGAGATTTGTTTAAAAGATTTCCCTAAGGATCTTTCACTGAGAAATTTTAAATTTCAATCTATTTGCTCTCAAGACCAATATTGTAGTATATGAAATATATTTTCTTGCAAAAACTGATGAGCAAGAAACCATAATTTTAAAAAAAATAAAAATCATTCTCCAGAGTTTAACAATATTGAAAATAATATTAACATATACATTGATTTGCCTTCCAGTTTGTATCTGCCTGTTATAGTAAGATATTATTGCAACTGTAACACTCACTACCACCAAACTAGTCATCCGTCTGGGTTTATCCCAAAAGTAACATTATACCCAAAGATGGAAAGTAACTATGATAAATCAAATGAAAACATGAAAAATAGGGCATTCAACTGCTTAAAACTATAAATCAAATAAAAACATGAAAAATAGGGCATTCGACTACTTAAAACTATCACAATTAATATGTTCAACCACTTTAATAATTACAAAACCAAATCTGAAATTTATCAGTATAAAAGGCTTTTTGGTTGTGGTTTTAGTTCTGTATATCAAAGAGTATAAAGCAAATGTCCTCATTACAAAACAAAAATCTATTGTTTGCTGTTGGAATAAGGGATATATTGTAATTACACTGGCTATTATCAGATTCAGATTAGATCAGAGAATTTATTATGGTCCATGAACAAGTCACCAAGAATATGATCCCAAACCACAATCAATTTGTAACAGTTAATAAACTGAAACATTTATATAATCTTGAGTTAGCTATGGATATATTTGATGACATAACAGCATATGTGACACAATATCAATTATACTTGCAGGGAGAAAACATATGCAAAGTAAATATATCAATATTTTCCTTCCAATAAGGACAAAGGCCAGATATTAAAACAAGCTTGTGGTATTTTGCAAACTCTTCATTCTAATAAAGAAATTTATCCAAGAAAAATGTTTTCTTTAGCTTTTATTTCTTTGAGTTCTTAGCATTATTTCTCTATAAAACATTATCTATCATTTGCTATTTTGCAATATATTTAACTTTACAGAAATCCAATAAATGCAACACGGTTGTATAGTTTTATTTCCAAGGTCTTCTTTCAATTTGATGAAAATTATCAAGTAGACTCATAAGGGTTAAAACTTGTCAGTTTAAGCCAATAAGTGATCTTGCTTATCCAAATCTGTGTTTCTCCTGAATCAAATTCTGTCTCCAAGCTATGAATAGACTATCAGACTCCAAAGAAAGCCTTCAAAAGTTTGAATTGAATTGTTTCTAAAGAGAAAAGTCCTTGTAGATGAAAGTATGTATGTTATATAGCAGTTTGGCAATTCCCTTGTCTTGGAAGACTCAAATGAGAAAGAAAATTGGAAAACCCTCTATGAGGGCGAGAGAGAGAGAGAGAGAGAGAGAGAGAGAGAGAGAGAGAGAGGGAGAGAGAGAGAGAGAGAGAGAGAGAGAGAGAGAGAGAGAGAGAGAAAGAGAGAGAGAGAGAGAGAGAGAGGTGATGGAGAGAGAGACACACACCCAGAGAATGATATTTGCAGCTAAACACTCCCCGGGAATTTGAAGACTGGAAAATAACACTATGCAAGTTACCCTGTTCTAGCTTATAGCCATCAATTTGCTATCTATATTTTATTAAGTTTTTAGAGAAGACCAACTATGGTCTTAAAATAGTTGATGATGAGTTTTGTTTCAGAACAGAAAGAAGTCCAGATCTGAAAGGTCTGTTTTTTTTAACTACTACTGTAAATTAAAAAAAAAAAAGGTCACATCAGCAGCATTCAACAAAGTGGGGACCTGCCTGTTAATTACAGTTGAAGATTGAAGACTAGGATCAGCGTCTACTTGGATTAACAAATTAGACAACCATGCTTCATATAAATTTAAATCACATCAAACCAGAAACAAAGTTTTCATACATTCATAAAATATAAATTCTGAGTAGATGATTAGTTATAGCATGTGAGGTTTCCATGCAAGTATCAGGATTTATGACCACATATTCCAAATGGGCATTTATTCTCTTTCTAGACAGCTAAAGAAATTTAATCTTTTCCTCACTCATATTTAAATAAAAAAAATAAGTGTCATGTACATGTTGAAAGATTAAAGATTTGCATAAGTTTATGTACCTTCATACTTTTTGGTTGTAATTCTTTATCTTTTTCACTGCAGTTATTAATCATACAAGCTTTTTGGAATATGATCGTACATGGAATTGAATCAATGAGTTGGAACCAGAAAATATTATTTAATGTAAGCTTCATTTGTTCTAGTTGATAATAAACATTAATCCAGTTTTAAATGCAAATATTAGAACCATATTACACAACATTTTCTTTTAAAGAAAAATTGGATTGCCCTCTATTCTTTTTTATTGGTGAATTTCAAAATAAAAAATTACAAGACTCCACAATGAATTTCATTTTATCCCATCTACATTACTCAAAGAGCAGGAGGACCTTACAAAGGTTAAAAAAAAGGGGGGGGGAGTGAGGCAAAAGAGCTTTGGTAAAATATGGGCATGTTTCTTTTTATTTTTATGTTCATTATTGCTTATTCTACTTTGTTTTCTTTTAAAGCTTTCCTCTCTGAGACTGCTGTAAAGTAATCAATGATTATCTGCACTATGTCTGAAAATACTTTTGAAAATACCCTAAAATTACCCAGCCTCTCCCAATAACAAACCAATGTCACTTCTTTTGTTCTGGAATTAGGCTTCCAGAAAAATCACTTATTTGCTGGACTTCTTTTAACATACTGGTAGAAGTTGGAAAGACCAGAATTTCCCTTCTAAGAGTAGGCTTCTTTCAATCTGTTTGTACATCTCTGATTAGAGAAAAAGATATGCGTATCAAACTATAAAACTTTGAAACAGCCACACTCCTGAAATCATAGGAGTGAACCTTAGTTTTCATTTTAGAATTATATTCCAGTAAATACTAATTGCATTTTAGTTAACTTTAACCATTGCCTATCATTTTTGCAGTTTATTTGTAAGTAGTAAAATGTGGGCTGGAATCTCTTTTAACTGTTACAAACACTTCCTCCCCCTCAACAACAGTAATAATATTGTAGCCCCATTTATATTTGTATTTCATTATTTATTGTCTCATTGTTGACAATCTTAAAGTATCATTTTATGTATCTGACAAAAGGATCCTTCCTTCCTTCCTTCCTTCCTTCCTTCCTTCCTTCCTTCCTTCCTTCCTTCCTTCCTTCCTTCTTTCCTTCTTTCCTTCCTTCCTTCCTTCCTTCCTTCCTTCCTTCCTTCCTTCCTTCCTTCCTTCCTTTGATACTCAGCTGTACAAAGTTGGTACAAACCAGTAAAATGTTAAACAATAGGATTAGATTTCTTAATTTTTATCTCCAGCCTTAATTTATTTTGTCCTTAATAAACCTGAAAATCAGACCAGCATTTAACACTGACCTATTATGATCACCAATTTTCCTCCCAGCTGACAGCAAAACCAAGAATGCAAAGAGCTCATTAGTCAGATTTATTGAAAGGAAAATATCTATCTTGGAAACTGGATATTCATACTTTCATTTACCTGTGGATACGCTAAAGCTTTTTTTTAATCATCTTTTTAATAGCCCCTTGACAGGGTGGAAATGTTTTCCCCTGCTTGCCAGTTATAGAAAGAATATACAACTGTTAGGGTTCCACAGTATTTTGCAAATAGCTATTCCCATTCCAGGTTCATTAAATTTCATTACATCTGCCTTACTGTCTGAGTTTACTTTTTTAAAAAATAATGGTTCTTTTAATGGCTTGTTTATGATTGTTTTACATATGGAAGCCATCCAGAGTCTTATGAATGGGATGGCACAGAAATTATTTAAAACAATCAACTAAATCCTCATATTTATGGAAATGACTTTGTATCCCAAACTGAATGCATTATAAACTATTTTTAAAAATCCTGCAAAAGTTAAGATTGATTCATACCAATTTGCTTCTCATTTTATGATTCCTGCATGAGTTTCTTGAAGCAATACAAAGCTGAAAGTACAGATTTTTTTTAAATTTCCCTTCACTTCATTGAAATTATTTCACATAATCAGTAGCTTATCATTAACTGTATCTCAATGAAATAATGTACTCGACCATAATTGTGTACAAGGCCATAATTGTTTATCCTATTGACCACAGTTGAAATACTTTAACTCTGCATAATAGGGCTGGCCAACCCTGGCAATTTTAAGACTTGTGGACTTCAACTATGGCTGGAGAATTCTGGGAGTTGAAATCCACAAGTCTTAAAGTTGCCAAGTTGGACACCCGTGTTACAGTATATAGAATAACAGCCAGTTCCCATTTTCAGTAGAAAATTAAAAATAAAATCCCTATCTTTCCTGGAATATGTTTATCTTCAGAAACAATGGGGAGGGGGTTCACTTGAACTTTAATTGGTATGAATCAACCAGAATAGTTAGAGCTTGACTTTGGGCATATGATTCCTTACATTTTTCTGCTGAACAAAAAGACTCTTACTTGATCAGTTGTCAACTGTGATTGTTTAGCTATTTCCAAAGAGAAAAACAAGGGAAGTTACAGCTGGAGTAGCAGATGGAGTTCTCTTTCTGACCTAGGGAATTCTTGCTTCAGAAGTTCATTAAGCCACCAAGTCAATTTTCCATGTTTGGTTACACACTTTTGCTGCGGGCAACAGTTGCATTTTGGAGTGCCTTGGTGCTGCAAAAACCTACCTCAGGAATTAACAGTCAGCTGCACATCATATCACACAAAGCAATTTCCTGTCAAATATTTAATTGCATTTCATTGTGGAATTCTAGGGTGCTTGATGAACTGCACTTCCACCAGTGAATGGTAACTGGAAAAGGTGGGGTGAGTTAAAATTCATCAATAAACACAACCCCAACCAAGAAACACTGTGTTATTTTTTTCAATTTATGGGTAAGTAGAATTAGACTGTGCTTGCTGCCCTAAACATAATTGAAATATCTTCCACATGTAATCAGTTCAGAGTTGGGCCAAGCTCAGTCTTCCTCTTGGCAGTCTGTTGGAAGAGAAAGAAGAAAGGGAGGAAGGAAGGGAGGAACCCACATATATTCTGCCTCTCAAGACATAAAGGAATAGATCTATCAGAATAAGAAATTACAACTGAATTTGCCACTGTGGGTGTCATAAGTACTGTCAGGAGCCATGCAGGTCTCAATACACATGAATACTACAATGAAACTGAAGACATGCAAAGTTTTTTTTCTAGATCATGGCTTTCAAAATCCTCTATCCCCTGCACAAACATGAGGAACTGAATAGAGTGTTATTATGTTTTGGCTTGGATTTTTTCTGTCTAGTAAAAAACCTTGAAACCCTGCATGGAAGTAATAAGCAGCTTTGTAATATAAACTTTATTTAGAGATAAAATTCCTGGACCGTAGTCATGAGTATCTTTGAAAAGTAAACGACTATTTTAAGAAAGGCTATTGCATTCGTTCTTTTGTCCATAGCTATCAATCAATGCATTCTTCAGCTTAGATAGCATATGGTTTACAATTTTCAAAGATACAAAGATTGGTGGTATCACTTCAGCCTATAGAAATGCAGTAATACATAAGCTTGTACACTGATAGGAAAGTACTTAAACGCCTAAGTATAGCTCAAAATATCTTTCAACTTGAATAGTTTCAAGGAATAAATAATTTCAATGGTATTGGATGGATAATATTTTAAACATAACTGCACAATTGGAGTTATTTTTGTGTGTGTGTTTAAACTCAGAATGGTGAATTTATGGAACAATCTGATTAACATAAAATATTTTAACCCTCTCATTTCAGTGGAACAAATAAGGCAAATGCTTTTGCTCTGAGACTCACACTAACTGAGAAATGTGAAATTATGTAAAATATACTTTCATTTCTCATTTCAGTCAGATTTTCCCAGTTCTTCTCCAGGAAGAAACTGACTGGTTTAATCACACACAGGATTGCTATTATGGAGGTAAAATGAAGGGGCTTCCCATATAAACTCTTTTGAGGTCCTGAGAAAAAAAAACCTGGGATATAAATCTAACAAACAAATGGACCACACAAATAAAACCTTTAAAAGGGGGGGTGTTTAAATAGGTGGTTTGTTTAAAATCCAGAATAAGTTTGCATGAAACAAATAGCAGTGTTTAGTTCTATAAGTAATATTGAGAACTTTTTGAGTAACATT
This sequence comes from Bothrops alternatus, assembly GCA_034064705.1. Taxonomy (NCBI): domain Eukaryota; kingdom Metazoa; phylum Chordata; class Lepidosauria; order Squamata; family Viperidae; genus Bothrops; species Bothrops alternatus. The sequence continues at coordinate 8,969,005 of JARGCV010000040.1, forward strand.
GGTATGTTATCAGTCTTGTGTGTGCTGTTCTATTTATGCTATTTATAGTGCCTAGTGTCAGTGGCTTTTTTTATATTGATTGGGGTGTGTTGATGGCTGGCTTTTAAGTCATCAGCTGTCATTGGCTTGTGCTGCCCAGCCCTCACCTTCTAAGTAATTGATAGGCTGGTGATAAATCAGCATTTCTATTGACTGACAGGCTCCACTCACTTCCCTGGCTGTTTTTGTGCCTGCTTGTCTAACAATCTTAGTTACTGCAAAGTTAAGTGTGTGTCCTTGTTCACTGCAGTGTGAGGCTACCAATGAGTTCAGATCTCCTCATCTGACCACGTGCTTATGTTCTTGCAATCTGGTGGTTAGCTTCCTCCCTGCCTTTCCTATATAGTCATAGGGGCAATCCATGTAGGAGATTTGATAGATTATACTAGAAATATCCCCCACCTCCAAGAGATCTTTTTAATGCATAATTTGTCATCATATGGTAAGCCTCTGGGCGGTGTGCAATGCCCACTTGCAAATCTGCTGCGTTCTACAACTTCCGAAATGTTTTTGATGTATGGCAGGATGTGCCATGTAGTTGGTCTTGTACCTTATTTCTTCCTTTCTCTCTCCACTGTGTTACGCAGACATCTTGTGATGTATGATTGTGGGTACCCATTCTGCTTGAATTGTTCATGTAGGTACCTGCTCTCCAGCTGTTTGGCTTGCTAGGTAATACAGTGGGTTCTCATCCTGCACAGTGGGTTCTCACCCTGGTGCAACTCTTTTTGTGTGACAGTGGATGAAATATCAGAGATGATCTTATCAAGGATCCAATCCTATCTTTAAAATATGCTGATATGCCCACAAAGCTAATGCATTTACATACAAATTGTTGCCTTTAAAACTCACATCAAATTTCTCCTAGAATATGGCAAAACTGACAAAACTAACATCTGCAAATGTTAATGTACAGTAACTGACACCATTCTTTTGCTCACTATTAAGAAATTCTTTAAATTGTTAGTTGCTATTATGGCAATATGTTAAAGTAAGCAACTTATTTCAATAATTGATTCATACAGTACATGTAACACAGAAAGGCAGCATATATTTACAAAAACATTCATATATATAATCAATTTATTTACTGACCATGTTTCGGAAGAAAATATTACCTTTTGGACATTAAGTGTCTGGCAAGAATTTGATATATATTACAGATAATACGCCTTAGTCATTCCTGGTGTCTTAGCTAAGAGATATGTGATATTTCTGAATAAAATATTCCTCCAATATAAACAGTGTAATAGCACATGAATTATTAGTTTAATCTTATTGGCACCATTTGAGAAGATAAAATCTGCATGTGTCAAGAAGGCTGATAAAAGTACTTGAGAAAAACACATATAAATTGCGAATAAAGAGGCTAAAATGATGGGTGATTATATTACACATTATATTATTATATTACAATACATTATATTATAAAGCTACAATCATCTTTTGTGAATGGAGAGGATTCAGGCTGGGAGAAATAGTTATAGTTATATAATTGTTTCTCCCCAATCTGAACTAGATGAACATCCTGAGAGTAGAATTAGCCAGTTTGGAAAATCAAAACTATTTTGAATAAAAAAAGTTGGAATAGATCTATAAGTTACTATAAATAATTATTTGAAACTGAGTGTTTTATAGAAATTTCAGATCAGCAGATGTATCAATTGTAAAAGGTCAGAATTCATATCAAAATCTATTTTTAGAGTTTGGGTGAAATACTAAGTTCAGTCAATAAAGCCTCCATGCAGTTAATGACTGGATTTGGCCATATTTTAACCACATGGTATAATATACAACTTACATTAATAGTTGATTTTCCTTCAATGAAGCCAGCATACTCATCTTCTAAAATGTTTTCAAATTTACCATAATAATCTCCAAATAAGATTTCCAGTATAAGCGTACTAATTGTACTTAAACTGATTGATGGATAATTGGAAGGGCTGGACATGGTTCCATACTTATGAATGAAGAAAATAACAGATAGTATCTCTTCAAGAAGACATGCTGTTTTATTCATTTATATCTAAAATTGAGTCTGAATAGCCATCATTTCTTTTATTCAGCTATATGTTGTCTCCCTGGGAATTTGCCATTTTATTTTGGGATATCAGTTTGTGAACTTTAGTGAACATGACTAGAATCTATTTAAGCAATGCATCCAACATTATCTCAGGAACTAGCACAGGGTTCTGTCTGAGACTATTTAAAGATATCTTTCTCAAACTTCAGATTCAATATGACAATCTATTCTTGTTTTGTTCTTACTAATGCTTTACACTTTCTATTATTATTATTATTATTATTATTATTATTATTATTATTATTATTATTATTATTATTATTATTATTATTTAATTTCTACTTTAAAGAGTCCACTCATTAAAGTTAATATCACTTTTCCAATTATATTCAAAGCATGCACAACCTACCATTTAGTCAGTGAATATTTCTTTTTTTTAATATATAAAATTCTTTTATTAAAACAATCAACATTGAACATAAAAACATATTGTGCAGCAATCATCATGGCACCTGATATACAACACTAAGTATTAGTCATTGAAAACGTCTGAATTAGTAAGCCTTTTTCCACCCCTCGCGTCTAGCCTCTTAAACCAAAGATCCTATTGCTAAACAATCATCCTAGAACATAGCATACAACATTAGGTATTAATCTTTGTAAACATCTGTTTTAGTAAACGTTCTTCCCTCCTCCCTTCCCTCTTCAAGTATACTCCGAGTACCTTTTGTTTGGTTGGTGTTTCTCTTATATATGGTCTATCTGCTGTATCTAGTCTATTGCATATTGTTCGTTTGCGCTTCTGAATTGACTTCATCCCATTACTATAGTGCAATCTTTTATAGTCCCTAACCAGAGATCCTGAGGTAAAAGTTTCATGTCCTGAGGTAGAGATTCAGTCCGCTTTAACAGTATTAAAGCAAACAACATTAGTCATAAGGTTATGTTAAGAGGCATTAGTTATAGAACATATATATTCAACATTGGGTGTTAGTTTTTGTAAACATTTGATTTGTTAACCCTTCTTCCCTCCTCCCATCGAGCCTCAGCTAAACACCAGCTGCATTCTGTTTGATTGGTGTCTCTCTTGGATATAGTCTTCCCTAGCAAATCAACGCTTGGATTTTAAATGATTTCCCATTTCATTACTAAGAAGATGTTTTTGTATATTTTACAACAATTTGGTACAGCTACTTCAGTGGGTTTTAAATTATTAGAAAAGACTGAAACTTAAGAATCTCATTTATATTCAGTACATCTAAGTATTCCTTATTTATCTCTCTCTGTCCATGTCCATATTGGATTAATTATACAGCTCTATTTTTGAAGTAGATATGTAATTCACTGGTATTTAAGCTTAACATTACAGTAGTGTATGGTCTCTATACATATATAGAGCTTTAAAGGTTAAAACTAGCACCTTGAATTGGACTGGAAACTGGTAACTAATGCAGCTCGCATAACAGAGGTAGTATATATAATATGTTCATCTAGAAACTGTGTTGCTGTATTCTGTACAACTGAAGCTTCCAGATACAGCTACGAAAATTTGATCATATGTATTTCCACCCACAGTGGTCCAATAAAATTAATTTCTTAAAGATCTAATTCTGGCACCATATAGAATGTGTGCATCATTTGCTTTCCAGAATAAGGGAAGAGGTTCGGTCTAGAGAAGTGTATTGTAGTACTGGCTTCTGCTGATTACAAATAATATCCTTTCTTGTTAAGTAGCCACTCTATCATAGTTAGCACTACACACTAATTCTGCCACTTATATCCTTGAACTACTGAATTTATAATCATAATCAAATTGTCTCCTGTTAGTTTTATTTTTAGTAAAGAAGCTGTTAAGACTCATTCTTGGCCACTTTTCTTTTGTTTCCCATCTGCAATTTCACTACTTGATCCAGCAGTCCATTGAATCATATTCCATAGGTATTTCACAATTATATCAATAGTCCTAATGATTAAGCATAGAACATTTTGAATTATCAGTTTCCAGAGCAAATTAAAAAAGACAATTATGTCTGAGAATCAATAAATTGCATGTATTTATTATAATGCAGTGGAGCTTTCTTACCTTCTCCAATTTTGACAGAGCAAGAGAATAACAGTCTTTGGCCCTGAACTGCATGAATCTCATGTTGGCAGGATGAGTTAATTCAGTAATTATGCCCAGACTGGAGAATAACCTAAACATTTTTCCAAGAAGATAATATAGTTATTCTTCTAATAATATCAGGTGAGTAAATGAAATGTTATTTCATTTCAAATTTGATTTCTAATTTTTTTAATAGTACAGTGTATTTATTTCCAATACATCCATCCATCTTTGTATCACATGCTTGTGATTCTGTATGAGTATTTCAAATTCTGTCATTTTTCTTCTAAGCCATCTGTTGGTGGAAGCTAATTAATTCCTATAGCAATAGCACTTAGACTTATATACTGCTTCATAGTACTTTACAGACCTCTCTAAGTGGTTTTCAGATTCAGCCTAACGCCCCCAACAATCTGGGTCCTCATTTTACCAAATGGGAAGGATGGAAGGCTGAGTCAACCTTGAGCCAGTGGGAATCAAATTGCCAAACTGCTGGCAGTCAGCAGTTAGCAGAATTAGCCTGCAATATTGCATTCTAACCACTATGCCACCAGACTCTTATAATAGGATAAATGTCCTGCAGAGATTCAGAGAAACCATTCCATTAAGTTAAAGCATATAATATGATAGAGAAATACTTTATTAGTAATTGCCGTAACAGTGATGAATAACTTGTTTCCAGTAATTGCAAGCAACAATAATATGGAGGAATTAATATATATTTTAAGTTGTCTGAATGGGTTATAAAATACCTTTACCAATAATTAACATTATAACTGTGTTGAGAATTTAACTTGCAACTATGCATTTTGAAAACATTAGTCTTCCAGGCAAGAATTAGTCATCTCTTTGCATTAACATTCATTGAGAGGTTTTTTGTTTTTGTTTTTATCTAGAGAGACGTTTACAAAGTATTTGTATCAAAGTTCAGATGATAAGGTCTTTGGGGCAATATTCTTAAATCTTATGTATAGGAGAAGAAAATAAGGTTTTGTAACAGGGAAGAAGATGTTGTGAGAGTAAGGAGCAATTAATTTGATTAAGGAAATGCATATTCGGGTACTTATGTTCTATTTTCCATTTGGTCTGCTCCCCAAGTGGAATACATATTCCTCAAATATATATATTGGGGAATACATTTTCCCCAAATATATTGGAGAATATATATTCCCTAAATGGAATATAATTATCCAGAGCTTTTTTTCTCATAGAACGCCCAGAACGGAGTTCCTGCACCTTTTTTGGATGGAAACTTGTAGGATAGGCAAGGCGGTTGTATGACGTGTGTGAGTTCCGCCACCTTTTTTTTTTTTTTAAGAAAAAAAGCACTGTAATTACCCATGGAAAGTATAAGTCACTCCCTAAATAGTAACAGCTTCTTTACAAAAAAGAAGCTTAGAACAGGAGGATTCTGAAAGAGAATTCAGCATTTCCAAAAAGATATATTTGCTTTTTACTTGAAGAAGCATGGATTTGGAGTGTCTACAACAGGGGTCTTCAAACCTGGCCCTTTTATGACTCGTGGATTTCAACTCCCAGAATTCCTCAGTCAGCATGCCTGGCTGAGGAATTCTGGGAGTTGAAGTCCACAAGTCATAAAAGGGCCAGGTTTGAAGACCCCTAGTCTAAAATAAAGTCTTTTCTCAAAAGTGGAACACTAACTGAGATGATCACAAGACAACTGGAGTTATGAGAATTTGCTATTTAGGTTCCCAGGCCATGTTAAAGTACTTAGCCACTATTCCTGAAGCTGAGAACAAGCTGCCCTTCTGTGTTTTGTGACTGTTGGTTTGACTAGGATAACTGAGTGACTTTCATAACTCAATGTAGTAAAAATGAAAGGAATAACCCAGCATTCAATGCAGCATTCTTAAAACACAATTATATTTGTATAATTATTAACCGTAACAATAATGATGATGTCACCTGCATTATGTTTCTGCAAAGAATCAAAGCTATAAAATAAAGCTAACCAGTCTTCATCACACTAACTCAGTACAATTGTAATAAATAAACTGTAGTTTATTAGCCAAGACTGCACTCTTGTGGATTTTAAAAGTAGAAAATGGAGGGATTTTACAGGTATTCTGTATAAAAGAGCAAGAAAAGCTAGTATCAGATCATTTGTCTTGTTACAGATATATTTGTAGGAGCACATGGCTAATAAGAAGTTTGAAAAGCTAAATGGAATAGAATGGAATTATTTACATACTTACTTGGAAGTAAATTTGCTGGACTGAAACATATTTTAAAATATAATGTAACACGTGAAAGGCAATTTTACCTAATTGTTATGCCTTGATGCTGTGTATGATTTTGTTCCAGTGGGTATTTACCTTTAGCTAGTTAGTTATGTGCCATCAAGTTAATTTTGATTTCTGCTGACTATCTTTACTTATTTATCATATTTTATATGGTCACCCAAACTGCAACACAAAATCCAATCTCTGGGCAGCACAGTTTCCAGCTCCAGAACAGTTTCTGTAATCTCTTTGATCCCATTCATCCTTCTTACTTATTTTCAATCATGTCTTCTACTTCTGCCAATCTTACTATGTCTGTGTGTGTGTGTGTGTGTGTGTGTGTATGAGAGAGAGAGAGAGAGAGAGAGAGAGAGAGAGAGAGAGAGAGAGAGAGAGAGAGAGGGAGGGAGGGAGGGAGGGAAGGAGGGAGAGAGAGAGAGGGAGAGAGAGAGAGAGAGAAAGAGAGAGAGAGAGAGGGAGGGAGGAAGGGAAGGAGAGAGAGAGAGAGAGAGAGAGAGAGAGAGAGAGAGAGAGAGAGAGAGAGAGAGAGAGAACTGAGGCTGAATGCCCATTAAGTGTAAATAAATAAATAAAATATATAATGATCTGCTTGTACCATATGCCCAAAATAAATGAGTTTCAGCATGCTAATAATTGTTTCAAGGAAGAAGTCAGCCTTAATGTGATCTCAGACTTACTGACTGTTTTTTAAGTCCATGGTTCTCTCACTAATTATCTCAAAATCCATTAATACCTTATTTCTCTCATTCTTTCACAGCTCTGCAACAGAACTGGAAAGGTAATTTATTAAATTTGCTGAGATCTTCGTTATCATTGACATGCTTTTATTCTTCACAATGTTGTTTAAATTTGTCATCTTTAGAATTAATCTCCTTTTTTTAAAAAAAAATGTGTATTCCTCAACCTTGGCTTCTCTTCCAGAGGCCTGGGAGTTTAAGGGTTCTGCGCAGTATCCTACCTATTACTAGCACTTCACTCTTTTGGAACAGAGAGACCTCATGTCGTTCCTGGGATCTGATGGAGTCACTCTGCCCGTTTAAATGCTCCTACCATGTATAAAAAAGATTACGTTGATAACTATGTTGGCTGGACACAGGGACATTATTATGAGTTTATCCTACATCTTACTTTTAATTATAGAATTTATTTTAATTAAACTGACAGCAATTAATGCCAAAGCCAGAATAAATAAAGCAGCTCAAAGTATGGTAAATTTGCAGCAGTCTTTAAAATAATACTGGTTTTTTTTTATCAATCATGTATATTAAATTATTTTGATATATAGATAACAGTTGCCAATATGTTATTTCTAAGCTATTAAAAAGTAACTGTTTAAACAGAGCATTTTAATATTTGATTCTGTAAAACTATTTGCATATTAAAGTTCTGCCTTTCTAAACTTTTGATGTAGCTAGATCCTTACACTTCAGCTTCAAAATTGCTAATATTTGTTTTTCTAATAGTGTATGAACTATATCTATCCTATCAAACTTGAACTAAAATCTTTAGTTTTTAAATATTTTTCTTTGTAGAAAAAAAAATCCTACATTTTTCTACCACTTTGTGTAGTTGCCAGTATATGTAGAAAGGCTGCCATCTACTGGTCGTTAAAGTAGGAATAATCCAAACTTAAATTTCATTACAAAGTATAATCAAGCCTGCAAATGCTTTTACATTAAGGACATATAATTTTTATTAGCTATTCAAGTACCTTTTCTGAATTGTGAAAGCAAGCTTTAAATTACATTTTTACATTATCTGTTGGATATTTCTCTAGTGATGTGAAAATTAGTGTTAAATTAAGAAGAAAAAGAGAGTACTGAACTGCAAATAACTGCAAATAAACTGCTAGAAGGCATTTTTTTTTCTTTGGGTAGAAAAAAGAAGAAGTGAACTAACTATGGACACTATAATATGGAAGCAACCATTTTACCACTATTAACATTCAGATTCCGTGATGAGTGTTTTTAATCACTATTAATATTCCAAGTTACAGATGAAAAGACTAAGCTTAAGTCATGCTCCATTTATCTGGCTACTTTTGGGAACAAGTTTCTAGAGTAGAATTTTTTCTCTATTTTTTTTTAAACAAAGAATCTGAAGAAAATTTTGTTGGGTGCTTAGAGGCTGCGTGAGTAGAGGAGATGGAAGAACACGCTAACAGAGAAAGCAGCCACCAGATGAAAGGCCTCATTAATAAGTATGCAGGACATTTTTATAAAAAAAAAGAAGTAAAAAAGATGCACATGCTAACTAGAGAAGACCTACAGATCAAACATCACATCCAGCCCGTGAGCAGTCCCAGTCTGGCCCACAGGGCCGGCAGTATTGTTGTTGGGGGTGGGGTATCAATGGGGTGGCACTGGTGGTGGGGGGCAGGTTATCAGTGGAGGAGGCAGGTAAGTGTTGGTGGAAGGTGGGGCAGCAGTGCAGAGTTGGCAGCAGGGAGTGGGCCAGCAGCAGTGGTGACCCTCCACAACAATCCCAGCTTCTCACGTGGTCCCTTGTGAAAATTAACTAGCGCCTGCACCACACAAGCAGATGTAGGAAAATAGTTACACCAGTCAAATTCTTCCACAGAAGAGACTGCTACTGTGGTAGAGACAGCTATCCACCATATGCCTGTGGTTAAACCAAAGAAGAATGTAGACCAGATAGAAAATTGGACCATTTCTCATTAGAGAAATGTTGAAACAATAGCAGGAGGAAAGATTTTGATTAATTAAAAAAGAGAAAAAAGAACAGTTTTGGAGGGAGACAGAAAGGCAATCGGACAATGGTGGTAGCTGCCCTGAGTTTTCGGAGTGGGGCGGCCTAGAAATCGAAACAAACAAACAAACAAACAAATAAATAAATAATCCCTAACTTAACGCAAGGTAACTCAGGAAGAAAAAAAAGATGTACATGCCATTGAACTTTTATAGGTTAAAAAAAAACAGGCAAACTCCACCCCATGATGATGAATGTTAATCAGACCCAGGTAGAGTTGATTTCCTAATCTATTCCACCTAGTGTGGTTGGTATGAAAAACATCTGAAATACTCCAGGTAATGAGTTTCCTCCAGGGCACACGCAACCATAGCCCAACCACCTTCTTTGGCAGAAAAGAAACTGGATGAATGTTGTCCATTTGAGCCCAGCAACAGCTTCTTGGGGGAGCAGATGTAACACTCTCTCCTATAAGGCCAACCAAACCACTCCCTCCCTCAAGCAAGCTAACACCATTACATAGACCCAACCATACCGGAAGAGGAGCATAAGTTGCTTGATTGGCCTCAACAAGCTGGGGGAATGGGAAGATGTATCTATATAGATGGCAGATTTATAGTCTGAAAGACCCACTGCATTTCTTTGGGAGTTACAGGCTCAAACCATCCTTCTCTGCCCATAAGGCCATGCTTTAGGCCTCTTGACACAATTACCCAGGGGGTAATCAATTCCAAGAAAATGAAGCAATTTTATTTGCCAACTATCTAGAACACTCCTGACAGCAGCCTACAAATGATCATGCAGCCCACTTCTCCCAAACAAGTAATGTTCCCTAAAACAAAATGAATGGGGTAATTATCTTGGATACAGTAAGAGTGGAGAAATAGCTATATGTCATCTCTCTTACTCCTTTTTTTACAATCCTGCAATCTCTTAATTCAGGGTAGAGTTGGCAACTAGATAAACCTGGCCGAATGTCCTTCCTGACATAATATAGAGTTTGCAGGAGATATTTTTTTTTTGCACCCTAGGAGAGAAACATCTGCTGCTACCTAGGATTGAACTCTCAACCTTCCAAGTGGGAGGCGAGTGTCTACACCAGTAGGCCACCACGCTGCTCATGTCAACTCTCTTACTATCATGATGTAATCCTGAATATGGACTCTCACATATTCTTGGACAGATTTAGTATTTGTCATTTGTTATCCAAAGGAGCTCTAACGTTCTTCAAAGGTACTCTAGAACCAAGGGGTATCCTGGCATCTTATCCCCTTACAGTTTTTTTCCCCACCTATGTATTCTATAGTTAATCTTGTGCCTTCCTCTTCTATATAGGACAGATATGTTGTGTATTTTCTGAAATATTTGTTCTGAAAATATATACTGAAATAATAAGTATGTCCCAACAAACCATATTGTTTGTATGCAAACCTAGTCAGCTCCCAGCCTCACACTCTTCTTTTGTCCCTCTCGTTTGCCTCTCTTCCTCCTAAAGACCCCATATATGAATCTCAGAGGATTTTTTTATGTTATGATGATTGTACTTCAAGGTCAAAGTCAATTCTATCTATGGAAATTCAGAAATTAAACAACAATGACTGTCACTGAAGTGCAATCATCATAACATAACAAATTATGAGTTTTACATATAGTGTTTTTGGAATAGGCTTTAAATAGGTCTCCAACTACCTGATGACTTTGATGGCCAAAATATTACTGGAGCAATGGTTAATAGAAAAATAAAACCACTTCTGTCACAAAATAAGGTTTAAAATAGTCTGAACTGAAATATGTTCATGTTAGACTTCTCCTATCTCTTCATTAGTTGAATGGCCTTACTAGTTCATTGTTCTCAGTTCCTCAAAATACCAAGGAGATGTCTCTGAAGCTTGCTTTGGGAATGATTATCTACACAATTTGAATGATCTCTTTTCAGGAACTATTAAGTAGCAAAAGACAGAACACTTGAACCAATCTCTTACATGATTTCTTCACCTATACTAAATTGTATGCCTAGTTTCATACAAGGTTTGCACAAACTTAATGCAGTGAGCCAAACAAGAAATAAAGAACACTGTTTACAGAGCACAATTCCCTTTTTTGGTCCCTTATGTGCTAGAATTGATCTGGCAAGCACGCCTGGGCTTGAAAAAAGACCTTAGTTTAAAAAAATGTGGATGCTTCTACTGTATAATTCTAGTAGCAAAATAAAATAAAACTATGAAAACTATTATCATGCAAAAAAAACAACATTTCCAGAGTAAGATAGTGAATACAAACATCACCCTCAATTCTATGCATTGCTGGTTGCTGGTTCTTGATAAGACAATATGTGTCATGGAAAATATTTGCATGAGATAATATTGTTTGTCCAGGAGTTCTTTGGTAGCCTTACTGTTAATCAGAGCAACTGGCATATAGTGGTTCTTTAGCAGAACTTCTTTTTCAGAGTTGTCAGCCTTTTGGCAATTTGTTCAGCCCAGGAAGAAAACTATTATCCAGCTTATCCACCTCCCAACCTCACTCTGTTCTTGAGACCTCTTGTTTGTCTTTTGTTTCACATCTGATATAATTTTGTCTGATAGGACAACTGGTAGTAGCAATGCTTTCTTCTCAAGACAGAAATATCTATAGAAGGAGAACGCCTTTACTTTTTGTTATATTGAGCTCTTTTTTTTTTCCATTTCCATCCAAAGCTGAAATCATTATCAAGAACTCCACGGAGAGCAAACAATCCAGCTCTGAGCTTCTCCCTTCTCATTTACCAGATTTTTGTTTAACCCAGAGGAACATCTTGGAGCCATCTGAAGCCATTAGACAATGGAGCAGTATAGCTCTGAACTCATGGTTTCAGAGAGCCAGGGAGTGGACTGACCAGATCCAGCCATACAGCACTGGCAAGAGGTTATTGATAAGGAACTACTTCTTCCTTTCCTTCCAACTTCCCCCTCCCCTGTTTTTTTAAAATCCAGAATCCTTCTCTTATTCTCCCTTCCTACACGAAGTAGCATCTATCCCTTAGCATATATTTGTGTGTAAATATGCATAAATGAATATTGCATCTCATAAATCCAAAATTTTGGCTTTGTTTGCTGTTTCCAGAATCTTTACGATTCTTTTCCTGCTTTCCACTTTCATAACAGTACACAGGAAATGCTTTTTTCAAACTTTTAAATTTCCCCATCATTCTTTAATACATTGAATTCAGTATGTTACTGTTTCAACTTCCTCTTTCTTCCATTGAAAATAACACTCTTCTCTCGGAATGCTTTGCTCTTTTATCAATGAATAGATAACTGGTCGATCTTATTTGATTTTTTTTATTTCATCATCCCACATATTAATTGATAAATTGTTTGGTTATAGCTATAGTTTCATTTCTGTATTTAGAGAATTCCTCAATTTGTTTAATAATCTATATTGTTCCAATAGAATTGGCTTTATAAAGGCCTAGTTTATAAGAAATTCCTCTTTGCTGCAGAAGTTAGGGATGGCATATAGATCAAAGCTAATCAAGTTATGTTCTTTGATGAGCAGCAAAAGGGCTACTTAGTAACCAGAAATGTATTCAAAGCAACAAACACAATATAATTATTTAGCAATGGACATCTGCTTCACTGTGACTTACCCACACAGATAACCAAAAGGTTAAATATAATATAGTAATTTATTATTTACTATTCACTTGTAGGACTACTAGGCAAAACGCCCAAAACATGTTCTTTACCTACTGTTCAATGGAGATGGAGCATCAAAGATCATCAGAAACAGATGATTTCACTCATAACATTTGACACCCAATAAAAATCATTGTTGCTTCCTAAACTAGGTTTAACTAAATACACTAGACTCTTGGTGTAACATTGGAAAGAAATTCATGTGTTTTATTGCTTTTTAAAAATATATAATATTAGATCAAGTGAAATATTTGATGGAGAGATTAGTCAGTAATGTCACTAATAAATCTGATATGATCAAGTCTATTTATATTGTCAAAATTATACATTTTTATGGAATGTAAATGGAATAGTGCATTTCCATAAAAACAAAGGAAGTAAATAATTGCGCAGCCACTTACCTAAAGAGGGTTTGTACATTTACAATTGTCTTAGCATCTGCCATGTATTCTTCTTCAGCACTCATAGTGCTTTCCTTGTCCACCACAACCATATTGGCAGCAAATGTCACACCACATTTTAGCAAATCATCTAGACTTTTGCAACAGAATAAAAAGTTGCGTGAAGTCAAATATATATAGGTCATAATAAATTAGCCATATATTCTGACAAATGCTTAGTGTTTTGTAAAATAAAGTAATCATGACCAAACTGTAATCATAAAGTTATTCTTAGTAGCTGCTTGGATAGATTTTATCTTCTCCACAGTATCTTACAATTGATAGGATTAATCCCATATTACCTCTGGACATGCCATAGTCTTATTATTAGAGGGTATTTTAAAAAAATAAATTGTAGGAATAAGTAAATAGAGATAAACAAATGTATGCCATGTTTTCAAAATGCTTAACTTGATCCCCAAAATCATGTAGTGTGAAAAGATGAGCAGATATCTAAATCTGGCTCCATTTTGTTTGTAACGAACAAACCAGGAGCAGTCTGAGTATGCATGTTTGTTCTTCTCTTCTCAGAAAGATATCAGTTCTCAAGCCCATGAGTAACGGTGATTAATTTAATCTACGACAGTTTGTTTATAGTTAAAACTTAGGTTTTATATATTGCTAATGAAAAGTAATTTAATGTAATTTAGTTCCAGATAAGTGCAACCTTAAGTTCCCTTTAGATCAGGGGTGTCAAACTCGCAATGTCATGTGACGTGTCGTGATGTATCATGACTTTTTTTTCCCATTGCCGGCAATGGAGTGGGCACGGTTTTGGCATGATGCATATGGCCCGGAGGCCGGCAGTTTGATACCCCTGCTTTAGATGAAGCACTGAAATTTAGTTCAATATTATTTACAAGTTTTTAATTAAACATGACTGTTAGTTAATGATAGAGAGCGTCATAAACTACATAACCATAGGTAAGTGAGGCAAAAAAAGTCCTGGCTTGCTATAATTAAAGCCTCTTGAGTCCAGTGACATATTTGGTAGAGAAAGCACATTTCTACCATCATAGGCCTTCTATTCTCTAGTCACTACATCCAGTTGATATCTTTTACTATTTCATTCTGCACAAATTTCTTACTTAGATGAAATTATATTTATCTATTACAGGGAGTCCTAGACTTACGACTGTTCATTTAACTACCGTTCAAAGTCATGCTGCCACTGAAAAAAAAAAGGGACTTACAACCAGTCGTCACACTTACAGCCTTTGCAGTGACCTATGGTCACATGATCAAATTTTAGGTACTTGACAATCAACATGTATTCATGACAGTTGAAGCATCCCAGGGCTATAGGATCACCATTTTTGATGTTCCCAGGGGGCTTCTGATAAGCAACGTCAATGGGGAAGCTGGATTCGCTTAACAGTTATAGCAAAAACATTTAATAACTGCATTGCTTAGCGATGGTCCCAATTGTGGGCAAGAGTTGAGGACTATCTGTATTTACACAAACACTCTCTCTAGAATTAACTCACCTCCTCTTTTTCAATCTGAGGGAGGAATTATAGCACTGTATAGTGATATCTCATTTAGAATGGTAAAGCAGGGGTCCATGACCCTTGGACCAAGGACCGATACCAGTCTATGGTCTGTTTGGCTGCACAGCTGGAGGTGAGAGGCAGGAGAGCGAGCAAAGCTTCATTGTATTTGCAGCCACTCCCCAGTGCTAGCATCAACTCCCCAATTCCATCTCAGATCATCAAGTATTAGATTCTGCTCAGAGGGCAAACTCTGATCGTAAACTGCACATGCGAGGGATTCTAGGTTGCGCACCCCCCCTCCCCCACCTCCAGTTCGTGGAAAAATGGTCTTCCACAAAACCAGGCCCTAGTGCCAAAAAGGTTGGGATTGGATGGTAAAGAAAAGAATAATATGGAACACTAACTGCAGTTAAAAGTGCCGTGGTAGCAAGACAAGAAGCATTATGAAGGTGAAGGAATGGATAAGCATTTATTTTAAGTGACAATGTATTTGGAACTATATCTGCCTCTCATTGCTTCTCTTGCTTTGTTCCTTATCAACATAATTGTTTCAGACATTTTTCCATGTATTACATTCTTTGAGTACCCAGTTTTGTTTTTGCTTTATCTAAAATGTATAAAATAAAGTATGAATTGCAATAAATAGGTTAAGAGGCATTTTTCTTATACTACTGATCTTTGAGAGGATAGTAAAGTGAAGTGAGCTCTCTGCTGAGTGTAAAATGAACCAATTAAAACTTTGGCTTGTTGCCACGTAATATATGAAACAGCCTGTGGGTACAAATATATTCTCTACTAAAACTAGCAAAGTATTAGAACATCCCTACATAATATCTTTCCCATATCTGAAAAAAATCAAAAAGATACAAATATATATTTTTTAAAAACATTTATTACATGCTATTATAAAAAGAAACAAAAAATGGTTAAGTATATCAATTACTATTCAAGCGTAGATTACCATGTATGAAATTAGAAGTCTCTTTTTAAACAGGAAAACTTAATGATATACTAAAAGTTTTGGTATGTTGAAGAACAAGTAAGCATGCAACAACACAACTTCAAAACACTAGCACTACATAAAAGCATGCAACTACATGGTACTGCACACTACAATACACTACAATATTTAGTGTACCAAGAATCATTTTACCTACTTGTCAATAGAGCCCACCATGTAGTAAACCATTGGAAACCAACAGATTGCATCCAGAAAATGCATATCTGGCCTAAATAGCAGATGGGTCACAAAGTGAAAGATAGTATCACAAAAAAATGTGTGGGTACTGGAAATTATTTAGTAGTAATAACGTTAAATACAGTTTAACTGGAAAGTGGAAAAATCTCCAATATTTCTAATCTCTCATTTTGACAACCATATGTTTGCCTTTTCTGTTTCTTCATTAGTTTGAAAAATGTTACAGTATGTAAAATCCTGCTTGATTTTCATACACATTTCTTATGATAGATACATTTCTAGAGACATTCTTAGCTGTTGAGAATCTTTTTGGGCGTGTGAAAAGTTCCTTCGTATATCTGGCAATTAATTTAATAATTTCTCCAACACAGAAAAGACCAGTTTGATCTTGCAGGACCCTCTGGGTTCCTTCCATTAAACAGTGTCATCTCTCAGGACTTTTCAAGCATGCCTTCCCTGTAACTGTGCCTGTGCTCTGGAAAAAGGTGCCCCCAAGATTCAGATGGCCCCCTCTCTGCTGTTGCCTTTGGAGAGGGAGGGTGTAACTCCACCTTTCATTTCATCTGGTCTATCACACTTTTATTGATTTTGATGTACGGGTAGTCCCTGATTATAAATGTTCATTTAGTGACTCGTGATCATTTTTCACACTTACGACTGTTGCAGCTTCCCCATGGTCACGTGATTGAAATTTGGTTGCTTGGCAACTGACTCATATTCATGATGGCTGCAGTGTCCTGGGGTCATGTGACCAGCTTCTTATAAGCAAAGTCAATGGGGAAGCCAGATTTACTCAACAACCGGGTTATTAACTTAACAACTACAGTGATTCACTTAACAACAGTGGTAAGAGAGGTCATAAAATGGGGCAACATTCACTTAACGACTGTCTTGCTTAGCAACAGAAATGTTGGGCTCAATTGTGGTCATAAGTCAAGGACCATCTGTAATTACTTTGTTTGATTGTTGTGAGAGGCCCAGAGCCAATGAGAGTTGGCTATCAATTTGGAACAATGTAAATATGCAAATTAAAAACTACATTTCGGCTTGCATAGCTGTTTGAAAAGTACAAATTTGGTTATGGCAAAGAAGGCAGTGTCCATTGTGCTTAATGGCTATTATGCACATTGTCAGAACTGGATTTTTCATTATCTCCCCAATTTGGTATGGGGAGGTATTAGAGATGTTTTTCTCTTTTAAAAAAAAAGTGTTAAACTTATTTTAGAGATTATGCAACAGTTTACAAGTATTTCCGGTCTCAAAATACATCATAATATGTTGAGTGCAAAAAGACCTGAATGCAATGCTACCAATTCAATGGAATTTAAGCAGTAATGAAGCACACAAATAGATATTTCTTACACTTATGGCGATGACTGAAGAACTTACATGTAAACTGTATTTATTAAAAACATAAAGATGCTCCCTAAACTATTTGTTTTGCCTGATGCTCCATCTCATAATAACTTGTGCTAGAAATGTTGATAGATTCCCTCCAAAAAGTAAAAAAAGAAAACACAGCTAGAAGCCATAAGGAGCTATGACGAAATGTAATTAAAACTTTAATAGAGATGTCATGTCTTAAAAATCATGCATGGCATTTAAAATATGAACTTTAAAAATTAAATTCAAACACTAGAGGGCCCTATACGTCTACACTAAAAATATCAGTCCATAATGAGGTTTGCAGTTCAACTTGGATGTAATATTAAACAGAGAGAGAGAGAGAGAGAGAGAGAGAGAGAGAGAGAGAGAGAGAGAGAGAGAGAGAGAGAGAGAGAGAGAGAGAGATCCTATGCAAGAGGGATCCAGAACATTTACAAGAGTTGATAGATTGAAGATACCAATGGTTGTAAACAGGTAGTCCTTGACTTATGACAGTTTGCTTAACAGTTTGAATTGATGGCCTCTGAAAGTCAGTCAGAATTTATATTTGAATTTACAACCATGTGCTTGCAGTTCTTGTGCTTGACACTGGCTCCCCATTTCCGATTGGTTGCAGCATTCAGTGGTCACATAATCGCAATTTGTTATGCTTTTTGCTGGTTTCCGGCAAAACTTACCATTGGTAAAGCTAGATTCGTACTTACAACTGCATGACTTGACTTACAACCATAGTAAAAATTATTGTAAAATTGGGTCTAATCATGTGACGATGACTCAATTTACAATGACAACTTATGATGGAAATTCCTCTCCCAAGTTTGGTCATATGTCAAGGACTATTTGTAGTTGAATGTTCTGCATTATATGACATAAAGTAGGAATGAGCAACGTTCAGGGTCATACCGGGTTTTGTGCATGTCAAGAGCTACATTTCAAAAGTACTGATCCATTATCTGATACTTCAAGGATGTTAAAGTATGTGGTAAGTGTATCACAAGAACGGAAAACATGGCAACACCTACTCTAGGAACTTCAAAAGAGACGGTGATAGGCTGTACTTTTTAAATAAGAATAAGAAATAAAACCTAATCTTTTGCTGTACTTACTCTGAATGCTTACATTGTCAGAGGTTTTTGCTAGAAAAAGAATAATCCAATCTATGTAAAAATAAATGTGAAGCAACTGGGCACATTTGAAGTGTTCAGATAACTTTCACTAGAGACATATGGTTAATATATTTTATTGGACCAAAATAAAAAAGCAAATTAAAAATCTGACATGACTGTCTGCCAAGAATGGATAAGTAGCATATATATATATATATAAGAAAAGCGAACACCAGGATAAAAATAAACAGGACTGTTTAATATAAATAAGCCTGTGAGTAAAAAAGTTACTTACTGAGCTTTCATCAGCCAAACTACTGATGTCATCAGAGTTAAAATGCTAGGTGATTAGGGAGCTTGCCTATATACAGCTGCCTGCCTCTGCGCCCAGCTCCTCAGATGTTCCTTCCAGGATCAGGAAGAGGGAGCTACAATCATCAGATCCACCAACAGGCTGCCGGATGAGAACCAATTTAACACACTGCAGAGTAACATAATTAATGGGCGGATGATGCGCTCGAGGAGCCGGGCGCAGAGACAGGCAGCTGTATATAGGCAAGCTCCCTAATCACCTAGCATTCTAACTCTGATGACGTCAGTAGTTTGGCTGATGAAAGCTCTAAGTAACTTTTTTACTCACAGACTTGTTTATATTAAACAGTCCTGTTTATTTTTATCCTGGTGTTCACTTTTCTTATATTTTTATTGATATGCCCAGGATTCGCATTTTTAATGATATTAAGGTATATATAGAATTTGAAGTGTCTTGGCGACGTTTTGACAAAGCTCTATTCGTCATCTTCAGGCTGGTGCTTTCGGCTTCGTGCTTCTAGGATATATATATTATCCTTAATAGTATTAAAAACACGAATCCCAGGTATATGCATAATGTGAAGTAAAATAAGGTGATCACCAAGATAAAATCATAAACATAAATGTTTAATATACAAAACCAAATTTTCGTCGGCCACACTACCGACATCGTCAGGGTATAAAATGCTGGATCCGGGAGTCTGTTTTTATGTGGACGGCTGCCTCTGCGCTTTGACCCTGGATCGGGCCATAGGTCTGCCCGTTAGCATCGGCTGTGTAGTTCTTAAAGGGGCCATTTCTAAATTTGTCCTCTCCTCTCCAATTGCTGTTGTTTTTTTCTTTGTGTGTGTGTGTGTGTGCCTGGGAATCCGCTGTTCATCCGCTCCCAGTCGTCCCTCCCCATCCCCTCATTCATCTTAGTTTGCCTCCGTATTGCTGTGCTATCTAGCGTGTATGCTTCAAGCTCTAGTCTTCTGTTTGCCAGACCTGCTGTTTTCCTTGCCTGTGTGTAAACTCCTGGGGGTTGGTCATCTCGTTGTTCCTGTTTCTTGTCACTCTCTCTCTCTCTCTCTCTCACTGACGGGTATGATTTTATCCTTATTTTACTTCACATTATACATATACATATACATATACATATATATACATATACATATATATGTTTTCTGAGGGTTTTGCGGGTGTTTGTATGTAGGTCTTTGGTTATTCGGGTTTTCTGCCTGTACATTCAGGCAAAGTTTTACAGATTTTCTTTATGATTTCATGCTACAGTGATGCCAAAATTAAATTTCCCTTTTAAGAAAATGGCATCAAGATCTTTTGCTGTTTACAATGGAAAGTTACCTTCAATGCTACTTATTTTCAATGGCAATAGTCAAATATTTAATGCCCTTAGCCTGAAAAGTTACTTAAATAATTGAGGCAAAACCCCTCCAACTTCAAGTAAAATAGTAGTAGTGGTAGGGGGAGGAAGACAAGGAGGACCATGATAGTACTAATATAATAATCATGAAAAATTTGTTTAACTTATATGTGTAGGAGAAGAGGAGGTGGAACTAGAGGGCAGAGTAAAACATGCTATCAGTTTAGCCTCTCAGACTCTTAAGTCTTGCCTCCCCCCTCTTGAATTACATTGACTTTTATATACCACTAATTTAGTGCTAATCATTAGCTGACCAGATTCTTGTGCATAGGCTTCAATAAATCATTTATGTTGCAACCTACACAAATGGTCCTGATTCTTTGTGCCTGATATGATGGCATCCAAAGTCATTTGTTTGTAGCAAAATTATATCTTGGTATTTCAAACTCCATCTTTGATGCATAAAATAAATCTGATATTTCTCCTATAAATGTCTGTCTCCAAGTACTGGTGATACCATCCTTCTGAATTAAAACAGATTTAATAAATATGTAGTACATAGAAAATTCCAAATCTGAATGTATATCTCTGGGATAAATGGACAAAAAATCTACTTACGGATTATCTAGCAGCAACACAATTGGATTGAGTTCTTTCTTTGGTCTATAATAAGCCCTGAGAGGTACAATAAAATTGTAGAGTCCATTTCCTGCAGTCTCTGCAGCGACTATAATTATTCTGTTTTTGAATCCATAAGCTTTGGCATCTTCATAGTAGTTATGCTGGCACCCCTAAAAATCAATTAATTAAAATAGATCCCCAAAAAATCACAGGAAAAAAAATACAATACCTATCATATGTTAATTTGTAAATTTTTCTCTGAAAATATTTGCCTCAAAGTATACCTATAGTATATTGAAAGTACTTGTAGCCTATTATATATTTATATTTATATTATATTTATATTTATTAAATTTCTATACCGCCCCTCTCCCGAAGGACTCGGGGCGGTGTACAGCCTAAAATTTAAAAAACATATAAATATACAAAATTTAAAATAATTAAAAATAAATTAAATCATTTGGCCAAAATCCCATTTAAAACCCAAAACATACAAAATTTAAAATCTTAAAAAATACTCAGTCCCCCTAAAACATTTTGACCCTATTGGAACCGAAGCTTCTATGCCAGGCCGGCCTGTCGGAAAAGGAATGTTTTTAGTTCCCGACGGAAGGTGCGTAAATCTGTTATTATACGGAGTTCGGGGGGGAGCTCGTTCCATAACGTAGGAGCTCCCACAGAGAAGGCTCTCCCCCTGGGGGTCGCCAGCCGGCACTGTCTGGCCGACGGCTCCCTGAGGAGGCCCTCTCTGTGGGAGCGTACCGGACGGCGGGAGGTATTTGCTGGCAGTAGACGGTCCTGTAAGTATCCGGGTCCGATGCCATGGAGCGCTTTAAAAGTGGTCACTAACACCTTGAACCGCACCCAAAAGACCACCGGCAACCAGTGCAACTCACGCAGGAGCGGTGTTACGTGGGAGCGCCACGACGCTCCCATCACTACCCGCGCGGCCGCATTCTGGGCAAGTTGGAGCTTCCGGATGCACCTCAAGGGGAGCCCCATGTAGAGAGCATTACAGTAGTCCAGCCTGGAGGTCACGAGGGCATGAGTGACTGTGCGTAGCGAGTCCCGGTCTAGGAAGGGACGCAACTGGCGCACCAGGCGAACCTGGTGGAACATCCTCCCGGCCACGGCCGTCAGATGGTCCTCTAAGGACAGCCGTGAGTCCAGGAGGATTCCCAAGTTGCGAACCCTTCCTGTGGGAGCCACTGTTTCGCCCCCAATACACAGCGATGGAATCAGCTGGCTGTACCGGGACGACGGTAACCACAGCCACTCGGTCTTGGAGGGGTTGAGCTTGAGTCCGTTTCTCCCCATCCATACCCGCACGGCCTCCAGGCACTGGGTCAGCACGGCAAGGGCATCGTTGGGGTGGTTTGGCGTGGAAATGTACAGCTGGGTATCATCAGCGTACTGGTGGTACTCCACGCCAAAACCACGGATGATCTCACCCAGCGGCTTTACATAAATGTTGAACAGTAGAGGCGAGAGGACCGACCCCTGAGGTACCCCACATTCGAGGGGTCTCGGGGTCGACCTCTGGCCCCCTGTCAACACAGACTGCATCCGGCCAGAGAGGAAGGAGGAGAACCACTGCAAGACAGTGCCTCCTATGCCCAGCCCCTCCAACCGTTGCAGCATGATACCATGATCGATGGTATCAAAAGCCGCCGAGAGGTCCAATAGCACCAGAACAGAGGAGCAACCCCTGTCTTGGGCCCGCCAGAGATCATCCACCAATGCGACCAATGCTGTTTCCGTGCTGTAGCCAGGCCTGAAGCCCGACTGGAACGGATCGAGATATGACGATTCCTCCAGGTGCTGCGGGAACTGTCGGGCAACCACACTCTCAACAACCTTCGCAAGAAAGCGAAGGTTGGAGACGGGACGGTAGTTTGATAAAACAGCTGGATCCAGGGCAGGCTTCTTGAGGAGGGGTCTCACCACTGCCTCTTTCAAGGCAGCGGGAAAGACACCCTCACTCAAGGAAGCGTTGATAATTGCTCGGAACCAGCCTTGTACCACCTCCCAGGAGGCCAGCACCAACCAGGAGGGGCACGGGTCCAGTAAACATGTGGTCGCCCTAAGTCCCCCCAGCAACCTGTCCACGTCCTCGGGGGTCACGGGGTCAAACTCAACCCAGGTAACAGTCTCAAGACCAGCCTCCGCCTCTCCCATTGGACATACCCAGTTGAAGTCGAAGCCTTCCCGTATCTGAGCGATTTTATCATACAGATATTTTCCGAAATCCTCAGCTCTACCCTCTAAGGGGTCTCCCCTCACCTCCTGATGAAGGAGGGAGCGGGTCACCCTAAACAAGGAGGCTGGGCGGTTATCTGATGACGCAATAAGAGCAGTGAGGTAGGAACACTTCTCTGCTCTTATCGCCATTAGGTAGGACCTAATATGGTCTCTAACCAATGTTCGGTCAGATTCGGCACGGCTCGATCTCCAACTGCTCTCTAGGCATCTTTTCCAGCGTTTCATCTCTCTCAACCCCTCGTTATACCACGGGGCCGGTCGAGACCCACGCCGAATCAGAGGCCGCAAAGGCACAACTCGATCCAGGGCACCGGCAGCCGCCCTGTCCCAGGCCGCCACCAGCTCTCCAACCGAGTCGTGTGTCAGAACCTCAGGAATTGGCCCAAGCTCTGCCTGGAACCGCTCGGGTTCCATCAGCCGCCTGGGGCAGTACCATCTCACCGGTTCCGCCACCCTGCGGTGGGGTGCAACGGTCCGAAAGTCCAAGCATAGGAGAGAGTGATCAGACCATGACAGGGGTTCAATGACTATATCCCCTACACTCTGACCACTCAGCCACTGTCCAGAGACAAAAACCAGGTCAAGCGTGTTCCCCCCTGTGTGTGTGGGGCCTTGAATTACCTGGGTCAGGTCCATGGCTGTCATGGAAGCCATGAACTCCCGAGCCTCCCCGGACGCCCCGCCCCCGGACGGCAGGTTGAAGTCACCCATGACTATTAGCCTGGGGACTTCAACCACCACCGCGGCGACAACGCTCAGGAGCTCGGGCAGGGAGGTTGATACGTGGCAGGGCGCCAGGTACGTAATCAACACCGCCCTCGGACCCCCTAGGTCCCACTTCACCAGAAGGGATTCACAGCCTGCCGTCTGAGGAACAGTGACTTCCCTCGGCCTGAAACCTTCCCTGATCACGACCGCCACTCCCCCACCCCTGCCTTGAGCTCTCGGCTGGTGGAATGCAAGGAAACCCGGTGGGCACATTTCCACCAGAGGGACACCGCCCTCTGGTCCCAACCAGGTCTCCGTTATACCCGCCAGGTCTGCTCCCCCCTCTGAGATTAAATCTTGAATGAGGGGGGCCTTATTTACCACAGACCTGGCATTGCACAGCATCAGCCTACAGCCAGGGCCCTGTGGTTCTGAACAACCCCGAGAACAGGTTGAGCCTTGGGGGTCGGAGCGCACGACCGCTCGTAAGCAGCGGGTGCGCGCTCCCTTATTATGATACGGCCCCCTGCTCCCACCATACCTGCCCCTCCCGCTAACGGTACTTATTGGAACTGAGTTAGTCTTAATCAGCCCCCCGTCCGCACCCTCAGGACTCCGTCCCCTTCCGTCGCCTGGCCTGTCTTCTTGTTCCCTTCTGACAATTTCTTCCCCTGCCCTAAACACCCCTTCCCCACCCCTCCCCACCCTTAAAACTTTGACTAAGTACCTATTTAAAAAACCCCAAAGCCCCTTTTTTGATGCATGCCATCTCTCAGGACTCCAAAGTCCATCCTCGAGATGGGCCCTTGATAGAACAGAGGGCCATAATTGCGAGAGGGGGGAGTCTCGCAATGCAAGAAGCGTCCACTTCGAGTAAGCAGCCAGTCAAGTAAAGTGAATCGATAGGGTCCGGCAAGAAACCAGGCAGTCAAGTCTGAATTAAGGTCCAAGTACCAAGTTTCTATCAGGGTGATGGTAAAAATAATAATAATAATAATAACAATAATGAAGGTAGATTTTGAGTGGTCCAAGCAGGAAAAGCCCCTATGTTGTTCCATCCTGCTTCGTTTAATCCACGATCCACAGATTCGCATATGTGCTGCCAGGGGCAAGGACCAGGTCTCTGAAAAGGGGTCCATAAGGGCAGCACCAGAGTCATAATCCGGGATTCTTTCTTCAGGGCTGTCTTACTGCCCCTCCTGATAGTGCTCAGTTCGACTTTCCTTCCCGCACAAAGCTCATGGGGTGGGGGAGGCCACTGCAGTTCTCCCATTTGGCCTCACCGTTGGCAGCTCGTTCACCAGTTCATAGGGGAGGGGGGAAGCATGACCACGTTGTTTCCCTCACTGCCAGGTCCATGCTGCCCCCTCTATCCCCTGCAATTCTCAGCTGTCTCCCCGAACCACTAGGTCACATGATGGTAGGGGGGGGCGCCGCTGATCTTCCCTTTTGCGGCAGCCTCCCAGCACCAACGCCTCTCGACTGCCTACCTGAGCATAATGATGGTAGAAGGGGGGAGGGGGAGGCCAGCTGCCAAGCTGTTCCCCCTCGCAGCGGCCTCTCAAAGCCAGGAGCCTCTCAGCAGTCTTTTCAAGAGTCACTCGTTCACATGGTGGGGGAGGGGGGAGCCGCCGCCGAGCTCTTCTCTTTCGCGGTGGCCTCCCGACTCCCAGCTGGCTTCTCACCTCACCGCAGGCCGCAGGGGGAAGTACGCTGTTACCACCACTCAGCTTCGTCCATTCCCGGCAAGAAGGGAGCTGACAGACATATCTCAGGGAGACTAAGATGTTCCGCTGCCAAAATCCCAGGGGTCCCAGATGTTTCTCGGCCCCTGGGGGGAGGTCTCTAGCCATTCCCCATCGGAGGCCCGGCTGCTCTCACAGGGAAGCGTCCATCTTGCGCATGCTCCTTTTAGGCTCCTTATGACCATCTTTTAATCATTTAACATAAATTTTCACTAGCTCCATTTTTAAGGAAAGCCTCACATTTTAAACACTGATGTATACTGAATATTTGACTTGCATTTTGAATTTAAGATATTTACAGTCACTGAAAATATTTGAGTATATGTATCACATTTATTGATATTAATTCCATGCTATATTGGCAACAGTTTCATTATAATCAGCCTCTCCTGAAAAACATGGAAGATTTGGTTTTATATTTGCATGGTGGGATTGGAAAAGGATAGGAAGTTTATATAATCTGGCATACAGGTAACCCTTGATTTACAACCATAACTGGGACTGTTGTTGAGCTATGTGGTCTAAAGCAGAGGTCCCCAACCTTTTGGGCACCAGAGACAATTCCATAGAAAGAGATTTTTCCATGGATCTGAGAGTGCGTGGTTTTGTGTGCTACTTGCATCTCGTGGATGGGACTTTGCTTGTTTGTGCAGACCATTGCTGGCATGACGTGGCCCAGGACTGGTCCATCAACTAGGGGTTGGGGACCCCTCGTCTAAAGCATGATGTCAGGTGACCACATTGCTTGGTGACAATAATCCAGAAAATCCTATTTATTGCCATAATTACAGATCTGCAGGCCCTTAAACAGGAAGAGGACGAAAGTCACAGGTAAGAGGTGCAGGATTGCCATAATGGGGTGGCAGAGTCCCTGGGAGGCCCAGCAAAGGCCTCAGTGTGGGTTGAGTGCAAGAATAGACTGTGACTCAGAGGCTTCTTGGTACACCACAGCTCTGAGGCTACAAAAAACCAGAGCTGCCTCTGGAAGCCTCAGTAGCTTCCCATACATAGGGTCAGGTTAGGAACTTCCTCCATCAGCAGCAGGAAGAAGATGGGCGAAGCAGGTTCTATGAAGTCAGGATGGGGGCAACAAGAGCTTGCAATGTGGTGGCTAGCCACAGTATGAGGCTTGAGGAGGCATTTTTCAGTGGCAGCAGTAGCATCAGGACTAAAATAGAGGTTTGGGAAGTGGAAGGGTGGCAGCTGGCTGAGGCTACTCAGAGCCTTTATTTGAACTTCAGCCCTAGCACTCCCCCTCCCAAGGATTGCCAGTGTTCAGGATGGTTGAAAAAGCACAGATGTGGGGGGAGATAGGGGGAGAGTTGAAGTGTCTCCACATATACAATGCTATATGGGCATTGTAAGAGCCCATAAGTTCTTTTTTTCCAGCACCGTTGTAACTTTGAAAATTCGCAGACTGAATGGTTGTAAGTTGAGGACTACCTGTACCAAACAAGACGAGCGTTTTCTCATCATGGATGAGAAAATCTTTTCCTTTCTCAGCATGCATCACCTCATGCTGAAATAAAATTGGGCTTAGCTACATATAAGCATACAAAAGCTTTAAAAAAACCAAACAAAATAAAGTAGAATTTGAGAACTTTACCTTGCAATTCTGTTACAACAGTGACTGAAACTTGAACCCAGCCCAAGTTTTAAAATGAAATTCCACTTCAGCAGGAATAATCCTTCAAGATGTGGCCAGATTATCCTTTTAAATTTACTATGGTCAAAACCACATTATTTTTACAGCCATACAGTTGATTTATCAAATAGAATGGCGAACAAAACCACAACCTGTTAGTGACTCAGTATTAACTGGCATTCAAAACATGGTTGAAATGCTTTTCCTCTTAAAACAAATATATGCACAGCAGTATTGTATCTACATACCTTATCTAATCTCAAGCAGCAAAATGGCACTTTTTCATGGAGCAGATGACAGAA
This sequence comes from Bothrops alternatus, assembly GCA_034064705.1. NCBI lineage: Eukaryota > Metazoa > Chordata > Lepidosauria > Squamata > Viperidae > Bothrops > Bothrops alternatus. The sequence goes on from JARGCV010000040.1 coordinate 8,996,402, forward strand.
AGTAGGGGAACTTCCTATGTAAGGTGAATAAGGGGGATAGCCTTTTAAATACCTAGAACAAAGAAGAATCTGGTCTCATTCTTTGCATTTAACAGCATATTCACACCTATTCATTGTGGGTTTTTTTGGTCTGAAATGTACAGCAACTTCTCTTTTTTAAGCAGATGCTTGAGACATACTCAACATTAAATCCTATAACTCTAAAGCAGCACAATGTCTCTTTAAACAGCCAGTTGTTTCTCAATGTTAAATTTTTCTCCTCTTGTATTTTCCAGTTTTCAGCCATGACTCAAATATGGATGATGTGTATTTGTCTATATCTTCCTGCGTGTGTAATAAACATGTTAGTTTTTGGGGTATTTACTGTACCCTTTTGCTGTATTCCTAAAAAATCTCACTATTCTTAAATGCGAGATTTGGTTCCCTTACTAGTTATATAAGTTAAATAACTGGCTGTATTAATGATAATATCTCTGTTCTTGTGATCTAGGATTATTTATTTCATTTTTAGCCATGCCTATTGTTTAATTAATTTAATTTTGGTTTTATTGTATGCCACCCAGATGGGTGGCCATAAAAACTGACACACACACACACACACACACACACACACACACACACACAAAGCCTAAGATGGTCTTATTTTGCTGTGATGAGACACTTTGGGTTACATATGGTGTCTGATTGAAACAACCTAGTTTGTCTCCATGACAGTTGTATGGTATCACCTCGTAAGTTCTCACATCACTTGCAAAAGCTTCTGCACACAGCAGCATCTTTTGCACATGCATAGAAATCCCTTCTGCTTTTGCAAGCACCAGGGTAAGCTGTAAAAGAGGCCTTGGAGAGCAATCACCTATAGCAACATTTCTAGAAATGTTTTGCTGACTCCTTTGTCAAACCAAAACAATTTCTTCAGTATTTATACAGGCATAAGAGTTACCCTGATTCCAATACAACTGCACCTGTGTTTGGTCACTGTCATGACATGTACTCTAGAAATGAATGTTCATATGGACTTTGAGTGCCTTTTCATTATATATTTTAATTTCAGTTATATGTTGTAAAGTGAATTCTTTTATATTGCAGTTGTAAAAGGAGGAGAAAGGGCTCAGTTTGCTTGTCACACTGAACTTGACAGCTGGAAAACTGATCACCTGGGTCGAGACCCAAGAGCCACATGACAGGGTGAGCTCCTATTACTTGCCCCAGCTTCTGCCCACCTAGCAGTTTGAAAGCCTGCAAAGGTGAGTAGATAAATACCGTAGGTACCACTTCGTGGGAAGATTACAGCCTTCTTTGTACTTCAGCATATAGACATGCTGGCCACATGACCACAGAAAGGTTTTCAGACAATGCTGTCTCCCTCGGCTAAGAAACAGAGGCAAGCACTGCCCCTTAGAGTCGGACACAAATGGACAGGGAAAACCTTTATTTTTTAACCTTATTGTGGACTATAAAAGTATTATATGGCTCTGCTGCTATTTCTTGTTATTTCTTAATTTCATCTTTCTTGTTACCATCTGACCTTTCAGACTAGGTCTGCATAACATATGGCCTGTCAGCATTTAAAAAAAAATAATAAATTCATTGTGACAACTCCGATGCTGCCATTGCTCTGCTAGTCATGGAACAGCTGATTTCAGTGTCAGGTTGTGGCTGATGAGGGGATTTTTAATTCATCAATGTGATCCATTCCCCGTTACAGATTGCATAGTCCCACTTTAGGCCAAGTACAAGTAGCCCTTGTTTGGCAACCATTCAGAGTTATGGCAATGATGAAAAAGTAAAATTGTGACCTTTGCGGGAGTGTAAGGCAAGGAAAAGCTGAATTAAGATCATAAGCATAGTGGCGGTTTCACTAGGGGCCACTTCATTTAACTACTGAATTGCTGGTCCTGATTGTGGTTGCTAAATGAAGACTACTTGTATATATTGTGGAGCTATCTGGAGAGGTCTATGACAACTTGCCATGGCCAACTCACTGCGAGACAACTCATTGCTGGACAAAAGTTACACTAATAACAAAGAAATGGTGGAATATAATCTTTAAAGAAAGGATGCAAAAGGAGGGACAGAACGAAATGTGATCAACAAAAATTAAAATATTTTTATTTATTATAAATAAATAAATAAACAAACAAATAGAATTGTTAAATTGTTCCACAGTGAGTTATCCCGTGGCAAGTTGGCTGTGGCAAGTTGACCCTCAGCAAGTTGGCCATGGTGAGTTGGCCATGGCGAGATGGCTGTGGCAAGTTGTCCCATTCCCTATCTGGAGACGTCTCTAATGAACTCTGTAACAAGCTACTAATTTCCCTTTTCAGTGTTGTTGTGTTGAAAAACATATTCATTTAAAAGTGCACTTTACATACTCCAGACCATTCAAAACTTCTTCCTCGGAGGGTGTGGTTTCATCTTCGGACTGATCACTCAAGAGATCACAGTTATGAAGCGCTGAAGTGTCTGCAACCTCCAGAACAGGCGCAATGCTTGGCCTTCTGCCTGTTTTAGGTGCTTCTGAAGGAAGAGTTAAAGTAGTTGCATTTGGAGATCTACAGCCTGTATCTTGCAAATCTATAGCAACAGTACCTGGGGGTGGGAGGAAGCAGAAGAAAATGAAAATTATTTAGGATTTGAAGGAGGGAGGGAGAGCCATATCAGCATACTGTAAATGATGTGACCATGAAAACTAAAAGGCCTAGCAAGGAGGGATGTGCAAGAGATTTTAAATGCTAACAAACCTGAATGCAAAGGTGGTTTTGACTATTCAGAGCTGGAAGCAAAAGAAGAAAAAAACCCCAACCATCTGAGCATTTTGTTTCAAATTCAGAACAGGAGTATACGCTCCTTTAAACAATGTGATTGGGCCTTGTATTTGTTGCCTGGGATTGGCTTCTGTCTGAGTTTTTTCTCCTTCCACACTACAGGCAGTCCTCGAGTACAAATCTAACAGAGCCTGCCCATTAGGCTCGTAAATAAAAAAAAATATCAAATGAATCAGACTCAATTTTACAAATTTTTAAAATCAAATTCATGAATTGAATCAAATGGGTTGTTAAATGAATGAAGGTCTGACATACTATTTTGTCCAATTTGTTAACTGATTGCTGCCACGTTAATTGAACTGCGTGGCTTTCCCCTCCAGCTGCCCATCAGCTGTTTCTGGTGCAGCCAGCTCAGGAACTAAATTGCCTCCAAGCAATTTGCAGCCGTTGCAAGTGTTTTTAAAAAAACAAAACCCCAACTTGCCACTAATTAGATCAGGGGTTCTCAACCTTGGCAACTTTAAGACTTGTGGACTTCAACTCCCAGAATTCCTCAGCCAGCAAAGCTGGCTGAGTAATTCTGGGAGTTGAAGTCCACAAGTCTTAAAGTTGCCAAGGTTGAGAACCCCTGAATTAGATTAAGAGTCTCCAGCCAGGCACCTAGAGGAAGATAGGGAATGGATTTGCAGAACTCTCGGCTTGCAACAGTAACAGAGATGGAAGAGACCTTGAGGTTATCTAGTCTAACCCACTGATCTCACAACAGAGTATTTCTGATGAATGCCTATCCAGTCTCTTCTTAAAAGCTTCCACTGATGAGGCAGCCACAACTTTTGGAGGCAATTTAAATTTAAAATCTACAAACTACAGTAATATACACTAATATCCAAAATAAAAGCAAGGAAACACAATGTTATAGAATGCTTTGTGTAGATCCTGGCTAGTATTTCTACAAGCAGTTTTAAGGAAAATGCAAATAAATCTTTATCTTTGCAAAATATTGTATTTACAAACACAACAGTTTGCAAAGTACGGTGCTTAAAAAACAAAGCAGTTCCCAAATATTTTTTGTTATTCTATAGTGTTTGCAAACTGTTTATTTGCAAGCACTATAGAGTAACAAAAAAAAATAATTTTAAAGCAGAGGTCCCCAACCTTTTGGGCACCATCCGTGGAGAAAGGTTTTTCTATAGACTGGAGAGTATGTGGTTTTGTTTGCTGCCTGCATCCCATGGACAGGGCTTTGCTTGTTGCTGGCATGCCACGGCCCAGTACTGGTCCATGGCCTGGGGGTTGGGGACCCCTGTTTTAAAGTACTTACAGAATCAGTCTTCAAGCCCAGGCAGCAGCAGATTCTCCACACAACACCAAAAAAGCAAAAACAAACTGATGCTGGCTGGGCTCTTGTTTGGCTTTGTGACTAGGGCAAAAAAAAAAACACCCCAACAACCTTCCAGCTTCAGGAAATTGCATTTTGTAACCCAAATGGCCTAGGCAAGTCACAGAGTTAAACATGGCTGCTGGTGCAGCAGTAACTGAATCCAAGTCACATGACTACAGAGGCTTCTTTTTCCTTGCAATTTTGAATTTCTAATGTAAGTACCCTTTCTGAATAAATTCATTTTTGTGAAAACTCGCTAAATGAACATTTGTACCTGGGGGATTACCTATATAACCAGTATAACAGCAAAAACTAGTCAGTACTTGCTGCTTGTGGTTTAGACTGACTGGTATGATATGAGGGGTGGAATGTTGTGGCAGACCAACTATTGCTAAGCATATGGCTCTCCAAAAAAAGAGCCATTTTAATAGGCAGGAAAAATCTATTCACAGCTGCTTCCCTGTAGATAAATTGTTTTTGTCTTTTTTAAAATCCTTTGCTGGGAAGGAGAGACATATGGATAGGTCCAAAGAGCCTACGAAAGAAAACAGATAATGGAAGGAAAAAGAAGACAGGTACATGAATTCAGATGTTTCACTGAAAAGTGTTGCCAAGGCCGAACATTATAAATTCAAAAGTTGCTACCGGTACTAGATTGAAGGTCAAGCATTTATAAGACTTTGCTGCATTGTTGCATTTTGTACATGGCTTATTGCAATGTATTTAAGAGAAGATTTTGCTGTTTTGTTGAACCTGAATGAGGTGTGTGTGTGTCTGTGTGTGTGTGTGTGTGTGTGTGTGTTTGTACTGTAATATTATTTGTTCATGAGTAAAGCAGTCACACTTTTTTTTAGCCAACTAAGCAAAGGTATACACTCAGTTGTAGCAAGACTACAAGACCAACTGGTATGCTGGGCTTTTTGCTGGGTTTGTGAGGCAAACAAAAGATTGTAGAAACAAACTAACAAAAAAAGACTTTGCTTGGTGGTTGAGATGAAATAACAGACCACGCTGATTGTTACCTTCCACCCAACCTATAGAAAAAATGGTCAGGAACTGTAAGTATTGCGGTTGGTTGCAGAGTCAGCCAGATGTTTAGACTGGATTTGCATTTTTATCCACCTATCAAGTCCTTCCTAAGGACCTAGGTTATACAGATGTTATTTGAAGATGTTAAAGGTCTAATGAACTGAAGGCCTAGTGATGACATGATAGCAGTTTTCCAATATTTGAGGGGCTGTCTTAGAGAAAAAGGGGAGATCTATTCTCCAAAGCATCTGAGGGCAGGACAAGAAGTAATGGATGGAACCATATTAAATAGTTATCCAACCTAAAATTAAGGGGAAATTTCCTGAGAGTGAGAACAATTAATAGGTGGAACAGTCTGCTTTCAAAAGTTGTGGGTGCTCCAACACTGGAAGTTTTTAAGAAAAGAATGGACAGCCATTTGTTTAGAACAGGCATGTCAAACTGCTGGCCCATGGGCTGGATGCGTCACGCCAAAACCGTGCCCACTCCATTGCCAGCAATGGGGGAAAAGTCCCGATACGTCACATGGCTGATTTGACATGCCTGGTCTAGAATGTTGCAAGGTCTCCTGCTCAAGCTCAGGGTTGGCTAGAAGACCTTCAAGGTCCCTTCCAACTCCATTATTCCATATTCTGTATCAGATGTAAGCTTTTCCAAGTAAAGCTGGTTTTTTTTTTGGCAATTGTCAATGCCGATGGTGTTTAAATAGTGTTCCATTTGCTTTGGAATTACACTCAAGCTGCCTATTATTAATAGCACTAGTATTGAAAATATTTTTTAAAAACCTAACTATTTAAACTCCTCACAATCCACCAAATGTACAACAAGAAGAGTGTATGAGGCATGGTGGAAATGATTCCCAAGATATAGGACTTTTCTTTTTCCTGGTATAATCAGCTGCCAGCTTAGTGAGTTCTCCAAGGCCTTGCAAGTAGGCTGGAGCTATCTGAAGTGCATGGTCTGAGACTGGAGATTACTGGCTGATGGATAAGCATTATTGGATGGGAGGGCATTGATGGGCCCCTGCCACCGACATTGTCTCCATCTGCTTGTTTGCAAATTCCATCCTCTTATCTTTTATGACCCCCATTCTCTCCTCACTTGAATGGTCATCACATAAAAACTGACACAGCAGCAACAGAAACTTGTTGGATCAGTCAGGAGAGCAACTATAACACCAGAGTCAAGAAGGCAGAGTATGGGAGACTAGAAACAGAAGAATAAGCTGGAAGACTTGCAGAGACTTGCTGGAAGAAGCATGCAGTCATTCAAGAAGTGGAGCAATGAAAAATCAAGATTGAGGTGGATGGATAAAGACACTGATACTAAGTAAAGTCAGTAGACTTAACAGGCTATTAGATTGGTCAACAAGAGAACGAAGTCTTACATAAGGAATGTGTGACTGAACCTAATCCCTGACAACATTATCACTCATACCTTTAAGTACTTTCCCTTGAGACAATATGCTATTGTTAAATGCCTTAGCTCAGGGAGTGGCTTAAGTAACAGAAGACTGTCTATTATTGAGAGATTATAATTCCAGAAGAGAAAAAAATAAACTATATATTATATATATTTCAAGTTAATCCTTGTTCAGAGAAATCTTCCATGAATAACAAAAAAGACATAAATAAAGGTGTCCTTTGATAGGATTATTCACCACTTCTGTTTCTCTACTCCACCCTTTGCGAAATAACCTACCGCAATATAGACAATATGCTGACATCCCCTTCATTTTGCCAGTAACTGCAAAGACTGAACAACAGTCCCCATAATTATGATTTCATTTACTTTATGATTCTGGTCATTAGGAAGGCATTTCTCAGAATGGGAGAGTGAACAATAAAATCAGTTTCATTTATGATTCAGTAATATGGGAAATTTGGCTGATGGAATGAAAAGCAAGCACCATTTCAACTCTAATTGGCATATGAATGATAAACCTTTATGTATCTGTTATTTAAATGGAAAGTTCAGTATTCCTTTTCTACTGTTCACCCCAACTCTACTTCACTGGTGGGATCATTTGAAGAAGAGTAAAAATGTGTACTGATTTCTTTTACACTTTACATCCCTTTCTAAAACTGTCAGACAGGAAATACAACCCAATGAACTAATTCTGCTTTATTGTAAGGCTACATTAACAGAATTTTGCAAGTCTGAAGGTACAAATTTCTCATCATCTCTTTTACAGCCTGAGAAGTTAGGAAGTTTCTTTTCTGACTCTCTTTTTCTGCCTGTTATGCAGCTGTGGGCTAAGCCCTCTCTTATTTAACCATCTTTTCTCATCCCCCTTCCCTGCTCTTAAGGCAGCGGTTCTCAACCTATGGGTCGCGACCCCATTTGGGGTCAAACGACCGTTTCACGGGGGTCGCCGGACACCGCAGTCCGACATTTTTTTTTCGTCGCACGCGCATCGCGCATGTGCAGATCGGCCGGTCACGGTCCGCCATTTTGTTTTTGTTTTTTTGTTTTTCATTGTGTGTCCGGCGCGCGCATGCGCGGATCGGCCCGGCGCGCGCATGTGCGGATCGCACCGCACATGGGCGGGGCAAGTGGGGTCTCAACCTGAAAAAGGTTGAGGACCACTGTCTTAAGGTCTTTCTCATATACCAAGGGTCTTCAAACTTGGCAACTTTAAGACTTGAAGACTTCAACTCCCAGACATCCCCAACCTTAAAGTTGCCAACTTTGGAGAGCCCTGCCATATACCATTACTTTACTGAGGCAACGTTATTTTGTGTTGCTTACCCATACTAGCAATTATGCTGTGCACTGGCAGCCGAGAAGGACCATGATAAAACAACCTTGTTGGGTGATTTTTCCGATGCTGCTCTTGTTTCTTAAAAGCAGAATTTTCTTCTTTTGTGATGTTAATATAAAAACATATGTCTGAAGAGCTCATAATATACCGAGGACCTGGGTTCAGCAAAATATTTTTGTTATCTTCCCTCCTAACACCGATTAAACAAACACCAAACCTAATGTCAAAAGTAAAGAGAAATGTAGTTAGGAAAAAAATGAACAGCATACAGTATGGGTGCTTACATCCATTCCTTCACATCTCATATTACAATAAAATCAAGAGAGACACTATGAAGATATTTTATATGCACTTTAGCCGTTTAAGACTCTGTAGACAATTCAGCTCAAGAACAATGAGTTTTATTCTGTTTTTAGAAAATGTAGTGGCTTTGTAAAATATCCCAAAGATAGGCTCTTCTGAATAATGGAGGCCTCCCTTCACTAAAATTCTAGCTTCCAATGAAAGATATTGTACTTCACTGATGAGTCATCTACCTTGGCCTCTTATAATCATCATTTGAACTTGGCATTTATTTTATTTGTTTGTTTGTTTTTGCATTTTAATGTTTAATCTGGGAAAAGAGGTTAACTTAACAGGCTCTGATTCCCAACTAATCAAGAACACTTTTATAGCCTACATCCAGAGGCAATCCAATTGCCCTCACTTGTAGGCTCATCTTCTTACATTGATCCAAACAATAGTATGAAAACCCAGCGGAGCAAAAGTTTATCAGGCTATAAAACAAAAAATGAAAATGAAAATATTGGGAAAATGGAGGAGGAAAGGGAAAAGGGGAAAAAATGTAGGATAAAGGGGAAAACCAAGAAAAGCATTGATTTCCAACTCTTTAGCGCAGTAGAATATGGTAATAACATTGCAGCCTCAGTTTTTTATGTTTACATGTTAATATATACTAGCCACTTCAATAACAACACTCTAATCAACAAAACTTAAAGTCAAAGTTTCATTCAAAAGGGGAATTTTTAAAAGGATCTTGATTGCAATTCACTGTAAGAAACTAAACCTACTTTTTGTGTGCATGGAAAGATGCGTATGTGAAACTCTTTCCTTCATATTCAGCAAAAAACACACTCTCCTCCAAGTTAATGTGATATACTTCATTCCCTGAGCATCTCCCATACATTTTCTGCCACTGTTCAGGTGACTGTTGACCCTCTCTGAAACACAGATATATACAATGAATTAGCATAAGTATGTGCATGTGAGTTATATGTAACATGAACAGAACCCTAAATATGATTTTTCCAAAATGCTATTGGACTTTCTTGATTCTTTCCTTGAAAATGTTGCGCTTCTCATTCAGGAAACCTCTTCATTTCTGAACTACAGAACTGAAGAAGCTTCTTGGATGTGAAGTGAAAGTCTTTCAAGGAAAAAAACCTATGAAAGTCCAGTTGTATTTTGGAATCATCTTTGGGACAACTATGACCTATTGGCATCTGCAGTTTACCCTTTCCCCCTTTGAAATATTTTGTATTGCAGATGGCAATAAAAAAAATGGTCTGTACTGAGGAGAAAAAAAAAATCTCTCCATCTTCTCAGACTATGCTCCTTGTGATATGAGCAGAGCAGAGGTGAGTGCTTAAGTATTGTTGCAGGATGCTATCTTTGCTGCGAGATTGGATATAGTTGGGCAAGGGACTCTACTCATGTCTATGGAGATTGTCAGTCATCCAGGTCATAGCTGTCCCAAAGATGATTTTCCAAAATGCAACTGGGCTTTCATAAGTTTTTTCCTTGAAAGACTTTCGCTTCACATCCAAGAAGTTCAGAAATGAAGAGGTTTCCTGGATGAGAAGCGCAACATTTTCAAGGAAAGAACCAAGAAAGTCCAGTTGGTTTTTGGAAACTTACTATTTGGAAAGTTCACAATGGCGAAAGGGTCAGGAAATGTTTTGTTACATTCCAAATAAACATAGATAAAATGCAATTTGAAATTAAGACAGAATAATGATTAAATGACTATCAAAACAATATTTTTATGTTAACATAAAGTCTTACATTAATAAATATGACTTGCTGAGTGACTTACTGAAAATTGCTAGATTTTCACCAGTTCAGAATTCTGCATATACTTGGGTGAGCACAATAATTATTAGCACAATAATGCTATTGTACCATTTTTCTCTCTGCCACTTTCAGCTGGCAGGCAAGGCTGCTTTCCAAATGCACACTCTTACCGGTAGTATCTTGAAATTTGCCTGATTCAGTATTGGCAGCATGGCCACCTTGGGGTATACACAACTGCCACACAGAAGGCTAAACACATCATATTTTTTTTATTTCTAGCTTTTTTCATAGCTTTTCTTTCCAACTTTTGTATGTTCTTCATTAAGTACACTATATAACTTTACACTGAAATTCACACCTTTTGCTTGACAGACTCTTTTGTTTTAGAACAGTGTTTCTCAACCTTGACAATTTTAAGGCATGTGGACTTCAACTCCCAGAATTCCACAGCCAGCATTGCTGGCTGTGGAATTCTGGGAGTTAAAGTCCACATGCCTTAAAATTGTCAAGGTTGAGAAACACTGTTTTAGAAGCTGGAGAGCTAGTAGAAACGTATCAGCCATATCTTTTGTATTCTTATAATGGAAAGCTACAGCTGTTCCCTGCTATCTAGCTTTTAAAGTTTTCATCGGGGATGGAGGAGGGAGGGAAGGGTTAAAGGTTAAGAAATAAAAGTATAAATAATAGAACTTTACAAAGATACAAATTAGAAGTTTAGGGGCATTTCAAGAACAGCAGTCAACTTTTTTCTTCAGATTATAATACAAACAATGTACATCGCCTGCTTTGATTGAAAAAATAATAATTTTGAGAAAATGGGCGTGATATTAGAGATTGGTAAAAATTAAAATAATAGCATTTTGTAAGTACAGTTAATAGATTTGGTGAGGGAGAATTTATATGACAAATCTCTTTTCAGAAGTATTCACCTTCCTGGAGTAAATCTCTCTTCTTGGCCTTAACTATAGTTAGGGTAATGTGATACCACATGTTGATTTTAGTATCTTCAAGAAGAGATTAACTCTATTATTTATATGCCAACCTTCTGAATATTTTTTTAAAAAATTAATACAAAGTAGCTTTTATTATGTTTATCTTTTACTGAAGCCAATAGATAATTTTAATACTATCTATTTTACTGGGAGTATATATAGATGCATTTCCCTAAAGCTAAATTAAATGCTATTTAAGTGAATGCAGTGCAGCTTTTTCTTCATTGCTAATCAGTTTAGGGATATTTTATTCCATAACAACCACGTGAAATGGATTGAAGATTTCAAAAACTGCACTGGGTGCCAATAGAGGAAAGCTATGCTATCTATCAGAAGAAAGAGTACAAGGCAACGTCTTGAATCTTAGAGAATGGGAAAGATCACATAGGAGAAAGTAATCTCTAAACTCTGAAAATAATTAACCTAGTCTTTCCCAATCTGTCGACCTCCCAAAAGTGCTATACTTAATTTCCTGTAACTACCAGTAATTGCCCATGTTCATTATGATTACAAAAGCAGAAAGCACAAAACACTGAGAGTTGGTGGACAGTGGATCAAGTGGACAAGAGCCATTTTTAAGCCATGGATAGGATAAATATACAGTCTCTCCTGTTCAAGCAATAAAAACCAGAATAGCTTTGCTAGGAAGACAATTCAAGAATACATTAAAAAGGGAAATGGCTATTAATTAAAAGGAAAAAGATTTTTCCTTTAGGAACACGGAAAACTGGTAACTAACAGTCACTTTCACACATGTTTACTCTATCCAGTGAGATAAATGTTATACTTACTGCCCTCTTGAAGTATGAACTAATAAGGTGATAAGCGTTGATGTAGCTGGGCAAATACAGTTTAAAGCCAACATTGCATATTTGAATTCCTCTTCACATACAACATGATCTGAGGAGGAGGAAAAGGAAGAGGAGGAAGAAAAGGGGGAAAAAAACTTTTATTTAAGGCATGAATTGCCAGCTTGCATCCCAGAGACTAAAACTGGCCTGCTAGTTCATTTGTTCTTTCACAAATTCTAAGGAAAAAGAACAGAAAAGTGTGGAAAACAAAGGTACCACAATGTGAAATTATACCTCCCTTATTTTGTGTACAGGATGGCACTTAGAGTAAAATGTCTTCCTAGCAATATCAGATTACTCACTTTTCCTGGTAATACATTCTAGAACAGCGGTTCTCAACCTGTGGGTCGTGACCCCATTTGGGGTCGAACGACCGTTTCACGGGGGTCGCCAAACACCGCAGTCCGCCATTTCCCCCCCCATTTTTTACATTTCCCCTCGGCCGTCGCGCGCGCGCTGCACATGCACAATTCGGGCCGTCGCACTGCGCATGCGTGGTTCGGGCCATCGCGCCGCGCATGCATGGTTCGGGCCGTCACACTGTGCATGCGCGGTTAGGCCCGTGGCGCCGCGCATGTGCGGTTCGGGATGTCACATGTGCCGCGCATGCGCGATTCGGCCCGTCGTGCCACGTATGCACGGTTCGGGACGTCACACGCATGCCATGCATGCACGGTTCGGGCCGTCGTGCCGCGCATGCGCGGCGCAGGTCAGGGTCGCGCTGCGCATGGGCAGCGCAGGTGGGGTCTCGGACTGAAAAAGGTTGAGAACCGCTGTTCTAGAATGTATTCCCTGGAAAAGTAAGTAATCTTATATAGTTTAAAAGCTAAGCAAAAGTTTTTTTTTTTTTAAATATATCCTGGAAGTTTAATCACTTCCACAGAATTTTATTGCTGTTTTCATGTCCTCTGCGTTTTTTGAGTGTGTGTGTGTGTGTGTGTGTGTGTGTGTGTGTGTGTGTGTGTTACCATTTCATTTTGTTTGTTTTCATTTACTTACTACCCTGCACAGGATGCTAGGATACAAAATTTAACAAAACAACCAAGCTAATACATGAATTTCTTTGCATTTTACACACACTAGAAATCAACACAAAAAGATAGCTTGTTAAACTTAGATGAGGATGTGAATGTGTAAAACCTCAACACGCTCTTCTATGTGAAGTTTTCAGATTCTCTTTGAAAATGCAGCATATGAGGAAACCCGGGTAGTGCAGTGATTAGGAAAAAAGTATGCACAAATGCAAGTTACTAATAAAGAGACAGGCAGAACTGCAGTGTTGTTGTTTTTTTTATCATACTGAGCACACTGACATATTACTCATCCAGGTGTCTTATGAGTTCTCCATCCAGTCTGACCATCGATCAGATACTGCTCAGAGACATCTAATGGAGAGAGACACCTAGGGGAGTTTCATGGTGAACCCATTCAATGCAAGTATCTCAACTGATACCCTGAGTCTCCTCTGTTTGGTTTGCAACTCTTCGTGACATTAACCAGGGACCTATCCCAACATGACGTGTGAGCTAGTGAATGTGAAATAAACCAGGCATGTATAGGGGGAAGATAAATGTCCTTTTAAACTCTAAATGGGATGAAAGAAAAATTGAGAAAGAGGAATCTCCCTCTCTTCCTAACTATCTGCCTAATTCAGCTGCCTTAAAACTAAGAACAAATCCCCAAAGAATGCAAATATGAATTGAAACAGGATAGAGAAAAAGATGTGGGTTGTCAGGTAGGTAGGCAGGCAAGCAGGTACACACATACCAATTCTTGCAATAGAAGAAGCAGTAACAGTAATAAATTCCACATAACCACCAGTTATTTGCCACAGTTCTAAACTTCTTTTTACCAATTGTAGTCAGAACCAGAATAATACTTTTCCCAATACTGTTTTATTGGCAAAGGCAATATTTAGAAATAAAAAGAAATAAAAACTTAAACATAAAAACAACAAAAACAGAGGCAACATGTCATTGCTTATAAGTTTCTGAAGCTCCCTCAAAACATGGCTATTAAGCCTTGGATCCCAGGGGACAGGTGAACTGGTGTGATAGCTCCATTACTACTAACTTCCCTCCATTACTCTTGAAATGTTTTTTATAGTTTTTTCTTAAAAAAATGTTTTTAATGTTTTTGAGTGTTATATGTTTTAAATGTTTGTTGTTTTAGTTTTGTTATGTGCTACCCAGAGTCACTTGGGGGGGGGGAGAGAGAGAGGGAGAGAGAGATTCCTTAGAACAGCTCAGCACATTCCAAGCAGTGCTTGAAATGACCACAATATATCCTGAGTATAGGATAGGATAAGGAATTGACCATTTTTTGTTTCATTCTCAAATAAGCTTCTGCAGACATTTTTAAAACTTCTGTTTCAAGAGTGGTAAGTTTGGAAACAGCTCCCACTGAAACTCTTCTGTGCATTTTCATTGCTTGATCAATTTTTGACAAAAAGTTGCATGGTTCCTATTGTAGCATTTGAGTGAGTGTATTAATATGATAATAAAATGCAGGATTTTATTAGAATTGACAAGGGTGGAAGAGTCTACTGCAGATATCCAATTGCTTTTAATGGAAATTTCATGCATTTTGAACAAAAGAGATTTATGTTGGCAAAATGTAACAAGGAAAATAGTATGAACAACGGAGATAAATCATTTATTTAGTCCATTTCATGAACCACAAAGATTGATTTATTCTAGACTAATTAACCTCCATTTATTTTCACCTCAGTATTTCCATGCAGACCTCCTGACTGAATTAAACATTTAGATACTTGGATATATATTTTAAAAGATAAACCTGAGAGAACTATATGCTTCTGCTAATGTGAAAGATAGGTCTAACTGTCCCATCTAAAAGCACTACTATAGTGTGAATGTGAAATAGTTTACAAGAATAATACTCACTTAGCTTTATGGGAACGCCCTTGTTTATAGTAAATTGTCTATGGATCCTATCTTTTGATGGCTTCTAGAAATATTATGAACTACCGGTAGGTAGCCAGCAATCCAGAATGCCAAGCAAAGGGGGAACAGCTAGAATATAAGCTACAAGGCATAACTCTTTCGTAGCAGGGAATAGGTCCTCATTTTACTAAGCCAAATTTAGAGAGCTTCCAGAATCCAGCAAGACCTATTAAATATGGAACCAGATAAGAGAAACACCAATCAAACAAAGTGTAACAGGAGTATAGTTGAGGCTAGACGCGAGGAGTGGGAAAAAGGCTTACTAATTCAGACGTTTTCAATGACGAATACTTAGTATTGTATATCAGGTGCCATGATGATTGCTGCATAATATGTTTTTATGTTCAGTGTTGATTGTTTTAATAAAAGAATTTTATAATAATAATAAAAAAGTCTATATTTTAGCTAGCAAGGCATTATAGTTTTATACCCTGGCATCATAGATGATGTCTTTCTGCTTTAGGTTTTAGTGACAGAAAACTGTCAGAAAACTGATAAAATGGAGTTATATGTGTATTTTCTTATCTGAGAAGATTGAGAAGACTTGGTGTAGTTTAGTGTGTTTTCTTGTGTTTTTTTTACCCTGTATTCACTTTGGGAAGTCGGGGGTGGGGGGTGGGGGTGGAGGGGTTTCTATAATCTTCTCAACTGTAACATGATATTTGATAAAGGATGGGTTGCTCTGCGGCACCTTGCACCACATCTGGAGGGGATGAGACTGAGGAGTGAAGGTTGAGGGAAGTAGGGAGGTGGCATGAGGGGGAGGAGAGAGTGGGGGTAGAGATGGTGGGTGGATAGAGGTAGAGGTAGGGAGAAAGGAGGAGGGGGATGTGGTTGGGGGGGTGCCGCAGAGCAATACCCATAGTTAACTTAACTATTTTAGTTAAGTTTTTATGTTTTGTTCTTGTGATTGAAAAAGTTGTAAACGTTTTTATTCAGTTGAGTTGTTTTAATGTGATTTTTTTCTCTCTTTTGTTATTTATAATTATAAAAATCAATAAAAATTTTATATAAAAAAAAAGATTGAGAAGCCAAAACCAACGAGGGATGAAAATTTACTTCTTTTAAAATATGCCATAGGGAGAGGCTCTGAATTTGATCATTGCAGAAAAAAAAATGTTTGGGACACTTAACAAACATGCTGAATAGATACTATGTGTGCGTAGAATGTAGTCTGGATTCCCGGAAGGCTGGGACTTCATTCCAAAGGGGAGAGAGAGAGACACCACAGTTTTGATAGTTTAGTTTGGAGAAAGAGGGTCAAAATAGCCCTTCCCTAGATGTTTTCAGAGTATATTTTTAATGATGCAAGTAGTTTGCTTTAGTTTGGTAAGATTTCTGTCTATAGGTGAGAAACAATAAAGAAAAGTACTGAGAAGTAATTCTGTGTGTCTTTCTTAGTTTTTTGAGCCTGACACAACATTGAATTATTGACCTCTTTACCATTTGAGACAGATTTACTTGCATGAAAATCTTAACAACTGTATAAAGGATCTTTCAAAAAAATAAGAGGGCAAAAATCTCGATACTGTAACTCTTTACACAAATTTTTGAAGTTTCACAAATATTACTCTTATAAGAAAGGAAAGTATTGCCTGAATTAAATATCTGCATGGTTGATTAATAAGTAAATACTTCAGATAATTTTATATTTGAACTTTGTGATGACAGTTGACCAAAAGTGGTCAGATGAAATGAAATTCATCATCAAGAAGACTGAGTAATAATTTTTGCTAATTAAGAGGGGATGGCATTTCTGAAA
The DNA here is from genome assembly GCA_034064705.1 of Bothrops alternatus. Taxonomy (NCBI): domain Eukaryota; kingdom Metazoa; phylum Chordata; class Lepidosauria; order Squamata; family Viperidae; genus Bothrops; species Bothrops alternatus. The sequence goes on from JARGCV010000040.1 coordinate 9,012,988, forward strand.
ATCTTAATCTTAAAGGGCATATTTGCATAAAGTTGCTGAATCAAGCTGAACATTAGAATAGAATAGAATAGAATAGAATAGAATAGAATAGAATAGAATAGAATAGAATAGAATAGAATAGAATAGAATAGAATAGAATAGAATAGAATAGAGCTGGAAGGGACCTTGGTGATCTTCTAGTCCAGCTCCCTGCTCAAGCAGGAGAACCTGTAACATCTCAGACAAATGACTGTCTAGCCCAGTGGTTCTCAACCTTTTTCAGGTTGAGACCCCACTTGCGCCGCCCATGCGCGGCGCGACCTCGACCGCGCATGCACGGCGCGCGCACGTCGGAAAAAAACAAAAACAAAATGGCGGACCGTGACGGGCCGATCCGCGCATGCACGGCGCGCGCGTGATGGCCCGAACCACGCATGCGCAGCACGCGCGCGGCAAAAAAAGGCAGACCAGGACGGGCCGATCCGCGCATGTGCTGTGCATGCGCGATGGCCCGAAGTGCGTATGCGCGGCGCGCGCGCGATGAAAAAAAATTAAAAAATGGCGGACCGCGGTGTCCGGCGACCCCCACGAAATGGTCATTTGACCCCAAATGGGGTCACGACCCATAGGTTGGGAACCGCTGGTCTAGCCTCTTCTTAAAAATTTCCAGTGATGGAGTGCCCAGAATTTCTGAGGGCAAGCTATTCCATTGGTTAATTGTCCTCACTGTCAGGAAGTTTCTCCTTAATTCTAGGTTGCTTCTTTCTTTGATCAGTTTCCAAGCATTGTTTCTTGTCCTGCCCTCTGGTGCTTTGGTGAATAACGTGACCCCCTCTTCTTTGTGGCAGCCCCTGAAATACTGGAATGCTGCTATCATGTCTCCCCTATTTCTTCTCTTCTTTAGACTAGCCAAACCTAAGTCCTGCAGCCGCTCTTCTTATGTTTTAGTCTCCAGGCCTTTGATCCTCTTAGTTGCTCTTCTCTGAATTTTTTCCAGACTCTCAATATCTTTTTTGTGATATGGTGACCAAACATGGCTGCAGTATTCTAGGTGTGGTCTTACTAGGGTTTTATAAAGCGGTACTAATACCTCGCGTGATCTTGATTCTATGCCTCAGTTTATACAACCCAGGATTGTATTAGCTTTTTTGGCTGCTGCTACACACTGCTGGCTCATGGTTAAGTGATCGTCCACTAGGACTCCAAGGTCCCTCTCACAGTTACTGTTTTCAAGCCAGGTGTTGGCAATCTGTACTTGTACCTTTGATTTTTCCTGCCTAAATGTAAAACGTTGCTTTTCTCCACATTGAAACTCATGTTGTAGGATAGGGCCCATTGTTCAAGTTTGTCAAGATCTTTTTGGATCCTTAGTTGGTCTTCTGGTATGTTGGTTACTCCTGCCAGTTTAGTGTCATCTGCAAATTTGATGAATTCCCCTTCAATTCCCTCATCTAAGTTATTGATGATGATATTGAAGAGTACTGGGCCTAGGACAGAACCTTGTGGTACCCCACTGCTCACTTCTCTCCATTTGGATGTAGTGCCATTGAGGACTACTTGTTGAGTTTGATTTGCCAACCAGTTACAGATCCATCTGGTGGTGATATTGTCTATTCCATCTTTTTCTAGCTTACCAAGGAATAGGTTGTGGTCTACTTTATCAAACGCCTTAGTGAAGTCTAAGTATACTATGTACACAGTATTTCACTGGTCTATTAGTTTAGTCATTTTGTCGAAGAATGAAATAAGATTGGTTTGGCATGATCTGTTTTTAACAAACCTGTGCTGGCTACTAGTTATAACTTCGTTTTTTGATGATATTTTCTAGGATCTTCCCAGGTATTGATGTTAAACTGATTGGTCTGTAGTTTCCTGGTCCGTTTTTTTCTTTTCTTGAAGATGGGAACCACATCAGCCCTTTTCCAATCCTCAGGTACTTCCCCTGTGCTCCAGGATTTTTTAAAGATGTGGTGCAATGGTTCTAAGATAACATCTGCCAGCACCTTCAGAGCTTTGGGATGTAATCTGTCAGGCCCCGGTGATTTATATTCATCAAGATTGGATAGGTGTTCTCTTACCATTTTATTGCTTATTTTAATTTTTGTTTCTAATTTATCTTTTGCAGTAGGTTTTTTGGGTATGTTGGGCTATGGTTTCTTTTTATGTGAAGACTGATATAAAGTATGAGTTAAGCAGCTCTGCTTTCTCCCTATCGCCTGTTATTTCCTTGCCATTTTCTCTCATTTCTAGAAAGAAACTGTACCAAAATGAGAACATAATGGATGAGGGAAAGCAGGGGCAAGTGGGCAAACAGATTTAGCTTTTCTTTGAGCTGGAAGTAATGAACCATTAATCTTAAAACAATAAAGCAGGTATTTTGGACAATTGTGTCAGGCAATATTTATTTGACTCTGGCATATTTCAGACATAAGTTTTACTTTTTAAATTAAGGGGGAAAAGGTCAATGTTTTTGTTTTATGTTAAGTTTTTGTTTAAAATTTGTACACAGGAAATAAAAAGATACAAGTATTGAAGTCCACAAATCATAAAAGAGCCAAGGTTGTCTACCCTGTCTTAGTGGTTTATAGTCACCTATCAAATTGCTTTCACTTGCTTGCTATAATTCCTGGCTAAGAGAAGCTGGGCTGATCACCTACCTTCAAAGTTAAATCCCTATTACAAAAGTCTCTTAAGCACAGCTCATTTTAGGTCTATATTCTTTGCAGTCTATGGGCTCTCAACATAGGATATTGCTCTAGTTAGAGAAAAAAATAAAGGAGAATATATGTATCTTTTACTTGATCAAGATTAACATCATATCAACAATCAAGTAAACAATACCCCAACCAAGGAATTGCCAAACAAGCTAACAGTAAACAGCTCAGCCAAAGAAACACTAAGACTACCCCCACCAATACTTCCAGGCAAGCCACTAGAGCAGTGATGGTGAACCTTTCAGAGACCAAGTGCCCAAGCTGCAACCCAAAACCCACTTATGCATGGTCGGGTGCCGGATGGGTGTGGCCAATTGGGTGGGCGTGGCTGCAGTGGTAATGGCAGACTGGGTGGGACTAAAAAGTTCAATCAATCAATTCCAACTTTGCAAGATCTTTTTTTTTCCCCGCGAGTTGAAATTGACTGATTGATTGAACTTTTTTTTTCTGCACACGGCAGCAGAGGCCTAAAGCAAAAAGGTTTTATAAAACCCAGCTGAAGGCCTAGCACTGGGGCAACGGCACATGTGCCCACAGAGAGGGCTCTGAGTGCCGCCTCTGGCACCCATGCCATAGGTTCGTCACCACTGCACTAGAGTATAAACTGAGAGCAAACTCCACTCTTTAATAGCACTGATGATGTTACTTAGTTTGGGTAATGAAACACTTGCAGGAAAAGAAGCAAGCTCAGATAGCACCAGGGATGCAATGATAATTGTGCAAGCTATCTTACCCCATTAGTTGTCAATTCTAACTCCCCACTTTCAAGTGTCCCCAAAGTTAGGTAAAGGATTAGATGACCAACTCTCCAGGCAATGCATCCCTTGGGCCTTCTCTAGAATCCTTCACATGGTAGGTGTTGAAACAGAATAGTAAAAACAGCAGCAATTAGTAATATTGCCTGGTCTTCCATCTCAGTTAGTGGGTCTTCTAGTGGTCTTGTTGACTAGAAAAATCTAAAAATATATGCTACTACATGTTTTGTGTGTTTTCCCATGCAATATGATAATGTAAGTTATTATAACTTTCTTGAGGTTTAAAGGCATCCAAGAAACAAGCACCAGAAATCCAATGTCCAATCATTTTATTGATGTATATTCTTTCATTTATATTCCATTTTGAAATATTTTAATTAAACACTGAGGGTGGTTTGATAGGTTTTGAGCACAGGTTATTTTGAAGCTGGAGCCCCATGTTCTTGGAAAAAAGCCAAACTTCCCCATTTATCTGCTCATAAAAGTGGCTTGCAAGACTACAATCTGATTCATGCAGAGCCATTTCAGCCAAACAAAGTATTTTTATTAGAGATAAATACTGTAGAAAAAAGGCTGAGCATTCTAGCTATATATGGCACACACAAAGCTACCTCACTTTTGTTTATCTTGAATAAATAATATAACATTAATGTTTATTATTCAATATTCAAGACATCACAGATTGGATCAGGTGCAGAAAATAAAAATTAAATGTCAATCCTACAAGGACAACAACAAAAAAAAACACTTAAGGATTTCTAATGGAAAAAGAAAATTACATGGAACATGATAGAACAATAGTTTTCAAACTGTGTTTGGAGAAATTGAAATTTTTTTGTAAGTATATTGATGATTCATCAATTATTTTTTCTAAACATTCTAGTAATATTAATCATAAAATCAGTATGATAAGTATGTTAGTTATCAGTACAGTTCCTTAGAAGGCTTTACATGAAATCATAAACTCTGGGTGGACTGTATCATGGTATTATAGAGTTAGGTGTTTTTGTAGTAAATTAAGAAAATATGCTTCTACACGAGTGGGAAGTCATTTGTTTGTAGCCTAGCTTTAATTGCAAAACATGCATTTTCTTGCTTTGCTCCAAAGATTTAATTATGTGACCACCTATTTGCATTCTAATTGGCATGGTCTAGATGCAAATTTACCACTGCATTTCTTCTTGGTTTTATTTCAGGCATGAAATAGTGATGCTCCCTCCTATTCAGTGAAGACTGAACAGAGACAATGTGTGATTCACATTGTTCAGGCGGTTTCAAATTCGTTCTCCAAGAGAAGAGGGTCTTATCTGATCTTAAAGAAGTTGTTGTGCATCCAGTGAGATTATCCAACACCACAGAGTCAGTTATCTCCATACACTGATGATAATCAGTTATATAGTACAACCTCTGGTCGACCCAATGTTCTTGTTAAGATTCTTTTTCAGTATAATGAGCACATTGTGCCTCTACTATGCTGACTACATTGTCAATAGTTTTCTGGATGCCATTCAAGGGGCTGATTGTCACATATAAAATCTTTCATGGCACAGGGCTGAACGATTTTCAGGTTTTCCCATCTTCAATTATTTCTGCTTGTCCCACAAGTTCAGACAAAGTTGGCATGATTTTAGACCCCTTGATTAAATAATGCATTTTGATGGGAATCCAGAAATGTGTCTTTTGCTTTACCTGCTTTGTGCAACACCAAGGATCAGATATTTATGACCATTATAGCTTGTGTACTGCACTAATAACTTGGCTTCCCTCCCCCCACCCCAAGTATTGGGGTAAGAAGTTAAGTGAGCCTGCTTGAAGACTTCTTGATGTGGATGTGTGTGTTGCTCTAAATGCAATGGGACTTACAAATTGAATGAATGAAAAAAAATCAAATAAGTCAAGTATTTGCATGATTCCACATAAAGTTAGATTGGCCTCAATCCTGCTGCCCTTTTTAGAAGGCCATTCAAATCTGCTTTGCCATCAGGATCCATGGAATCGTGAAACCCATTTAATTGGTTGCATTGTTCATTACATTCCGCATTCACTCTCCTATAGTTTTGGTTGTTATTATTACTGTTATGGTTTTACCTATTTTAATTGGTTTTCATTTTTTTAAAATTATTCTGAATGTTTGGGGTTTTTCATTGCATACACTGCAGAGAGTCACAAATGTGAGATTGGTGGCTATATAAATTCAATCAAACAACCTCAATCATCACTTTCATAACTATTTCTGAACTCTTGGAGACATATATATAATGCTACTGAGGGATGCAAATCCAATGCCAAAAAAAAAAGTTATGTAGTAAATTTATGTAGTAAATGCAAGTGTCATCTAAGGGTGCAATTTCCTTCTAATCTGTCTAATCTTTCCAAAAAATTGTGAAAATGGTTACCTGCAACTTTTTGTCTAAAAACCTAAAATGGCAAAGCCTATAGCTGAGCTGACATTTGGCAGGTTGATTTTTTTGTGATGAATCCAAGCTGTCTGCATCACAGAAAGGGGAAGATGCTTTTTTGGAGATTTCACTGGATTTTCTGAGTTAGAAATGATTAAAGAGCATCGTCTGCTTGGCCTAACTTTGCACTGGTATCTCCCTCCTCTGGCTGGAGTTTGGAGGTGTGGAAAACGAAAATATTGGCTATTGTTCTTCTATGCAAGGTTTAGGCCCAGGAACTAAATCAGGCCTCATAGAAAAAGTATTGAACCAAAGTTTGTGTTATGCTCAGTTTTACAATCCAAATGAACTATTTGTAATCTAAACTGCAATTGTATTTTACTTAATATGATTCTGCTAAGCTTGCTTGTTTCAAATATATTTAGAACATAAGGACTGGAACTGTAAGAAATAGGGAACTGAAAGTAGCTGATGGATGCGGGTTCCAATGTACACAAGTATATGGAAAGTTAAGTTCAGCAAAGAGTCAGCAGAAAGTCAGCAGAAAGTGTAAGATTGTGGTTTTAGGATGGGAAAAGTTATAAGAGATTGGGATAGGACTGATTGATTTAGAACTTCTATATCAATGGTGGCGAACCTATGGCACATGTGCCCAAGGCGGCACTCAGAGCCCTCTCTATGGGCATGCACGATGTCACCCCAGCCCCGTCTTCCCCCTGTGGCCCCCTCACCAGCAGCCCCACAGGGAAGTCACCCGCAGACATGACCCACATGGAGCAGCACAGCCAAGGACATGGCAGCCGGGCAGTGGGGACAAGACTCCGCCCTCACACCCCATTGCGCACAGATGCTGTGGGGCGCGGCGGAGGGTATGGCTGCCATGGCATTGCAGGGCCGCCTGGGTGATCTGCTGCAGAAGGCCATGGAGGCAGTGGGTGGCCCTGTGGGCGGGCAGGTCAGTTGCAGAGTGGGGGGGGGTTCGGGGGCAGGCGGCGGGTGGGGGGCGGGGCAGTTTTTGGGCACTTAGTCTCTAAAAGGTTCGCCATCACTGTGCTATGTCATTGGACCTCGTTGCAATGGGTTTTTAATATAAGTGATGTTTATGTGTGTGTTCCAAATTACTGCTGAAATAAACCTCAGAATCTTAAAGTAAGAATTATTGTTTTGTGTTGCTGTCTCTTGTCTTTTTCATTGGCTTTTTCCATGATAGATGCAATACCCTCTGGTTCATTCATCTGCTGATGGCTTTCTTTATTTCGGGATAGGTGTCTTTTTGCAGTATCTTCAAATGAACTAGCACAAAATGATTTCAACCAATAGAAATTACTGATTCTGATAACCAGTTTCAGGCCATTTGTGTGGCCTTAAGGGAGAAAAGCAAAAGATGGTGGGTTTAAAGGGTAACTTTGAATTAAAACAAAACAAAATGCACTATGAGATTCGATGATTTTATTTTACTGAGTTTCAGTAGAGTAATCTAAGGATGCTGGAGAATAAATTAAGTGAAGGATCCTTGATGCTCTCTGAGATTGCTTGTTTTCATGCAGACGTTTCATTACCCAAACTTGGTAACATCATCAGTGCTAGTAAGTTTATATTCTGATGGCTTGCCTATCAGTGCTGGTGGGGGTGGTCTTAGAGACTCTTTGGTTGGGGTATTTACTGTTGGCTCTTTGGCAGTTTCTTGATTGGGGTATCAAGATAGTTGGTCTGAAGTTAACCTTGGAATTAATTTATGCTGATCTGGGTGCTGATTGCTGGTGGAGATGGTGCTTAGGTATTCCCCCCTTTTGGGGCTGATTGTCTCTTTTGCATAGTCTATAGATGTTGTTAATGTTTATGTGTCGATTGATGGATAATTTGTCAGATACCAGGCTTCTAGAAATTCCCTGGTCTTTTTAGATTTGGCCTGGTCTAGGATTGTCACATTTTCCCAATTGAAACCATGGTTAATCTGTCTATATGTTGTGAAATTAAAGAATTTGCACATGTCTTCTGACTGCTAGTTGATGTTCATGGATGTGTTCTGCCTGTCTTCTGCCTGCAGTTCTTAACTGTATGTTGTAGATGACTCCTGTTTCTTCTTGTGGGGTTCCTGGGTTTTTTGGTTTACTCAGGATGTTTTGAAGGGCTTTAGTTGGCTTGTGTGCTATACTGATTCCATGTCGTTGTAGTAGTCTGTTGGTGGTTTTTGAGATATTCTTCATGTATGGCAGTATAGTTCTATTTAGGGTTTGTGTTGGTTGTGCTGTATTGGGCTGAGTGGTCAAGGACTTTTTGATAAAGTTGGTTGGGTATCCATTTTGTTGAAATGTATTGTATAGATGCTCCATTTCTTTTTTCTGCTGTTCTGGATTGCTGCAGTGTGTTTGGGCTCATTTAAATAAAGTCCTGATGCAGCTTCTCTTGTGGGAAGTTGGGTTTAAATTAAGTCTTAATAATTTACATCTTGTGAGCCACATTTGGCCTGAATGTTGCCCACACCATTCTTATTGCAGAAAACATTAAATGGCATTGATCAGAAGAGAAGGAATTATCCAACTCTACATCTCAACAAGAGTCAATAAGCTATCAGACTTACCTGCAAATTTAATATGAAACTTATTTTCAGGCTTCAGTATCTGAACATACAATGGACAATTTGGAGCAAAATCTTTAACTGCCCATGCTCTTAAAATGGTTTGATGGTCCTAGAATAAAATACAAAACAGCATGTTAGAAAGTTTAAGATAAGAGGCAAAATTGACCATATTAATATAATTGCTCATGTGTAGCTGACAAAGTGCTCTTTTAAAAAAATACTTTATCTGACACACGCTTTTGCCAACATCAAGAGTCTTTTAGATTTTAGTTTCTGTATTTTAAATTATTTTTCAAACATAAGAATATCCCATAGTTTTGTGCCAATTATAGCAGAATTCATAAGTAAATACTGCTGTTAAAAATAACACAAAATGATTCAGACCAGATTTCCCCTTAAATGCTTTAGTATGACTTACAAGCTGAGCTTCTGGAACTCAGGTAGCTTATGAGTGTTTTCAAAGCAATTTGGGAATGAGATATCTTACCCTTGAAAATTTCCTTTTTTATCTTTATTTAACTTATGTAGTGCATTTTTGAATATTATCATCTCTACATGGGAATTATTAGATAGTACAAGATTTGAACTGGGAACCAGTGGCTTGTAGATCCCATTACATAAGACTACATGTCTCAGAATATTAACTGTTTTGACATCTTTGAAGAGAAATTGGACTGCATTAAAAGTTACGTAGATTTCATAAAAGTAGGAATCTCAATAGTAAAGATAAAACCATACACACAGCAAACATCTGGCTGATAATTTTCTGCAATTCATACATACTGCCATATAATAAACAGTTAGAATTGTTACATCCATTGAAAGTCAGAAATCAAATGCTTGCTCCCAAATTCTGTTATCCTATCCTATCCTGTCCTGTCCTGTCCTGTCCTATCCTATCCTATCCTGTCCTATCCTATCCTATCCTATCCTATCCTATCCTATCCTATCCTATACTATCCTATCCTATCCTATCCTATCCTATCCTATCCATATAAAAAACTCAGAATATATTTTCATGTGCAAGAAAACATCCCTTTGTGGAACGTTTTCTAATACATGATTATAAGCAGAGAAAATACACCTATTGAGGAGAGGAGAGGAGAGGAGAGGAAGAGAGAGAGAGAGAGAGAGAGAGAGAGAGAGAGAGAGAGAGAGAGAGAGAGAGAGAGAGAGAGAGAGAGAGAGAGAGAGAGAGAGAGAGAGAGAGAGAGAGAGAGAGAGAGAAACATGCACACGAAGAAGAGAGATTTACATGTGCATGCATAATGAAAGTACATTGTTAAGTATTTGGAATCAAAACAGTTTTAACAAAATTTTCACACGTGCATATACACACAAATGGAAATTATTGGAAGAATTATCAACAGAATAATAGATCAATTAATTCATTTTATTTTATTTTTTTAAGATCTTCACTTTCATTTCAGTACTTTACAACCAGTTGCTCTTAGCAAACATAAAGAGCTTGACTGAAAACTTCTATTAGGAAATTGCAAAATTTCAGCACATTAAAATGTTCCTTTTAAAAAATGCTTCTAAATTCTAAGACATTGTTCTTTTGAGCTCCGTATCAGTTTTTTTAATATATATTTTTCAATTGTCTTCTGAAAAATACAAGACAGAATAATTTACAGGACCTAATGATGCTAAGAAATGGAATGGATTGTCTAGTCATAAAGTTGCTTGGGTAAGAAAAGAGAAAGAGAATAGTATAATTCATTTATATTGTGCGATGTCAGCAGATAAGAAAGGCTTATATGGTCTGATAAAGAAAGAAAAAAATCATTTGAAAAGTTAAGGACAATTAATACTTTCAAATTAAAGGCAACAGAAGTAGGATGAAGTATTTTGGCTTAGAATTAAAAGCAGCCTAGCATAGCTAAATCCAAGGTTTTTGTAGTCTTCAAGCAAGAATGAAGAGTTTTATTGATTAGTATATTTTTTACTCTCAGCTGTTGATACTAAAGAATAATAAACAATCAGAGGGGGATGTTTTCAAAATAAATTTAGTGGGTGGGGTTTATATTGTAATTTTCTTGCTCAGCTTGAATAAATGATGCTTGAAATTGAACACTGAGAAGTCTCTGTGACAGCTGACCTTTAACTTCTCCAGAGCATTTCTTATTGTCCTTCTCAGGTAATATTGAGAGGATCTGTGTTGCAATGAGGTATGAGGTATTTACTACCAATGTAGTATTAAGCTGGGTCTGAATTACTTCTCATGCATTTCTATTGTTTCTAGCTAAAGTCCCTTAAGTATTTATCTTACTTCCCTACTTTATACCTTTTGTTTGACAGTCTGAAGGTTATGATAAATACATCAAGCTAAAGTACAGTTGCTTAAAAATCAAAGCTTAAAAATCAAAAATCTGTTTAATCACAGCTTATATGGACAGACCCCTGTGAAAGTAGACATTAACATCCATTTTATTCTAATTGATTGAAGAGGGAATTCTTTCTAAGCAACTTGTATGGAGAAATTTGTGGTTCACCCCTGACAATACGGAGCTGAGCTAATTTCTGAATGTTCAAGAAAAAAAAAGTATTACACATAGTCACACAGTTTTTTACTAAAATAATATCCACTGAGTATTTCTCCTGGAAAAAAAAAATCTTGCAGATAGTCTGCAATAGTCTACATGGACCAAAATAAGATTGGCTAGAAAACAGCTATCCCCACAACTATATCATCATAATGGGGAGGGGAGGTGTGCAATAATAAAATTAGTGTTTAAGATTTCACAAATCTCCTCTTTCTCTAAAAGATTAATAGTTACCTGTTTTCAAATTATTTGATTTACTTTTTATTATGTGCTAATAATTCTCACTATACATAATTTGGAAATAGACTAGAAATACAAGCATTCTCTTTGAAATCATAGTCATATATGTCTTCAAAATCTCTACCTAGTTCTCTGTTTTTTCTGATCAGCAGAATGCATATTATATAAATACAGCATTATCCTGTTTATCATGTTATTCCATATAAATAAGCAACATCATTATTGCCACCATCACTGTTAATGTTTTCATATAGCCTAAATTCTAACATCTAGCCTCTTGATGAAGGATAAACAAAGAATTTGTGGAGAACTAAATGAGTTATTTAAAACATGAATGTTCATGCTCCCCTTCAATAAAACTGTCAGGATAGATTATGATAAAGCAATAAAAGCAAAAGATGATAGATATAAAACCAAAAGCAATCAAATGGAAAAAGAGCCAAAAGCAACAGTTAAACAATAGTGCAGTTGATAAAAGATTATATATACAGGGCTTTCGTAGATTAGGAAGCACATCACAATAATATGATGATAAATCTACTGTAAGCCTTATGCTTTGTCTCAGTTATCAATGCTATGACATCCATATAGTGTCATTTCACCACTAATATTGTTATTTCTTTCCAAATAGGGGAAACAAATACTTTTCAACCAGCTTGAAGTTTTATGCAACCACAACTTTTCCTTTTGGTTTATTTTTTCTGTGTGCAATCAAGTGAGACTCAGAAGAACCAGAAGAAAGCTAGGGGACAAAGACATAATTTATTGCCAGCAATTCAGTTGAAGTTCCGGTTTTCTGGACTGAAGTGCAGAAGTGACATATTTTGTGACACTGTTGTGCACCACATAGAGTTGACTCAGGTGATATGGGTGACTATATAAATTTTATAAATAAATAAATAAATATAATACCATAAAAAGGGGGAAGCGTTAGTATAAGCAGTGCCGCCACGACAAGGCCCTTCCCCATAGGCACTGGTTATAGGGGAGAAAAAAAGATGCTAAAATTATATTTGATTCAAGTGATACAGCAAAATCTGGTTTTGTAATCTTACTTATGACAAATGTGGCATAAGTTAATCTTCCTTCCTATGTAAAATTACCCAATTCCTACAGCAATTATCACTGGTACATAAATCATACATATGTTATAGAGCAGTGGTTCTCAACCTTTCTGAGGTTGAGACCCCACTTGCCCCGCCCATGCGCGCCGTGACTCTGACCCGGGGGTGCGCGCATGTGCGCGCGCAAAAAAAAATTTTTTTAAAATTTTTTTAAAAATCAAAAAAACAAAAACAAAATGGCGGCCGGGACGGGCGGATCTGCACATGCACGGATCGGCTCGTCACACGCGCCACGCATGCGCGCATCCGCCCGTTGCGGGCCGCCATTTTGTTTTTTAAAAAATTTTTTTAAAAAAATCAAAAAACAAAACAAAATGGCGGCCGCGATGGGCGGATCTGCGCATGCGTGGATCGGCCCATCGCACGCGCCACGCATGCGCACATCCGCCCGTCGCGGGCCACCATTTTGTTTTTTTTATTTTTTTTAAAATATTTAAAAAAAAAATGGTGGCCGCGACGGGCAGATTTGTGCTTGCGCGGATCAGCCCGTCGCACGCACTGCGTATGCGTGGATCCACCCCGTTGCGGTCCGCCATTTTGTTTTTATTTTATTTTATTTTTTTTAAATTTTTTTTAAAAAATTTTTTTCCGGTGCGACGGGTGGATCTGAGCGTGCGTGGCACGCGCGCACCCAAAAAAAAATAAAAAAAATAAAAAAAATTTAAAAAAAATTAAAAAATTTTTTAAAAAAATAAAAATAAAAAAAAACAAAATGGCGGCCGGCGGTGCCCTGCGACCCCCGCAAAATGGTCTCGTGGGGTCGCGACCCCAAGGTTGAGAACCACTGTTATAGAGGAAACAATGGACCAGAACATAGGCGTGGAACTCCTACATGTCATTCAGTAATGTATGAAATTCAAGTCAAGTAGAATTGTGAAAACCATCTCAGTTCTTTTCTCAATCTGATTCTAATCAGAAAGTCCAGACGGTTTCTTAAAGACTGCCCATGAAACAGCAAAACAGCACTTAGATTATAACAAAGGAATGGGGTAGCTATGGTGCCCAACAAATTAAACATTGTTTGCAATTTCTTTTCTCAATCAGTTCTTTTCTCAATCTGATTCTAATCAGAAAGTCCAGACGGTTTCTTAAAGACTGCCCATGAAACAGCAAAACAGCACTTAGATTATAACAAAGGAATGTGGTAGCTATGGTGCCCAACAAATTAAACATTGTTTGCAATTTCAATAAGATGGCCTCAATCTTACTAGAAAGAATGGAAAGATCTTTTTAAATGTCTTGTGTTCTTTTACTGCATGTGTAATGTGGTTAAGGTTGTCAACACTACATACCAGGATAAGCAAATAAAGATCAGTCATTCATTCCTCCCACATTGTGAACATTAGATATGATTTGGAATATGCAAGGAATTACAAGAGTAAGCATTTCTTACCAAGCAACTATGTTGCCAGAAACCTAGATAGATGAATCTGAAAACCTATGCTAACCAGCAGAATGTGAAATGAGGTAAGCAAACAGAACATCACTAATACTAATACAAATAGTAGTGAAATTGGCAGAGTTTGATCTTGGACCACAGAAATGTTTTGAGTAGAGTAAACTTTACAAGATCAGGTTGAAATGGAATATGGCTTTCAAAAACATACTGTAACTATAACTTGAACAAACCATGGGCTAAAGACTAAAGGATCCTCTGGGAATTTATCAAGGGCTTCTCACTTAGAATAATGATAGGACAAGCTTAAGAAAATCCCTAAGTATTGCTATTAATATTTATTCATACTACAGGAAATACTAGGCTGTGTTGTCATGTAGGTCAGAATATATGTTAAAATCTAATCCGTATAAGGTGACTCTATCTTAAGTTATGCCAGTTGAACTTGTTGTTTATTTAAAACATTTATACTCCACTTCTTTTTTAAAATCTCCAGCTAGTTTATAATAAAATTCAAATGATTAAACAATTAAGTAAAATGATATAAAACACACACACTATATATATTAAAATACTCCATATGTTTTAAAGTAAACTACATGATTTTTCTGCAATATGCGGCTCAATAAATAAAACAATATGTAAAACATTTCCTGAAGATTAAAAAAAAATGAGGAAGAAAAAAATAACTGACTTAGAGTAAGGATAAGTAATGACTACTACTTGGATTTTCCTTGAATGATTTAGCTATTCTACTGTCTTTGATGGAATTGTTTCACAATGTGAGAGTATTAAAGTCGGAAGTCTAGTTTTAAAAATAGTCAGCTTATAAGGCAGCAATTACTATTCTAATCATTTTATTGTAAAATTGACTATATGAAGTCATGATACTAAAATAGGTTCATTTATCATATATTAAGAGGACTTAATATACATTTTAATAATATATGTCTTCATATATAAAGAAGACTCAACACATATATAAACATATCTGTATTTTTATCCAGCTCAAAAAACTCCATATTACATCGATTAATTATGTTCTGTCTAATCAATGTTGACTCATAGTAATCACATTGCTCTTTCATTTCTGAGCAATTAACTTAACCATAAAAACATAAAAAGACATATATAAAACAAATTTGTAAAAGCATATATAGATATATTTGGAACCTACCGCTGCAGTTCTGTCCACTTCAAAACGGCTGCTTAAAATAAAACAGGCCTCCGCATTATCCATTCTAAAAATCAGAACGTTTAGAAAAAAATTTAGGAAACGGTTTTAAAATGCCCAGGAAACTTTTAAAGATACTTCAAATAAGTAACTTGCTTTAAATGTAAATTTTAAGCCAAATTAAAATATTTTTTCACTGTTTCAAGAGAAAGTAAATAATATTAAATAAAGTATATACTTCTGTTAAAATGCATCTCATAAATATAACATTAAAAACAAGGGAAAAATATCTACATAAATTATACAGCTGTTTTTTTCTCAGTCTAGATCAGAGTGCAATCCCTATATTAGACCAAATCAAGTGACAAGTTGTGCATCATCCAAAAAAGGGAAGCAATATTGTGACCATTTTCTGCAACAGTATTTTTGCTAACCAGAAGAAAACGTATCAATTTTAAACTCACCTATTCTGCATGTAACAATGTGGATTCCATCAACTAAGTTTGTAATGTGTGTATAACATTCCAGATTTTGAAAGATGAAGGCAAGATTTGTATACATATGCAATGGCACATAAGAAATATATTTAAAATATTCAATCTTTAAAATTCACTTTTTAAAAAAGTGATGGTATACAATGCTTGTTTTACTGAACAGAACTGATTTGTTGGTATCGTTGATTTGAAATAAATTCATGTCCTTCCTTCCTTCCTTTCTTCCTTCCTTCCTTCCTTCCTTCCTTCCTTCCTTCCTTCCTTCCTTCCTTCCTTCCTTCCTTCCTTCTTCATGGCAAGTTTTATATCACACCTTAGGAGCCTGGACATGAACCAGATTTAAACTGATTTACAGATGCTTAATCCAAATTATTTATCATCCCTTGAACTTGATACATGAGCTGTCTGGAAGCCATTCTGGTCATTTTGATGAAGAATTATAGAAAATACATTTACCAGCCTCCTTACTGTGTTCTGTACCAGCTATAGTTCTTTACTCAGAACTATATTTAGATCCATTACAGAAATCCAGATGCTTTTTATTTATTTAAACTACAGTACAAAGAGGTAGTAGTTGTAATACAAATAGT
This sequence comes from Bothrops alternatus, assembly GCA_034064705.1. Taxonomy (NCBI): domain Eukaryota; kingdom Metazoa; phylum Chordata; class Lepidosauria; order Squamata; family Viperidae; genus Bothrops; species Bothrops alternatus. The sequence continues at coordinate 9,028,980 of JARGCV010000040.1, forward strand.
GAATTGGCAAGTAACGGATTGAATAATGGACCAAGACAAAATGTTCTGGAAATTACTAGCTTAATCAAGAAATAAATGAAATAAAGGCATAAAAGAAAAGGGGGACTGAACACAGGAAGTCTGACCCATTATCTTAAATGTTGCTATATACTTCACACAAAATGGATAAGAGGCAAAATCAGATGAATTGTGGCATCAAGACAAGTATAACATAATAAGGATTATAGAAACATAGTAGGATGAGTTCCAGCAGTGGAATACATTCTTGATGGGTACAAAGTAAAGGGCAACAGAAGAAAAAAGTTGTCATAGATGTATATATTAATCTCTATGAACAGAAGTTCACTGACCTGATGTGGAAACCAGTTAAGATAAAAGGGTGATATAACAGAAGAACTTCTTATTCAGAATTTACTGCAGACCACCAAAATAATCAGAAGTAGAAAAAGATTTATTAAACAGATAACTGAATCCTCAAAAAACCAAGAAACAGCTATGATAGGATATTTCAATTATCCAGGCATTTATTGAGAGACTTATTCTGCTAGAAACAAGTCAGAATATTTGACTGTATTGGTGGTAATTTACTCCTTCAAAGGACTTAAATAAATGTAGAGCATCTGCTACATTGGATTTGGTCCTTACTAATAGAGGAGCTGACTGAAGATATTAAATTTGAAAGAACTTTGGGTACAAGTAATCATGCTGTTAGATTTCATGTTTTAACAAAAGATCTAGTAAAAAAAACAAATCATGGTTAATAAAAACAATTTGAATAAACTAAAATAAATAATAAGGAAAATATCATGGGAGAAATCCTTAAAGCCAAAGATGTTGTGGCAACCAGCTGGGACTTCTTAAGTAAGATGAAATTAAGAATAGTATAATTTCAAATAATATCACGAGGAAGAAAATTTAGGCGATGTTGTCAGCCCTTAAGATAGGCCAGGTAAAGAAACAGATGCAAAGGCTATATTTTATTGATATTGATCAAGTTGAACAGAATCTTGAAAGTCTTAATTTTCCCCTCCCACCCTCTTATACTCCAGTGAATTAGGGACAAGTCAGTCTTAGCTTCTTTCTCACACCTTCTGTTTCCTGGTCTTAACGTATGTTTTCATAATAGTCATTTCTGCCTCATTTCTTTAATATTTTAGGGTATTTTTCAGAAGGACCAAGGGATTTAGCTAAAAGATCCTTTACAGTATCATATCCTTACTGAATTGTACCTTCCTTTACTATATTTAAACCCAGTATATACTACTCAAGATTTTACATCCTTTGAATGTAAAAACAGAAGCAAAGTAGAAGTTGTGGTTTTCTCTTTTCTTACGATCATCTGTTAAGAATTCTCCATTTGGAGAATAATCATCTTTGAGTAGTTCTGGAAAACTGAATTTTTTTTTTGAAGAAAAGTATCCTCAAGAGAAAATCTCAGGAATTATAGACCAATGACCCTCACCCTCAATACCTGGAAATATGTTAGAGCAGATAATAAAGATAATAAAGCAGGCCATTTATAACCATCTTGAAGACAATGTTGTGATTGCTAAACGTCAGTATAGTTTCATAAAAAAAATGTAGTTAGAAGACAGACCTTATTTCCTTCTTTGACAAGGTAACTTCTTTAGTAGACAATGGAAATGCTGTGAATATAAACCTTCAATTTAACTTCTGATAAGCTTCCATGTGTCAGTCTCATTTCTAAAAGCTTTTAGAGGTGGTTTCCATGGCACTACAGTAAATTAGTTACCAACTTGTAAAAAGGTGGATCCAGACTAGCTAGCTTTGAGCTAAGATTTATATGACCATCTTAAACAAGGTAATCCTGGATAGCTAACAATCAAAAACTATGTTTTTTTTAAAAAAAAATCTCCATTTTCTTTTTTAGAAAACTATCACACTCTTGCCAAGGAGCTATAATAATCCTATATCAAACTACAGATGCGCTGGGTTCAACCCCAATGCTAGCCCAGCAAGGAAGAGCCAAGTCTTTTTAAAAAACTAGAGGATAGAGACCCTCCAATCTCAGGGCAGGTTCTATTGAGCAGACACTGCTATGGAGAAGACATGTATCTTAAGTCCTCCCCAGATAAGACTATTTAATACAGGGGAGCTGGAACATACCACGGGCAAATACCCTCAGGGACAGGCAATTTTGCAAATCTTGCAGACTGATGGGTTATCCTACCTTGTTTCATCCACCAGTTATCCCCCTCATTACAATATAAAACAAAATTAACAGCATTTCACCCAGCTCAGTTATGCTGCACCTGGAGCAGATCTCTGCCTTTTTATTGCTCTTTTCTATGGAATTATGAAACATGAAATTACCTCCATTACTTTACGAAAAGGAAATATGTGATTCAAAATGATTGTGGTGTTCTTTTAACAAAAGATGAATGTGAGTCCTTTGTATACGTTGTTTTTCACAGGGGTTAGAGAAGAGTATACAAACTGAGATACCGAGGAACAAAACAAGTTCAGTGTTTTATATTGTTGGTTAATATAGCCAAAATATACTCAACACTTCATTTACTGGAAGGGTTATTAGGGAATGTGATTATAAGAGGCTCATTATAAAAAGAGAAGCTCACTGCTGCTTAGCAACTTCTACTGTATTTCTTACAATATGGTCTATTGAATTCCTACATTTAGGCTGTTATTTCTTCAAAATGGTCTATTAAACTGCTTCCTATAGTGTTTTTAAATGATAAAGGTACATTCAATTACATAATCTGTAATGAGAAATATACATTTTAATAGTTGCTTTCCTTTGAATTTACTAGAGGCTAAATAATGCTGCGGGTACTTGCTTGAATGACAGCTTTATAAAATTCATGTTTACTATCTAACCCAGAGAAAACCACACAATTCTTTTCAGCAAGAAAGGATATCCATCCATGTATGGTTATTAGTGATTAAAATAATAATTTACATTTAAAACTGAAAATGATTTGAAGTTTTATGTCTTATATAATGATTTATTCATTAAATGGCATACAATATAGGCGGTCCTCAGCTTACAATGACAATTCAGCCCCAAGTTTCCATTACTAAGCAAGACGGTTGTTAAATGAGTTAAATGACTTTTTTGCCACAGTTGTTAAGTGAATTACTAAAGTTGTTAAGGGAATCATGTAGCTGTTAAATGAATCTGACTTCCCCCATTGACTTTGCTCTTTTGGAAGGCGGCTGGGAAGGTCACCAATGATGATCACATGACCCTAGGACAGTGCACCTGCCAAAAATACAATCCAGTTGCCAAGCAACCAAATTTTGATCATGCGACCATCGGGATGTTGCAATGCTTGTAAGGGTGAAAACTGGTCACAAGTCACATTTTTCACAGTTGTAACTTCAAATGGTCACTAACTGAATGATTGTAAATCGAGGACTTGCCTGTATTATTTCTTTTGAAGAGTTGTATTTTTTATAATATATATATTTAAAACAATCGGTGTCATTGGGAGTTTAATAAATAAATAAGTATTCACTCTTACTAGGAAAACAAACATCTATTTTATAAGAACTAACTATGCAAAATGATTATGTATTACTCCCATATACTCAAGTAGCTGCAATCCCATAACTACATATCTAGAAGTAAGTTTTGCTAAGATTATTTTAGAGTAAAATGTAGAAGATTGTACCACAAGAGATTTTGCAGCTCCTAATCTTGGAAAGCCTGGAAGTCATTAGACAATTAAGCTATACAAGTTATAAAATAATGGTTTCATATGGTAAAAATAAAAACTATTGCAATGTTGTTTTTTGGTGTCAAAGCAGTTCCTACTTTCATTATTCAATGCTTTAGTTTTAAAAAAAACATTAATAAAGATTAAAGCAATGGCCAGGGTATATTATTATTATTATTATTATTTATTAAATTTCTATGCCGCCCTATTCCGGGAACTCAGGGCGGCTTACAGCATAAATAGAAATCCAATACAAACTAAATAGTACATTTATAAAAATAAATATATAAAAAGAAGAACCCCTAAATTAAGAACCATTCATTCAGCAAACATGCACACAGACATACACTGGCTAGGGGCAAGATTTCAACCGCCCCAGGCCTGCCGGCAGAGATGGGTCTTTAGTAGTTTACGAAAGGCGGAGAGGGTGGGGGCGATACGGATCTCCGGGGGGAGTTGATTCCAGAGGGCCGGGGCCGCAACAGAAAAGGCCCTTCCCCTAGGCCCCGCCAGGCGACACTGTCTGGCCGACGGGACCTGGAGAAGGCCGACTCTGTGGGCCCTAACCGGTCGCTGGGTTTCGTGAGGCAGCAGGCGGTCTCGTAAGTAACCTGGTCCGATGCCATGTAGGGCTTTATAGGTCATAACCAACACTTTGAATTGCGTTCGGAGACCAATAGGCAGCCAATGCAGCTCACGGAGTGATGCTGAGATGTGGGCATTTCTGGGCAGGCCCAACACTGCTCGCACGGCTGCATTCTGCATTACCTGAAGTCTCCGAACGTTTTTCAAAGGTAGCCCCATGTAGAGAGCATTGCAGTAGTCGAGCCTCGAGGTGATAAGGGCATGAGTGACTGTGAGCAGAGACTCCCGGTCCAAATAGGGCCGCAACTGGTGCACCAGGCGAACCTGGGCAAATGTCCTCCTCGCCACAGCCGAAAAATGATGTTCCAAGTTTAGCTGTGGATCGAGGAGGACGCCCAAGTTGCGGACCTTCTCCGAGGGGGTCAAAAGCTCCCCCCCAGGCTGATGGACGGATAGATTGAATTATCTTTGGGAGGCAGAACCCATAGCCACTCCGTCTTGTCGGGGTTGAGTTTGAGCCTGTTGGCACCCATCCAAACCCTAACAGCCTCCAGACATCGGCACATCACTTCCGCTGCTTCACTGAAATGACACGGGGTGGAGATGTAAAGCTGGGTATCATCAGCATACTGATGATATCTCACCCCGTGTTGTCGGATGATCTCACCCAGTGGTTTCATGTAGATATTAAACAGCAGAGGGGAGAGGACCGATCCCTGAGGGACCCCACAAGGGAGGAACCTAGGGGTCGACCTCTGACCCCCGCCAACACCGACTGTGACCGACCAGTGAGGTAGGAGGTGAACCACTGCAAAACAGTGCCCCCAACCCCCAACCCCCCCAGTCGGTGCAGAAGGATACCATGGTCAATGGTATCGAAAGCCGCTGAGAGGTCAAGTAGCACCAGGATAGTGCTAATGTAGTTAAAGCTGAAAATGACTGAAGATTAAAAGGAAATGTAATTATGGAATTGCTTAATCCGTCTGCATCTAAAAGTCTTTCACATGGTCTTCATTTTAAGAATTCTTTAAAATCAAAGGGTAACTCCAAGGATAATAGAAATGAAAATGAAAAAGAGGCAATTTGGTCTAGTGCTTAAGGCACCAGGTTAAAAAGCAGGAGAAATTATAATGCTCCCTTAGGCTTAGGTGACTTTGGGCCGGTCATGCTCTCTCAGCCCAATCTACCTCACAAATTGTTGTGAGAAAAATAGATGAGAAAATCTAGAGAAAATCTCTAGATGAAATGGGCAGCACATAAATCTAATATAAAAAAATAGGAGCATAAAAAATATTAAATAGGTTTGTGCCTTGAATATTTTATGAAAATAATTAAGATGGGATATAAATAAAACAAACAAATAAATAAATATTAGAAACCTATGAACCAAGTCCCCCCATACTATATATCACGGTCCCACAGTGACTCAAATATTTTATATCTGGCACTGTGAGGAATGGACAGAAAGGCAGAGTTCATACTGAAAAAAGATGCTGAATGACTAGCTTATATTGAGACTTTCCTTTTTTATAACAAAAGTTCTTGGTGCCCAGAATGGGCTTCAATTAAAGAAAACAACATAGTGAAACTTTAATGAATGCCTGTTCCAGGGAGTTTCAAAGAAGGCATAAACTTTTAATAAAAATATATCTTGAAGCTTTGGAAGAGGTTTAAGGTTGAAGTATATAGAAAAATAGTGGATTCCATTAAGGAAAGAAAATAGGAGGCTGAATGGGAAAAGAAAAAGGATGACTGAAGGAAAAAGCACTTCAGATTTTTTTAACTGCCTACCTGTATATGATTTAAAGAAATAATTTATGTGTCCATTCTTCAGTTCATTAACTGAATTTTTCTTTTTTTTCTTTTTATTTCACAATGAAACATTTTAAACGAAGGAAAAGGTTCCATATTTATAAATTAAGTGCAAATCCAGCATATCAGATTGTTGGAGACAGACCTACATGAGCTCTGATCAATTCTGTTCAGAAATAAATTTCCAATAACAGTTGGAAGGAAGCATACAGCTGATAAGAAGCACACAAAGAAATGTCTTTAATTAAATATCTGTTTAGCATCTGTTTATCTATTAAATTTAAGGACCCTCCATCTCCCTTTCAGTGACCATGGGCAGTTTACATCTAAAAGCATGTGACAAATGTTCACTGGGATATCCAGTAAATGTGAAAAAGGATATTTTAGTGAATTAGGTTTATGGTAAAATTATCAGTAATCAATATATTCTTTTAATACCCTTATGCATTAGTTTGGTACCTACTTAGCTCTCAGAAGATCTTGATCCTTCAGTGCTGAACCTTGTAAGTAAATGACCCTTTGGGACCACATTGGAATTTGAAGCACTCTTCGAACCTGAACATCCATCTCAGTGGGACACAATATAACCACATAGTAGTCCTATAAAAAAAATGCATGTTGTAAGAATCAAAAAGAACTAAAATATATTTTAGTTATATTTCCTGGATATTTTTCTATTTAAAAATAGAAGCTGTAGTGGTGCAGTGGTTAGAATGGAGTATTGCAGGCTAATTCCGTTCCCTATTACCGGTAGCAGTTTGATTCTGAGTGGCTCAAGATTGACTCAGCCTTCCATCCTTCCGAGGTCAGTAAAATGAGGACCCAGATTGTTGGGGGCAATATGCTGACTCTGTAAAGCACTTAGAGAGGGTTGTAAAGCACTATCAAGTGGTATATAAGGCTATTGCTATTAATATTTACCTTGGGAGGAAAATAGGCTTGAGAGAAAAATAGTTGAAGGATAATTTATTTTTAATCTTTTTAAAAAGAAAAAAGAAAAATGTTCCTGCTATTTATTTCAATAATGATTTTATTGATGCCAAAGTTGCTCTGCCAGATATCAACATGTAATGCTTAGCCTCATGCAGAGATGAGTTTAAATCACTTCCTTTGGCAAAAAAAATGTTAAGCATTACGCATACTGAAAAGGAATCTATGTTCAACAACAGAAAATGTCAGCTTTGGTGGTTACTACACAGATCTCATTAATCATTTTAAAAAGTCTCAGAATTGGCTCTAAAGAAACAACACAAGTCTAATAAAAAGAAGCGCTGGATGTTTTATACCCTTTTCCTAAATTTTAGAATATTTTTATAGATATGTCTGTGACCCATGATACTGCTAAGATTTCAGTCATATGTGAAATAAAAATGTTAAGAGATGCAAAATATTTCTTGGTGAATTGAGATAAATGCTGATCTGCTTCACTTACCTGGAGTCTAGGATGTGCATAGAATTCATTTAGAAAATCCATAAGTAGGTCAATCTTAAGAGAACTGACACATAAAACAACATGTTTCTCCGTCTGAGCTCTATGTCGGCTATAATTTCCACCTGATTTTTGTCTTTCCATCCACAAATAAGCCAGTTGCTCAAACTGCAATAAAATAAATTTCAAGATGACGTATGGCCTCAAGAAGTCAATGAGGAGATGCTAAGAAACTATATAGTCCAACTGTCTAGATCAGGGCTTGGGAACATTAGCCCTCTATGACTTGTAGACTTCAATTCCCAGAATCCCTGAGCCAGCCATGGCTCTAGGAGCTGAAGCCCACAAGTCATAAAGGGGGCATTTTCTCCCACCTCTGGTCTAGATATTTGTTTAAAGTTTAAAAAATCATTTTTCTTAAAAAAAAAGAACATCATAGACAGAGATGATTATTAGATGGTGAGCCATTAGAATGGAAAACAGATGCAAGATGTTCAGGAAACTGCATGAAACAGACCGAAAAGAATTAAATTATTGAACACCACAAAAATAGATGGGGATTCTGGAAATAGAAATAAAAAAGGATTTGGTGCAATGATGAAATGTCTAGTACACAGAGGGAAAAAAATAGTTGTAAACAATATACTCAAAAAGACTAAGCAATAGTTAAAGAGGCATAGAATATGGAGAGCAATTTTGACATAATTTTTAATCAATGCTTTGGAATGTTAGGAGTTTGGCAGAATTCTGATTTTAAACAGTAGGAGAGATGCAGTGCAGCTTGCTTCTAGGTAGGGTGTATAAAGCAATTCTGCTCTTCAGCAAATTATTGAGATGTTTATGAATATGGGTAAATTTATTTTATGTTTGCTGTCTTTTTTAAGTGAGTGTACACAACATGACAGGGACATGCAATATCTCCTTGTTTAGTGCATTGATGAATATATTATAAGAAATGCAATTAGAAGGGAATATATACGTGCCGATAGAGGGAAATATTTGTAAGTCAGGTTGAAACAAGGGGTCCTTGGTATTCTTGCAAACATTTCATTTACCCAAACATCATCAGTGTATATGTAATTTTGCATAAAGATTATGTGATATTGTTGATGAGAACCTGAATGATCTCTGATGAAGTTTACAAGGACAAATATAGATTTGAAAATTAATGTATCATTGAACAAGGAAGCTATTTTTGACAAGAGAAATAGAATGATTGTTACTAATTTCGAAATAGTGAACAGGTAAAACATATGTAGATGAACCAGTGTAGCTTAGTAGAATATTTACTAAAGATAGCATAGATGGAGAAATTTAAGAAGTACAAATACTGGTAGAAACAGTGGATAATATTGTAGGCTGGTGTAAGGAATGAATATTTATTGAAAGAGACTAAAGTTTGAAGAACATGCTTTTGCCCAATTTGCTATCTGGAATTGAGAACTGGTTATGCCAGAAAAACATACAAATAAGTGAAATCCAATGAAAATGGAGTACTTAAGAAATGTGTGTGTTCTGACAAGAAGAGGATTAAAAATGAAGAATGATTAATGGAAATTAATCCTTGAGATTAAAGTGAGAAGCTAATATGAAGAAAGTATAATAAGATGGTTTGAATGAATATAAATAGAATCACAAAACATATATATAAACAGTGAAATAGATTAAGAGGAAGGAGAAGCAAATAAAATTAAAGTTGCATGGAATTCATAAGATTGTTACAAAGGCAGAGACAATATATGAGTTGCTGTAAACTTGTGATGAAATTAAGAATGGTTTGCAGAAAAATAAATGTATGGAATAGTATAGTATATGATACTTTATCTAAATTAGATTTAGCTATGTTTTCTTGTGTTATGTCATCCATTCAATCTATTCTGTCTAGTATTTCTTTTTCCTCTTCTATGCTTTACACAATGGTGCTTATTATGAATGAAGTACAAAGGTGTATGGATATGTTAAGTGTGCACACATGCAAAAAATCAAGAAGAAAATCTGTATTAATCTAATTAATTTGGCAGAGAGCTTAATTATTATTTGCTACACCAACAATTCATTTGAAAGGAAGGCCATGAGAAAGTACAATCTGTATATTCTGATAAGCCAATCCTGAAATGAGTTCTATGCATAAATATGAATATTTGTTTATATGATTCTGGACTTTCTATATGAAATGCTATATCTAAGCATCCTAACACAGATAGACTAGCCTTTGTAGAATAACATGCAGACTATTAATAATAGCTTTGCTCTAAGATTTTTTTGCATGCATTTCAAAAGGAAAAGTAAAGAACTATAAAATATAATGTTTTTTTAATCAGATTGCCACATATCACATTGTTGGCTTAGACCATGTTAGCTAGGTAAGAAATTACATAGGGCCAGTAATTTCAATTTACCAATAAGGCAGTTACATAAACACATTTCAGAAATAAATATATAATTGAAGTATTGAAGCAAAATACCCCATTATGCAAAAAGCCTTAGAAGGAACTCTGCATCTTTTTTCCAGAGAGATACATTATCCATTGCCTTACCAAATCTTAATAAATGTAATTAATATCTTAGCAAATCTTTTTTTAAAAAATTACCTTATAAGCAAAACGTTTCTCCTTTTCCTCCATATAAGATTATATGGAAATTATTCTACTATATCTAAGCATAGAAATGTAGCTGGGTAGATTATTGAGCAAGGATTAAGTTATTTTTGAAAATTAATATTATCCTGCTAAACATCAAATAGATGACACTGAATAATTATTTTCCCAAAATTCTTAATTCTTGTGGGGAATAATTTAATCATTTTTTCGAACAACAGGTGAAAAAATATAATCAATTCACTTAAGCCTATAGGAAGAACAAGTGACCATTCCGATTACAGAAAACAGAAGCCTGCGAAAGATCTTTTTATAAATATGAATTGAGTAGTGAATGTGAAAAATCAGAGGTAAAGCCACTTATTTTCAAAGTATCAAGTTTTTAACATTACTATGTAATAGAAATGAGTCAACCGATGACTTTTAATAAATGTATAACTGAAAGACTGATCAACAAGATCTCAACTGTGACTTTAGACCATGAACTAGGGCTCAGTTATACATGCTTTGGGATTTCACTGCAAGTACATATGAGATAAGTAAATCTGCTTTAGGATTTTGTTCAATCTGTATTTTTAAATGTGAATCATACCACTTACATTTTATTTTAACAATGAAGTAAAGTTTGCAAATAGAATGGCTATTATTAATAACCATGTGCCATCAATATTCCATTTGGGGAATTTACTAAATCTTCATGTGGACAACTAGGCAAGGAAATGAATTTTGGTTAGCTATTTCAAGAGATCAAACCCAGTACTGTATATATGTGTGAAAAACAGAGGCCTGGCTTCAAATTCAACATTTTTATAGATGTGTTATGTTCTTGGGTTACCTTACCAGTCTGTTAGAATTTTTAAAAACCCACAAAATTTATAATTAAATTCCATAGAAACCTGAGTATTAAATATACAGCTTACAATTTATTCCTAAAGCAAAGTTATTAATCCTCTTACTCCCACACACTTTCACTTATGTTACATTATGTTATGATGTTATGTTATATTATATTATATATAAAGTGAAGTATACTAATGCTCTACTATAAGTAGAGAAAGTCATTATTTTATATATAAATGAACAAAAGAAGACTTTGAAATGATGTAAAACACAAGTGCAATCATTAAAAATATTCAAAATTAAAATGCTATTATTCTAAGTCTTTTTACAAAGAAAATAATATTTTTACCTGTATTGGTAATACTACAAGAGCAACACAGATCATAATTACAACCAGCAATTTGGAAGGCCAGATCTTGGGAGTAACATCCCCAAATCCTACAGTGGAAAATGTCACTATGCAGAAATAGAGGGAGTCAAAGAGAGTCAGCTTGTTTCCCGCACGTTCCAGATGTTGAATTCCACAAATACTATAGAAAGAATGGATTTAAAAAAAGAAACATCTGTAACTAGATGGGCTAATGCATTACAATTCGGTTTGGTCAGGGGATTAATTATCTAATATACACACTTGTATTAATATAACAGAAAAATCAAAGTATTGTTTTATATTTCACAAAAGTGCACATTTCAAAATTAATGAACTCATGTTATCATTGATCTCAAACACTGACACGTATATGAGATCCAATTAGCTGAATGTAACAGGACAGAAAAAATTCACATTTTCATTTGAAAACACTGAACTACTTGAGATTATATGGAAGCTGTGTCTCTTAAATAGCCATTATGGCCACCTAATGATCATAAAGTTGCTTTTCTGGAAAGAATGTTAAAATTATAGTCTTTCTTATTATAGGACATATAATAGCTATCATAGCAGCAGGCAGAAGACAGCTGAACTGAGACTTTACAGCATTAAACCATACTGAACAAATAGCCTCAGTTACTAAATACTTTTGAGCAGTATTTAAAAACGCAGTGTTAACAAATGCAATCACAAATATATCACTGTTTATTTTCCATCCTATCCTTATTCACAGTCAATTTAATGAAAGTCTGAACCTGATAATAAAACCTAATAAGCTTGAATTTGTAGTTATACTATGCTGCACAACTTAATGAAGTGATTCTGTACATAAAACAAACTTGGATATTTTCAGTGCAAATCACCTCAACAATATTCATTTATATTCAGTGTTCTGCCATTTCTTCTCTTGGCCATGCAGATATCCCATTTTACTCAAATTGACCTTTCTACACAACTTGAATGGGTCATGGCTGAAGCTATCAATGTTTTCCTGCTTGAACATCCCATGAAATAACTCCCACAATATATATTTGTAGAGTTATACTTAAGGGGGAAAAAAAGTTGTAGAGTTAAACAATTGGGCAAAAAGAGTTCTGAAGCGAGGTTTTACAGACTTATGATTGAATGCACAGATCACATTTTGTTCAAAGAACTCTCTTGAGCAGACTTAGAATCACTTTGAAGAGTTCTTAAGGGATTGAAATTTTTGACACTATAATAACAAAGGCAGTCACATGTGAGAAACAAACGGATATGTTCCACTTAATCATTTCCCAAATGGTCCTATGCAGTATGTTGAACTCTGTGGCATGGAAACCTGCTTGGGATTTCTCATAACGGAAAATAACAGCTTTTCATAGATAATTAAAATTGTTTTCCTTTAATAAACTATTCTCCATCTGAATTATTCTTTAATACTTTCTTCAAGAGGATGTGGAAGAACTCAAGAGTTATGAAAGAGAAAGATTAATCTTTATCTGCTCAGTGAATGGTGGCTTTAAAGTGCTGGGCCTGAAATGGTGTATTTTCAAGGATTCTAAATCTTCGTTATCCCTGAAATAATGGGGATTTGACTTATGACCACAATCGAACCCAAAATTTCTATTACTAAGTGAGAAAGTTAAGTGAATTTTGCCCTTTGTACGACCTTTTTTGCCACCGTTGTTAAGTGAATCACTGAAGTGTTAAGTTAGTAACATGGTTGTTAAGTGAATCTGGCTTCCCCATTGACTTTGCTTATCAGAAGGTGATCACATGATCCCAGGACACTGCAACTGTCATAAATATGAGTCAATTGACAAGCATCTGAATTTGGATCATGTCACCATGGTCATAAGTGTGAAAAATGGTCATGACACTTTTTTCGGTGCTGTTGTAACTTCAAATGGTTACTAAATGAACTTTGTAAGTCGAGAACTACCTGTATTTATATTTATATTTATTTGTAAAAATTATTAGCATAATATGCACATGGTTGAATTAACGACATATTAGAATTACTAATATGGATTTATTTAGACTTGCCTTTCAAAATAACATTTTTACAAAAATCAATATCATATAGTTTAAAATAAGTAAGAAAAGCAGAACAAAATGGTATCTAAACATGCCTATTACAAGATATCCTCAACTATTTTGTCAGTGGGCAAATAGGAATTTTGAGGATGCATTTTAAGTGTCATGTTTGCTATGGGAAGAGAGATGGACTAGTCATAAAATGCCAACTATGATGATGCAGCCAATCACAAAACAAGTCAGATGGAGGAAGTCAAGGGAGTTGTCTATGGATGCACTTGTGCATACAAGGAGCCTAGATATACAAGTAAAATAAAAAGAACTGCTAGACCACAAAAGACCAGAAATAAGAATAAATAGAAAATTCTAGAAAATAGGGAAGGATGTGGAAGGTAGTCAGGCTGGCAAAGAGCAGATCCATGTTTTCTAAGTATCAAACCTCTTGAATAGCTTTACCAATAAATGTTTGTTCTTATAACTATCAGTTAAAAAGTTGCATATGTTCTGCATGTTTTTACTTTAATCTCCTGAGTCCCTTAGTTTCATCTGATACTGCCTGTGCAATGATGGCTAATATTTTACTAAAAAGACATGGAAAAAAACCTAGCACTGCCTTAATTTGCATGGACATTTACATTTTGAAAAGAAACTTTGTCTCTTAATAAAGGGCAAAATTATAAGCTACAGTGAACTGTGCACTTGATTAAAAAAAAGAATAATCCTAGTGTCTAAAATTAGTCACATGTATGTATTGTCTGAACGTTAGAATATTGAGTCATTTTTTGCTGTTTTATCTATAGTAGTTCCCGTAAAAAAATAAGTTTGCATTGCATGTTTATCCAAAAAAACCCACAAAACCAAAAACCTGAATGTAAGGTTAAAGTGTAACCACAAGTTTAAGAAATCATGGCCCATGGTACAACAGCACTTTTTTCTCGTGTTTAGGACAACTGTTGTTTTATTTCTGGTAGTAGCCAAAAAATTGGCTTCCTGTCTGTAGTGTTAACTATGGAAATGGGGTTTGATGGAGATATTGATGGGCATGTGATTCATGCCTTTCTGAACAGCTGATGGAGAAAAGCTCTTTATTTCACTCTTATTAGATATAAGAAATATACCTTTCTGTGCTGCCCTATCATACTGGAATTTCTTTTTTCACATCCATTGAAGATCAGTCTCTGAACAGGAGTTGACTAAAGTTCTATTTGTTCATTTCAGAATGCTGAATTCTCAGTGGCAAATTTAAAATGACTGTCATGTTTCTTCTCACCCTCATTATAGTACTTGGAGAGTGATTTCCTTACAGCTGCAGTTATTCGTAGCCTCTTATCTAACAATAGAGATTATTTTTTTTAAAAAAGGTTGTTCTTCCAAGTTAAAACTATCTGTGGAAAATCTCAAAACTAAACAGATACATGAATGAAATGTTAGAGTGAGATGCAAAATGTATAGCAATTTCTCTTTCATTTCCTTTACTTCTCCATGGTCAGGACTCCTAGTCTGAAATGTCTAAAATTATAGGAAAACATAATATTATAGCCTAATGCACAATGGCATTCGATAAAACATTCATGGGATTCTAAAAACACTCAAATCTTAACCATTTTGGAGAAATTTTATAAGGTAAAGGACATTTCTGACAGACTTCATTATGACTGTTCACTATTTCTTTAGCCTTAGTTCTATTTTTTCTCAGAAAGAAAATTTCAAAGAACCAGGCTGCTAGTTTGTTATTGCTTGGATTTTGTGGTTTATGGTTTAATCACCTGATTCTAATTGTGACTTATTTTAGTACTGATCTAACATTTTAAACCCATAAAAGCTATTTCAATGTTCAGCTTTATACTATTTTTTAAAAAAAATAAACTAATGTTTTAATGTTTGTTTTCTTTTTTCGTCTTTTTCTTCTTAACTTGTTTGCTTCTCCCTTTGGAATTGTAAAATCAATGCATTAATAAATTAGGAAAATAACACAAACATGGCAAAGGAATACCAAAGGTTCCTGGAATAGAATTCCCACGAAGAGCAGGGAAAAACTACAGAGTAACAACTACAGCATAGTATTATTTTCAGAATAAAGTAAGTTAATGTTTATTTAGCAAAACTGTAAAATACAGTTATACAGCACAATATGAATGGGATAGAAACATCATTTTAAGAACAGCTACATTGCATGTGAAAATGATAATTAATAAAAAAAACTTCCTTTCATCTGACATGACTTAATTTATTGCTGTTGTCCCACTTGTATATTCATCTGATTCTAAATTTTCTATCTTCAGCCAATCCTATCACTATCACTACCACTTTGGTTTCTCTGTACCTTTTGTCAAGGTAAGTAGTTACATCTGTTCAGAAAGATTTTTTTTAATGAGGTAAACATAGAAAGTAGCTTAAAAGCAACCAATGCAGCAGTATATGATGCTTTTATATGACATGTGACCTGCAGCCTCTAGTAATGTTTAAAAATAAAACAGCTTTATTATCTTGGGACTGGTGGGAATAATTTCATCCTCTTCAAATTGCATGACATGCAGGGAATTTGTATGCATTGCCAAAACATTCCCAAATAATTTATTCCTAATCTGAAATATTTAGAAAGTCCTATGGCAGTGATTGCAAACCTTTTAGAGACCGAGTGCCCAAATTGCAACCCAAAACCCACTTATGTATCGCTGGGTGCTGGGTGCTACTCAGCGAGCGCAGCTACAGTAGGCTTGGCAGACTGGGTGGGCGTGGCCACTGGATGGGTGTGGCTGCAGTAGTCATGGCAGATTGAGTGGGCATGGCCGGGGTGGGCATGGCCATCTTGATGTTGCTTATGGGAGCCTGTGGGAGCCGGGCAGGGTGGGGGGAGATCCAGGGGGTCTCTGGTGGGTGGGATGGTGGGCTCCCCAATGGCGGCTCCAGGCTGGTTGGCCTTAGGCCAATGATGGTGAACTTTTAGAGACCACGTGTGCTGGGGCAATGGCGCGTGCTCACAGAGAGGGCTCCGCATGCAGCCTCTGGCATGTGTGCCGTAGGTTTGTCCTATGGCTTACAAAATCTATATGAGAATGTTAAAACACTGATAGTGTTTAGGAAAAAAAATCACCAGCAGCAAGACGGATAGCCTCACTTACAGTGGCGATGAGTACACTATTAGAAGACATGAAAGATCAGGTTAAGGACAGATCATCACTGCATGGTAAGCGCAGTGGTTAAAATGCAGTATTGCAGGCTAACTCTAGCTACAGCCAGGAGTTCAGTCCTGATGGGCTAGAGGGTTATTCAGCTTTCCATCCTTCCGAGGTCAGTAAAATGAGGACCCGGATTGTTGGGGGCAATATGTTGACAAGTGGGGGCAAGCCACTTCAGAGAGTGCTGTAAAGCACTACAGAGCAGTATATAAGTCTAAATGATATTGCTGTTATTTATGAGTTGCTTAAAGTTCATAGATTGATGACACATAATCAGTCAATCAATTGATTTAATAATTTGCAACTCTGCAAACAGAGAGTTACATCCAAAGGTGTTAACATTAATCTGTTTTCTGCTAATTTAATTGACAAGGAATTTACTCCAATACTGTGACCAATTTCTTCATTGATAAGGCTTGTCCTAGAAATCTTGTTTTTCCTTTAGGCAAAATTATGACATAGAAGTGACCCTTCCTTACCTTAAATCTCTTGTCTTGAAATTTACAAATTGCCTCCTCTTCTATTCACATGGAGAGGAGGTAATTTCTGCCAACCTTATCAGCAAATCATGAAATTCCTGTAAACTTATAAATGCACAGGTAAATGCCAAGATGATAACACACAAAACCATCATTTTGTCTGATATAAAGTCTTCACTACATAATTGAAGTCAGAATGCAGCCCTTAGTAAAGACTTAATGAGCAATGTGTAAATATATGATTGATTTGTCAGGCTTGGCTCTTCTTTAACATGCAACTATATGGAAATAAAAAAAGTCACAAAGCAGCATTCATGGCAATACTTATTTTACAGGCTAACATAAATTGTTCTTACACTTTGGAAAGTGACAGGTCATCGTTTGTGGGAAGGACATACTGTGGCTCATTGCAAACTGTTTTTGCAACTGTAGTTTGCAAAGCATAAAATGTAAATTTCTAATACTGAATTTTACATTCTATACAAAATGCTGGGCCTTCACTTACTGAATTTGTTTCTAAACTAAACAGGAATGTAAAAGCTGTTATATTGTGAGCCATTAAGGTCCATTTACTAAAGACTTTATCACCCTATTTAGAACTTTAAAATTGCAAAACAGTTTATTTACCATTAAGCTAAGCACTTACATTTGTTAACCAGCAATACTTGAAAAAGTCACAATATTTATTTGTTGAATTATGTTATATGGTACATGAATATTAACAATTTCTTGCTAAATCCGTGTGTCTTGCAAATAAATAACATATTACATACATTAATTTCTTCTAACCCAATATTTAAAGATATGCTGAATTTTAGCATTGCCTATAGCATTTTCTTACTTCAATGTGGATTTTTATGTTTTTTGTTTTTGTGTGTGTGTGTGTGTGTGTTTGATGCCTGGTGATTGCCTAGACTAGTCCCTGAAGTTTTCTTAGCAAAGATTTTTGGAAGTGGTTTGCCCTTGTCTTTTTCCTAGGGCTGACTGGCCCAAGGTCACCCAGCTGACTTCATACCTAAGATAATATCCTGCTTTCTAGCCTGATGCCTTGGCCACTCTACTAAATTGGCTCTCATCATGGATTTTAGGGGAGGAAAAATGAATATGCTGCATATTATGGTTTTCATGTTTGAATTCGGTAGATGTGCAAAGTTGTCTTAACCTCTGGGAAGCAAGGCTCAATATGCTTGATGAGCAAAACAGAACCTACTGGCTATGCCTAATTTGCCAAACACTAGTCCAGGCACATATTTTTGAAAATTATGTCATAAAGAGAACAATTTCTCTCAAATGACCAGAAGTTTGTGAAAATGTTGTTTCACAAGCCAGGATAGATAAGGAAGCCAGCAGCAATCCCACATTGTCCTAAAAGTAACTGCATAGAGACTAACATGGGTATCAATTAGCTACTACCGGTATTTCACACTACTGAAGCATAAGCCAATCTATAACCATAGTCTATCTACTACTCAAAATGCCCCATCTGAAATAATTCTATAAAGAATTCTATAAAGAATTGTATATTATGTAAATGGTACAACTCTCTGAAATTATCAAAAATAAGGCATGGTTATAAATGGATTATTTGAGTAATTTATGTTAGAAGGAAGCGACTTCAAACAGATATTAATCCCCAATGCATATTTAATGACATCCAAAACAAGGACTGCTTTATTCAAAACTTGTGATAAATACATCAAGTAGACACAAAACAAATTGTTAAGAGAGAGTGCTCTTATAGTTAAAGAAATCAGAGACTTTGATAGAGAGGGCGATTAGTTTTCTCTGTCAGTAAAATAAAATCTGATTCCTATTACAAAACAGGTAAAATTTTAACGCCCAGTTCTTCTTAAAAATAATCATATTAATCTTTCTTAAACATATTGGAGAAATAAACCCATCTTATTTAGAATATATGTGTTTGAAAGCACAGAAAAATTGAAAATAAAGGTACTTGTGTAATGGATAAAGAACAATTCCTCAGTCCTACCATATAAAATGTGTCTTTCTTTTAGTATATATTATGAAGCATAGGGGAATGAAAAAATATAAGTCAGAATTCCTGAAATGATATATGCTATCACAGAATAATCCAGAGTGCTATATAATTTGAATCCAAGTTGAGAAATGATCAATCAGCTCCAATATTCCATCTCATAAAATTTTAAACTGTATCTCAGATGTGATACAAAGCAGCAGAATGGGGCAAATAAATCAAACTATGTTAATTGGTGATCTACAAGTAACTAAACCTGAGATGCATCCATCAATTGGCCCAATTTCCTTCATTAAAGTGTATTTTATAACATGACAGAAAAGTAAAATGATTTACATTTTATCACTTTATAAACCTGCATGGACCATACTCTCTAGAAAAACTAAAATCACCTTTATTTACATAAAATCAAAAATTAACTATTAAGCTTTATTAGCTAGATTAAAATCATGCTCTTAATTGAGGAACACTATATAGCTTATGTAGACATCATTTTTATTTTATTCACAATTTAGAACAATTCAAAACTGACTGAGGTAAACCCAGTGAGCTTCCATCATTGAAATTGGGCTTGAGTCTAAATGAACACCCTAACCTCTAAACCACACTCAGTCCTGTGTCCTTTTTGGGGGGGGCTCTAATCAGGTTACTATTTTTTTCTCTTTTCTCTCTAATGTTTTCCTACAAAGGCAGGGTCTGCTTTTTTGGGGGGGGGGAGATCAAATGTAAATCCATTGGTTGCAACTGGATTGACCAACTGGATTGTTATCTGAGCCTGGTGTTGTGTGCTGAAACAGACTAACTGTCATGTTTTCATGCTTAAGGCAGAACTAGAATTCATAATCTGCTGGTTTCTAGCCTAGTGATTTAACCATCAGACCAAACTGTGTCTGTGGGTCCAGCTTACTATGTACTATTATATTCTGACTCTATTTAGAACCTCATAGAATGAGGAACAAACAAATAAAATAGTGAGGAAATATTGGATTTGTTGGTTAGGGAATAAAGCAATTGTAACTGCAATTAGCTGTGAGGGGAAAATAGCTCCTGGCATGTCATCCAAAATGGCCTCTTTTGCCAAGCTGACTGCACATTTTTGTCATTCTTATATATTTGTAATAAAGTAGCAGGTAAAAGAAGGAGAAAGGATAAGATAGTGATGGAGAGTGGGATCCCTCTGGGCCCTGAATTTATGATCCAGACATAGATGGAAAATTGACATTATTAAACATTCTTGTTCACATGAATTTACTTCCACATAAAGCCCTCTTTGATTAAGCTGCTTTTTGCAACAAATTTTCAAACAAACAAGCTCACATAGAAAAAGTATCAGAGTGTGAAAGCGTTGCATGTCTTCATTAACAGTTGGATGGAAAAGGAGTGAAATATAAGGTACTTGGAAGGTGAGGAGACTCAGGTCTTGAAACAGAGCATCTCCCTCTGTTTTTTATGAAAATGATTAGATTGTAACCAGGTTATAAACCAGGATACAGTCAAGCATTTGCCAGTCTACAGCGCTACCCAGCCACATAATAACTGGTCTTTTATGCCTCTCCTTTGTACTGTACTGCTTCAGACCATATATTAAGGTGTGAAGCAGTACAATAAAAGTAGTACAAGCTCTTACAAAAATAGTACAATAATATAAGCTCTTACAAAAAAAATGTATACATGGCCTATCAGTATAGGTAAGCATTATCCAAAATATCAATATTTACTAGTGATCATTTAAAAATATAAATGCAGTAATTAAAAGGTTCAAAGGAACAGCAATATAAACAAAAGAGAAATCAACAGAGGACTGTTTTAAGGCAGCCTGAATGTGATTTCAATTACCATGATAGATAATTGCTTTATATCCTTAGCTAACAAGTGTGTCATTGGTATTTTTGTCAGTATTTAGTCTATTTTTTCCCGACTCTACAAGGGCCAGAACAAGACCAGAATAAAATGGCACATAATAAGCTGGTGTCTGCAGATGCAGAAGGCAGCAATAATTGGTGTAGGTCAGCTTGCCTTTTTTCTTCATCTTTTCCTGTCACTTACAAAACACAGGCTTGAATCGAACATAATGTTCCCTGGCAAGCAACGCAACCTCCTTACTAGTGATAGATTGCTGTCAAATATTTCTGTTTCCCGTAACCTGAGAAAGGGAGAGGGCTTAGAGAAAAAAGAATGCATAGTTTGTAATATTGCTATCAGTCATTGGCAATTATTCTATAAAGATCAAAGGTAGCAAATATTAGAAATGCAAAATGGTGTGAGTTCACCACCAGCTTATTATGTGCCATTTTATTCTGGTCCTTTTAAAAGTTTGAAGAGGAAGCAATTAAGAAGTTCATTTTAAGGTTGATATTTGATTTCAGGATTCATGCAATCATAACAAGAAATGAGTATATAAATATTGAAAAAAAAACAGATTTGACAACCATATTTGTCAGGTTTACCTAAATATTTCACTGTTGTGATTTATAATATTTACCTGTGTCCCAATATTAGGGTTGTATAAAGAAAAGCTTCCCCCGGGAATAGTTTCCATCTCTGGAAGCTCTCAATTCTTTGGGAAGACATACAGCAATATAACAGCAATATAAACAAAAAGGGCAGAGGTTTTATCTTCCACTTGATTAAAGGAGTATGTACCTGTAATACTGTAATGGAGATTATTTATATATTTTTTCCTAGTATTCTTTTCTTTTAGCGTCATCATTTATTTTCCTAAACAACACAAGGTTAGAACTTTGGCTTAAAATACAAGAGTAATAATATAATTATACGGAACTTACCATGTAAAGATAAGACATAACAATGTAGATATTAAAATCAGAACTTGATTAAACATTGCAGACTGTGTGCGCTGGATGGCTCTATGAAGATCATTCTATTTGAAAAGAAAAATCCAACAAACAAACAAAATTATGAAACCAGTTCATCAAATGTGAATCAACAGTCAAGAAGTACGTAATTTTTGAAAAAGCAAAAGATAGTGCAGCTAAATAACAAAACAGTTAATTCAGCTTTCTGAAACCAGGTGCCATCAAAGCTAACATTACCATTAAACAATATCACGTAGTGCTCTTTCATACAGAATATCAGAAAGGAGATCAACAAATATCAACTAACTATACATGAAACCATAATTCCTTAAAATAACATTCTAATTTGAACCACTTATGGTTTAAGATGTAAATAAGACTTTTGATTCAGAATGAAAAACAGTGGGTAATTTCGCTTCAGTTTTACAATGTTTTTATGACAGGAAAAGAAACACAGAATTCTGCATATCTTGAAACTTCTGGGCAAAGTTTATAGAACAAATGACAACAAGCCAACTACAGGTAGTCCTTGACTTACAACCGTTTATTTTGCAAACATTCAAAACTACAATGTCACTGAAAAGTTACTTACAGCCTCAGTTACTTACAACTTACAGTCCTCATACTTGCGACTATCACAGCATCCCCAAGATTGTGTGATCAAAAACACCTTGCAACTGGCATGTTTTTATGACAGATGCAGTTCCCAGGGTTAAACGATCATCATTTGTGATGTTCCCAGATGGTTTCTGACAAGCAAATCCAATGGGAAGCTGGATTCACTTAACAACCACACAATTTACTTAACAACTGCTGCGATTCACTTAACAACCATGGCAAAAAAAACTGTGACTCACTTACCAATCCCCTTGCTTAGCAATGGAAATTCTGGTCCCACTGTGGTTGTAAGTCAAGAACTACCTGTAGTATGTAGTCATAGTTATTTTATGGTTAACAATAGTTTTATCTGTGACCAGATCATAAAAAAAAAATCTGTAAAGCAGATAACAATTACTGTTATTTCTATTTAGCAGATGGAAATAAACATGAAAAATTAATGGAGCTGTTTAATAAATGAAAATGTTCGAACCAAGCTAATATTTATAATCACATTTGCCTAGATTCCAATAGTATTGAAATTTGCATCATATAAAAAATGAAGTACCATTATGTCTTTTAATAAGAACTTTTGAAAGCATGTTTTCAAAATGACTGCAGGACTCCAAGACAAGTATATCAAGCATAAATAAGTATAGTACTATAAATATAGTTTCCTATATTTCTTTCTTTCTCCCTTCCCTTCCACCCGCCCCCTCATTCTGCCTAGCAGCATAGTATAGAAGCCAAGTAGAATTAACATTTATTAAGTTGGGACATAAAAGGTACTCAGGTGGAGGCTAAAAAAATATCAAAGGAATTAATACTGGACCAATAGTTTATTATCAAAATAGAATCCCTATACCAGATATATCATAGGAAGATAAAACAGATGATGGAAAATGCCAGAAATACAACAACAATGTTCAAAACGCAAGTAAGCTAACATAACTGAACTTTAACCAGTTATTCCCATTAATTTATAGTGGCTTAAATCTAAAATCCATGGTTTACCATGGATTATAGAACAGATGGGTTGCATTGACTCATAGACAGAAAATAGGAATTTTTCCCCCTTCAAACAAATCTCATCTAATTTGTCATACTTACAATCATATTCTCCAAAGCATGTTTGGCAAGCCAACAATTTAAAAACACTGGGATAAATAAATTTCTTAATGCAGGACAGAAAATCTAAAGAAAAAGACACAACATATTATATAAGTCCTCCAAACATTCACTCACTGTAATTGCATCCAAATACAGAGAAAAGAGGAAAACCAGTACATCTAATATGATTAAATTCCATATATCTGTGGTTTTTGACTTGACAACAGCAGAGCTAGCAAAACTACAACAGGTGACAATTCACCTGAGCAGCGACAACTTTGATATTTGATCTATTCTTTTTCAATCCCAATTCTTACTTTTGATTAAAATTATTGTCCTACTATAACCTTCAGAAACTTACTTCTGAAGTGAAGTTTATGGCTAAACCAAAACAGGTAGAACTGAATTAACATGGGTTAATAACTACAATTTGTGCTGTCCTAATTTTATGTCTACTGTAATTTGCTTGCTTGAGTTAGGATCAAGAAGTTATAGTCTAGTGTATGTATGAGTGTGGAGCAGGAATATGATGATTAAAAAAGATTCCATAAGGCACTTTTGATGCTAGATGTTGAACAAAATGAAAAGCAGATAACAGATTTTACAAGGGCTTACTTTCTTTTAATTTGAATTCTGTGATCCATCAAACAGAATCAACTGCAAGTGACATATAGTACAAATAATCTTGTCATTCTTCAAGGATCATATATGATAGAAGATGGCTTGGAAGGCACATTCTACATGGCAATGGGATTAGTAGAACAAAATCAATGAAAAATGCTTTTTCTGTTGCTATTACCAGCAATCAGAAAACACCAACCTTATCTGCAATGGACCTGCCCACCCAATCTCAGATTCTTATATAAAGAGTTGCCTCAATTTCTACTATGTAACTAATAAATAATCAATAACACTATGGGAAAAATGAATGAGGCTTCCTGAAAATTAGGGATCACAAGTTATCTCTCCATATTAAAATAAAAAGCAAAAAATTAAAAATAAATAAAGGAATCTGTGCTGACCATTAAAATTGAATGGACCTCATAATTTTTCCATAGATTCACAGAAAACCTTGTTTCAAAGGTTTTTCATTTCATTAATATAATTTTCCAATCTTCTAGTTGCTGTTTCCTTCCCTCTCCCATAAAAACCAGACAGAAACTTACTGTAATGATGAAAGGAATAGCATTGATGATTTCCAGCAGAAAAGGAACACGTACAACTTGTTCCCATAAGTTTCCCTTTTAAAAATCAAGAAAAAATAAAATGCAACTCTAACAGCCAGCAGTAATTTTTTTTCCATATTAATACCATAATTCATCATGGGTGATACATATATTTATATAGAGTTCACTGAGAAAATTATTAGGCAAAATAGAATATATGAATTCTATATAGCAAATCCTTTTTAGAAGAAGGAGCTGTACTAATGACATGTTGGACTAACCAACCAGCTCTATCTTCTATCATCTTCAGGCTGGTGTTTTTGGCTTCGTGCTTCTATGAACCCCCACTGGCAGTTAAAAGGAAGAAACAGCTATGATCACACATTGCTCTTAGAAGCACCAAGCTGAAAACACCAGCCTGAAGATGATGAATGGGACTTCATCAAAACGTCGCCAAGACAATTCCAATTTTATGCGGGAGAAAACCCGAATAACCAAAGACCTACATACAAACACCCGTGAAAACCTCAGAAAACATATATATATGTAGATAACCAATATAGATATTTATGTTGCACTCAAAAATGGCAAGCTATGTATGTGAAAACACAATTTCAGTTAGTTGTATAGTATTAGCAAAACAAGTAAATTTGAAAAATATTAATTCAATTTGAATATAAGAAGCATAGATAATTCATGCTTTTTCTAAGATTCCCATTTTTATCACTGTCACTATTAGAAATATAAAATGCTTCCTAATAGTTAAAATAACAGACAAACTTTACTACAAATCACATATCACAGACTCATTTGGAGTAATAAATATTCAATTACATTTACACATCAAATCTGATCAATACAGCAACACTGTATTTTAATTTCTAACAACATAAGTGCAACAGAATTATATAGTTTTTGCATTCTTTTTCCTGATATTAAGATGCTGTATCTCAAAACATAGTCACAGCAGCAGGCAGAAATTTGCTTGAATAAGTGCTACCATTAACTAAAATCTTATTTATTTATTTATTTATTTATTTATTTATTTATTTATTTATTTATTTATTTATTTATTTATTTATTTATTTATTTATTTAGTTAGTTAGTTAGTTAGTTAGTTAGTTAGTTAGTTAGTTAGTTAGTTAGTTACTCCAGGAAATATAGCCACCCATCTCATCACACAAGTAACTGTGGGTTGTGCATAACAAAGCAAAAACAATTAATAAATACCAATATTAGTTTCTGAATAAATATTTAAGAATGAATAAAAAGATTTAGAGTGTGCATAATACTTGAAGAAAGAGGGAAGGATGGAGGAAGAGGGAGGGAGGCAGAGAAAGAGAGAGATTTATTAGGATATACATGTATTTAATTGCTAGGGTTTTTATTGCATCAGATTTTAAAAATAGACAATTCTGATATTATCTAAATATTATACTTGAAGACTAATTCTACTGCTATGCCTACAGTATCACCATGCAAGAGAACGGATCACAATGTAATTTGGCTCTTGAAAAATATAACAATAAGTACTTACTTTGTAACTAAGATAGCTCAGTAGCATAGTTTCCAACAGACTTATTAAAGCCACTGATACCTAGAGGAATAACATGCATGAGAAATTCGGCAATTTCTGAGGACTAAGCAAGCATTAAAAAATATATGTGTAGTAGGACTCAAAAGTAGCAACAACTAGGTCAGTGATGGCGAACCTTTTAGAGATCGAGTGCCCAAACTGCAACCCAAAACCCACTTATTTATCGCCGGGTGCCAGGTGGACGTGGCCCACTGGGTGGGTGTGGCTGTGGTGGTCATGGCAGACTGGGTGGGTGTGGTCACCTTGATGTTGCTTGTGGGGAGGGATGCCTGTGGGGACCAGGCAGGGTTGGGAGATATCCAGGGGATCACTGGCAGGTGGGGTGATGGGAAGGAGGCTCATCCTGTGGGGTGAGTTGAGGCAAGGTGAGGCAGGACAGGTGTGCCATTGTCACAGGGCAAGGCGAGGCAGGGGCCGGGGTGGCTTCTGCCTGATACCATTGGCATACAGAGGCTAGTGAGCGCATGGGTGCTGGGATGCATCCGGCCACGTGGGACCTTGGCGACTTAGCGGGCAGCTGGTTGAAGAGGGACGGTTGCCATCTCCGGGGCATGGCGCGCACGCCCACAGAGAGGGCTCTGAGTGTCACCTCTGGCACATATGCCATAGGTTTGCCACCACTGAACTAGGTGAACAACAAGCACAGAATGTAATCTTCAAATTTTTAAAATCCTTCAATTTCTTAATCTGTGCTTCATTGTATAATTCAGATGATAAATGTCTTTGCATTTTGACTATCCAAACCAACTGTGTTTTGTATGTTCTATTTTTTCTGTTCATTGACCAAGATACATGTAAACTTTATCTATTTTTTCCAGCATTGTAGATATTAATCATTCAGCAACAGCTAATTTGTGAAGACTAAGTATTGATCCATACAATAAGCCAGTGAACAGAAAAGTGTCTTGCCATATCAGAATAAGAATGATTTTGTCTTGAATTTGATTTATTTCTATATTCTTTTTCCAATACTGACCAACTCAATATCTCTGGCTTGCCAGAAACATAGTATGAACATTATAGCTTCCCACTGCTATTTAACACCAGTGTCTGAAGCCTTTCCTCATTTTTATACAATAGACAATAATTAACATGAACTGAAGGCAGCATTACAGAGAATCAGTAACATTAACATCATACACGGAATTAACAGAATTGTATTTCATCCACTTCCTGGGCCATTTGCCAAAATACTAATACTTCAAAGAATCCATTCACTTCTTTGGAATTTATTCAGGTTTTACAGGTATTATTCTGAAATTAATAGTAGCTGCAGAGTAGCATTCCTTTATATTTACAAGATCATTATAAATGCCAAGTCACATCATCCAAGCTGATACCCTGATCCCTGAATAAATTTGACTCTGCAGATCTTAAAATACAACATGTTCCAAAAGAGTTTTATTACGTCACTTCAAATTAGCACAGCCCCATTATTTTCAAATCTGGTATTAAAAACCAAACAAATGGCTTAAAATAACTGCTTAGCTACCCAATTCTCTTTCTGGTACTTCCAGAAACATGTCATTACCGAGTATGGAACTCGAAATAAAAGATTAGCATGAACAACTCTAATTTTAAACTGCCATCCCAAGTTAATGAATGACCAGAACTCGGAACAGAAGCATAATCAAGATTCAGCACAGATATTACAAGTTGTGAAGGTAAGAAAAAACATCAGCAAGATTTCAAAAATGTTGAAATGGCTCCAAATAAGTAACACTTATTCTAGCTGAAGTGAATTAGATGCTGCAATTTGCATGCTTCATTATGGTGACAAAGTCTTCAGAATTCTAAGCATCTCAACTCCTTTTTTACAACCCTGTAAATCCTTAATTTGGAGTAGAGTTGGGGTGACTGGATGGCCAGATGCCCTTCCTGATGCCACATGGAGTTTGCAGCAGATATTTTTTCTTTGTATCCTAGAAGAGAAACATCTGCAGCTACCTAGGATTGAAATTTCAACCTTCCAAGGAAGAAGTTAGTGTTTTCACCACTAGGCCACCAAGCCACTCAATTCTAAGCATCTCAATTTCACTGTTAATTATTTAGAGGGTGATAAAATCTTACAGCAGTTGCATGTGCAATTTATTATGGGCAATGTGTTCCTGAACCAATAGTTTTAAAGATAAGAAGTCATGTCAGCTATAGAAACTACTATTACTCTCCAATCAAGAGGCTGTTCTCCATTGTTCAGCAGGGCTGTTCTTGCACTGCTATCTTAATGTACTAGAAAAGAAGTGAAAAAATAGAAGGATAAGAAGAATTTCCCTTAACCTTACAAGGAAAAGGAAATTCATTAGTGCTACTTCCTTCCTGTCAAGCATGTCTACATGCTCTGCTAGGAAGAACCTTTCCATTCCAAATGTGCCCAAGCATAGGGCATAGGGATACCAAATAAAGGAATTAGCGTTATTAATTCACAAATTGGCAGCAGTTATTTCTTATTATGTTATTACATCAATTTATATTGCCACCAATCTCACAACTGTGACACAGGAGGACAAACAAAAGAAACTCTAAGGGGGAAAAATAGTAAATATAAGAAGTCAACATTCCAAAGCTGATACAGCAGCAATTTCAGAAATATAAGTTCAAGTAAACAGGTTAGATAAGGAAGGCGGGGGAAGGGGGAGAAAACCCTTTCTTCCCAGATACTTTTGAAGGGCCATTAAGCAGCATTGTACAATTCCACAGATTGCACAAAATGCACTAATACATCTAAGTGGTGGAAATGAAATCACAGGGAACAAAAAATAATTAGCAGTCAAGGAAACAAGCCTTGAAGTAAAATTAGTACTGATGATGCAGTAGTAAATCTACCTTCTAAAGTTCTTTACAAGTGATAACAGGCAGATGACGGAGATGTCATGAGCAACACTGTATAGTTGGATTTTGAAAAAGCTTCTGACAAAAATCTTAGTGGTCAAGGGATAAGAGGCATTGTTCTTTATAGATTGTTAACTGAGTGGGAAAAAAACATGAAGTGTTGGGATAAATGAGCAATTTTCTCAATGAAAGGAAATAAGAAGTGGAGTACCACAGAGATCTCTGCTTACACTGGGGCTTCTTAATTTATTCATAAATTATCATAACTTAGGCTAAACACACTGAGCTGCCTAAATTTGCAGATGATATTACATTATTCAAGTTGATGATAATGAAAGTGTTTGTGAAGAGCTATAGAAAGGTAATTGAAACAGGATAAGTGGGCAACCAAATGGAAAATACAGAGTTCAGTTTACACTAAATGTGAAAATTAAGCATGATATACAGAAAGTGGACAGGGAGATTTTTCCCAAAAATCAGGACAGAAATTATTTAATGAAGCTGTTTAAAGTTTTAAATTTAATACAGCAGCCACAAGCAACCACATTTTCCCGCACAACCCACACAATTAACCTCTGGAGTTCCATGTTACAAACAAGGAGGATGGCTTGATTTGTTTCCATACTCATTGGCTCATAGAGTATGCAAAGGTTATTGATTATGCAGTATTACTTGGGTTTGGGATGGAAAGCCACCAAATATCAGTGGCAAGGGAACAACGGTGCAAGTGTTGTAAATCTCCCCCTCCTTCTTTGAACTCTACTGAGGCATCTGGTTGGCCACTCTGTTATCAAAGTGCTGAACTAAAATGGCCTAGATCTGATCTAGCCTATTTCTATCTTATGGTTTTACTAATACCATTCAGACTGAAGTTCTTTTGTAATTGTGGAGTTCTTGGTGCTCGCTGAATTTCATTACCATATTAGGTAATATTATCACTGCATCTTTTGTAATTAGCTCTACAGATTAACTAAATATTACTTTCAGGATATAAAAGTTTGCAAGACATAGCAATTTCACATCTGCCTCCAGATATCTCTTGTATCATCTATTAAGACTTCTATTGTGACTTAGTAACACAATAGAAGTTTCCTCTTTTGTCATCTCTGAACAAGTAACAGGAAAATCTGAATGCCAAGCAAATAGATTGGAAGATGATGCTGTCAAAATGGCACTGTACTACATCTTGCAACATCTTGAATCTCCAGGAATTCAAGTCCTTTTTGTTGACTTCAGCTCAGCATTCAATACCATCATTCCAAAAAAATATTCACTCTAAAATGATGCTACTTTAGGCCATTGCATGCCCAAACAACTAGACACAGTTTTTTCCCTTGTGCCTTCACTCTGCTGAACACCTAACTCTCACAGTACTGTCTAATGTTTATGTATATTAATCCATATTGCATGGCTGTAATATTACTTTTATCCTCCTTATCTTCTTTACTACCCCCTCTTAATGGTATTATTATGATTATCACTCTGTTGCTTTGCATCTACACTAAGAGCTTCTGCAGAGACAAATTCCTTTTGTGTCTAATCACACTTGGCCGAATAAAGAATTCTATTCATATTACAACCCTGTAATAATAACTGATTATTTACTTCTAAATACAGTTTTTAGGGTCTTTCCTGAATTAACACACTTGGATTATGCCTTTGTACATTAGGTCTAAGCATGATTTGGGAAGACACCGATCTTCTTTTGTACTGGGTAACTAATTATGGCTTCTGCTACACTCCTTCAGTTCCTAAAACTGATACAGCAAATCCAACAGGATAGTAAAGTCATCTGAGAGCAGGTGGGGTATGAAGTAATTGTGTGAATTCACACATGACCCTGGTGAATAGCAATTGTGGGTAAGGCACCAATTCTTCATTACCTCTGGGGTTCAAATACGTAACTGAGTAGCAACCTTTTTTCCTGAAGGAGATTACTGAAGAGCAAACAATATGTTTAAATGTTTTTTAAAGAACTCAGTAAATGTGAAGGTTTGAGTTCACGTTGTTGCCTAATGAACTATACTAGTTTGCAAGTTAAGAGCCAGAGTTTCTCAGGGCCAAGAAGTCATGTTGTGTCAACAAGCAACACCCTAGATTCAGTGAGAAGTGCTTGGGGAGAGGAACACTGTAATTATTATTAAACTTTGTAAGTTGTTGTGGTTTTAAATCATGGTGCATTTTAACAATTGGTATTACATATTAATTTTATTATAGATATTTTTGTTGTTTACCATCAGAAGTCTTATGGTTGTGATGGTATATGTTGTGTCCTGAGCCTGCAAAAGCAGGCTCGGGATGTTGCATTGGTCCCGGGCATTCCAAAAGCTGCCCGGGGACCAGACAGAGCGGCGCTGGCCTTGTGCGCATGCGTAAGGCGTGAAAATGCTCTGTTCCTATTGGTTGACACTGTCCGGGTTTCTGGCCATATAAAAAGGCCTGCGTGCCTTTTGCTTTTGCTTGGTTGTTGTAGAAGGAGAATAAAGTGTTTGTTCTGTTCAGCATTGCCATGTGTGTTCATCATTCACACGTGTAAATAAATTTCACTGGGTGCAAAGAAGGAGCTACGTCTTCATGTTGACAGGGTATTCAACTATCGCCAATAGCTCCACAATAGCTCCACAATAAAAATTTTATTTAGCCATGCAGCTGAGGTCAAATCTAATCCAGTGCTTGGAAAACAAAGTTGAAGGTTTATCAGGAGCCAGGTAGGATAATATCTGGAAGGAATGCTACTGATGCTATTACCATTCTTTGTGGGCATTGTGGGTATTCTTTGTTTACATATTGCCTAAATATATATTTATACTATGTTTTATTATATATATATATGTATATTGTTTTTAAGAAGAGATTTGACAGCCACTTGTCTGGAATGTTATAGGGTCTCTTGCTTGATCATGGGATTGGGCTAGAAGACCTCCAAAGTCCCTTCCAACTATGTTATTCTGAATTATGTTATCAGACTGAGTTATGTTATCATCTGGTAAATCAGGCCATCAGGACAGCCTTCAAAATCTTATAGTACCTTCCAAATTATGAGAAGTTTGTGCCTGTAGCTCATATGAAAGTGGCTCAGAGGTGAATTCCCCATCCATATGTGAAAACACTGCTGGTGAAGAGATATGTTGGAGTTGTGAAGGGAATTAACTCTAGTGAAATTCCTTGACACTAGGTAGAATCAAGGAGGAACAAAAATCTTCTGAGTCTGAAAAAATAGAAGAGCAACACCGTGCCCATTAGGATATATTTGAAGATGAGCCAAGTAAGCACCTGAAATTATAATTGTCATGTGGATGATTACATGAGTTCTTATTCTTGTTGGGAAGGCAATCTTAAATATACCTGGAATATATGTAGCAACAGTAGCATTTGTCATTGCTACTATTAATTAAAATCAGAACTATGAGAAGGGAAGAGTCTCATTGACTCATTAGTCGAAGTGTTATACATGTGAGAGAATTTATTTATTTATTTATTATTAAATTTCTATACCGCCCCTCTCCCGAAGGACTCGGGGCGGTGTACAGCCTTAAAATTTAAAAAACATATAAATATACAGAATTAAAATAATTAAAAATAAATTAAACAAATTAGGCCATAAAATCCCATATAAAATCCAATATGTGAGAATCCTAAAAAATTACATAATCCCCTTAAAACATTTTCACCCAGTTGGAGCCGGAGCTTCTATGCCAGGCCGGCCTGTTGAAAAAGGAAAGTTTTCAGTTCCCGACGGAAGGTGTGTAAGTCTGTCATCATACAGAGTTCAGGGGGGAGCTCGTTCCATAGCGTGGGAGCTCCCACAGAGAAGGCTCTCCCCCTGGGGGTTGCCAGCCGACATTGTCTGGCCGACAGCACCCTGAGGAGGCCCTCTCTGTGGGAGCGTACCGGACGGCGGGAGGTATTTGCTAGCAGTAAGTGGTCCTGTAAGTATCCGGGTCCGATGCCATGGAGCGCTTTAAAGGTGGTCACTAACACCTTGAACCGCACCCGGAAGACCACCGGCAACCAGTGCAGCTCGCGCAGGAGCGGTGTTACATGGGAGCGCCACGACGCTCCTGTCACTACCCGTGCGGCCGCATTCTGGGCCAGTTGGAGCCTCCGGGTGCACCTCAAGGGGAGCCCCATGTAGAGAGCATTACAGTAGTCCACCCTGGAGGTAACGAAGGCATGAGTGACTGTGCGTAGCGAGTCCCGGTCTAGGAAGGGACGCAACTGGCGCACCAGGTGAACCTGATAGAACATCCTCCCGGCCATGGCTGCCAGATGGTCCTCTAAGGACAGCCGTGAATCCAGGAGGACTCCCAAATTGCAAGCCCTTCCCGTGGGGGCCACTGTTTTGCCCCCAATAGATAGTGATGGAGTCAATTGGCTATACCGGGACGACGGTAACCACAGCCACTCGGTCTTGGAGGGGTTGAGCTTGAGTCCGTTCTTCCCCATCCAGACCCAGAATGGAAGTAATGAATACCATACTGAAATAAGAGCATTTTAAAAAAATATTTATTTTAGATGGCAAATGTTCAATACAGGTATGATCCTGCTTTTTATCACTATTTCTAGTGAATGCTCTCTATGTTGTATAGAGGGAGGGAAGCTGTCTGATATAACTCTGGAAATCTTTAGAAGTTACAGGGTGTTTTGGTGTGAATTCACCCTAGAACTCAGTATGAAATCTAAAAATTTATGAAACAACCAACATAATCCCAAAAGTCTTAATTATAGAAATCCAAGTACCTTGAAAGTGAGCCAAATGGTCTTCAAATAGTAAGTATACAGGAAGATCAAGGTCAAAGATTAAGTCTGATACCTGCAGTTTTGATGAATGGAATATATATTTGTAGAAAGACCTTTGCACTCACTAATTTGCCATTCTGTTAATAAGTACCCATCTTTTACTCTAAAACATTATTAAACATATGTACAATCTATAAAAATGAAAGTATACATTACCTGTAATCCCCACAAAGGTAAGCTTCGATTCACCCAAATAATAAGTGACCTGAAAAATTACAGCAACAAAGAGAATGAATTTCCAGTTTAATTTATGTTTTTATGTGGGGGGAGGAAAAAAACCTTATCTGAACTATCTATTCTTTTTATTTTCCTTAAATTATTTTCATGAATTCAAAATATTTCAGTTTATGAGAGAAGGGAGGGAGGGAGATACTCTAAGAAACTGATTAGATGTATGAACTAATCCATTGGCCATGTTCCTATCAAATGCTGCAATCACATCAAATGTCATAAGTGACTAGTTTGTCTTTCTATGGAACTCATTACTTTTCTTCATACATTGCTCATTTGAATGGTAGGCATAGAATAGAATGGCTAGGAGCAATTCTTATGTAAAGCCAAAATAATATTGTCTCCCCCCCAAAAATGGGGATTTTTTGTGTGTATGTCTGTTTGAATTGTGCAAGGAGTAGCCATGTTTTTCTCTTTGTTTTCAGAACTGAAGTCAACCATGGCTTCTTCAAATCAGGGAACAGCATAACATTTTATAGCTGCAATACAAATTCATACTTTTTCCATGTTCTTAGCAATTTTTCTCCATAAAACACTGCATGGTCAAATTTATATAACTCAAGGAAAATTTAAGGAATAGTTTCTATTGCACTGAAATAATTGCATTAGAATAATGCATTATACATTACTGTACAGTGGAAGAGTTTATTTAATTGTTTTGTTCTCTCAATGGTCAGTATTATTTTTTATTTTCTTTTAAAAAATGTCAGAATGTCTAATAGGCCCTGAAAACAGAGAGGAAGAGCAGGGTAGGTTTTGCTGCAGTTTATCTTGTAAACAGCCAATGTATAACCTGTTAAGCATTTCAGTTTGACTAATCAAAATAAAATTTCCTTCCTGATATAGAATCCAGAATCCTTTCATATTATTACTAAAATATTTGTAAATTCTAAATTCAAATTACTTAAGTTTATTTCAAAATCTTTCTTTCTATCAGCATCATGCTTGAGTTCATTCAGGGTAACTACAATCAGCTAGCTACCCATTTTGCATAAAGGACAGCTCCTGCTAATACCAATAAGTACATTATTTAGAAATAGAACCTAATAATTTAAGTTAAAAACATTGATTTCCTGCTATAAACACATCCTTAAACTTACCAATCTATCTTTGCAGAAATGTTGTTTTGACTGGAGCATCCCTGGTTTAATTCCTTACTAGCAGACATCCAAATGTAAAATCCATTTTCATTTAGAAAACAGCATAATATCATAACGAAATATGTTATGAAAAAAAAGAAAGCCAGACAAAATCATTAGTTTGTTATAACAATATTTTGAAAGGTTGTAAAATATCATGCGGGTTAAAATTTAAAAAATGAAAGATGATAAATTGTGAGTGAGGGTTGCTTGGTTATCGAAGAAATGTATTATCAAATATACTGTATTTTAAAATAACATTTTAAGATGTTAACATGAGATATTTAGAACATAGAACCAAATAAACCTTTATGCAATGTAACATATATCCTTGCTTAATTTTATTTTTTAATATACCAAAACCAAAACAAATAATAAAAACAGTGCTATCTTCAAAGGAGTTGCCATGAAGATTTTTGCTGGCTGAAAATTATGGGAATGTATTCATGGAAGTGAAAGGGAGGGGTGTGGCACAGGATATCATATGCACTGTAATATCAATGCACAAATATCACAAATTATGTAATTAGCATTATTACAGAAATATCATTTGCATGACATCATGATTTGTTCAGTATCATTGTAAATTGTACTGGGTGACCACAGATTTAATGAAAGGTGCCTTTCTCCTAGCAAAGTTGATTCAACTCAATTTAAGAAAATAATATGGTGTAACAAAGCGACCCTAAATCCAGTATGGTGACTAAGTATGATTTGTTGGGTTAACTCTCTCTCTCTCTCTCTCTCTCTCTCTCTCTCTCTCTCTCTCTCTCTCTCTCTCTCACACACACACACACACACACACACACACACACACACACACACACATCATATATAAATACTGCCTGCCTGCCTGCCTGCCTGCCTGCCTGCCTAAATTATTTAAAACCCCATTGTCTTCATGGACAATTAGGAATTCATTTGATAAATATGTTAATTGAGAAACACCAATTGATTTACAATATAACTCTATAGACTTCTATTAGTAACCAATTTAAATTATTCATCGTTCCTAGATAAATGAAATGATAAACAATTGGTTAACATTCTTTTTTTTTTTTTAAATCGTACTAAGAAAACTTCTGGTCTCTGCTTTCTGCACATTATATTTTGCAACGTCCTATAAATATTAGATATTTATTCAATTATGCTGGAAATGAGTTGTACAACCTATAAGTTTAGAGAGAAGTTGTAATGAGAACACACTGTTTAAGCAAACAAAGTTGCTCTGGGATAATATTTACACAAGTTTGGAATTATGACAAAAGTGCTTAAAAGTACAGAAAATAATAAGGGAAGAGGAGGCTGAGGCCATGATATCTAAAATCTAGCATTTGAAACTTTAATATTCTTTTTCAGTCTTAAATTTAATGCACTTTACTAAAGCAAAGAAACCCAAGCCATAATTATTCTTCCAGTTGAGGAAAATGTCTATATTAATCATAATAATATTCTGATAATATGAAAAACTCAGTGTATTAAAATCATCCTCATTCAATTCAGTGTATCTTTTGGAATAAATATTGTTTAGGACATTTTGTACAAAAACGTATTTCCTAGGTATGGACCCAACCAATACGGTATGTTTGCTGATTAGAAAAATAAACATTGTCAAATTTATTAGTAGCCTCTTTCAAAAGTAGTAAAAGAATAATACAGGGATATGCAAAACCTTTTAGTAAACATTCACACATTAAAAAAATTCTAATCAACTGCTTTGTTTGACAAGAATCATGATAAGGGGAAAGCCAACTTCACCAAAGCCATGGGGTGCCAAAAGCACAGCTGCTCCAGTGCTTATTTTCCTCTTTTTCCACCTTTATTATAGTCTTTGCTGGATTTTAGCATTAGGGGTAAAGAATGCCTTTCAAACAAATTCAAATGAAAAGTGGTTGCACATGAAGATTTAATATTAATGGCACCTACAGGGATAATATATTAAAATGCATGAATGCAATTTTGTTAAAAATCATTGTTTCTCAAAAGAAAAAACCCTCATTAATAAAAACTAGACCTAGGGAGCACAGAATCTGAACTTTTTTTTTCATATTAACAGATGCCTAAGATAAAACAACAAAAAGAAAACACACAAACACAAAAGAACAACTGTAATTTCTAAGTCTTCTAAGTCTAGGATTTAATTCAGTGTGGCTCTTGATTATAGAGAAGGATCCTATTTTTAATTATTATCTACTAACTACTTATGTTTTGGACTATGTTTGGATCTTCCTTTTGGGTGCCAATCACATATATAAAAATATTAATGTCAAAACAAAGATATAATTAGTAGTAATTTTAGGGAGGTATGGTGAGTTAAACATATATTGTCCTTCTGGCTTTATAACTTTTACATTGGTAAAATATATGAATTAGAAATAGTTGAAAATTAAAAGCTATATATGTGCCAATCCCATATTTAAATGTTAGAGATTTTTCAGTTAACCTAGAAAATAGCACAGCTACACACAGGAATAATAATGATATCCCTGGGAACTGCCAAGATATCTAGTAAAGGGAAGATTTGTTCATACCACACTAGTTTACAGCAATCTCCTGGTTTTCCCACTATTTTATTCATTAATTGTTATTTATTAGATTTATGTGCATCTACCAATATGTCACCTATTTGGTTGTTTTCCCCCAGGAGATGAGATTCAACATGGATATACAGTAACTGTCAATTTTGAAATAATTCTTTCAGTATTGTTAGTTTATAAGCAGTGCATTTTATATTCCAGCCATTAAAATAAACAGCTCTGGCATTCTTTGAAGATATATGATTCCTAGGAAATACTATAATTATGAGAAACAAATATAAGACTTTATTTATTATAGCTACATTTTTCTTTAAAATCATTGCAACTTTTAAAGAAATTCTACAGAATAAAATGTACAAACAATGTTTTTATTGGTTTGCTAGAATTATATGCTCAAGAGAAAAGAGAACTATAGTTAGATGCCTGAGAATATTTAGATTGAACTTCATGAAAGTGATTGAAGCAGTAAATTTCTAAAGTTTAATAAAGTTTCCTGTATACTATATCTGTTTGAAATGTATTGAAAACTAAGGCAAAACCTTTAAAAAGGAAAAGAAGGGATATGAAATGATAAACTGCACAAAATATCTACGCAATGCCTAATTTCTCTACAAAGTCAAGCTAATACTGTGAACTTTTTCTGAAGCCAATCCTAAAAGTATTTTTTTTCTTCCCAATACTATAAATGTATGCCCAAGACAGATTTGCATACACAACTGTATGCAACTGAGGGGGGGATTAATTATTTTTAATTGAATAAATAACTAGTGAATAAAATTGTTGAATAAAAAGCACCTCATTTCAATAAATTCAATAAATCTTCCCCAACTGCATTTAACAATAGTGCAAACCATTATTTCTTAAATATATGCACATGTACTCAGACA
Source organism: Bothrops alternatus (assembly GCA_034064705.1). NCBI lineage: Eukaryota > Metazoa > Chordata > Lepidosauria > Squamata > Viperidae > Bothrops > Bothrops alternatus. The sequence continues at coordinate 9,067,690 of JARGCV010000040.1, forward strand.
TATTTGTGAAGGATGAAGGGAAGGAAAGAAGAGAAAGGTAGAGGAGCAAGTTACTGGAACAAATAATTGAGCAGGGAAGGAAAGAAAACCCACAAGATTTTTTACAGAAAATTCAATAATGTTGCTATGCTTAGCAGGTGCACATGTGTATATTATATAGTGGATTTAGTACCGCTTTATAAGATCACACTTGATAAGATCACACTTAGAATACTGCATCCAATTTGGTTACCACAATATAAAAAAGATGTTTAGACTCTGGAAAGAATACAGAGAAGAGCAACGTGATTAGAGAGCTGGGGATCAAAACATATGAAGAATGGCTGAAGGAATTGGATATGTTTAATCTAGTGAAAAGAAGAACTAGGAATGACATGACAGCTGGGTTCAAATATTCGAGGGGCTGACACAAAGAAAAGGGGGTCACGTTATTTTCCAAAGCACCTGAGGGCTGTCATTATTTAGTCAAAGTGAATGCAAAGCCATGGTTTAGCAGTACATAAACAAGCTTGAATGAATTCAATCATAGCAATGAGCTTGGATGCTCTTTGCTTCTCCTTCAGCAACCTTTAGTTTTCTTTCTTGTGAATGTTAGCTTGTCGTTAAAAAAAAAAAAGCCAAAGAGTGGGATTTAAAGTAAATGATTAGAAATTCCCTTCTTTAGAATCGGTGATTTGAAGCAATGCTGTGTTCAGATCTAACAAAGCCAGTTTTCATGAAAAAAATTAAGCTAAACTTTCAAAGAAAATGTATCTCCTGTGGAGCTTAAGACATCACAGAATTGGTCTCTTTTCCTTATTGTAAGCAAAGACTTATGCAGAGAGATTTAAAGCAGGATAGTGCTTTGAAGTGAACTGTTTTTCCTGGATTTGGATTAACGCGTCTACAACTGGCATATTGCAAAACTCTCCTGCAAATACTAACTTACTGTGAACACCGAATTTGTCCAATCTATGAAGCTTTTAGACAGGTCAGTTGGCTGCTGGCTTTAGATACTTGAAAATCAACAATTTCACTTTGTTAGCTAAAATGTAATGCACACACTTTTTATGTAGTTGAAAAAGTTAAACTTCTCTGCTTTTAAAATTAAAAACAAGCACACTGTATTTATTTTATCAGCTTGAACATACTTGTACATACTACATGCAAAATCCCCCCTTAATAAAACAAAATTAGGTAAGTCTGCTAAATAATATTAATGGCAGCAATAGTAGCTGCAATATCAACAAGACACATAATAATCAATTAAAAATACACAAAATACCAGAATGTGAGGGACAGCCAATAGGTACACATATTTACATAAAAAATGCAAAGAAACAACAGCCAAATAAAGTAAACACATAATCTCATAATCACTAAAATAACAAAGCCAATTTATGAAGCCCTATATCCTGGAAAAACAACTAAACAATAATTGAAATATTATAAGGCAATTTGAAAGCTTGTTGGCTATCAAGCTACTAAAGATCAGATTTTACAATATTGCCTAGCTTCAACTTCTTCCATTACATTCCTTACTGAAAAAAACAGGTTTTCAAAATTTTCAAAAAATATATTAACATCAGTTGTCTTCTTTCAGAGAGATGAGAGCCTAGGTCTAGAATACCTTTGGCTGTGAAATAGGGAGAGCAAAGCACTTTCCAAAACACATGCAAAATGCGGCATAGAGAAGGATAGGAAACAGTCCTAAAACCCCAAATCAATGTTTGAAGGAACTTGTGGCAAATGGGCATAGGAAAACCAGAGAAGAACAGTATGAACAGACAACACAAAAATCAATACTTTTGAACTGAGTCAAAGGGGAAAGTGCTAAAGTTTCCCCAAATATACTGTTATAACGATAAAGATCTGACACAGGTCAACCTTTATCACTGCCTCTGTGGTTAAGAAATGGAGGACCTGATAAGATATACATGATTACATCTGCCTGGCCTATGACATCAGAAAATTATGTTGCAGGTTCCATTTACAAAAGAGTTACATCTTGTGGGAATCCAGAAATGAGTCTTTTCTGCCATGGAATTTGACATATGGAACATCATCCCCCCCCCACTGCGGTCAGGCTATTAACTTTTTGCAAGTCCTTCAAGATTTGGCTAGGTCATCAGAAAATGGTTGAGATGGCTCCATTGTTGTTAATATCTGTGGCTCTTTCCTTTATTTTAATTTTAATTATATTTATTTTTTAAATTATGCACCACCCAGAATCACATTTTGTAAGATGGCAGTCTATAGAAATATGATAAATGGATAAATGAATATTCATTAGGTGAAAATAACTGCCTTAAACAGTTAAGACAGCTTATTATCTGTTGAAACCTCACATGGTAACAAAAGATACTCAGCCTTGGAAAAGATAGGTGGTCTCTTTCATACACATGTATACATGTATGCATGCACACACACAGGTGTTTGGGATGAAAAACTAAGATTTCAGAGTTACTGAGACGAGTGGACATTCATTCCGTTATCTCACCTTTGGTTTTAGCATGTAATTGATACCACTAATGTGATATTGAGAATCATCAGTAAAAATCAACTAACCCAAGGATAGAGAGAGAAAAATTACACAGAATCAACTCCTGCTGGATGCCTAGTGAGAATGAAATGCTTATGCCAAGGAAGCACTAACCAATACAGAAAAAGGGTAATTATTAAAAACAAAATAACAGAAAAGAATGAAGAGAAGGCTTTGCTCTAATGGTCAAAGATCTCAACCGAGGCAAGAATACAAATAGTCCTCAACTTACAACAGTTCATTTAGTGACCATTCGAACTTACAGCATTAAAAAAGTGACTTATCACTGTTTTTTCACACAACCATTGCAGCATCCCCATGATCACCTGATCAAAATTCGGACGTTTGGCAACTGACTTGTATTTATGACAGTTGCAGTGTCCCAGGATCATATGATCCTCTCTTGAGACCTTCTGACAAGCAAAGTCAATGGCGAAGCCAGATTCACTTAAAAATTGTGTTACTAACTTAAACACCACAATGATTCACTTAACAACCGTGGCAAGAAAGGTCATAAAATGGGGCAAAACTCACTTAACAAATGTCTCTCTTAGCAACAAGAATTTTGGGCTCAATTGTGCTCAGAAGTCAAAGATTACCTCTATTTGATGTTCCAAGTAATCAAATATTACAGAAAAGTCCAGAAGCATCAACACAGATGGCAGACACTGTATATCGGTCACTAATCCATATAAAAAAATAATGCATTCTAATGTATATTATGTGAGATACATTAGCAAGAACAACCAATGTTCTGGTCTCCTTTACATTTTACTTTATCAACAAGTACTAATTAAGATTTGCTCACAATAATATAGTCCTCTCTACCTGCACATAATGACATTTGGAATTGGATTAAAATGACTGCTCTAGAATTAAAAATGTGTTAGGAGATCATATGTTATGCATGACTGATCTTAGTAAAACAATTTCTCAAACATTCTGAGAGAACAATTAAAAGAAGTAAAGATTACCATCCATGTTGCTGATATGGGTCATCCAGGAGCACCCGAACGATATATAACATGCAGCTTAAAAGTTTGAGTGAAAAATTGAATAAACGGATTCTCAGGCCTGTTGGGGAAAAAAGGAAAGCGAATTAAACTAAATTAAGAAAAGAGTTCTTGCAACTTACTAAACTGACTGAAAAGTTATATCCTCAGGCCTGTCAAAAATTGTTTAAAATATTTAGAATGTTAAAATATTAATAAATGTATTGATTTCAGCTTTTACAAAACCATCTCTCCCTTATCTTTGGACAATCTTCCTTCAAGTGGGGAAAAAAGGAAAGAGAAAAAAGGTTAAAGTATTAGCAGACCTCCAACTCTACTCTTTTTTATTCATGCAGAGTCAAGTTACTCATTTGAAAAGATAAAAAAACAGAAGAGGTGTCAGGAACAAGCAACAACAGCCACCTGTGAATAGCTTAAGTCAGCAATGTTACTGACTTCCACTTATATTCCAAGAGTCTACCCATACTGCTTGCTGTCTCCTGGGAACAACCAGAGAAGGTTTCATGCATCTTGGAAAGGGTTGAGCCTTATGCTTCTTCATGCTGTACAAGGACTCAAAGTTAATCAAAGTTTCGCAACATCAGGGCGAAATGGGACAACTCACTGCTGCCAATTCGCCATGGCCAACTCACCATAGCCAGCTCGCCACAGCCAAATTGCCATGGACCAACTCACCGTGGCCAGCTTGCTGTGGGACAACTCACCGTGGGACAATTCAACAATTTTAATTATTTGAAATAATTTAAAAATATTTTTATTTTTGCCATTATTTCATTTTATCTCTCCTTTTGCATCCTTTTCGTCTATGATTCTGTTCCACCATTCCTTCGATATTATGTAATATTTGTCCTGCGGCAAGTTGTCCCACAGTGACAACTGGCTGGGGCAAATTGTCCCGTGATGAGTTGGCTGCGGTAAGTTGGCTATGACGAGGTATCTTAGACCCACATCAGGAGGATCCACAGTGATGTCTACGGGTTTCAAAATGGTAGATATAAATTAAGTAATCAAAGTCACATCCCTTTTTAATGTATATTACAGGCATTGTATGCGTGTAACAAGGAGTCAGGGTTGGATCATCTGGTTTTATCGATCACTTTGAAGCCAGTATCTGCCACTTCAGACACTCTTGGTTTTCTCATTGGATGAAGACATAGAAATGAAATGAAATGAAAATACCTACATAAAACTCAAGCTAATATGTCTTGTCATCCATCACTAGGTCAAAGAACTTGCCTATGAGGGAGAATCCAGAAAATGTAATTGATCGTTGTTACTTTTATTATCTTGCACAATTTATTATCTATGGAGTACTGCGGAAACAATGTAAGTTATTTAAAGCACATTACCGTTGACTAACAGTTCATAATCTATGCAATGCAAAAAAGTAGTCATGGATACAGGTTAACTGGCAATCTTACAAAGCAAGGTAACATTTCTAAAGCACACCAAGTTAGATACAATTCAGTTTCAAAGATGCATTTAAAGTGAGTAGAACACAGTATCTAAAATAGCTAACACTCTTATTATAAAAGCATGATATTTTATATATCATGGAGAATTTTATATGCCAAAATATATTATCAATGACTAAAACATGCATATATAGGTATATAGAGAAATACAAATTAAAGTATGCACTCCTTTTTTGGCAAACTAATGACAAGATCAGCTGAAATGAATTTAAATATGCAATTAATGCAATCAATCAATTATCAATGTTCCTCTCCATGCATATTTAATCAAGGTAATATTCAACTTAAAAAAGGAACAGGTGCTTTAGTTTGTAAAGGACATAGATTGAAAAGAAGCCAGAAATCACCATCAAAGCAGAACAAATATCAGAATTTGTGGGAGCAAGAAACTCCACCTGAAATAAGCAAAACTCCCACTGGTATATATCAGATCCCGCCTTTAACTGGCCACTGCAACTAACAAGGGTGAGAAATTCTCTGATATATTATTCATCATTTTTTATTCTTCTTACATTATTCAGTGATTGCTTCCTACTCTGTCAGAGTACCATCTGGCAGTGGCAAATGATGAAAGCTAATGGCACTGGAAGTTTTAATAACTTGTGCAATGAACAATTACATAGTGTTTTCAACATGTTTTAGAATCAGAGTTTTAATATCTTCATCACTGTGCATTTACACTGTGAGGCTGCATCTATCATAACCAAAAATTCCAGTTTAAAAAAGAGGACTGTTATTTGAAAGTCACCAATACTCTTCAACAGATATCTTAAAATTTGTAAATTAGAAGTTCTATGACGGCTGATACAACTGATACCTTCCAATAGGAGTGAAAATCCTTTCCACTGTAGGCCTCAATCTTTAGGATCATAACTACCCACCATTTTATGTGTACTTTGACTGGGAAACCTAGTGAATACTCTCACTCAGTATGTTCCGTTGCTCATTTATCCTTGCAATCTAACCCTATGAAATTGATTAGGTTGGGAAGTAACTTGTAAAGAATCACCAATGAGCTTCATGATTATGAAAATCCTGCCTAATTTTTATAGGTAGGCTTCACGTGAACCTGGACACTGCTGCTGAAGAAACTGAAAAGACTCAAAGATGAATGAAGGGATCATTAGACTGAGTGTCACTTCAATCTAATGAAGCTATACCAAAAGTATGTTTCAGACCTTTGGAGGCCAATACAATTAACATTTAAGTAGATACGACTGCTTTTTCTTCTTACTTACCATAATCCCATAATCAAATAATCTCCATAGCTATTATTTTATCATTAGGTACTATAACGTTTCCAGAAGCTTATTTTTCCTTTTATATTACACATATAATAGAGAAGGAGTATTTTTATATAGATATTATAAAATAAAATAAAATCTCTAATATTACTCATCAAATATTCAGAGGAATATTCTCTTCTTCTGGAATTGTCTACAACCTATAAACTCTTGTATCACCAGCTACATTGTGACCATCTTGAGGCAGAATATGCCATTCAGGATTTTGTTCCAGAAGTATATCTGAAACGAATGTCACTCTATAAAGCCTATAGAACCCATTAAGATTTTCTTTAAGTGGTAAACAGATTGTTTATAGTGTTAAGTTTTGCATCTCTCTGCTCATGTATGGCAAAGAAATCTGCTTCTCTGTTAAATTATAAATTTCATTTTTTTGCTTCCTAACATAGAGACCTTAAAAACTATCTCTTTACTTTTACCTTTTCTTTTCCACTTTTCCACTTCCTAAGGCCCAGAAAGCTTGCCTTTGTCAAATTAACTCAGCAAAACAACAACAGTCATTCTGAATGGGAGCTTACTGAGAATTAGATACCATGGAGAACTATATGGGATTCTCTTTATTACAGATATTTAGGATAGCATACAAACAGTAATTATTTTCAAAAGTTTCTCAAAGGTTTGTAAATTGTTGCCTTAAAATTCTGGATTAGTTACCAAGCATCATTAAGGAACAACTTCCATATCTTTGGGGGGAAAGCTTCGGGGATAGCCTGAAGGCATTCATGAAAATTAAATTGTAATATACTATATTTGGAACATTATGTAAGATTTTAACATACACATAATTCTTGCTTTAAAGAAAATATAAGGCGATCTGAAAATCTTTGCTGAAAATTAACATGCTAATATACTTCAGCAGCAATACTTTTATGTAAATAAAAATAAAAGATAACCTGTATTAAGTCACCTACTTTCACAAAGACTCAAGGGAAACAAATACAATGTGTTTGAGTCACACCTGATGTAAACAATTTAGATGGATCTATTCTAATTCTAATAACTCCATATAGCTCCAATTCACTCACAGTTTTATTGTCTATGGAGCTTCTCAATCATCCAGATCAAGGTTTCCCCAAAAGTGCTTTTCAAAAGGCAACCTGACTGTTTTGGGTTTTTCCCTTGAAAACATTTTGATTCTCATCCAAGAAGTTTCTTCTATTCTTAATCAAGCTTCTTATCCAAGAAGCTTCTTAGATGAGAAAAAGAAGAGAAAAAAACCAAGAAAGTCCTGTGGCCTTTTGAAAAGCACCTTTGAGTCACAGTTATGTTGCTTTTTAATAAAATATCAGAGTTAATAATTATATGAATTCAAAAAGAAAACTAAATAGACTACCCCAAATCAATAAATGCAAATCCTTAAGCATTTTCCATTAAAGTTTATCAATCACTTAAGCAATTTCCCATTGAAGTTTATATTTCCATAGCTATTCCCCTGTGCAAAGTTGAGATTGAGAAAGCCAATTTGGATGGTACTCCCCAAGGGACTTAAAGAATTCACAGCTTTCCAAAGATGTTTAAGACATTTAATAAGACATTTCTTATTCTTAGCTCTTTTTGTCATACATTTGTTTTTACTTCAGGTATAACACAGAAATGACCTGGGCAACTGAAATAATTGTTCCCCTGTGTCCTCTTCTCTTAAGTGAGCTCTGAGGAGCAGTTTAATGAATGGAGTAGGAAGATGAAAACAGCACATACTGGAAGAATTACAGTGAATCAAAACCAACTTAGGACTCAGTTCTCAATCGCTATGCAGTCAACAATAAACAGCTGTTTCCTAACATTTCTGTGGCTCACAGTGTTGTCTAGCAGAGATATCTCAGGTCCCATTTGTAGTAAACTCACCTGTCTGCCACAATTAAGGCACTGATTCACAATTTGAGGAAAGAGCCATTCCTGTTTCTGCTTGACTTGAGATTCCACAACTGAATCAAGATAATCTATGGAAGCCTCCAGAACATGTTTTGCTTTGTGCTGTTGCATGTCGTGAACTGCAATTGAGTACACATGTATTCAATTCTCATTCTGGCTATTGTTTACCCTGTATAGATAGCAACTGATGGGATCACCTATACTAAAAGAAAAGGGCTTTAAACATCATCAACTAAGTATTCTTCTTTATAGGCTGCTCACAGTGATAATTGTCTCTCCTCACAGTCACACATGCCCTTGTCACCTCGAGGATCGACTACTGCAACGCTCTCTACATGGGGCTACCCTTGAAGAGTGTTCGGAGACTACAATTAGTGCAAAATGCAGCTGCGTGAGCAGTTGTGGGTCTTCCTCGTTGTGCCCACATTTCATCAACTCTCCGCATGCTGCATTGGTTGCCTATTGGTCTCCGAGCCCAATTCAAGGTGTTGGTTATTACCTATAAAGCCCTTCGTGGCATGGGACCAGGATACTTACGGGACCGCCTTCTGCCGCATACTTCTCTACGACCGGTGAGAGCGCACAGGGTCAGCCTCCTCCAGGTCCCGTCAGCGAAACAATGTTGTCTGGTGGGCCCTAGGGGGAGGGCTTTCTCTGTTGCGGCGCCCGCCCTCTGGAACCAACTACCTCCTGAAGTCCGCGTTTCTCCGACCCTCCCGGCCTTCCAAAAGAATTTAAAAACCTACCTCTGCCGGCAGGCCTGGGGATGATTGTTGATTGTGGTGTGATTGATGAGTATGTATGGGGTTTTTATTTTTAATGTTTCTTGTTTGGATTTGTTGCAATTGTTTTTATATATATGTTGTGAGCCGCTCCGAGTCTTCGGAGAGGAGCGGCATACAAATCCGAATAAATAAATAAACAAATAAACAAATAAACAAATAAATAAATAAATAAATAAATAAATAAATGCATAACTCAAAGATTCCATTCTTACACAGGCCTAGTTTCAGTTTATTAGACTACTTTCTGATTAAGTCATTGTAATATGTTATAGCTAAAGCTACCCCTTTTGGTAGATTTTGAATTCTATTGTCTATTATGTAGGCCTATGTGATTTTGTGGCTATTTCTTTTATTTGTATTTTAACTGCTGTATTCGTTATGTGTGGTACCTATGATTATAAATAAGAAAGCAATGCGACAAATGTCTCAGTGGAAATATATGAATAGTGGCTTGATAGATTATGTTTATAAAAGTTCAATTGCAAAATAGATCATTAATTACAACAGATTGCCATATCAAGTATAATGCACAAATTAGGGACGTATTCAAGAGCAACATCCTACCTAGTGATAGATTATACAATTTACTTTTAAGCAAACACAGTATAATGCTGAGGAATGCCAGTTAAAAAATTACAAGTTAATTAAGATAGAGGGGTGGGTGGGTATATTTTTGAGATATCAGGTAACTAATGATAGTGATGATCATTGGCTTGTTGGCTTCTGACTCACTCATTCATATTTACCTTTCTGTAAGAATATTCATGCTGGGTTCCCATATTTCTTGGCAGCCCGAAAAGACAGCTGCTTTTTTACTCTGTCACAAGGCTGGCACAATTTTAAGTTCCATTTTGAGACATGTTTCACTGTAGACTAGATTGATTGCCTTGATCCACCCCAAATCCTTCCAAAATAGTTCAGCTCATTTTAGTTTGACTAAATATAGCTGGGGGCAGGGAGAAGGGACACAGCAATCCTTCATTCTTTTGTGTCTAATTTGTTCACCACTTGAAATTTTAAAGTCAGCATGACCATATATTTGAAAAGTGATTGTGAAAATTTTAAAACAGATCTAACTGAATAACTTCATTTATATACCAAATATGTATATTTTCCCCATATGATATTGCTCTGAGCAACCAACATTTAAAAGGAAAAAAAAGATCAGAATTCAAAATTACAAATTGATAAAAATAAAAAATGATAAAACAATTCAGCATAAAACATATCCTGAAGAAATCAACAAGACAAAAAAAGCTAACAGCATTAAGCATCACATTTTATTTGTTTTATATTTATCTTTTTTCAACATACATTATTTTACTTTTATTATTAGATTTTTTTTTCAATACAGGATATCAATGCTTAAAATGTATTTTACATTTCAGGGAGTTTCATTAAAGGTGAATCCTAACACTTATTATGTGACATTTTAAGGGTCATAGCAGAAGAATGTAGCTGGTCAAAATTCTGGGAATGGAGTAAGATACAGATTTAAGTAAACAAAATAAACATATCAGTAAAAATTCCTTTGCAATCAGGGAAATTATTCACATAAGCATCGGTTTACAAATGAACCAACAATTAACCATAATGCTTAATCTGTTTAATCTATTTCTATACACTGACTGATGAATGTACCTATTTTTACTGTAAACAAACAATATCCTCTTTATAACAGTATTAAAATTAAAAGTTACCTAACAGGAAGTATGAGCATACAACATGCAATATTAAAAGATTAAATTCAGTCCACGTGGTTACCCTGCACAGAGAATTATAATTGTAGCTTTTTTTTAAAAAAAAAACTTGCTTTATGTTTTATACAGGACATTCAGCAAGTATCCACACTAAAAACTGATAAAAGGTCCAACTACAGCATCATACTCTCTGTGTGTGGAAAAGTGTTTCCTCTTGATGCATTTATCAAAAGGCAAAAAAAAGTGTTTGTTTACTAAATTAACAGGATCCTTTCTCTTATTTTCTTCCTTATTTGAATTGCCATTTATCCAGCATGTACATTTATACTGTATTCACCATCAACCTTCATCAGAAAAAGTGACATTTGTTATTTAGTCTAATCAACCTTCATTTCCTTCTAATTAGCTTAAATTTCCATTTGCTGCCATTATAATTTTTTCCAGCAATTTTATTGTCATGAAAAAAGAAAAAATGATAATTATAGCTTACAGTCTGTTTCTCTGTTTTATACAATATAAATTAATTGATTAAGATTCCCATCTTGATTTTTCATCAATTTATGTCATAACATTTTTTTAAAGGGGGGGAAGTAGCAGGATACTGTAATCATATAAAAATGTAGCCACAGAAATCAAGAAGATCTGATCATTAAAAGGAGTCACTAAACCATTCATTCATTCATTCATTTATTCCCAATACCTAATTTATAACTAATATTTCTACTTAGGGCATTCAAAGTAGCTGATACTCTAAAATAAAATCCTGAAAGAACTATTCATGTAAAATTCATGCAAAACAAAATCCCTAACTGAAGGCATAGGCCTTAATTCTCTCCTAAAAACAATTTGTGCAATTTATAGGTCTCAGTTGGCTAATTCGATTAATCCTGAGCAATTTGGATTAATTCACTCTTCGGGGCAAATTAATTCTGAATGATAGGACCATGAACATATTTTTTCATTTTCTAATAAGCTATCAGAGTATTCTCAAGAGATTTAACTGAAAGAGTATTAAATTCATGAAAAAACAATCAAAGATTTTAAAACTTGAATAACTTTCCTAAGATGATGTCTCAGTCTAAATCAGCGGTTCTCAACCTGTGGGTCGTGACCCCATTTGGGGTCGAACGACCATTTCTCGGGGGTCACCAAACAACGCAGTCCACCATTTCCCCCCCTTTCCTTAGCTGTGCTACTCCCTCTTATTCTATTGGCTTTTGAAAGCCAATAGAATAGACTTTCTTGAATAGAGTCTAATTCTATTGGCTTTCAAAAGTCAATAGGAATTGTCCAGGCTGTCTCTGCCCTGCTGAGCCCACCAAAAGTCCCAGTCTGCAAACGGTGCTGCAAGTTGTCTGCAGCGAAGGTGAGCTGTCTGGAAGTTTCCACCCCTCCCTGCTGAGCAACTACTAAAAATGTAAGTCAAAGAGGGCCAAGGGTGGGAGGTGGGAGGCCGGCAGGCGCAGGGAGGGTTGCTGGCGCGTGTGGGGCCCGGCGGGTGCCTTACCTCCCTTGGGCTGGGCCAGCTGGTGGCCCAGCCAGTGGTCGCCCTGCGCCGTCGCTGCCCCTTGCCAGCTACGCCTCGGCCGGCGCAGGGGGCGGCACCACACATGCGCGGCGCTCTCGGGCAGGGAAATAGTCCTCGACTTATGACCGGTTGGTTAGTCCTTGACTTACGACCGGTTGGGGGGTGGCGGCATTAAAAAGGTTGAGAACCACTGGTCTAAATAGTTTCTTAAATATTAGCAAACATTTTTTAAACATTAAAAAATTCAGTACACCATTTCATGGTTGACCAGAAGTCAACCAAGTTTCATATTAATATAATTTTGCAATAAAAGTAAAGAAAAATGAAGGAAAATAGGATCAAAATATATAACACAGTAAAAGCAATTGATAATGTCTGGAATGATTTAAAAATAGGAAAAAAATCCATATATACAATCTCAAGTTTCAAAGGCCGGGTAATATATAACACCTTGGCCAACCATTCTATTAGGAAGAGTATCTCTCACTTTTTTTTTTCCTCAATGTGTTACATCTGCACTAACACACTATAATCAACGCATACCATGCTTAGGTTTAACTACAATATGAAGCAGACCTCTGAAGTTAATTTACCAACTCCAGTAAAAGATGAGTTTGTTCATGTTAAGTATAGATATAGTCAAAATATTTGTGTAGATTATATCCATCCAGTTCACGATATGCTAAAGCAAAAAGTTCCCAAATTACAACAAGTGACTGCCCAGGAAGTTGTTAACAATTTAACAGGAAGCACAACTTCAAAAAAAAAAAAGTTTATCTAGGAAAGTGGAAGCACTGTCATTCATCAGAAGTGACAGGTTTTGAGAAACTGCTAAATCCATGGATCCATTTGACTAATCAGCCACCTACTGCAATGATTGGTGTATGATTTCATGCTAGCTAGTACTAATGGTTTTTTTTTCTATGCCAGGCAATAAAATAGTTAGCTGGATACCTGCCACAATCAGAGATAGGCCAGCTCAGGCAAAACCTCTAGAAGGAAAAAAAGTGAAAACTTTTACTAATATTTGAAGATGGCAGCTGTAAAGATAGGCACAGGCTTGGCACAGATTGAGACCAGGTGTCCAACAAACAAGCAATGATTCCATGTTTTTTTAAAAAAAGAGATACAGGGAGGTAGAACTGAGAGTGCTAAGCACAGCATGACAAGTAAATGTGAGAAAACGAAGACTTTAAAGTCTTTTAGAGTCGGGAAGGAGATCATTAAATAAACCAAGCCAAGCTCTATCAAAATACAGCCTATTCATCTGCTGGCCTGCTTTTTGGCCAATCACTCTAACCTGCAAGGTTCCACCCTGTTTTTGCATCTTTGAAGCACGCCTCTGCTTAAGACAGGGTGACTGAGAGGCTATCAGAGTCCCAGTAGGGAGTCTGTTCACTTGCTTGCTGGATCTGCCCTAGCCACAGTGGAGTCATTGGCTTCACATTGCTAGAATCACCTTCTCCAGGACTCTGATCCCAAGATACCCATGGCTCTACTTCCTTCTCCTCCTCTTCCTCCTGGTCCAACAAGGCCACAGCAGAATTGTACAAACTGTATTAATCATTTTCAGCCGTTATTTTATATTCCTAATCTCTCAAAACAGAAGTATTTTTGTTGGGTGATAAAAGCCCAAGATGACTGTTCAGATAGTCCTGATAAAAAATATCCCTGTCATGAAAGCACAATGATTGTTACATATCATTTACTGGGTTTTCTGTTTTGTCCCAATGAAATTACTATTTTATTTGTGAGGGGGGTTGCAGAAATTCATCTGTCATTTTCATATATCACAGTACTGTAATGTTTGAGAACCTCTGGATGATGGTTTTAACTACATTTACATTAATTACATTCTGGCATCTCTTATGATAATGTTTAAATTAAGTCAAAATTTCTTGTTCACACTATACATTAAGCATCAAAAGCCAAGCTGCCAAGGTTTTCTGCTTGAGCAGGTGGTTGGACTAGATGACTTCCAAGGTCCCTTCCAACTTTATTATTATTATTATTGTAAGCTATGGTCCATCAGCCTTTTCCTCGATCTCACACCCATTCTAAATCAAAGCTTACCAGTTGCACTTACAAAGTTTTTCTTCTGTTTTCTTCTCCATATATCCTCTTCCTTTTGAAATCTATAATTTGCATTAAATCTAGATTAAAGTTAATATCAATCCTACTTAGCTCCAAACCACTGTTTAAAGCTGTGGTTACTGAGCTTAAACATGTTTTGTTAAATGTAGAAGAGGGCTCCCATCCTGGCACTCAGCAACACTGCCCCCTCCCAAATCACAATACAAATTTGGTAGCAAAATCACTTATTTTCAGTAGTGCAATTTTCCCAACATTTTCATCATCACCACAATCCCTTGAAAACAACAAACATGGATAGAAAAATACCCTTTAGTAATAAAGTGCCGATTAGGTGACTCTCTGCTTAAAGGCAGTCTTGCTTAGCATTCAGCTATGTGCACAAATAACTTAAATTACATAGCTAAATTAATAGGTAAACGGAAATTAAGCTCCCTATGAAGTACCCCCTCATTTTTGGGACAGGACATAGTACCTGTGTTTCTGCATCAAGACAGTAGTGTGAAGGGGGGAAAAATAAAAAAAAATGAAAGGAAATTTGTATTTGAGAGGTGGAACAGAGCATTGTTCTATTAATTGTATCTAAGACATCCGCAGTATAACATCTGCAGTACAGTAGGCCATTCCCTTTGTCTTCAAATAAAGCATTGAAGAGAAACAAGTAGAACAAAACACTGATTGTCAGATCCCTGAATTCCCCAGGTGTGCATAAATCCCAGTAGATGTAATATGTACCCATTTCATGCAGTCATCAGGCACTAATTATTGGGAGGAATAATTATATAATGACATAAATTTCTGTTACCTGCATGTTTAAATAAGAATAAAGCACTTACTTGATCTTTGGTTTTTGATGAAAAATAGTTTCAGCCTCTCTTTAAAGGTATTGTCGTTCATGTAGAATTCAATTTGTACTCTAAAAAAATAACCAGACAAAATGGTTAGACATCAGTCCAATTAAATCAGATTGCAACACATAATAATTGCCAGCATGTCTTTTTGCGTTTACCTATTTATGCAGTAATCATTGCTTTTTTGGTCTGCCTTCCAAGCTCGAGACAACTTACATGGGGTTTTCTCCTAATGTACCCACACATACTGTATTGCCACCACGAGATCGGTTATGAGTGACTAGGCCAAGTCAGCCAATCAGCTCCGTGGCTGACAGTACAAAGATGTGCAACCTGGGTCCCAAGGCCATAATTAAACAAGAACACCTTGGAGATATGTTTCAGACCTCTGAAAAGTTACTGCAGGACTGTAATATGATAGAAAAATAAATTATTGGTGCACAGTAGTGGTAGTTAAGGCATAAAGCTAGAAGCAAGGAAACTGTGAGTTCTAGTCCTGCTTTAGGCACAAAGCCAGCTCAGGCCAGTCCATCTCTGTATACAAATAGTTCTCGACTTACAAACATAATTGGGACCAGAATTGTCATTGCTAAGTAGGGCAGTTGTTAAGTGAGTTGCACCTGAGCTAACAACCTTGTTTGCCATGGTTGTTAAGTGAATCACTTCAGTTATTAAGTGGTGATCATGTGGTCATTAAGAAAATCCAGCTTCCCCCCACTGACTTTCCTCACTGGAAGCTGGCTGGAAAGGTTGCAAAAGGTGATCACATGAGCCTAGGATCTGAAATTATTGTAAATACATGCCAGTCCCCAAGCGCCCAAATTTTGATCACGTGACTGTGGGGTTGCCCCAATGGTCACAAGTGTGAGCACTGGCCATCAGTCACATTTTTCCATGCTGTTGTAACTTCAGTCACAAAATAAATAGTTGTAAGACAAGGACTAGCTGCACTGTATACTTAAGAGTTAGCATGATAATAAAATAATATTTTAAAATCCTTGTTGCTTGATGTCATGCCATCTTCAATACCAAAGACTTAACATTTTAAGGAAAATGTTAAACAAATGAATAAAAGCACACAAGTACACAGATTTAGGAAATTTAATTTCAAAGAGAAACAGTACTTTGTTTTTTCACAGGGTTTTAAACCACATACCTGTATTTCCAGGAACAAAATTATAGCATTCATGTGACATAAAAGAATAGGAGCTTGCCAATAAGAGAAGATATGCAGTGCTAATTAAGAGAGCTCAGTGTAGGAGCTAATCTCTGTTTTATGAACTTGCATGATGAAGGTGCTGATTGCCTAATACTGCCCCCCCTTCTTTTTTTGCTACTTCCCATCCCTTAGCAACCATAGCTGCCAGGAACCTTGGCATATCTCTGTGATGGCTTTCAACAGACAAAGGATGTGAAAAGCAGCTCATTTAATGTTCTCCTACCCTTTCAGCATATAGATGTTGAATTATCGGTTGCTCTACTTCACTTTTTACTGCCTCTAAGTTCCAGAAAATGTTACATGGGGAATACATAGAGGGGAAAAAAAAGGAGATTGACAGTAAGTAGTAAAATAAAGAGGATTCAGGCACCATTCTGGGCCATGGTTGCTTAATCACAGTTTTGCTGAATCAGTGGCTGGGTTCATATAGCGCACTAAACCAAAAGTGCATTAAGCCCAAATCACATTAAAGTGCAAGAATAGTCTTCCTTCCATTTCATGGAAATTCATGAAATGTTGGTTTGCCATTGTCTTCTTCTAGAATGCTTGCTACCCAAAGTCACCTTGGAGTTAGGTGATATCTGGATATAATGACATAAATAAATATTTTCTTAACTTTTCAGACTAGCACACAGTCCTAAAATTTCCTGATGGGGATCCAGTATTACTCAGATCCTAGTCAGCTTATTTATTTATTTAGTATAATTTATATGCCGCCCCTCTCCCAAGACTCGGGGCGGCTCACAACAACAACACAATTTAAAAACACAATTAATTTAAAAAATTTAAAAATTAATATCATTCACATAACATACAAACACATTCAACTCACAGCCATTGATGGCGGGACACTCTTAGGGCCGAGGGGCAGAGCACAGCTCATATGCCCCAAGCCTGTCGGCATAGATATGTCTTGAGCGCTTTCTGGAAGGCCAGGAGGGAGGAAGCAGTACGAACCTCTGAGGGAAGCTGGTTCCAGAGGGCTGGGGCAGCAACGGAGAAGGCCTTTGCCCTAGGCCCTGCCAGACGACACTGTCTAACAGACGGGACCCGTAGGAGGCCAACTCTATGCACCTTAACCGGTCGCTGGGATTCATGAGGCAGAAGACGGTCCCGCAAGTATCCTGGTCCATTGCCATAAAGGGCTTTATAGGTCATAACCAGCATTTTGAATTGTGTTCGGAGACCAATAGGTAGCTAGTGCAGCTCGCGGAGTGCTGGAGTAATATGAGCATGTATTGGGAGACCCAAGACAGCTCGCGTGGCCGCATTCTGGACTACTTGCAGTCTCCGGACATTCTTCAAAGGCTGCCCCATGTAGAGAGCATTACAGTAGTCGAATCGCGAGGTGACAAGGGCATGGGTGACTGTGAGGAGTGACTCCCGGTCCAAATAGGGCCGCAACTGGCGCACCAGGCGAACCTGGGTGAATGCTCCCCTCGCCACAGCCGAAAGATGGTGTTCCAAACGTAGCTGTGGATCGAGGAGGACACCCAAGTTGCGAACCCCCTCCGAGGGAGACAAAACTTCTCCCCCCAAGGTAATGGACGGACAGTTAGAATTGTCCTTGGGAGGCAGAGCCCATAGCCACTCCGTCCTGTCGGGATTGAGTCTGAGCCTGTTGGCACCCATCCAGACCTCAACAGCCTCCAGGCACCGGTTCATCACTTCTACTGCTTTGCTGTAGTGACACGGGGTAGAGATATAAAGCTGGGTATCATCAGCATATTGGTGATAACTTACCCCGTGTTGACGGATGATCTCACCCAACGGCTTCATGTAGATGTTAAAAAGCAGAGGTGAGAGAATGGACCCCTGAGGGACTCCACATGGAAGAGGCCTCGGAGCTGATCTCTGACCTCCTGCAAACACCGACTGCGACCGGCCAGAGAGGTAGGAGGTGAACCACTGCAGAACGGTGCCCCCGCACTCCAAGCCCCTCCAACCGGCGCAGAAGGATACCATGGTCGATGGTATTGAATGCCGCTGAGAGGTCAAGAAGCACCAGGATAGTGGAATAACCTGCAGTTTCCGTGCTGTAACCGGACCTGAACCCAGACTGTCGAGGGCCCAGTTAATCAGTTTCATTCAAGGACCGTTGGAGTTGGAGTGCCACCACCTTCTCAACAACCTTCCCCAAAAAGGGAAGGTTGGAGACTGGACAATAATTATTTAAAACTGCTTAGCTTTTGAGAACAGCTAAGGGCTAGACAATATCACTAAATGCTACCCACTGATCATTTTTCTATGTCAACTGCTGCACTGTATCTTCCTCAGATTTGTCAGGGGCTCCAAAACTCTATATTTTAGGTTGGTTTCAACTAGTAAGAATGAAACATTTTAGCATTTTTTTTAATGTATCATTTTTGTTTATTTACATTTGGATGTTCTGGATATTTGAAAACTATCTCTCTTCTTTTTTCTTCTTCTTTTTTTCTACTGGTTTCTCCTGTAACAATTACAATAAAGTCATTTTTATCTGGATATAGGTAGGTATGTACTGAGACTTATACTGTATGTCATTCCAATCCATTAGGATTCTAAAAACACAGTGGGATTTGAAATGGTGAGCTTACAATATAGTCCAATATTAAACCATCTTTAGAAAAGCATAAAGCAGACTGTTCCTTCTTCCATGCCAGGTACCTATGAAGTCTAGAGCAGGGGTTCTCAACCTTGGCAACTTTAAGACTTGTGGACTTCAACTCCCAGAATTCCTCAGCCAGCAAAGGAGTTGAAGTCCACAAGTCTTAAAGTTGCCAAGGTTGAGAACCCCTGCTCTAGAGCATACAGGAAGTTCGTATAGTGTATACCTCCTCTATAATAGCATGATTTCAGCTTTCAGAGATTGATGATAAAATAAGAACAGATTTTTTTAAAAAATAAAACCATGAAAGTAGCAGGGAAACTATTGTGGGGAGGATGGTATCCATTACTTTCCAAGTCCAGGAATAAGGTAAGAGCCAGGCTAAATTCCAAAATAATATTCTCCTAAATGGTATGAGGGGGTGGACTATACAGAAGCCCCCAACCTTTTGGGCACCAGGGACTGGTTCTGTGGAGAAAGATTTTTCTGCGGACCAGAAGGAGCGTGCTTTGGTGTGCTGCCTGCATCCAGTGGATGGGGCTTCATTTGTTTGCATGGCCCAGTTGCTGGTATGGTGATACCGGTCCATGGACCGGGAGTTTGGGACCCCTGGACTAGAAGATCTCCGAGGTTCTTCCAACCTTATTCTATGAATCTTTGATTCAAATAGAATTTAGTCTCTTGATAGTAATTTTGTAGGTTTCTCCTACAGAAGATTATAAGTATAGGTTTTAATACCTATACTTTTATAATCTTACATTAATGGTTTAATATAATTCATTATGATTGTGATTCAAGGGCTTGGCAATCATTGTGCATTTGTAATGGTTATAGCAATCACATTCCACAGTCACTGGATCACTATTTTAAATCTTCCCAGTTGGCTTCCAACAAGCAAAGTCAATGGAGAAGCTGACCAGACATCACCAGTTGTGGTTACAAGATGTCTTCCTTAACAATCATGCATGATTTGCTTAATGACCACAACTGGGACTGTTGGAATTGCCATCACTAAAACAAGGTGGTTCTTTGATGTTTGCTTAACAGCAGCTTTGCTTAATGATGGAATAGCCAGTCCCAGACAGTCATAAGAGAGGACTACCTGTATTCAAGCTGTGGGTGGAATTTAGAATACTGTACATACTTTAACTAACTTACTCTGTAATCAGTACAGAATTATCTCAACTTAACATGGATATTTTTCTGCCTAATTCTCAACTGTGGTGATACAATCAATTTAAGTATGTTTTAATATCTCACTATGGACCAGATGCTTTGGCTATGTCTGAGAAACCTGAACTTTTAATACACGTGATGGAATCAATATCTGAAGTTAAAAACCACATCCTTTTTATATCAAAAACTAAAAAAGAAAAATTGTTAAGGTTGACATTAAGAGAATTTGTGGTTCATGGATTAAAGAACAGGAACACCCAATTAAAGAACACCACTAGCTGCTGGTCTTAAAAATGCTAAAAATGAGTCAGCGAATTTAAAACTAAAACAAGTTCATGAAAAGACTGTATTTTAAGTTTATTGAACACTAAAAAAGTGATTTGAAAGGATGGATATTAGATTTTCTCTGTTAGTAATATAAACATTTTGAGGGGTCATTATGAATCACTACTATCCTTTTGGAATAATATTTTAATGTATATAAATACATTTTGGGAATTTTTTTCAATATTGAACATGTTAATATTAAATTATGTCCCCAAGCCTGAATATTTTTGAGAAGTTATAGTTGAATCAGTCTTGAGCTGTAGCTAAGAGAACTACTTCTGAGAAATTGGAAAACTAGTAATGTTCTTGATAATAAGAATTAGATTCAAGAGAAGCATGACTTTTTGAAAAGGTAATTTTATCTATTATTTTATTTATTTATTTTATTATTTATTTATTTATTAAATTTGTATGCCGCCCCTCTCCCAGGACTCGGGGAAGCTCACAACAAGAACATAGACATAGATAAAATCAATAACAATAATTACACCCAATTAAAAAATCGACACATACAACAAGCAAACACAATCAAATAAACACTCAGCAATGGAAGGCGATTCCTTGGCCCGGGGGCAGAACAAAGTTCATACCCCCCAAGCCTGTCGGCATAAATGGGTTTTTAAAAGTTTACGGAAAGCTAGGAGGGAGGAGGCAGTACGAACCTCCGAGGGAAGCTGGTTCCAGAGGGCTGGGGAAGCAACGGAGAAGGCTCTTGTCCTAGGGCCCGTCAAATAACATTGTTTGATGGACGGGACCTGTAGGAGGCCAGCCCTATGCGCCCTGACCGGTCGCTGGGATTCATGAGGCTGAAGACAGTCCTGCAAGTAACCTGGTCCATTGCCATGAAGGGCTTTATAGGTCATAACCAACACTTTGAATTGTGTTCGGAGACCAATTGGAAGCCAGTGCAGCTCGCGAAGGGCTGGAGTGATATGGGCATGTCTAGGAAGATCCAAGACAGCTCGCGCGGCCGCATTCTGGACAACCTGCAGTCTCCAGACATTCTTCAAAGGTTGCCCCATGTAGAGAGCATTACAATAGTCGAGTATCGAGGTGACAAGGGCATGAGTGACTATTAGGAGTGATTCCCAATCCAAATAGGGTCACAACTGGTGCACCAGGCGAACTTGGGCGAATGCTCCTCTTGCCACAGCCGAAAAATGATGTTCCAGGCTTGGCTGTGGATCGAGGAGGACACCCAAGTTGCGAACCCTCTCCGAGGGGGACAAAACTTCTCCCCCCAGGGTAATGGACGGACAGTTAGAATCGTCCTTGGGAGGCAAAACCCATAGCCACTCCGTCTTGTCAGGATTGAGTCTGAGCCTGTTAGCATCCATCCAGACCTCAACAGCCTCCAGGCACCGGTTCATCACTTCCACTGCTTCGCTGTAATGACGCAGGGTAGAGATATAAAGCTGAGTGTCATCAGCATACTGATGACAACTCACCCCGTGTCGACGGATGATCTCACCCAACGGCTTCATGATTTAGGTCTGTGACATAGCTTTTATGATACTTTGTAATGTATTATAATTATTAGTTTCCTTTTGATGCCTGATTAATATATAACATATATTAATAATTTCCTGCTTTTCTGCTCTTTGTTTTGTTGTTTTTCATGTATTTCTTTCCTCTTTTTTGTATTTTTTCCTTTCTGTTAACAGCTTCCTGTTTAAAGCAGTTAAAAATAAATAATTATATTTTTTTAAAAAAATACAAATGTAAATGGAGAGGGACTATTATTATTATTATTATATTATTATTTATTAAATTTCTCTACCGCCCCTCTCCCGAAGGACTCGGGGCGGTTTACAGCCTTAAAATTTAAAAAACATATAAATGTACAAAATTAAAATATTTAAAAATAAATTAAACAAATTAGGCCATAAAATCTATAAAACCCAATATATACAAATCCTAAAATCCTAAAAATTACAAAAATCCTAAAAATTAGACAATCCCCCTAAAACATTTTCACCCGGTTGGAGCCGGAGCTTCTATGCCAGGCCGGCCTGTTGAAAAAGGAAAGTTTTCAGTTCCCGACGGAAGGTGCGTAAGTCCATCATCGTACGGAGTTCGGGGGGGAGCTCGTTCCAAAATGTTGGAGCTCCCACAGAGAAGGCTCTCCCCCTGGGGGTCGCCAGTCGACATTGTCTGGCCGACGGCACCCTGAGGAGGCCCTCTCTGTGGCAGCGTACCGGACGGCGGGAGGTATTTGCTAGCAGTAAGCGGTCCTGTAAGTATCCGGGTCCGATGCCATGGAGCGCTTTAAAGGTGGTCACTAACACCTTGAACCGCACCGGAAGACCACCGGCAACCAGTGCAGCTCGCGCAGGAGCGGTGTTACATGGGAGCGCCACGACGCTCCTGTCACTACCCGCGCGGCCGCATTCTGGGCCAGCTGAAGCCTCCGGGTGCACCTCAAGGGGAGCCCCATGAAGAGAGCATTACAATAGTCCAGCCTGGAAGTGACGAAGGCATGAGTAACTGTGCATAGCGAGTCCCGGTCTAGGAAGGGACGCAACTGGCGTACCAGGCGAACCTGATAGAACATCCTCCCGGCCACAGCCGCCAGATGGTCCTCTAAAGATAGCCGTGAATCCAGGAGGACTCCCAAATTGCGAACCCTTTCTGCGGGGGCCACTGTTTCGCCCCCAACAGACAACAAAGGAGTCAATTGACTAAACCGGGACGATGGTAGCCACAGCCACTCGGTCTTGGAAGGGTTGAGCTTGAGTCCGTTCTTCCCCATCCAGACCCGCACGGCCTCCAGGCATTGGGTCAGCACGGCAAGAGCATCGTTGGGGTGGTTCGGCGTGGAAATGTACAGCTGAGTATCATCAGTGTACAGATGGTACTCCACACCAAAACCACGGATGATCTCACCCAGCGGTTTTACATAAATGTTGAACAGTAGGGGCGAGAGGACCGACCCCTGAGGTACCCCACATACAAGGGGTCTTGGGGTCGACCTCTGACCCCCTGTCAACACAGACTGCATCTGTTGTGAGTGTCCCTAGACCAGCTTGGGAAGTGTCAGAATATGAGGATCAGCAGCCAGGCCCTTCTGGGTGTTTTCCCCTCCCGGCAGCCGAGGAAGAGCAGCCAGGCCCCTCTGGGTATTTTCCCCTCCCGGCAGCTGAGCCAGACAGGGAGGAGATTTACAGGCAGTCTGGATCAGATTCACAAAGTGAGGAGTCAGATTTGGATCAAGAAGATAAATGGCTTGATCCGAGATTCCGAAGGTTTGATAAGCGATGGTGTCAGTTAAGTGGAAAAAGGAAGTAATGAGGGGAAGTGACGTATCGGACACTATATTAGAAGGGGACAGAGAGACTACACCTTTGTCACGAGCAACGTTAATCAAGGAGTAGCCTGATATCTGGAGCATTGCCTTTGAATTCAGTCTTCTGATGTTTTGGAAATCTACGGAAGAATAATGAGGTATTGGACAATGTGATAAAGAAAGAGTGAGTAATTGGAAGGTGTGGGCAGAGCCTGTTTTAATCTAAATGTAAATAAATGAGATTTGGCCGTTCTTGCCAGCAACATGCCAGCAGCGTGCTCTGAAGTGAATCCTTTTGAAATGTGTTAAATAAACCTCTTAAAGACATATTTATGTGGATTTTAATGAGCTGAGAGGGGCCAGACAGAACAGCATCCGGCCGGAGAGGAAGGAGGCGAACCACCGCAAAACAGTGCCCCCTATACCTAACCCCTCCAACCGTTGCAGCATGATACCATGATTGATGGTATCAAAAGCCGCCGAGAGGTCCAATAGCACCAGAGCAGAGGAACAACCTCTGTCCCGGGCCCGCCAGAGGTCATCCACCAACGCGACCAATGCTGTTTCCGTGCTATAGCCAGGCCTGAAGCCCGACTGGTGTGGATCCAAGTATAACGATTCCTCCAGGTGTCGTGGGAACTGTCTGGCAACCACGCTCTCGACAACCTTCGCAAGAAAGCGAAGGTTGGAGACAGGACGATAATTTGATAAAACAGCTGGATCCAGGGTATATATCCATGAGTATAAGTGAATTGGAACACTGTTTCAAGAAGAAGCATTAGTATGTATCTGTTTATAAATAAGAGGTTTGATTTTACTTGAAACTGTACAGAACAGCAATATGTAATCATCATCATCCTCACAGCAGCAGCATTCTGATCCATCCAGAATTTCATACACAAATCCAATATTTGTATATATCCAGGTTGTCTCACACCTAGCTATTCAAAATATACAAAGACAATTGTGTGAAGTTGGGGTGGAGTTTACTATCTGCCAATTTGTTTCAGGATTTTAAAAATCAAATACAAGAAAAGCTTATTTGATTTACAGCACCATTATGAAAATACTTCTACTTTTAGCAATTTAGCCCAGTCATGGAAAAATCAAACTAAAATATAAAAAGAAATCAATAAAAACTATGTAACTCTCTGAAGGAGACATCGATAAAATCTGTCATATTTAGAATTATTAATTTTGTATGAAAGAGTCATGCTAAAAGCTCAGAATAACTGGCTGGCAACCAAATCCAGAATGAAGGCAATGAGTAAAGCTTTCAACCCTAAATTCAAAGACTTCAAAAGTGATGTAAAGCTGTACTAAAAAAAAAATACAAGCTTGTCAACACTTCAGTCATCAATTAACCTGACCTGCCATTAAAACTGAGATTCACAGTTAGCAGATTAGAGCATTTCACAGCATAAGACTCATGTTAAAATTCATCTTTATAAATCTATTCACAACAGTGCTTCTTTAAGAATACTTGCAACTTAATTTAGCATGATTTTTGCCACTATGCATCTGAAGAGGCTTAGATCTTAGACCAGTTTCTTTCCTTTTAGCCTCTTTTGCATGAGTTGTTTTGCATGCATTGACCAGATGGATAGCTTACCTTAAAACTCTTTCAAAGTGCATTTTTAATGATAATCTTAATTGCACATACTTAATCTTAAACTAATCCCAATCCCAAGGTTGAGACCCCACTTGCCCCACCCATGCGCAGTGGGACCCCGGCACGCGTGTGACAGAAAAAAATAAATAAATGGCGGACCGCGACGGGCCGATCCACGCATGCGCGGCGCGCGTGCGACAAAAAAACAACAAAATGGCGGACCGCGATGGCCTGAACCGCGCATGTGCGTCGTGCGCGCGATGAAAAAACAAAAAAAACAAAAAAAAACAAAAACAAAATGGCAGACCGCAGTGTCTGGCGACCCCCGCGAAACGGTCGTTCGACCCCAAATGGAGTTGCGACTCATAGGTTGAGAACCACTGCGCTACAGTATAGCAAGGCAAGAGCTAAACTGAAAAGGGGTATCAAGGACGCTAAAGCTATATACAGACGGAGGATTGAACATCTTTTTGAGAACTCAGACTCTGGTTGTGTATGGCAAGGTCTGCGACAAATCACAGGACAAAGTAATACAAATAGTTTGCCTGGGAGTAGTGATCTTTTGGCTGAGCAGTTAAATCAATTCTTCAGCTGTTTTGAGGTGGATACAGGAACGACCATCATTCCAGTACTTACCACTGATGGTGCATCATTAACATCTACCATCGATAGGCAACCACTTCTATTGCAGATCTCTGATGTGAGATGCACTTTCCAGAATGTTAATATCCGGAAGGCAGCTGGGCCAGATGGAATTCTGGGACAAGTTGTCAGGGACTGTGCTGCAGAGCTAGCTGAAGTGTTTACAGATATTTTCAATTTATCTCTGTCGCAGTGCTCTATCCCTGCCTGCCTGAAGACATCTATTATAGTGCCAGTTCCTAAGCAGACAGTAGTGATATCTCTTAATGATTATAGACCAGTAGCTTTAACATTTGTTGTCATGAAATGTTTTGAGAGGCTGGTGTTGAATTATATTAAGGCTAGCCTTCCATCTACCTTGGACCCATATCAATTCGCATATAGGGGCAATAGATCAACGGATGATGCTATGTCTTTTGTTGTACATACTGTATTGAATCATTTGGAACAACGGGGGACATATGCAAGGTTGTTATTTGTGGATTATAGCTCTGCTTTTAACACCATTTTACCCAATAGGTTGTTTTTTAAAATGTCCAATTTGGGTATAAATCAGAGGATTTTTTTGTGGATAAGGGATTTTCTGACAGGTAGGCCACAGTAAGGATGGGATCTCACCATTCCTCTATTCTGGTATTAAACACAGGAGCCCCCCAGGGTGTGTTAAGCCCTTTCCTTTATTCCTTGTATACGCATGACTGCACCCCACTGTATAACACCAACGTAATTATTAAATTTGCAGATGACACAACAGTGGTGGGGCTCATTAATAAGAACAATGAGTCTGCTTACAGGAAGGAGGTACAAGGGCTGACATTGTGGTGTAATGAAAATAATCTTACACTTAACACCACAAAAACTAAAGAACTTATAATTGGCTTTAGGAGGAAGAGAGATGCGCATCTACCATTGTACATAAATGGTGTGGAGGTGGAGAGGGTTTGTAGTTTTAAATTTTTGGGCACTTATATCTCAGAGGGCCTCTCATGGTCTATGAATGTTAACATGCTTGTGAAGAAGGTACAGAAGAGGCTGTACTTCTTGAGAATGCTCAGGAAGATAAATCTATCTCAACATCTACTTCTGTCCTACTATCACAGCACCATTGAGAGTGTCCTGACATACGGCATTCTTGCATGGTATGGGAGCAGCTCTGTAGCGGACAAAAAAGCTCTACAGAGAATTATTAAAATTGCCCAGAATATTATTGGACTCCAGCTATCAGCCCTGGACAACATCTTCGAATCTTGTTGTTTGAGGAAGTTGCATAACATTCTCAGAGATTCTTCCCATCTTGCTTACAATCTTTTTGGACTGTTGCCTTCTGGTAGAAAATATAGAACATTTAAAATTCGGACCACCCATTTTCTGAATAGTTTTTATCCCAGAGCTATAATTGCACTTAATAATGAACTAAAGGGCCACCATCAGTGAAATGTTGGATAGTACTACTTGGTCTGTTGGGTGGATGCTGGGTGGTTTGGGGGTGGGGAATTGTGGTGGGTGGGAGTGTGTTTGGAGATTATGTGTGTGGGACCTGGTCTTTGGGTGTCATGTAAATTTTGTTGTATATGTATATTGTGTATACACACACAATGACAATAAAGTTATTATTATTATTATAAGGGTTTGCTGTTAAAGCTTAGGATTATAATACAATAGAACCAATTATCTCATCAACATACTTAGACTAACTTGCCCTATCACACAAATTTAATTTTTCATGATTATTACCAAGCACGATCATGATTTTTCATGATTATTACCAAGCACGATCCTTACCAAACCATGATCATTTCCATCACTCTGAGTGTCAAGCTTGCTTCCAATATCAGATGCTATTTATTAACTCACAAAGACAGTTTCTTAATATAGTTTCCATATTAGTTTATATTCTGAGTGGAGGTTATCTGATTTCAAGAATGTCTTTACAGATCATGGAACTATCAATTAATGAGGAAGTATTTGGTTTTCCAAATCTGAACCTAAAATACGCTTACTTGGTGTCAAGTGTTAAATACTGGAAGCCAAAAATCAATGTCAATTTTCTAAATTTGGCAACTTCAGAATAGACATATGCTGTACACTGGTGGAATGTACAGTATTAGGATCAAACAGACAAGCATTTCTGAAACAAATATGTCAATTAGAAAGTTATGGGATGCAATGTCTAGTAAAGGAAGATTTGACACTTTTTCTCATGCTAAATTGACTTTATGAGGAAACCCCACTTAAAAAATTGGGGGAGAAATGGAAATATGGACAAACTGGATGGAAGCAGGAATACTGACTTTGCATAAATGATAGGAATGAAGTTTTAACATATGCAGATGTAGAGTTTATATGGACAAGTATAATGAAATATGGAACTCATTTATACAAAATATAGTGGGTTAAAAAGAATGATAGTTATATGTGTATTAGAAATCAGTATATATATATATATATATAAATTTGAATAATATTGAATAACAAGTAAAGTGTCATACTTCTCTTGAATCTGAAATAAGAATTGTAACTGTTAGCTGTTATAATGATATATACTTTTTTTCTTTCTGTAAGAGAGTTACTTGAACTACGAACATAACTTTGATTTCAATTTTTCTTCATATTGTTAATATGATTTTAGAAGCTAGTTTAGTACAATTTTGGTGCTTGGTAGAAAATATGCGGAATACAAGAGTTCCCATTTTTGACACTGGTGATTGTGATACTGAAGTTATTTCAATATGGAGAGATTTCTGTTTAAAATTTTGAGAGTGTTTTTATTGTTTATTTTAAAATTTATTTTAAAGCCTTAAAGCTTAGTCCCCCCATTCAACCTCCCCACTATAGTCCTTAGGGCAATCTTCTTGGCTTTTTTAGGGCAATAAAATTGCAACTAGGAATGTATTTAAACTATTATATACAGTACCTAAAATCTAATACTCAAGAAAAAGAATCTTTTTGGACCAATAGACACGTTTGAAATGCAGAGACCATTCTATCTCACCTAGGAAATTGCTACTGACTGATAAGCACTGCATGATTTCTATAAAAAGAGTACTATAACTGATTGTATCCATCAAAGCAATATAGCAATGACTCTACAGGGAAATGCATTTGCAGAATATCCCAGGTTTTTGGAGTTCATTTATTATGAAACATATCAAGAGGCCATAGCAGTCTAACTCTGCACCCTGAATGATGCGCCATGAGCTGGCAATACTCTTGCAAGCACTTCAGTGAAGATGGAACATTGCTGGAGGGGGCGGTGTTAGCAGAGTCAGTTCACACATTTCAAAAGCCCTGTTCCGACAATATTTTTGCATGTGGATCCACAGATGAGGAATTATAAGCAACACTTCCCTTAAGACACACTAATTACATCACTAAAAAGCTGGTCTCAACAGTACAGTGTGCTTGCTATGGGCAACCTGCACACATATGTAAGCTCCCTATGGCAAACAATAACAGTGCACCTGTGAATTAGCAGCTGTTCACTGACATCTCGATTATCAATTTATAAAGCAGAAGGGCTGCTCCCATCACTTGTTCCACTCCCTACATGAATATATCACTCAGCTAGAACTAAAGTTAACACTGAGAGGGATTAAAAACAAATCATAAAGGTATATATAAGAGCAGTATAGTGACCTAGTGGTGAAGACTCTTGCCTCCCACTCGGAAGGTTGAGAGTTCAAATCTAGGTAGTGGCAGATGATTCTCTCCTAGGGCGCAAAGAAAAAGGTATCTGCTGCGAACTCCTTATGGCATTAGGAAGGTCATCCAGCCAATAAATGCTCAACTCCATCCACCTGCCCCTTTTCTACCCCAAATTACAGGGTTGGAAAAAGGCAGTTTATAAAGGTATATATAAAATAGAACTTAATAGAGATAAAATTGTACATTTAGATTCTACTGATTTACTTCCAATGATCAAAGTAGGATTCTCATAAGTTGTATGATTCTTGTTGAAGGGATTACTGTCCTCATGTATCTGAATATTTTAACAGGCAGTTGATCACTAGAATTGAAATTGTTGGGGGCTCTTCCTGGAATTCAAATACCAAATTCAATATTTTTTTTTAAAGTTTGTGAGACGCTGCGGGAAAATTGAAGGTTGACTGAACTTTTTGGCTATTTTTAGGAAATTTTGCTAGTTGCTTTCGGTTTGATACTATAATTCTTACAAAAATACACTAATGCCAAGTATGTTTTAAAGCTATTAATGGGTGAGTGCAGATGCTATCTTGCAAGTTAGATATCAAAACATGCTTTGAATTTCTTTCTAAGGAGAAGACAAGCAATCATTGATGGATTGTGTGGGATACATAATCCTATTATTTTTTCCCCAGGTTCAACTGTTGCATGGCATACCAGAAATCTGGTCTGTAACAGCTAGTGACAGCTGCAAACAATGGGAGAATTCTACATGTATTCTGTTTAATGAACAGAACTTGACTTGGACATTTTCTGTTGAAGTACACAAAATGAGAATTTATCTGAATTTCTTGTTTAAAGACCACAAAGGAAGGATAGAAGGAACTATGACTGCACATTCTCCAAAAGCACTGTAAAATTATCATATTCATTGGCCAGTTGGCAACCTAAATATGCAAAAATCTCTTTGATTTTGACATTAATTCTGTAAGAACATCAGTACAAAAATGACAATGTATATATATACATTTCAGATCTTGATTCAGGCAATGCACTTTAAGACATTAACAAAAAAATGAAAGTGACAAACATTGTGAATAGACAAGTGACCACATATTGAAGAAACTAGATATATTTAGCCTGGAAAAGAAATGAGTAAAGGGTCATACAAGATTTAAGAAAATGTCACGGTTAATGGGAAAAATGGTGTGCTGCTACTTCAAAATTGGGATTTAACAAAAGAACTCAAGTTATAAGAAAAAGAAATATCCATTATGATGGTTGTCTGACTTAGAAGATAGTACATTGTCCTTAGAGCTTTTAAACAGAAGCTGAATAGCACAAGTATAAACTACAATAAACTATGAAGTTCCTTCCAACTCTATGAATGCAGTTTTTTCATTAAATATATCACGCACAAATTAAATTTGTTTTTTAGAGTGCTTGAAATTGTTTATTTTCTCTATGTCAAAGCTGATAGTTGAGAAGAAATACTGTAATCAGTACATACTCGTTCAGATTTATGATAAACTATCTTCCTGCAGCAAGGTTATATTATCAGGATAGTTCCTTTGATCTGACTTTCATAGAAGGTTTCAACAATGGAAGAACAGAAGATAAGTTCTGAACATGCTACACTCAAAGTACTTGAAATTGTAGAAAGAGTTTTAGAAGATAAAACTTGCGTAACAGATTTCTTATTGAATGTGTTCTGAATCCTGTGATGATTTTAGGGCAGTACTTCTCAAACCTGGATAAATTACACAAAATTGAATAAAAAGTGGTTTTTTTCCCCCCTTCGGGCAGCGACAGAATCAGAATCCAATCCCAACAAGATAAATTGTCCTAAAGTTTTTTTACCTGCATTGCATAAAAGGACTTTCTGATAAGTAGCTTTGGGTAATGAAAGAAAGAGTTTGGGAAGACTATTTTACGAGGTCCAGTGTTTCCCTACTTCAATTCAAAGCAGACAAGTAGAAAATGTATTTGTCTGCAGTTTTATTCTCATCACTTGGGCCTTTACATTCAAGCCATTTATGGATTTTTCAAAGATGTCCTGCTTCAAAGAAATATTAGGCAAATGAAAATAGGAAAACAGTAAAACAGAAACCTGGAAACCAAAGTTGCTGTTAGAAAAGAAATCCAAAATTAAATTGAGGTAAAATACATATGATGGAAAATAGCACAAAGTATTAAATAATGTGATTCCTATAGAGATGGTGGCTGTCCTAAACAGTATTTTTTTTCACTATAATACCAGTACAATATTGTCACAGTAACAATATAATGTATAATATATAAGGTATAGTTGCACTAAAACAATATAATGCAGCGTTATGCCACAGCATTCTAATATATTTATTGCTCAAATTAACCATTCGCTTCCTTAAGGGTATATCAAGACACTTGAAGCTGCTCTCTCTAATTTATTTAGTCCTGAACATAACAGATTAGAATTTCTCTTAATTGGATAACTGGAGATAAATTGTAATTCCACTATCACCCCAATCCCTTTGTGTTCCAGCAAACATTTTTTCCCCTTTCATATTTCTTTGAATACATTTTTGGAAAACATTGCATTAAATTGGCACTAACATTTCAAAATGCATACAATATTTTCTGGAAGAATTAGTTGAGTAAAGTCACTATTGCCCTATTAAATGAGGAGGTTTTATCTTGTGGCATGTAAGCATATTAATCCTTTAGCAGGATTACTTCAGTTACAGTCCATACATAAAATTGCAGTGAGAAAAACTGTCCCACTTCCATTATTCTAATGCATACATTCACACCAATAATTTTTGAACAATTAAATAGTATGATCAACTTTCTAAACCCTTATTTAGAAAGTTTAGGATTTAAACACGATTATTACTTGCAGAGGGATGCCAACTTGAAAATCCAAACTAGTTTTGCATATAGTACAACAATATAAAATGCTCTGAGTTGAGCACAAATCTACCTGTTTCATGTTTTGAAATGCTTCAATAAAATTGACAGGAAGGAGAAGTAATGTCAAAAATGAATGGGAAAATATTCAAATGTTTCTGTGACTACCATCTGTTATTTTTTTTAAAAAAGCAAATAGAAATTCTGTTATGAGGAAAAATACTAAGGGAATCTAAGCTAAGATCTCTCAAACTATTTAGGTGGAGAAATTACACAAGTGCTTTTATACCATTTCTCTACCTTTGAAGCAGTGAGCGATGAATTAAGAGGACTTTTGACAATTCTGTACACTGCCATTACTGACAAGTAGACAGGTCTTCCTTCTCTACTGAGTCGCCTATTTACATATTAAAAAAAATAAAACACTGGATGCAAATCAGAGCAGATTTCACAACTTCCCAGTATTTGAAAGAAATATTGCTAATATAATAGGACATAAGATAAGTATGAAAAGGTGCATCCTGTTAACTACAAACTCTAGATAGAAAATTTTCATTTTTTTTGTGCAAAGCAATTGTTGAGAAACATATTCCTTTCTTTTAGAAACGAGTTAAGAGTCAAATCCCATATTTTGGATGGAACAAAGTATTAGGCAAATTTTTCTATTAAAATGCGGTAGTTCGCAAAGCTAATATATTTCACAAACCCTAGCAAGAATCTTCAATTATTACTTGAGTCATTTTTTCACATTTGACTTAAGCTACAGGTTCCCTGGTAAACACAAAACACAAATGAGTATCTTGTCTGCCAGTTTGATTTCTTTTAAGGAGGGATTCAGCCAATACATTTGTCCCACCAATCCTCAATATAATATGAAATTCACATAAATCCATTTAAATCTATTTTCTTCTCAAATCTTAAGGTTCTGACCATAAAAAATATTGTATCACATTTTTCTTCTATTTCCACTGATGAAAAGATCTCAATTTTTTTCTACAATTTTTTATTAGGCTAATCTTAATAAAAATATTGTCTAATTATCAGTTGCATTTTTTTCTTAAAAACACTACACAGCTTATCTTATTTTTAAAATAAGATAATCAATGCTCCTTGGTGCCTTAGAAGCAAGGAATATATATAGTTATTTCAGAAGACTTTTCTGGGACAAAAATTCACACATAAATATTAACATGGATTAACATTTAGGGTAAGTACATATACAATAAAATTATACTCAGATTCTTGTTTCATTAAAAGAACGCCATCCAGCATTTATCCTCATGTTACTCTGGAGGTTTCTATTAGAATAATTATGTCATTAAAAGTATTAATGTTTGTTCTGCAAACCACTGAATTTCCAAAAACATCAAAGACTATATTGAAATTATAAATACTTCCAGGTTGCTTTTGTTGTATAGAAAATGCCATCACATATGTCCTTGGAAACAACCAACTACATTTATAGTAGATGAACATAGAAGTATATACAATGAAGGCATAATATTTATATCCAGTATCCAATATCAATATTCAAGAATCCATTGTTTAACATTGCAATTCTCTTTTAAAATCTCATGACCAGATCATTTTAAAGATATTATAGTAATCTGTAAATGGGAATTTAAAAGTTCCTACAGTGCCAGGGTATCACGAAAAGTAGTTTTATTTTCTTTACCACATCAAATATTATTTCTAAGGAGTTTTACAATGTGGTTCCAAATAATGTGGCTTAAATTAAAAAAAAATAACAAGTAAAATCTTTCATCTGTTTTAATGACTTTTAATAGCAACCAGATGCTCAAATCACTTAGAAAAACTACCTAGGTGATTACCATGAGCGCAAGTGGGAAATGATCCATCGAAAACACAAAATTTGTCTCTAGGAACCTGAACTTTTGAGAGGGAATACTTAATTTTTTTTAATCATAATAAACAGCTCAACTATTTAATTATTTTGTTCATCTTCAACAGCAGGAATAATTTCAATCTTATCATTCTGTAACAGGATAGGAAATCATTCAAACAGAGTAACTGCTGTATAATTACACTAGATGTACTATAAACAAGCAGAGATACTGATTTTCCATCTGCATTAGAAACATTAACCAGCAAAATTACCTCTGCCCAGAATCCAGTCCTGGAAATTTCTGTCCTGGAAAAGGTAAAAATATGGATCCATGAGAAACCAGTTTGAGTGACATAATACTTTTCTTCATTGATGTTTGAAAAAAAAGTAGACATCACCCTTTATTCCAAAATATGAATTTAGAGCTTTTATCCATTTATCCATGCCTTTATCAGCAGAGCCTTTTCAGTTGTTGAGTCAGTTGAATATTGTATCCTTTTAACAATAGCTTTGAATTCAAGTGCTCAATAGACTATTAAGACTAAAACAGGAAACTCAGTCCACTGATTAATAAGATTATTTTGCAGTGTTCTGCACAATCATTGGTACTAAATAAGTTGCCACACAATAACATTTTGTTTCTCCTGTGCTTTTTTTTGCTTTATTTCCTTTATGATTTATAAAGTAGAAGTTCATTGTCCTTATGTTCATTACATTAGCGAAAGGTGAATATATTGTTATGCAACAAAGAGACTATATCATGTTCTAATAACACAGCATTATGGAACAGATGCCATAACATATTTGAAATAGTTTGTTATTACTAATTATATCATGGTTGATGGAGAAACCAGCTTGCCTTAAGCTTTTACCAACAGATGTCTTGGAGGGTAAATATAGTAACACTTCCACGGGAGACGTACAGTTCCTCCAGCATGATGGATGAAGAATCCACCAATGGGTTATTTCAGTCCTCCTGCCCAATCAGACTAGGTTGTCAAAGTTGTCACGCCCGTCTTTTCTTTTTCTTTCCCAGTTTCAACTTAGTCTGT
Source organism: Bothrops alternatus (assembly GCA_034064705.1). Classification (NCBI taxonomy): domain Eukaryota; kingdom Metazoa; phylum Chordata; class Lepidosauria; order Squamata; family Viperidae; genus Bothrops; species Bothrops alternatus. Next base: position 9,103,108 of record JARGCV010000040.1, read on the forward strand.
TCGCCCATGACGATGTGACAATTTTGACTCCCAAATTCCTACTTCTAACAGGTTTGATCCAAGGGAAATATTTTTCCTTCTAAACCCATTAGTGGATTCTTCTTTTGGGGGTAAAGACACAGAATCTAACAGCTTCTGTCCCACTTTCCTCTTAAAATCCTTAGGTTTCTGCCATCTGAACCCCCCCCCCCAACTGTCAGCCCCACAGGACTGTTGCTTCCACTGGAAATGCTGTCCTTCCAAAAAATTCCTTAGTGTTTTGGGTATCCATTAGGATTGTTTTGACAGGGCAGCCAGAAGCTATTTGGCTTCTATTCAACTCTCCTCTGTAATCCTACAGGCTTCTGTCCCCTGAAGCCTTCCTTAGCTGTCAGCTCCGGAGTCTTGTGCTGCAGCCGCCATTTTGGTGGCCGTTATATTGTCAGAGGCTTCAGGGGCTGTGGATAACATCTAGATTGCAGCTAGAGGAGACTATTTCAGCACGAGGCCTCAAACCTCACTGCTGCTTACCACAGCATTCCTCGGAGCTTGTATTTTTGCTGATTTCGGCTCCGGGCTTTCCGAGGCTGCTGGGAGGCGCCGCAGACACTGTGCCTCTCAGTTGTTTGGCGCGAACTGCCAGAACTTGCCAGACAAATTACAGAGGACTGGAGAAGAGGGAGACAGCTCTCTACGTGTCTCCCAGCCCTTTTCGGAACCGGCATCGGCCATTTCAAGGCCTTGTCTCTCATTCAGGGGTTTGCCCTTTCCTGCTCTCAGCTGCGCAGCTGCCATTTTGGCATGCTGCGAGGCAACCGTTGGCTGACTCTGACAAGCATTTTGACAGCTAGAACTTTGGAGAGGTAGGAACAAGATATTACTTGTATTAGTCCCTTATTTGTAGCGCCCATAGAAGGCCACCAGCAATATTGGTCGGCCAGAGCTATTTTCCTCACCCTAAAGCTGTTAGCTCCAATTGGGATTTCCTCACCAACTTCTCCCTCTCGCGAGGCTGCCATTTTGATCATCTCACACGGCGGCTGGGCCTCACTCCTTAGGAATTAGACACTCACAGTTGACATCCAAGTTCATTCGGAATTTTCACACAGCTTAAACTCAGCAGGCCCTTTTACTGCTCCCTGATTGAGATCTACTTGACAGCTCTCTCAACACAATTCTCTATTGCAGGACCTTGTTGTTTAGCACTCCTTCATCTTAGCCTTCTGCCACTCTGCATCTAGTGGTTGCTTACTAGGACCTGATCATTGCCACTGTAGTGAGACACGTTAAATTTCGTCACCATTTGGGCCACAGGACTGTGCACAATGGACACATTAACTTTGCCTTTTGCCTTGGTGACAAGTGCCTCGAAGTGCCCAGTGTGAATCCTGCTTGGCCAGTGGGACAGACCACACTGATCCACCTGCAAGTCAGCCCCATCAAGGTGGGTAACTGACGTCTCTTGCAGAGCGAGATCGTTCCAGGATCGCATCAGGAACCCTTCTTGATTAACCATGGCAGACATCACTGAGCCACAGTCTTCGGCTACAAACAAGCAACTCAGTCGCAAATCTCCTGGTCAAGAGGCCGTAGCTAAGGGAAAGGCCAAAGCTAAATCTAAATCTGGCAAGAGGTCAAGTAGGTCAACAGACAAGCAGGCCGATCGCACACACCGAGCCCTAGAGAAGCAATTCTCTCGGGCCCAACTTTTGTCAGCTGGGGAAGGGTGTAAATCACCACTTCCCCCACTTGCAGCTCCTGAGATGGACCCACAAGTGCTTACTTCATCAAGGGCATGGTCCCCAGAGTTGGAGCTTCAGCAGGTCTCAGTACAGACCTTTGGTCGGGGAGGCCCACCCCTCTTTGGGGAGAAGCTCGAGCTACCAGGCCCCTCCACTGAACCCATGGTGACCTTAACACCGACTGCAGCAGGGCTTCGTCCTTCACAGGAACCTTCCTTTGCTGATCAGCTGCAGACCATGATATCGCAGGCAGTCCTTCAGGCAATGGCCTCATCGGGTCATCACCAACCTTCATCCCTGCAAAGGTCCTCATCATTGCCAACCGCCTCAACATGACCCACACTGCTCGAACACCCTAGTGCTACCTTGCAACCCCATTCACCAGGATCAGTCTCTTCCAGCTCCTCTGATTATGATGGAATGGCAGACCAGTGGTCCAATTGTGAGGAGCCTCCACAAGACTCCCATCCCATGGCAGAGCTCTTTAATGCTTCGCTTTTTCCATCCTTACTCCGCAGGACATGCGCAGTGGGTAAGATCACTTCTGACCCTATTCCCACCCCGGAGTCCTCCACTGGCCAAGACATGAATCTGGGGTTCTCAGAACCAGTAATTCGGCATCAGCAAATCCCTGCCCTTCATTCCTTAAGAATGTTCAGGGACAATGGGAATCCCCGGCCACACAACCTTCCCAGGGGGGAGCTGGACGTAAGATAGTAGATATGGCCCAAAATTTAACGGATTTATTGGAGGTGCCTAAAGTGGATGAATCCCTAGTCCCACTATTCTCAGCCACCAGGTTACCAGCAGATGTATCTGATGCCCTTAAGGCGGAGGATAAAAAATCCGAGCTAGCAAGCATCGGCGTGGGCAGCGAAGGCAACAACCTCCACTTCCTTTTTCACTAGAATTTCCCTCACTTGGCTTAGACAACTTCAGGAGAGGATTCTCCTGGAGGAGGTCAGAGTCCACCAGGACCTGACCAAACTGATAGCGACCTCTGAGTACATGGCAGATGTGTCCTTATATTGCTCGGAGGCTGCTTTGGCTTAAGAACTGGAGGGCCGAGAGTAAGCATAAATAGTGGGTGGCCACGGCTCCATTCAAGGGAGGCCGATTATTTGGGGAGGCATTAACACCCTACCTAATGGAGAACAAGCAGAAACAGAAGGTTATCTCTCATTTGACTAAGAGAGCAAACAGGCATTTCTTTCCCTATGGCCGCTGTCAGTCCTTTTGGACTGGTGCAACAGCAGAGGCTGGACAAGCATACTGTCCCTCTACTCTCAAGGCAGACCGTCCATTTGACAGGATGAATTATAGGGACCGGTCCCGACACCAGACCCAGAACAAATCTTTCTTTCGAGGCAGAGGGGGTCATCCCTTCCATCGCTCCAAGTGACTAAGGGGGGACCCCTCCCATTGGCAGCAGACTCACCCTCTTCCTCTGCCAATTGAAAAACACAACCACAGACTCCTGGGTACTACAGACCATAAGAAAGAGTCTGTCCCTGGAATTCATAACCAGATCCATAGACCATTTCGTCTCTTGTCCAACCCTGAGAAACCCAATAAAAAGAGGTCTCATGGCAGACGCCATTCGGCATTTACTAAGCATCAGGGCCATAGAGGAGGTCCCAGTGGACCAGGTAGGAAAGGGATATTACTCCATCCTGTTTGTAGTCCCAAAATCCTCAGGGGGATGCAGGGCAATCCTCAACTTCAAGGGCCTGAACTTCCAACTCCAGTATTAGAAGTTCAAGATGCAGACGCTCCATTCCATCTTGGGCGGCATCAGGCGAGGGGATTTCATGACCTCAATCTATCTCACAGAGGCATATCTACACATCCCCATCCTCCCAAATCATCGCCAATTTCTGCGGTTCTGTCATCTCAACCACCACTTCCAATACAGGGCCCTACCATTTGGTCTCTCCTCCGCCCCCAGGGTCTTCACCAAGAACCTGGCGGTTCCGGCAGCACACTTAAGATTGGCCCCGGTACGCGTCCAGTGTTACCTGGACAACATCCTGATCCAATCAACCTCCGCCCTGACCGCCCAGTCGGATCTGGCCCTTACGATCAGGACTCTTCAAGACCATGGGTTCTCAATAAATTTCAAGAAAAGCCAGACGGTCCTCTCAACCCGCCTCTTACACCTGGGTGCAGTAACAGACACAGACTCCTGTCACGTGTTGTTATCAGAAGATTGTCGAAACAGCATCTGAGACCTGGTCCTCAGGGTCCTCAGGGTCCGCAGGGAGCAGGTAGTGACACTAGCTCTGCTTTCCCAGTTACTGGGGAAATTAATATCTTGCATAGTAATAGTGCCTTGGGCCAGATTACATGCCTGGACCCTCCAATGGTTCTGCTCCCGTACCAGACACTGCGCACCAGTCCCTCCAGCCAACTGATAAGGGTTCCCCAGCAGGTCCTTCGCTCCCTCGACTGGTGGACATCTTCGGCCATGCGCAAGAGGACTCTCTTCAAGGAGCCTCACAGAACTCTTCTGACTACAGACGCAAGTCTCTTTGCATGGGGGGCGCAACTCCAATCTCAAATGGCTCAGGATCAATGGTCACGGTTGGACCTGAAGCACAATATCAATTGGTTGGAGCTCAGGGGGATCTATCTGGCTCTCCAACACTTTTGCATCGAGATTGGGGGGGAAACACAGACAATGTAGCTGCAAAGGCTCACGTGAACCAGCAAGGGAGCACTCGTTCCAGGTCCCTCATGATAGAGGCTCGAGCGTTGGGCTCCTGGGCAGAGACCAACCTGCTTTCCATCAGGGCTGAGCATATTTCGGGAGAAGTGAACCGGCAGGCAGACTTCCTCATCAGGTCAATAGTGGACCACTCGGAATGGTCCACCCAGATCTCTTCAAAGAGATCACAGACAGGTTTGGCCATCCGATCGTGGACCTGTTTGTCTCGCCGGAGAACACCCACTTCCCAGGTTCTTTTCATGCTTCCCCTCTCATGAGCAGAGGGGACGGACGCACTACGCAGCCCTTGGCCACAGGACCTATTGTTCAATTTTCCTCCTCTCCCTCTCCTTCCAGCAGTTGTCAGGAAGATCCTAGAGGAACAGGCAGAGCTAATATTCATTGCACCTCACTGGCCGAGATGACGATGGTTCGCAGACCTAGTGAGCCTCTCCACAACTTCTCCATGGAGGATTCCCGACAGTCGCATATGGTTAACACAAGGGGTTCTACAACATCCAGACCCCCAATGGCTCCAATTGGCCACCTGGCACTTGAACGCCGCACCCTGACTCAAGAGTCATACTTGTCAGGAGTGATTGACATGATTCAGGCTGCCAGAAGGCCAGCGACTAACCGCATTTACGATCACACTTGGTGAAATTTCTGCCACTGGTATGACAGGAACCACTTGAGTCTCTCCAAAGTGACCATCCCAAGGGTCTTAGACTACTTGTTGGAGGGCATCAATAAGGGGTTGTCACCCAACAGCATTCGAAGGCAGGTAGCGGCTTTTTCCATGGTGCTTTCCTGGGACAGATCAGAATTCTTGTCTCAGCATCCCATGGTCCACTCCTTTCTCAAAGGAGTTACAAATAGCAGACCGCCCGTGGTCCACAGGTATCCCTCCTGGGAGCTAGCCTGGGTTCTGCAGGCCCTAACTGACTCACTCTTTGAACCCATTAGAGCCTGTTCCTTGCGATACTTGTCACTCAAGGTTTCCTTCCTGATTGCCATTTCCTCCGCCAGACGTATCTCGGAGCTGGTCGCTTTATTTATCAGGAAGGACCTGTGCACGTTTCACGAGGACAGGGTGGTTCTCAGGTTAGATCCTTCCTTTATCCCTAAGATAAACACAGTATTTCATACGGCACAGGAGGTTATTCTCCCAAACTTTTGTCCCCATCCATCACATGACCTGGAATGCCAATAGCACACATTGGATGTACGTAGAGCTTTGCGCTGTTACATCAAGCGAATGGTGGCCTTTTGTAAATCAGAAGCCCTGTTTGTCTCATTTCAACCTTCTTCCAAGGGGCAGAAGGTATCCGCCTCTATTATAGGCAGGTGGATCAGGGCGTGCATAGCAGGGGCGTATGTGTCACTTTCCCTGCCAGTTCCAAGTCATGTGATGGCACATTCCACCCTCAGTGCTGCCACATCTGTGGCATGGGCAACACAAGCATCCATAGAGGATATTTGCAGAGTGGCGACATGGTCTTCGCCTTCTCCTTTTATTAGGCATTACCGACTGAACAAATTTGCCTCGGCTGAGGCTTCCTTCGGTAGGCGAATACTGCAACAGGTAGTGCCAGGACTAGGGACACAGCCCCAACTGACTCCCTTCCATAGGGACAGTGGGGGCTTTGGTAAGTCCCATTGGTGGATTCTTCATCCATCATGCTGGAGAAGGAGCGTTGGCTTACCTGAACGCCTCTTCTCAGCATGATGATGAAGAATCCACGCCCACCCCTCTAGAGATCAGTTAGGCCCCATCTCAGGGGGTTGCTTTCTTTTTCATTATCTTGGGAGTCATCACGTCGGACTATCGTCATTGGCTCCACCATCGTTGAAACTGGGAGTTACCAGGCAAGGACGGGCATGACAACTTTGACAACCTAGTCTGATTGGGCAGGAGGACTGATATAACCCATTGGTGGATTCTTCATCATCATGCTGAGAAGAGGCGTTCAGGTAAGCCAACGCTCCATCTCTCCTTACATCTCAGTAAAGATTGAGACCTTGACTCATGTTTTGTTGAATTGCTTTTTCATCAATATATCTGTGCAACTCATATTGCTCTAAGTCTAAGTACATCTCTCTCTCTCTCTCTCTCTCTCTCTCTCTCTCTCTCTCTCTCTCTCTCTCTCTCTCTCTCTCTCTCTCTCTCTCTCTCTCTCTCTCGTGTGTGTGTGATCTTGCCAACATGTTCTTTGTGTGGATTTTGGACTGGTCAATGATTGTAACCAAAATGTTATTAATTGATGATTGAGGGAGAACTTATTAAATAAGTCTCGGTGGTACTGTAATTGAATGACAGAATAAAGTCTACCACCAGCCCTTTTATTTATACAAGTAATATAGAAGCATTTCTATCTGAATAATAAAGGAGACAAGCAAAATCAATTTATATGCATTTAATAACATAACAAATTAGTGATCCCATACATTTAGTCACACCATTTGGTAGGTAACCATAGAAATTTCTAGATTCACATTCAATAAAGTATTGATAAGATAGTCAGTAGTTGCATATTAAAGAAAAGCAGCAAAAAATAAAAAAATAAAAATCACACTGTCAGTCAAGAAAAAGCCAATGTAATAGCCAAATTCTATTTCACAGACATTTAAAACCGATTTGTTAAAACAGTTACAAGTCATATTTTTAAGAAATAGATTGCTTAAATTGTACCATAACATTTATAACCACATTTTACAATAAAATTATAATAAAATAATTATTTAGAATTGCCATGATTTGCTATTTCCTATAAGATGGGGACTATCAGCTAAAGAAATAGGTTGATCAATTTAAATTTGGAAAAAAATGCTAAGTTGATACAGAACTAAAACAGCTCCATAATTAAAGACAGAGTGGGAAGATTGTAGAGACTGTGTCAAGTATTATATTTTATTATGATGCTAATAGTATTCACTAGATACTAGAGCAGAAAATAATTGATTCCAAATTTCTGATACGGCGTACTCCACGGCAGTAAACTTGTGACTAGCCCTCCACAGCAGCTAATGTATTATTTATCCATTTTGTGTCTCACAGGATTGCTTTCGTGAGATAGGCAGCTATGTAAAGAAACAAATAAATGTGATCATATGATATCTTTTAAAAATTCAAAATACACACTCACTGCACAACTGAATATCTTGAATTATGAAGATCTGGATGTTATGATATTCTTACTGAATTACATAAGATGTACTGGAAAATGTTATATTTGAGTACAAGGTAGAAAATTTTATTTGCCAATTATTGGAATTAGTAGCTGCTATAAATGAAGAGAAGGCACACTGGGGAATAAATTTTCTTCTATATATAGATAATTGATGTGTATTGGAACTCAGCTGAGTTTATTGAATTATTGGAACTCAATAAAGTATTAAGAGATATTGCTGTACTTCAGTTCCTAGAATCTCTCATTATTTGCCATGTTAGCTAAGGATGCTGGGAGTTGTGCCTCGACATTTAGCGAGCCAGATTTTTCCTTGTTCAGTTCATAATCAAGGATAAATTATTTCCATAATAACATTCATTTTCCATATAGACATTTGGGAAGAGAAGGAAGAAAAGGATGCCAGTATGAACAATTGCTTTTATCTGCCAGCTGTAATTATATAAGTAAAATGAGTGAACAAAGCTCTTATAAGCCTATTTCACAGGGATATATTTGAGATCAATCTTAGACAAGGATTGTTTATGTATTGCTTGACCGTGCTCTCCCTAACTTGTAAGTGCAGATGTACTTGTGTATAAGTACACACAATGGAGGGCAGGGAAAGAAGGCTCATTCACAACTCTTAGCAACGTGACATAAATATGTTGTGTTATAATAGAGTTCAACAATATTTTCCTTTACCTGATACTTAGGTAGTAGTACAGCAGTTTTTACACCCTGAATAAGGTAAAGAAAGAAAGTCCAAAGAAAACATGTTCCGTCTTTCCTGAATGATCTCAACAACAGTAAATGTCTCCCCTTCCAAACTGAGCTACAGTCATGTAAAAAAGGAAGTACACCCCATGTAATATTTTTCTTTAATATAGGCAGCTATAACATTATCCTCTTCATTCAAAAAGTATATTCAACAAGTTAGGCTTATCTGTAATCCACTTCACTGAACTTTTCTTATAAGATTGCCTGTGTGCTCTTAAAATTCTTTTTTTTTAATTATTTTATCTTTTTGACCTTGCTTCAATTCTTTTATTTTATACTTTCTTTTGATTAAAGGCAGTAGGACAGGCTACATCAATTCATTTAAATACTCAACGCTTTTAAACATTTTTTGGAACAAGTAAGAGAATGGAGAAAAGAAACAAACAACAGAGAAGGAATTCAGGAATGACTGTCAAGTCAAAGCAATTGAAAATTGTCAGCTATTTATCAAGAAAGAATGATTTAAATGATTAAATCAATTCAATAGTAATAGTAATGGAAGAAATTTTGCTTACATGAATTAAAGGATAGTATTTTCAAATAAGAGATCAAAAACAACAATTGCACTTCAGTAAGGCATCGAACAAAATAGACCACAATCTACAGAAGACCATAGAAGAGCAACTGGAGGCTCTTCAATTGGTTATGTCTAGTATAATGAAAAGAAGGACAAGGGGTGACATGATAGCAGTGTTCCAATATCTCAGGGGTTGCCACAGACAAGAGGGAGTCAAGCTATTCTCCAAAGCACCTGAAGGCAGGACAAGAAGCAATGGATGGAAACTAATCAAAGAGAGAATCAACCTAGAACTGAGGAGAAATTTCCTGACAGTTAGAACAATTAATTAGTGAAACAACCTGCCTCCAGAAGTTTTGAATGCTCCAACACTGGAAGTTTTTAAGAAAAGACTAGAAAATTATTTGTCTGAAATGGTATAGGGTTTCCTGCCTGAGTAGGGGGTTGGACTAGATGACCTCCAAGATCCCTTCCAACTTTTTATTATTATTAATCATGGCATAGTCAGCCAGATGTTCAGACTGGATTTGGCATTTCTGTCCATCTATCGAGTCCTTACTAAGGACCTGGGATAGGCAGATGTGGATGTTTGATGGTATCACAGATATCGTTGCAGGATGGAAGCAGTTCCTAGTAAGGCCGCCTTTTGCAATTGACTAATGGTGAATTTGTCAATGCCAATAGTGCTCAAGTGGTGCTCCAGTATTATTATTATTATTATTATTATTATTATTATTATTATTATTATTATTATTATTATTGAAACATCTGGGATAGACCGCATCACTACCAGATGGATTTGCAACTGACTGACCAATCACACTCAATGTTTAGTCCTCAATAGAACTATCTCTATGTGGAAACATATGCAGAGGGGTACCCAAGGTTCTTTCTTAGGCCCAGTATTCTTCAACATCTTTATAAATAGTTTAGATGATGGCATAGAAAAGGAATTCATCAAATTTGCAGACGACACCAAGTTGATGGGAATAGCCATCACCCCAGAAGATAGGGTCAAGATAAGGTCAAAATGGGCCCTGGTCAGGTGCAAGAAATCAGGAACAAGGATTGTTCAAATGAGTTCACATTTATTCCATGCTATCCCTAAACAAAAATCTGAACTACTAACATTAAGGCAAATTGGCAGTAGATAAGAATCAATGAATTCAGGGAGGGCTGGGTGCAAAGAGACCCCAAACTGATGATGCACTTGATCCTTCCTTCAGTCTCAGCCTGGTCATCTCCTACAGCCCTATCCAACAAAATCCAGTTCAATGGTGAGAAAAGGAAGACTTACATCTAGGCAAGAAAAATTAAATGGACAGGTATAGAATAGGAGGTACTTTGCTCAACAACAGTAACTGTGAGAGAGTTTTAGAAGTCCTAATGGACAACCACTTAAGTATGACCCATCAGTGTGCTGCAGCCACCAAAAACGTCAACACAGTCCTAGGCTATATCAACACAAGATCACCTGAAGTGTTAGTACTGCTTTATACTGTGTTGGTAAGACCACACTTGCAATACTGCATCCAGTTTTGGTCACCATGTTACAAAAAAGATGTTGAATCTCTAGAAGGAGTGTCAAGAAAAGCAACAAAGATGATTAGGGGCCAGAGGCTAAAACATACAATGAACAGGATATGTCTAATCTAATGAAGAGAAGCAGTAGGGATGACATGAAAGCAGTCATCTAATATTTGAGGGGCTATCACAGAGAAGAGGTTGAGCTATTCTCCAAAGCATCTGAGGGCAAGACCAGAAGTAATGGATGGAACCTTATTAAATAGTTATCCAACCTATAACTAAGGAGAAATTTCCTGACAGTTAGAACAATTAATCAGTGGAACAGTTTGCTTTCAGAAGTTGTGGTATTCTATCACTGGAAGTTTTAAAGAAAGGATTGGATATCCATTTGGCTGGAATGGTTTAGGGAAGTGGTGGCGAACCTATGGCATGTGTGCCAGAAGCGGCATGCGGAACCCTTTCTGTGGGCACGCGCCATCACCCCAGCACACGTGGTCTCTAAAAGTTCGCAATCACTGGCCTAAGGCCAGCCAGCCTGGAGTGGCCATTGGGGAGCCCACCATCCCACCCACCAGAGACCCCCTGGATCTTCCCCAACCCTGCCATGCCCAGCTCCCACAGGTGTCCCTCCCCATAAGCAACATCGAGGTGGCCATGCCCACCCTGGCCATGCCCACCCAGTCTGCTATGACTACTGCTGCCACACCCATCCAGTGGCACGACCATCTAGTCTGCCACACCCACTGTAGCTGTGCCCACCAAGTGGGCACACTCACCTGGCACCCGGTGATACATAAGTGGGTTTTGGGTTGCAGTTTGCGCACTCGGTCTCTAAAAGGTTCGCCATCACTGGTATAAGGTCTCTTGCTTGAGCAAGCATTTGAATTAGAAGACTTCTAAGGCCCCTTCCAACTCTATTTTTTCGTATTCTCTACTATTTTTCAAGATCACCAATAAGCTTTTATAACCTACTCCTTCCAAGTCTGCCACTGTCCCTACAACCACTTTAACTTCTACCAGAGAAGGACAGATCTAGAATCTCACAAAAGAGAGTGCCACGAAGTTTACATCTAGACAATGCATTTTAACAGTACAGATTGTACTCTTTATCTTTGACTACTTAACAACAATAAACAACAATGTGGCTTCCTTAAAGGCTATTACCGAGAAACAATTAGACAAACTGACTGCACTCAAGAAAGCACAAACCAACAGGAAGACAGAACAGCCTGCACCTAATAGCAAAAAAACATTTTAACTCCAACTGTCATGCCAATAGATGAGAGGACTCCTCTTTACTGTGGGCTGAAAAGAGGGAGTGACAAATTAATAATAATTGGATCCTTGAAACAAACCAGGTCTCCCTATTTATATTAACAGAGCTAACAGAGTTATTAAGGTACAAAAACAGCAACTATTTTATCTTTAAGCCAACTCCTCCACTGTGAAGTCCTTCTCACAGACTTCAGAAAACAGAATGGCTATCCACTAAAAAAGAAAGTAAAACTTTTGTTGACTTTTAAATGCTGTTAGATTGTAGAAGTTTTGGTATGAGGCTCAAAATAAAAAGTTTTCTTGGTACAGTTTCAAATATCCCCATTATGTGTGTTCCAGGATAATATGCTCACTTTTTCACCCATCCGTGCAAGATGACGATCTCCTTGTAGGTACTAGGAAAGATCAGCTGTCCACTGCAAATAGTCCTGAGAATTTGGCCTTGACAAAAACCATCTCAGATAAACACCTAAAGTCAAGTGGTTACAAAAAGTGACAGATGAAGCTCTAGAAGTACAGCTGATTCATTCTTCTGGAGCACTGCCAAACAGTGAGCAAGATGAAATATTGAGAACATTAAGGAATCTACAATAGACACTGTTAACCACACTTATAGCCACAGAACTTCTGAATGATTTACTGGCAATACGTATGTGTCCTGAATGGGTTGCAATAACAAAAATAACAATCTACAAATCACTCTGATGCATTTTTCTTTCCTCAACAGAAAAGGATTCTCAACAGAAAAGCAACCAGAAAGAAGATGATCTGGCAATATTAACAGATTCAGAGGGTCTGGAGTAGCAGTACCCAATTAATAATGTAAGATCTGGTCCATGGAATACTACTGCTTTGCTTCCCTCTGAGGTCGCAGTTATACCAAATGGACTGCAGACTACAGGGACTCCAGAGAAATTCTATTATAATAAAAGGGAGTCAACATGGTGCAGTTATATAATTCTAGTTAAGCTGTTTCACTGTGTAGATTCTGTAACAAAAATTCAAGTTGCTAATCAGTGCGTATACCTGAATACTTCATATCTACAGACGAATGACTCCCAGGGATACATTACAACCCAGCCCTAACTAGTTTCTCTTCTTGCTCTCCTACAGGTATGATTAATAATACTATTATGTGTATATCAACTTGGAATCTAGCAGGAGAGAAGAACAGACTATGTGAAATACCTGAATTTCTGTCCAATTTTGGCCTGACTGCAGTGCCTGATTAACAGTTGGAGATGAATAGATTTTGATACCTGGTTTTAAGTCCTTTTTCACCTTGGCATGGAAAGTAAAAGAGAAAGGCCAGGCAACAGAAGGATTAGCCATATTATTCAGGGAAGAGCTACAACGGAAGGGCGTAGATTGGAATTGATCATAACATTTCTTGACCTTTTTGCTTAGCTGTCAAATTCCAATATAACGCCACTGTGATTGTGATGTTAAATGTTTACAGTATATACCTCTACAAATGTCTACATATTATAACCCTAATACATAGGTGAACTTAGAAAAATATTGACAAAGTTAACCTCAAAAATTCCTAAACAGTTATAATTGAGATTTCAGTGCAAGGCTGAGGCCTTCTATACAAGATCATATTAGTAACGAACATGCCAAAGAAGTCCACACCCTATGATTTTCATGGTCTTTTAGGGACCAGAAAAAAAATGTAGCTGGTATTCTTTTGTTAAATCTAATAGGCAAGTGTAACCTGCAAATTCTAAGGAATAAGGACCAAAACTTTGTTTACCCTCCATCAAAAAAAAATAAAGTAGCACTTTAGAGTATATAGGCATCTTATATAACAATATCTTCATTTTCTCAAATATTTAGAGGGTATTTGTAAGAGAGGATAGCAGCCATCAAGTTACTGTAAATTTCTACCGTTACTCAGAACCCATATCACAAATGATAAATGGGTTTCACTTCTTGTAGATGACCCTTGGGATAGAAGGATAAAATGAGCCAGAGTGAATGCAATGGCTTTGACTGACTATATTAATTCTGATCAAGCCTGACTTTGACAGATATTGTCACTTCATCTTGTACAGATGTCAACTCGGAACTTATAGCCTATAAAAACCTGGCATCAGAACTAAGAAAATAGACAGTAGATAGTCCTCAGTGGAAAAAGATTAAGGCTAGCTATGTGTTTAGCACAGAACCATCCATCAGACAATAACTGCACTGGCATGCTAGAGCTTACACAAGAATATAAGAAAATTATCAAGGGTAAGAAGTCTTACTATTTGTCTTCTCTCTGGTTAAATTTAAAGTTAGGAGCCAAAAATGTAAACCCAGTCTTTTTTTTTGGAGGGGGGAGGCCGGGACATTAGGTTGCAAGACTATTGCAGGACTATTGAAGTAATGTAGGTTTTCTCTGGACATTCCTTCTTGTGGGACAAATATTTCAGCCAATTATTCACTGCCTCAAGCTGCAATGGATTACAGGAGTCACAAAATGATCTACAAAAGGCCTGTAAGTCTTTCTCTGTCCTGGTCTTCATTGACTAAACAAAAGATCAGGACTCATTCAGACTCTGAACTCCCGTAAGGCTCCTGAGGAAGATCTTCTAACCCCTGGATTATTCATATTAATTGCTGGTTCCTTTATTTGCAGATTTTTTTTTAACTTATATAAATAATTCCTGCTAAATTCCATCTGGTTGGATGCTCTCTATTTAGACAAATCCCATTTACAGAAAGGATGATAAGACTGATTCCTCAAATTACAAAGCACTTAACCTAAGTGGTACCCTAGCAAAATTGTACCAAATATCTTTTATACAAGATTGAAGACAAGGTAATTGAAAAAAATCTTGTAGCAGAAAAGCAAAATGGATTTAAGCCTACCTGCTCTACTACTGATAATTGCTTCATTTTGTCACTTAATAGAAAACTATGCAGCTAAAGGTTTACAACTTTTATAGAGCTGAAGGTAGCATTTGCTTCAATAAATATCTATAGCCCTAAGCAGACTCCTCACTTTAACCAAGGCATTATATTCAAACTCATACCTAAAGACTGCATAGTTCCCTATAGTGATAATTAGCACCAATAAAGGGATTAGACAAGGATCTATACAGACTCCCATTTTGTTTAATCTGTACATTAACCATATCCCAAAGTCCCTTCAATCAACCAACATACACATGTTTAAAGTTACAAATAAATATGTAAACATCTGTTTTATGCAGATGACATGGTGCTGATGTCATACATCCAGATAGGAATGAGAATACTGCTGCACAAATTTAGTTCATACTGTGTGCAGTCAATTATTTATACCTTAATAAGTCTAAAACCAAAGTAACTGTTTTCAGGAAGAGGCAGATTAGGTACAACTGGAACCTGGATAAGGAACATAAAGATCAAGTTAAGTCTATACTATGGAATTGTTTTTACGGAAACAGGTTTCTTGCTCCCATATTTTAAAGGATTTTAAGGAATAGAGAATAATAAAGTTGGAAGAGACCTTGGAGGTTTTTTATGGCTATAGCCCAAGGGTGTCAAACTGCCAACCCATGGGTCAGATGTGTTACACCGAAACCACGCCCACCCCATTGCCAGCAATGGGGGAAAAGTCACAATACATCACGACACGTCACGTGACATTGCAAGTTTGACACCCCTGCTATAGCCTAACCCAATCATATAACACAGCTCAGCAACCACAACTACCCAGATCCTGTAATTCAAATATAAAAGTACAAAACATCAAAATAGTCCCAACGATTACATACAGTGAGGATGTATACACAATCCTTTATTGGAAGTCAACTTTAGTTGTGAGGACACAGTTGGGCATATCCCCTGTACAAAGTCATTTAGTAATTAAAGAATACAACTATTGACTTAAAATCTTATTTATGGACCCAGAGAGATTACCCAAGTTGTCTTTCAAAGAGCATGTCTCCCCACACATACATTGACAACTTTCAAATGCCATTTCACAATATGGATTCTCCATCCAATTCCCAGTCCGAGCAGATTCAATGGTAACATATGGGAGTTCCATTTGAAGAAAGAACATGTATCTTAGACAATGCACATATCTTCTTTGAATGCAAACTATATTCTACATAAAAGACCCTTTACTTAGATTCTTACTTAAAAACTAAAAAATATTGGGACAGACCATAGAAACCTCTCACTTCCTGCAAGGAACAAACCTGCATATCATTAGCAAGACTGCAATTTTTAGGTCAAAGGCCATTCAGAAGCAGACAGACTATATCTAGAATACTGTCTTGAATATGATCTTCTGGACAGTAGAATGATTGACATCCAGTTGTGTGGTGATCTTTTAAAAATTCTTCTCAGAATCATAGGCACCTATAATTTTTCTGAGAAGAAGCTCAGAAAGCTCCTTCAATTTAGGAGTGGTGATACCACTTAAACAACAAAGAGCAGATCAAACACCTGAGGTTTAAATAAGGTGGGTCCCTCCAAGATTCTCCCTACCGGTAGTATGTTTTGGTGTACCTTATTCTAATTTTAGGTATTTGAGGTAATGATAAATGTACTTATTTTTTGCACATGAAAAAATTGCATGCATGTTTTATATTTAAATTACACACAGACTACAAAATGTAAACGATCAATAATATTTGTTATATTGTATCCCTTTTATTAATATTGTTGAAATGAAGATCAAATATATGTATTTTGAAATATGTTGGAATAGTCCACACTTTCAATGGGGTATACTTTTTCACCTGGCTGGAAATGCAATGCAAATTTTAACCCTTGAATTCTTTGTAGAAATCTAGTTAAGTTATACTTGGGCAAGAGGACATGATGTCATATAAACAGACAACTATGCTGAAAACCAGTTTTGCAAACAACATTTTTCAATAGACCTTTGTCTCTCCTGCAAAATCCATGTGGGCCCCAAATCTAATCCAATAGATTAATTCTTTTGTGCAGATGGGGAGAGGAAATGGGAAAATACAGATGCTAGTTCATCAGCAGACTCAATGATATGCAATTGGAAGAATATTACAGCCTTAAAACAAGTTTAAAATAAGACTGAGCCACAAGATAAATGTACCTAAGAAAATGCCAGTGTATCAGATACGTGTGCCAATAGACAAGTATGTAATTTATCTTTATGATTCTTGCCATCCCATAATTAAATGAACTTCATTTTACTATATCTGTTGTGAAACTAACCTAGTTTGCCCAATTTTAATTGGTTAAGATTGATTTTGCAACTAATCCAAGAAACAGAAAATATGGAAAGGAAAAAAAAATAGAATTGAAAGAGCATCCAATTATAAAAAATAAAAATCTGAGAAAAAAAGATTTCACATTTTAAGAAATCAATTCTTCTTCCCTATGTTCCCTAATCAAATTCTCTTTTATGTTAAAAGAAAAAGAAAAGGGAAATGGGAGAATAATCCATATGTTATTTCAGTTCAAGTTGTAGAAAGCAGTTAATGGATAAACTAACACAAGTGCAATAAGCTTCCAGGGAAACAAAACCAGTATCCATATATCTTGTCCTCAGATGCCCTAGTTTAAGTGATAGAGCTCACAACACTGTTTGTTTCAAAACAGCAGGTGTACTTAATTTTAAACAGGCTGTTTAATAAAGAGCTGATTAAAAATGCAACAAAAGTCCAAATCAAATATAGCAAATGACTTGGGATTCTGGAAAATATAGGCTTAGTTTTTTTTCAGATAGCAAAACAGATAGATGGGAATGAGATTCAAGACTCTAAACAGTTATTTGTGATGGATTTACTAAAAATGGAGGACCTCTCCCTGAATTCTGGCCCATAGAAATAGCTACTGCAATTTTTAAAATATACTTCTTGGGAACAACAGCAGAATAAAAATCATGTGTTTCATGTTAATTTCACAGAAGTCCAGATGGCCAGCAGTTGATTTGGCAAAGAATTATCAGATGCATTCCAATCTATGTTAAGTAGTCTACGTCAGGAGTAGCAGTCGGGAAGAAATCAGACATATTCCAGACATCTGGAATTTTAAAAAAAATGCAACTAGAAGGAGATTAATGTTGCTATATCAATTCAGGACAGGTATTGTGATTTACTCTTTGTTTAATATAGAACAGCTAAAAAACCAGTGAAAATCATAGGAGTTTTTCAATAAAGTTAGTTAATCTGGAGTTTTAATCTGGAGTTTTAATCTGTTAGTTTTTTAATAAAGTTAGTTAATTATAATAACAATGAACTTAATAAACAAATTATTCAGGAATCCTTCTGCAATTATTATTGTTTTCAATTATTTTGACTCCTAGCAACCTTATAATTTTGAAAAAAAGAAAAGAAAAAGAAAGCTGCATTTATTGGCATCTTTTATTCCTTTGTAATGTTTAATGGAAGCATAATCAAGAAACTGCTGAGGAAAACTCAGAACAGGTGCTACTCATGTGGAATGGCCAATATGACTCTATCACCTTTCCCAAAGGTGCTTTTTCAGAAGGCAACTGGACTTTTTTGTTTTTCTTTGAAGATGTTTCACTTCTCATCCAAGAAGCTTCTTCAGCTCTGACTGGATGGTAGGGAATGGAAGGATTTATGAACCTTCCATCCAGTCAGAGCTGAAGATGCTTCTTGGATGAGAAGCAAAACGTCTTCAAAGAAAAACAAGAAAGTCCAATTGCCTTGGGGGTGGGGAAGCACCTTTGGGATAACTATGACCTGAGTGACTGAGAATCTCCCTAGACATCTATCATCTTACCTTTAAATATATGTTCCCAATTTAAAAATACGTACAATGTACTCATTAATGTTAAATTGTTAACACTTTTTCTACAGCAAAACGAGTATATTATCAGAGTAAATCTCCAGGGAAATATAAGGGATACGTAAAGTCTTCTTTATGTTAACTTTATAAATACATCCTTGTAGACTTCTTGTCAATAGTTAAGTGAACAAGTTGTTTGCTTTCTACCATTTTTGACTTCATAGTCTAGCCTACTGCTGGCTCCCATTTAAGTACTAACCAAGGTTAAACCCTAACAAAATGAGCTAGGTGCAAACTTCAGGTTAGGTGTCGCAGTATGACTGATGCAGGAAGATAGGGCTCTGTCTTCCATGTTCGATTTCGCCCAGCTGGGGACCCTAAAAAGGGTCAAAAGTCACTCTGGAGTGGCAACAAAGAAGAAAGTGACCCTTGTTGATTGCAGAGCGATGGCAGCCCTTTTGTATGATCTGAGGAAGCCCTCTAAACTGGCAGGGAAAGACTGGCCACATTCATGTAGCCAGTCAGAAGCTGCTGATAATTGAAGAAAATAAGTACTAATAAGCAACCTTTGAGTAATGTGGATAGAACTGGGTGAGATTTTATTCTCTCTTTATGACCTTAAGACTTTTTCCTGGGAAAAATCGCCCAAATCAAATAATTCCCCCAATGAGAGAGGGAAAGGAAATTCTGCCCCATTCCCTCAGGAAAAGAAAAGTACTTGTGATTGCAAAACTAGAAAATTAATTAAAAATTATTTTAAAAAGGAGCTAGGTGCATGCAGTGGCTTCAATACTAAATATATACTATATTATGCTTAGAATATTTACATAGATATTATTAATCTTATTTTATTGTTTACTATGCCTGCATTTCAAACCAATTTTTCCCACCATCATATTTCAGTTTGTTTTCCAATTTAATTGTACAGCTTATATCAGAGGTCCCCAACCTATTGGCCACGGCCCACTACTGAGCCATGACCTCTTGGCCGCCAGGCCACATGGGTGGCTGGGCAGTGCATATGCATGTGCTCAACCCCCCTTGTGCCACCATTGCTACAAGTGTTGTGCGGACAGCAGCAACCCCACTAGTATATCGCGGATGGCAGCAGCACCGCAAGCGGCAGATGGGCCATGACATAATCACCGTGCAGGGGCAGGGGCACAATCTTCACCCTGAGGGTGGTATCCCTGCAGGCCACAGTGCAAGCTTCACATCGGGGCAGTGGTGCAAGCCTCGCGCCAGAGGTGGCATTGCTGCAGGCCGCAGCGCAATTCTCATGCTGGTGGTAGTATCTCTGTGATCCTAGAGGTGGCAGCGCCACAAGCCTCACATAGGCTGTGCCATTGCTGAGAGTCCTGCGTGCATGCTTGCAGTGCCATTTGCATGTTGCACTTGCTAGCAGCCTGTTTGTATATGCATGTGCACGTATGGCCACATTCACATTTGCACATGTGCGTGTAAGGTGCCTGCCCCCCCTCTCCCACCAGGGCACCAAAACAAAAAGGTTGGAGATCCCTGGCTTATACGTTATATTAAAGGTGGAAAAAATTCTGAAGTAATTTATCTTGGTCTGATTTTTTTTTACAAAAACCTGGCATTTTAACAGGGGTGGGTAGACAATCTATCCTCTGTATAATTCTTGAAACTGTAAAATCTATAGGAAATTTTGGTAACTTAATTTTTTTGACAGCATTTATAGCTGTTCCTTGATTTCTCTGTTTTCCTTAAATTACTAATATTCAAAGGTTTATGACACATATATATTAAATGAGATTGTCCCTTCTCTCGTTTCTCCCTGTTTCCTTATTGTGAGTAAAAAGTTGGTTTTATGATTTATGGCTATATTTATCTGTGAAATCCATTATCATCAGCTCTTATACAACAAACCAATGATTACACATACATAATTCCTTCTTCACTCAATAATACTTGAGCACACTTTATTGAAGCACTTTATTTATATTAGAATTCATATTCCAAACACATTTTGTTAGCTAATGCTCAATGGGCTTTGATATAAGTACAATACTTTACACCAGCTACATTATTATATATTATTCTTAAGACTGCTTTGATAATGGCATATTGTACTTTGATTGTTAAAAAAGCATTTACTAAGGACAATTTAATATACAAATTAAAGCTGATGGCATTTTCCTAAATGTCAATGAGTATAAGAATCAAAAGAATAAAATCTGTTCTCTTTTTGAGACATTAAGTCAGCATAGCAAATTGTTACAATAAACAATTGTAGAAGGAACACCTGCAGAAGGAAGGAATGTGTATTACTGATGTCTGGACAAGAATATTTTTATCATTGACAGACTTGGCATTCAACTATACAGCCTTAAGGCCTTAAAAACTATCATCAACAAAATCCCTCCAATTGGCAGAAAGAAATCAAGATCAATCCTGTTATGTAATAAGAAAGAATAAAAGCAAAAGAAAAAAACCTATCTGTATATAACTACAGAATTTTTCAGAACAAAATGCATCCCTTTTTTATGGTCTACTCATTGATTCAAAAAATTGGGAATCAAGTGTAAAACAAGAGATAAATAGTAAATCTCAGTCTAGCCCTTTATTTAGTATTTCAACAGTAAAGAAATAACAACTGCTGCATAACTCAAACATTTGCTGCAAGAGAACACAAAGAGGCAGCTCTTGTTTCTGGTTGTGACCTTTTAAGATAGGTTGGTCCGCAAATCTGACTAATACATTTGTGTGCTTCTATCAAGGTAATTTAATTAGATTCAGCATTTAGGCATTTAGGCAAAGATTAGTGCAATACAAAACATCTGCTTTCTGCTCTGACAGTTTCTGCTCTGACAGTGAATTATAGACAAAGTTCCCTCAGAATAACCAAAATGTCCGACAACATTATGCAATCCATAACCATTAGCCAGAAAAAGGCAATTACATGGCATAACATCATGATGCTATCAAATAAATTATTAAGATAGTTTTATTTGCTTTAAATTTGGCAGAAGGTGACAAGAATTGCATGTAGATTATTCATGCAGGTAATTTATCACACAAATATAACTGTATATAAATAGAACAAGAATTTAGTAATATTAGTAGATTACTGGAGTTGGGAAACATTTGCAAGTAATGAGAATTTTGTAAAGTGAGCATTTGTGTATCTTTAATAGCTGTCAAACCCCAATGAAGACATATATATTGAAATATAATGGACTGTATATGTAAAAGAAGGAGAAAGCAAATACATATTTAAAGGGATAAAGCCTATCATGATTGCAGTGGGGAGTGGATATGTTTCTCAGAGGCCAATAAAAGTTAATTGGAAAAGTAGCATAAGTAACTGTGCAATTATATATGTAAAAGAATTATACTGAAGAGCAAAGATGGAAAATGCAATTTAATGATGGAAAATTAGCTCTGCAGTCAGAAGAAAAGCAAATGATAAATGCTGAAACATGATATGCTAGAAGATGAGTGGAGAAGCAAAAAAGGGGAAAGAAGGGGAAGTTTTTCCTGTTCCCAATAAAGGCATATCAAAACCCCAAACAGAGGGTCCTAGACTTTCTATGAAACAAATGATGTTTTATCTTGCAGGTTGTGACCCTTCCTCTGAGGACTACCCTATAAGAGACTCCCAGCTTGTCCAGAAGACATATAGCAAGGTTTATTACACTAAATATGAAGGAAAAAATAAGAACAACTCAGAAAGTCTTGGGAAGGAACATACCTTCAGCAGAACAACAGGGAATATTATCTAAAGCCTTGTTTTACACCTTTTCATAAAGATTAGAGAGAAAATTACTGTATTAAAATTGCAATTTAAAGAAATGTATCAGAAAAACACAGGTAATCCTTGACTTACAACCACAAGTGAATCTGAAATTTTGTCATTGTGGTCCTAAGTTGAGTCATTCTGTGGTCCAACTCAATTTTATCACTGTTTTTACAATGGTTGTTAAGAGTTACCACAGTCATTAAGCAAATCACAATGAATTAATAGTCACATAAATTATACAAGTAGTTGAACTTGGCATTACAAGATACACTCTGAAAATGTCTCAGTAATGCAGATTTGTTCTTGGGTTTAGAAGGAAAGTTGCAGTTGTGGTTATTTAACAGTCACAGAAAATTCCTAAAGATACGTTCTCCAACTATCTATGAAAAGCCTTATTTTTTTTTTTTTGAAAAACAAGGGAAAAGAACCCAAAATTTTATATGCATTACAAGAAAGATGTTAAAGCTAGCTTCAAATAAACCACCAAAAGAAAAGAAATAAAGTAATTATGACAGATACCTACATTTTGCTTCATTTATGATTCTTTTTTACATATATGTATGTAACTTGCTCTGTAGTGGTGGGTAATTTTTTCCCTTAGGCATATGGTAAATAAAACACTATGATTTTATATTTTCATGTAATGGCTCAGTACAAAATGTGTTTCAATTCAAATATTTTAATGAATCTGAAGCAAAAGAATTTATTTTGAATTGTTCCAAATACAATGCTTGTAATTTCCATTCTAACCCTTATATCTTTATGACCCAAGCCCAAAGACAAGCACAGTGTGTTCCAATCAAATCCAATTCTTTATTTGCTTACATCTAATGGACAGAATCTTGCCAAATTAAAGCCATAATTCTCTAATCCAATAGGTATATCCAGAAAGATTTATGACTACCCTTAACCTCTTCCCCTATCCCCATCCAGCTTGGGACTGTACAGTCTCTTAATTTTGGGCTTATTTTTGATTAAAATATACTACCCTCTTCCTTGGGAAAATTCTGTGTTGCCAAAACTCCTCTCCACTGCCTCTCCAGGTGTACATTATATGCTACTCCTGTACTGTATTCCAGGGAGATTGTAAAGGTAATACAACTTATTTTTAGCAGTAGATTTTGGACTTCTTTGTCTTTAAACCATTGTACAAAGAAACATGAAAGATACTGACATCACTATTTTTCTTTCTTTTTTATTATAAGCCATTACTGCTTATAGAAAATATTTTTCATACACACTAAGAATTAAACCAAAAATAAACACTAAAAGGTAAATGACCATTTCCAGTTACATAGTGGGCTGTGATAATTAATATTTCCATTTGAATTAATTGAATTTGATTTTTTATGATAAACTCTAAGAAAGTGCCATCAAGCATGAATAAACTTCAGCTATTGCTTTAGGAACTGCCTCATAATGTGGTAAGATGGAAACAATTAAAAATGGATGCTATTCTGAAATACCAAAAATGTGGAAAAATAGGTTCTCAGATTTCAGAAGCTAAAAGTGAAGCCAGAAAAACTAAATTAACTAATAAAATGTCCACTGAAAAGGTCAAGCTTTATTTATTTTCATAAGGCTTGAAAGTACTTGCTGACTCTTACATAACAAAGCTAAGGGGTCATGGGTGATATCATAAACTGGGGATAAACCTTAAATTTGCAGGGTAAAATAGTCATCAGAAATTTAAATGAAAAGACATGATGATTCAATTATTTCATTACTTAAAATGTTATTTCAAGGATCTCTGTTTGAATGAGTTTAGATCAACTTTTCACAAGCTTACGTTGTTCACCAACTGCGTCCCTAAATTCCAGAGACTGTACCACACTCTTGCCATTTATGTTTTAGTTTATTTGTACAGTTTATGTTATATTACAGTGTATTTATACTTTATTTATAGTTTATTCAAAAAAGCACACGTGAAAATCTCTCCAAATTTTATCCTAGAATGGGACACCTCACCAGGGCCAACTCACCATTGCAAACTCGCCATGGGACAACTTGCCGCGGAACAATTGAACAATTCAATTTAATTATTTAAAATAAATAAAAAATATTTTATTTTTTGTCATTCATATTTCATTTTGTCCCTCCTTTTGCATCCTTTCTTTAATGATTCTATTCCACCATTTCTTTGATATTAGAGTAACTCTTGTCCCATAGCGAGTTGTCCCGCAGCTAGTTGGTAGTGGCTAGTTGCCCCGTAGCGAGTTGGCCACGGTGAATTGGCCATGGCAAATTGTCATAGGTCTATTTTATCCTCCAATTCCCCCTTCAGGCTAAAGACAAAAACAAATATTTGGACCATAGTGATTCAGGACTGAGTTCCCCACTGGGCCAGGATGATAATTATGGTTTTCTCAACAAGTCATAGTAGTTAAATTTTCAGGTAAAGTCAAACTATAACAAGTTGATTAATCTAATTATATATGGCTAAGCACTGGGAATAAATTAGATCATTGTCTCCTTAGTTCAATGAGAATTTGTAGTACAATACACTAACCGGTTGTCAGGCTAAGCCCAAGAATGACATTGAACAATCCAGCCAGAATTCAGTTCTTTATTTGCTTACATACAACAGACAGAATCTTACCAGACTAACTTTTACTATTCATATCCTGGGAGATTTTAAGGAGTGGCTGTCCTTATTCTCTTCTTCCTATCCAGCTCCCCCCTTCCTGAGAAACTGCTACTTCACTGTAGTCATCACAACAGCTCCCCCTCCACAGATTTCATCACTGCAGCACACCGACATGCATTACATAGCTTAGTGGCTGTCTTCAGTTCTATTACATAACTGCTTTACAATTTGATAAAGGCAATATATAGATAATTTAAATATCACTTCATTCATCCAGCATGATAATGCTCTTCTTAAAAAGAGTAAGAACCTCAAAAATATAAGCAGAAATTATGTTTCATTTTCAACAACTGGAAAAATTGCATTACAGAGTGAACCAAGTCATAAGATCTCCAAATCAACCTCAGATGTTTCCAGAATAATGTATTTATATAAAGCATTTCTCCTGATCTTCAACTGAAAGGCTTCTTAGTGACTTACTTACATATATGTAAAAGAATAATACTTTCCTATATGTTTATACGTAAATTTCCTAGTCCATAGTGGAAGAGAAAATCAAAGAGAAGGAAGGGCGGAAAAGCAAACTTAATTAATTAAATAACTGTAGTGAACCACACGAACAAGTATAGGACAGAGTTAAGAGTTGGTAGAACAGCATTATTTTTAAAATTCCTTTGCTGTATCTTATAAGAAAGAGATATTATATTGCCTGGTAGTTTTATTCTTAAAAAAATACTGTAGAATAATTAACTTTGGTAATCAATATATAAATTAGTAATACTAGCAGAACAGATATGTGAACAAAATTTAAACTTAAGAAATTTTACACTGGTATTAATGGAATGATAAACATCACAGTATATTTAAAATGATCAAGATAAGATTTTTTTTCACAGTGAAATTTTATAATGAATCTTGAAGATCAACAGAGCTAATTTCTATTTCACTCTGCCTGCCTACTTGTACAGTAACAAAATATATTTTTTATTTTCTAAATTTTTATTTCTACGTACTCTAAAGAAATTGATATTTTGAGTCAAGCATTAGTAATAGTAGAAGTTTGTGAAATCTAGGTCAATTTTTTAAAACTCTCTGGGACAGGAGTAAAATAATTGATGTCTGACAGTTCAAGCTAATGCACAAGATTAAAAACAAAAAAGAAAGCTGGAAACATCCATCATATATGAGGGCAAGGAGGGCAAGAATTGAGAAACTCTTACCCTAAACCTAATCTTTCAACATATTACAGGCACTCTGAACCTACCTATGTTACAGTACAAGTAGTATGCTTTACACAAATACAACACACAAATATACCAGAAGCCTGCTGTACAGCCTGGACTCTTTATGCCTTTAATTTCATTAATTCATGGGCCTTACCACACAAGCGCTGTAGGCAATGCACTGGGAGGAAGCAATTAAATAAAATAGCCAGACTAATCAGTAATAATTGATCAGTAAAACAAAGGAATCTTTTCAAAAGTAAAGTAACAGCAGAGATGACTCCTCAATTTTTCTACCTTCATTGTTTATCACTCGAGACAGGTGCTTTGTACTGCCTAAAGGTATGAACAGTCCTGGAAGAGATGTTTGACTTTTTGATTTATCTGGGCCAATCAAAATCTAGCTTGTTTACAAAAGAAAAACTATGCCTGGGAAATAATGTTCAGCAGTGATATGTTCATTCATATAAAGAAGGCTGGCTGACAAGAGTGGCAGCTACAGACCATCCACATAAAAGAGGACAAGATCATGTTCTTAATGGGAAAATTTAGTTAAACCTGTAAAATTTGGTCTCCCCACACCTAAGATGTGCTTTGGAGAGCAAAAATAATCACAAAAAAAGCATTCCCAAATAGTACTTTGGTGGCTTTAATAACGTTTGAAGTAATCTAGGATGGAATAATATTTATAATATAAAATTATTCTTCTATTTTCAGTCAGTTTCCAAAATTTCTCAAATGGAATGAAAGGAAATAAGGAACAAAGTAATAAACCTGATAGCCCAAAACCAGATTTGTGATTAAAACCTCCAAATTAATTTTTTTTAAAAAATGTTCCTCTTTTCATATTTATGGCAGCAGTTCTACCATAAGTAACTGTGATTTATGGTTCCTGGTTAATCAGTGGAATTTTCTGTTTCTCACGTCTATTTGGACTAAGATCTAGAAGAGTTAAATTCAAAGCATCTCCTGCCCATTTCTTTGTATATTTCACATGATTACTCTTTGAAGAACTGACGAAAAAAAAAACAAAATAGACTATTAAATATCTTAGCAGATTTCAGTCCTTAAGGAAATAAGCCCATAACATAAAATTAACATGAAATACTGTTTCAGGTTCAATGACTTTTTTCACTCACAATCAACACATCCGGTAGCGAAACGTAAGAGGACATATGAATCTGGAAGGCAAAGATGTGAATGGCACAAATAGATGGAGAAAGGGCTTCCTTACATTTTTGAACTTAACATAAATTATTTTACTAATCAAATATTAATAGCACTAGCAGATGCTGAATTTACTTGAAAGAAAATTAGATTTTCCCTAAACAATTTATCATTAAAATAGGTGGATCATATTTTGATTCGCTGATTCATTTAGTTAACACAGACATAGGAGAAATTTCGACAAAGCCATTTAACTAATTTGTGCCTTCAATAAGATTTATGCCAACAATTTCCTGGATGACAGCCCAATATAATATAATGCCAATAATAAAAAGAAATAGGCACTGCGCATTTTCATTATGCCTATTTCTGAATTCCATTTTTTTACAAATTTGTGATTAACATTCAAGTAGGTAAAAGATAGCAGATAAAATTGCTTTAGGTTCCTACCAATCCTTGCTCTCAGACAGGTAGTAGTTATACAGCTTTAGTCTTATGAATTGTATTAAAATGGAAGAAATCTTAAACATTCATTTTCAGTAAGATTTAGCAGCATATTAAATAACCTTCCTGCATATTACATAACACATTTAAGCTCATAATAAACATTTCTGAGCTTCGTATATTTGCAATGTTTCCAAGGTGGCTGAAATATGCAAAATGATACTTGCAAAAAAATCCCATTGTTTGAATACTTATAACTCAAAAATAATAATGCAATGTGGTACCAATAACTATAAAATAAAATAACAAAGTTCAAACCATTATAACATGATTTAAAAAAAAGAAAAATATACAAATTAAATGAGTAAATAAACTATCACACTTTCCCTCAAAAGAGCAAATTAGGAGATCTTTGAATCTTTGAGAAATGCATCTTGCCTGTCATTAATCAAGAGGAAAAAAATACAATTATTTAATTATAATCTTTTGTCTCACTAAAAAAATCTGATGACCTGATACTGATTGATGAGATGTTGTTCTTGTTGTTTTCAAGGAATTTTATGATCTTCTAAACGGTGGTTTTTCATGTTCTAAGAAGGAAAGAAAGTTTTGTTTTGTCTGTATTGATGCCAATATTCAAACTAGCTTATAGTGTCTCTGTGCTATTTGTTGGAAATATATATATATATATATAAATTTATTTATTTTAATTTATATGCCACTCATCTCACTGTCGAGTGACTATATATTTGAGATGCTTCAATTGGAAACTCAACCCAAAAATATGCTAAAAGTATTAAGTTAAAACATACTATATTTGCTTGGTTTGAACTTAACATAAAATGCATAATATTGTAAATATCATTAGGAAGAGGCTTTGTATCACCTGAAAATTTATTCCAGTTGTCTGATCTTACAACTTCTCTGTCTGATCCCAGTTGACCTGTTGATGATTTTTCCTACTTTATTTGAAACTAGAGAAATAAAAATATGCTCCTTTTTAAAAATTCCTATAGCTTTGCAAAGTTTTCAGAGTTATATGAGAGGAATTCTTACCTCCCAAGCCACAAAATATCAATATTCTGCTCCTGGTTTTTGATAAGGAGTTTAGAAAGCATCCTATATTGATTTTAAGGGTTAATATTTTGACATTTTGTTTTAATTATATAAGCTATCTTAAGCACTTCTATAAGCAGATTGGGAGAATATTAAATATGGCTGTAATGGAAAATTCTATGGCTCATTTAGAGGACTGAAGATCTCCCCATTTATGTAGCATTAGGAGCACTACATAAATATCTTCATGGTAAATGACAGCATTGCAGTAATGATCCTCAGCTTGAGAAAGTAAATGACAGTGCAATTCCTGGCTTCACAAGATCTTTCTGCGCTCAGAAACTTTGCAAGCAGCAGTAGGCAAGAAAATGATGATGTGGGGAAGAAAGAGTACACACGTTTGGGGGAAGTAAGCCACAAAAAACAGTTATCCTCAAGTATCTATCTATCTATCTATCTATCTATCTATCTATCTATCTATCTATCTATCTATCTATCTATCTATCTATCTATCTATCTATCTATCTATCTAGTACAGAAACAGTCTTCACACATAATTTATAGAACTGGCAGAGATATTCTGTAAACAGATCACCTTCATAATTTAACATTATTCTAGTTATGCATCCACATCTTTGCCTTACCATTTTTTCCATGCTTGTCATGGCATTTATAATTTTCTCTTATAACATCTATTTCAAGAGCCTTCTCTGTTGCGGCCCCGGCCCTCTGGAATCAACTCCCCCCGGAGATCCGTGTCGCCCCCACCCTCTCCGCCTTTCGTAAATTGCTTAAAACATACTTTTGCCAGCAGGCCTGGGGCAGCTAACACCTTGCCCCTAGCCAGTGTATGTTTGTGTGTATGTTTGTGGAATGATTGGTTTTTCTTTTTTAACTTAGGGGTTTTTATATTCATGTATTTTATTGGTAATTTCTATCATGTTGTGAGCCGCCCTGAGTTCTCCGGAATAGGGTGGCATAGAAGTTAAATAAATAATAATAATAATAATAATAATTCAATTTCTTCAACATATGACTATAATTCCCATATAAATCCTTAAAAAATATCGACTTAGGGCATTCCCTCAATTCAATTTCATCCCAGATCACTTTTGTTTCATCAAAACTTTTTTTACTGGAGTTTTTCTCTTTATATCTTTTCTCCGTCTTTCAAAATAACTTTTTACTTTCATTAATGCTTGCAAGCCTGACTTTTATACAACCTACTTTGGAAATAATATGGTAAGTGAAAGACGACGTTAATGTGTCTGTGTGATACTTTATTGTATAAAGAAAAGTCAGACCCATTTCAAAAGTTGGCTGATACCTTCATAATGAGAACAGATGTGCAACGTAACAAATCAATAAACATTTCCAAAATGCTTACAATCAATTATGTATCTAATGTTTGTTTTGGATTTCTTTGCCTCTCTGAAACGTAACTGGACTATTACTCCATTTTCATTAGGTAGTGCATTAATAAAGCATCAGAGTACTTAAGACAGGAAGCTACAGAATAAATCATCCCCATATAATAGCACTTCATTTGGAAGAAATACTGAAAGAGCAGAATTTTTCTACTTAAGAGTAGAGAACAAGTTGATATTTATGTTGTAAACCACACGTAAAATCCAATTTAATCCATGAAATCTCATTGGGTGTCTTCTCAGCTTAGCCTGTATCACAAGCTTACTGAAAAGATAAAAAATAGTTAATCCAAGTATGTTCCTTAGACTTTCTTGGAGATTAATGGAATATTACAAAAGCAATACTATAGAAAAAGATGTGTTTGTTCTGTACAAAATGAAGATAAATCTGATGCTCTGCAGTGAACATGGTACCCGACAAATTCCAGCACCCGATGTTATAACACAAATTATAATGTACAATTCGCAGATTATTTATGCATTATTATTTATTTGTTTATTAGATATTATTTAATATTAAACTCCTAGCCCAATATTTCCAATTCTGAAGGAGTTATGGAGCTTGACAAACAACCAGCAGCTGTTATGTATGTTAGTTTTATTTGTTCTTCAGATCTATTCATAACTTAATTGAACACCTACACTTTGACAGCCTTTGTATTTTAATGTGATTTCAAGATGAACCTTCATGTCCTTTTCCTAACTTGTAATTCTATTGCTATGAGAAGGATCAACTGAGTAAATATGATTTAATCTGCTTAACAGTATTACAAGACTTCTATTGTTAAGGAGATCTGAACTGGATATTATTTTTAATTCTAAAACACGACTTGACTGAATCTTGCCCTAACAGGCTAATGGAAAACAGTTTATCCACTTATCAGAATGAGTGTAGTGGTGGGGGTCTTCTAGTCTGATATGTGTGAAGTAGGGAAAAAAACAGCATAATGTGTAGATAACTCTCTGCACGAATTCTAAAGCAATTCCTTAGATCTTAGAGTAGATATAAATACATGTAATTTATATGATAGTGATAATGATAGTGAGGGATGGAAGGAACTATTTAAGCCCAGGGACAAAAGTGAAGCAAATACACCAGGGAGCACATGCCACCAACAGCCTGATCTATAATATTGGTAATGCCTTCCACATATGATTGCCATGTGAAAGAATTTGCTTGCTTCCTTGCTTTCTTATATGCCATCATGTCACTGTCAATCAACTTTTAGCCACTTCAAAAGATTTTCCCCATGATGATTTGCCCCTAATCTGATCCTTCAACTGCTGCTGGTCCTCCTCCTCTTTTCCTTCCAACTTTCCCAGCATTAGAGTCCTTTCCAGAAAGCTAGGTTTTCACAAAATGTGTTTTTAGTACATTAATAGGGTCTACTTTTTTAAAATTTTCAAAGACATCCCATGAATTTGTTAATGTTTTAATGGCTTTGTGGAGCAGGAATAACTATAATTACCTGGTCTCCTATTGGTATAAAACAATATGGAATTACCATGGTAAAAATTGTTCTGTTTGTGGTACCACAATAGGTAATCAAAATGCCACCCTGTTTCTTTAATACTTCACCTGCAATCTTAGGTGGGACAGATTAGAGCTTTTAAATAAATAGTTGTACTTTCCCCTTTTAATCAAAGTTATCAAGATTATGAGATTTTGAAATGCATTATGCTAATGTAAGACAAAATTGGAAAATGAAGATTTTTATTTTAATAGCAGTATATCTAGACCTACTATAAGATATTTAACTGCATATTTTTGTTGTATCGTGGGCATTTTAATTTTTATTTTAAATCACCATTAATCTTTTGGGGTTGATCACAAATAAATAATAACATACATAAGTGTTGGAAACGTGATTAAAATACCAACAAAATTGGATTGGTAAGAAAAAGAGTTTATTCTGCAGAAAATAGAAAAGCGGTTTGCAAAGCACGGTGGATCCTGGTGAGAGACTTCAACAGGAAATTCTAAACCCAGAGACCACACCAAAATATTCAAACACATAAGATTATATACACTCCTATCGCGACACCCCCATCCCCTCCCCTTAGGTCCCATTTTAGAGGACTTCCAGGGGTACAATCTGTCCGATTCGCCTAGCCAGAATACATCGCCCCCCCTTTGGTTACATCATTTAGAACTTCCCTCTGCCATCCTTTTGTCTTGTTGAGTGTGTCTTCTAGCCAAGCCTCCTGGAATCTAGTGCCTACGTGCAGGGCTTGGCTATTGTCTAATCTTTCTATTGTTAATCAATTGTGACCGTTTTATTTTTAAACTTCTTTCTTTCTCACAAATCCACCCTTTCCATTTTTTATACTAATTTAAAAATAAAAATTTTCTCAAATGGTTTTAAACTTTCCAGGATCTCCTCTGCATTCTGGAAGTGAACTAGTGCAGCATGTCCAGTCACCTTGTTTAACATCAGCATTTGTTCGTCACTCTTATTGGTTGAATTTACCATTCCCTACATTGTGTTTTGTACAATACTTCTTATTATAGAGATCAAACAGGGTAAGCACATTAACCCGAAAAATAAACTGCTAACATGAATAAAGCTTGTTTCCAGTTTCTAAAAATTTCTCCCAAGAACCCTCATCATCAACTATTCCAGTCTAGATTTGGACCAGTACATGGGCTATTTTCCTCATCCTGGTTTTTTTTTGTTTTGTTTTGTTTTGTTTTTCTCAATGGCTTTCCCTTCATCGCCTATTTGCAGACATCAGTTGGTTAAATTAAATTTTCCACAGACCCCTCCTTCTTCTGCCAATAAATAATCCAAGGCTAACCTATTTTGATAAATTGCAGTCCTCATTTGGGTATTTTGTTTAGCCAACTTATTTAACGCTAGCGCTATCTCACTAGTGATAATCTCCAGAACCACTTGTAACCTAATAATGTGATTTAGCATATAAATTGGAGTCCTATATCCCCATGATCCATCTTCAGCCCAAGTGGCAAGTCCATACACCTATATTATATGTTCAGGTGGTCATTCATTATCCTTCTCAGTCCACACCCTAGGTGGGCCCCTACCATCAGAGTACCAATATGTAAGGTAACTCCGCTTCCAACTCAGGCCCCCACAAGTGGTCCAGGGACTAAACTTCATGGCACAACAGGCATCAAAGCAGATTCTACTCTTGTGATTAGCAGAGGTGCTGGTGTTCTGTCCTAATAATAAATATCTGAATGATTTTGTTGATATTTCATACTAGAGGGGTCAACGCATGTAACCCTTCCTGTTTCATTACACAGGGAAAATTGAGTGGTATTATGAACACATGTTCCCACCACCTTCTTGCAGTCCATCTGAGTATGATACATCACAGTTTTGGTTATCTTATTATCCATTTTGGTGGTTCTAATGCAATCATTACAGTTATCAGAGGTATTTATACTTTGACCTTTGCATATGCTCCCGGACCTTACTACTCCCACTATAATCCACATCTTAATTACTCCTGTAACCAAGGTCATATTGAGGTCTAACATTGTCCCAATTCTGTCCACCCCTGGAAAAGTACTTCTTCCCTTTCACTTTTGACACCACCGCCTATAACAGGCTGAGATTGGTACTCGGGACACCAGTCTTCGATGATCACTATATCACACTCTTCTCTGCAGTCTCTGTGTATCTTTGCGCAGTCTGGGCAATGGGTACAACAACAATTACACCAACATTTACAGTCACAAAACCAACACATTTAACCCCCCCCATTTCTAATGTCTCTATATTTTGCTTTTTCTTATTATCAACTTCAAAGGGTCAGACTGAGGCACGCTTTCCCACTTGGTTGGAGCGTCCACTGGTCCTTTCACACGGGTTTAGTGGGTCCAGCCTTTCCCTGCTGTTCATACTGCTGTTTCGGATTTCAGCAGCACCTGGAAAGGGCCTTCCCACTTCGGAACCAGCTTCTCCTCCTTCCAACTCTGGATCAGCACCCAATCTCCGATCTGGAATCTGTGGGCTGGAAACTCCAAGGGAGGTGTTTGTGCCAGCAATCCTTGTTTCCTGAGAAAATCAAAATATCTGGACAGTTTATGAACATATTACTTCCAATAGTATTTTAGAAACCATATTAGTTGTTGCATTACTACACGGGTACTACATGGGTAGTAAAATCTATAAAAATCTAAAATCCCTCCCCCTTCTTGTTTCCTGATTGCTTGCCTATTTATCTTTTTTACATATCAAGCATTTATTCACCATTTGTCTTGCTGGTGTATAAATTCCGATACATCCATAATACTTCAGGAGCTCATCCACCAATGTCTGAACTCCCCCAGTGGCTTTCTTCATGTAACTTCTCCAATAATCCTCACGCTATGGGTTTATTGATTACCTGACTCCCATCCTGGAGAAACCATTTACCCTTCTCTCCTTGTTGCCCACCTATCTGCATTATTTCTTTTCTTCTGTTTCTGAACACAGGGATCTCTTCTAGTGTTTCTACAATGGGTATTAAGACATTTATGCTTTCTTCATTTGCTGCCCTCTTGGCTTCCTCATCCACAATCCTATTTCCCACGCTTTCAAAAGAATTGCTCCTCTGATGTGCATTCACATAGGTTATGGCAATTCTTTTGGTCAATTCCTTTCCTTTGCTGTTAATCATTCCCCTTTCCACCCAAATTTTCCAAAGGTATGGCCCATCCACCCCAAAGGCGTACTTTGAATCCGTATAATCAGTTCCAGCTTTGTTTTCTAACAATTTTAGGACCTGATTTAATGCATAATTTGCAGGTTTGGGCTGACCAGTTCTTTGGCTGGCTACCGGATTCTACCAACTCTTTGGTGTGTCCATTAACGGGTTTTTTACAATGTATTTTAATTTTTAGATTTCTTCTTGTTGTATCCATGTTGTGAGCCGCCCTGAGTTCTTGGAATAGGGTGGCATAAAAACCTAAATAAATAAATAAATAAATAAATAAATAAATAAATAAATAAATAAATAAATAAATAAATTTACGATTGCATACCCATTTTTCTTTAACCCATTCTCTACCCAGGAGGAGCCATCTATAAATAATGCCTCCCTGCCTTCTACTTCCCATTTCATTCATTCATCTCTCTTTCCCCCCACTTTTGGGTAAACCCCCTTTCTCTTAGCAATTGCTTTGTCTGTATTTACAAACAAATTGGTTAATAAAGAACAAACAAAGGAGTGCTTTACCAAAAACTCTGCTTGAGTTTGTTTGCACACTAATCTTTATTCAAAACAACATAATCCCAAAAAAATTCTCAACTCCTTTGTTTTAAACAAGTGTTGAATTCCAATTCCTTCTTAGATTATTTTTGTATCAGTGTGTCCTGCACACAGACATAAAAACATAAAAAACAACAAAAAAAACCAACTCCACACAGACAAAAAATCTTGAGTTACTGAAATAATTTTGTATCAAACTCTAGTATCAACTCTTTGCTTTTTAATATAAATTTAGTCAAATTCTAATTTAATCAGATTCCATTCAGATGGAAACAAATTTCCATTAAGTAGGTTAAAACATTCCCATCCACCCCTCCTTCCTCAAACCAGAATTCTACACAAAAAGTTAAAAAGATCAACCCCCCTTTTCTTTCTGTCTCTCTTTCTCTCGCTCTTAAAGCAACACAGCCAGAAAAAGCAGGGGTTTTTGTGCCTGCAGACAGAAGTTGAAAAGGCATCCTGCCTGAGCAGGGGGTTGTATTATATGACCTCCAAGGTTCCTTCCAACTTTATTATTCCTGCTAACTTTGGGCTGTTCTTAAGAGTATATATATAGAGGGGGAGGGAGAAAAACAAACAAACAAACACATCTTTCTTCACTCTTTTTGTTGGCCAGACAAACAAAGTGAAAATATTTCCTCTTGGTAGTTGTCACATTTACCTCACACACAAAACCTTTGACACACATATACATACCAAGACAAGGAAAAGAGAACAGAAAAGAAAACTTTTAGTTCTACACATCCTGGTCATTCCCACCACAAATCTCAGCTAACTCAAATGAGAGAAGGCAAGAATCTTAAACATACCATGTGATTGCACAGAAAGATAGAGAGAAAAAGAGAATCACTACTTCTTATTTTTCTTTTAGGTACCTTTATTTAGCCAATTCCATTTTCCTAACTTTGCTTTGCTTTGCTTACAGGAGGACCTAACCAGCTGGTTACTCAAATCCAATTCTTTCATTCACCCATTCCATTCAATTTGCACACAACCTTTCCCTTTTCCCTAACAAAAGGTCCTGCGCTCTGGCCAAACCCCCGTGCTTTCCAGGTTCTGACACTCCAACAGATCCTTTCTGTGGCTAGGAAAGACCAGAAGGAGCAAAATCCAATTGTGATTGGGAAAAAAAAGTCTTCTCACTCACACAGAGACATACACACATTTCTCTCATTCCCCTTCTTTCCAAAGCAGTCCTTGAGCTTAAACCCAAAACTCCCTTTTCTACCCTGGCTACAGACACAAAGGGTCTGTGCCAGTAAGATGGGTTTATGTTTCCTTTTCCTGTTTCCTACTCAATTTTCTCATCCCCCCCACCATAGGAAGCAGCACAAATTTACCATATCTTCTTTTGTTAAATTTAATTTAGTAATCAGCTTGTTGTATGGTGGTTTCCCCCAGTTTTCTAACAATTTTCCTAATGGGCTGTGGAGATCTATTTTTAGTTTTGGATTTTTCCTAACCTTTTTCACACATTTATTTTATTTTATTTTATTCGGATTTGTATGCCGCTCCTCTCCAAGGACTCGGAGCGGCTCACAACATATATATAAAACAATTTCGACAAATCCGAACAAAAACATTAAAAATAAAACCCCTTCTCCTGGGACCCTCCTGAATTACCCATGGTTGGTTTACCACACAATTTTGTTGTCCTTACCAATCTAATGAGACCACGGTTCGCTTCACCAAGCCTCTTTCTCCTTTTACTCAGGAGTTCCCTCACTCCGCCTTGCCAGTCCAAACCCTCGGGACATCCACAGCTTGTGTATGTCTTGCCAGTCCTGTGGACCCTCGGGACATCCACACATACCCCTCACAGATCTCAGACTCAAACTGTGCTACCCAACCACCCCCGACCGCCTAGGTTTTATTCCTTGGTTTACCCCAAGTTTTACTCACCTAGGTTCGTGCACGAAGTTGCCCAGTCCTTGTCCTGGTAATTCTCTGGTCTCCTCTCCTCAGTTCTTACCAATCACTATTTGGTCCGTGGACCTGGCTGTTTTGCTTCCTCGACCTGCGACTGCAACTTTGGACCATTGAAATCAATGGGGCATGCCTTCCTCAGTTGACCTCGCCTCCCGAAGATGCAGGAACAGATGCCCAAGGCCCCACATTGGGCGCCATTTTGTTGGAAACGTGATTAAAATACCAACAAAATTGGATTGGTAAGAAAAAGAGTTTATTCTGCAGAAAATAGAAAAGCGGTTTGCAAAGCGCGGTGGATCCTGGTGAGAGACTTCAACAGGAAGTTCTAAACCCAGAGACCACACCAAAATATCCAAACACATAAGATTATATACACTCCTATCGCGACACCCCCCATCCCCTCCCCTTAGGTCCCATTTGAGAGGACTTCCGGGGGTACAATCTGTCCGATTCGCCTAGCCAGAATACATTGCCCCCCCCCTTTGATTATATCGTTCCGAACTTCCCTCTGTCATCCTTTTGTCTTGTTGAGTGTGTCTTCTAGCCAAGCCTCCTGGAATCTAGTGCCTACGTGTAGGGCTTGGCTATTGTCTAATCTTTCTATTGTTAATCAATTGTGACTGTTTTATTTTTAAACTTCTTTCTTTCTCACATAAGCACACTTTTTGAACCAATTTATGGAAGGCCTAAGTCTACTTACAACTGCTTATAATAATTAATCCACAAAAAACAGAAGTGGGAGTAAACTACTCAGTATACAACTGAGCACTGAAATAAAGCAATCTTGATGCATCTATGTTGTCTTTCCTGACAATGTTATCTTACTGGTTCAAACTCCTAAAGTTTTTGGGCAGAGGTCTGTGTCCCAAGCCTAGTCAGGAACCTCTTGTAGCCCTTGAAGGGATCTGCGCCCTACTTATCTGGGGAAAACAAAGCTTCTAGCTGATTTTCCCACTTTAAATACTCTCTGCTACCTCTCATTGTAGGAGGATACTACTTTTATAATGTCGCAATCATTAGCTGAGAGGTGATTTGGTGTAATGGTTAAAGCATCAGGCTAAAAACCAGGACACTATATGTTCTAGTCCACATAGAACTCTATGTGTTATAGACACAAGGCCAGCTAGATGGGCCTGCCACTCTTGGGCCTGCGACTCTCATAGCCTAGGAAGGAGGCAAAGGCAAATTGCTTCCAAAATCTTGTCAAGAAAAGGGGCGTTGTCTTACCTGAACGCCTTTCTCAGCACGGAGATGGAGAAGCCACCCATGGGTTATGACTGTATTCCTGCCCTATCAAATCAAGTCATCCAAAGCTGCCACGCCCCCTTCCTGGACCTTATCCCCAGGTTTGACGCGAGCGTAGCCCTTGAATGACTGTGCGGCATCGTGGCTCCTTCTACTATGCTAATCCTAGGCCTATCTAGCCTACCAGGGTGGGGGTGGCTTCTCCATCTCCGTGCTGAGAAAGGCGTTCAGGTAAGACAACGCCCCTTCTCCAGCACTGGGAGATGGAGAATCCACCCATGGGACCTACCAAAGCCTACTGTCCCTAAGGGTGGGCAATAGACTGGTCCGGTGTGGCACTTTGGCGAATAACCTGTTGGATAATTCTCCGGCCAAAGGCGCCTTCGGCCGAGGCAAACTTATCGATCTTGTAGTTTCTAATGAACGGGGCTGGTGTAGTCCATGTGGCTGCCCTGCATACCTCCTCGATGGATGCCTGTGTGTCCCAGGCCGTGGAGGTAGCTGCACTTCGTGTGGAGTGTGCCGTGATCCCTCTTGGGACTGGCAAGGCTTCCGCCTGATACGCCCCGGCTATGCACGCCCTGATCCACCTGCCAATTGTGGAGGAGTGTGCTTTCTGACCCCTATAAGAGGGGTGGAACGATATGAACAGAGCCTCGGACCTACGGAATTCCGCTGTACGGGCAATGTAGCGCTTTAGCGCCCTACGTACGTCGAGGCTGTGCCACTGTCGCTCCCTATCGTTAGACGGATTGGGGCAAAAATCCGGTAGTACTATGTCCTGCGACCTATGGAATAGGGAATTTACCTTCGGGATGAAGGTGGGGTCCAGGCGCAGGGTCACCCTATCCTGATGGAAGACGCACAAGTCTCCCCTGACTGAGAGCGCAGCTAATTCGGAGATGCGTCGTGCGGATGTGATCGCCACTAGGAACGCCACCTTGTGGGACAGGTAGCGCACGTCGCATGTCGCTAGGGGTTCGAAGGGCCGCTGCGTGAGGGCCTGGAGTACCCGTGGTAGCTCCCATGAGGGGTACCTGTGTACCGTGGGTGGTCTGGCGTTGGAGGCTCCTTTTAAGAAGGACCTGATACGGGGATGGCGACTCAGGGTCTCTGCGGAGTCGCATGTGAGTACCGTTGCCAGGGCTGCCACTTGTCTGCGCAGTGTGTTTGGGGCCAAGCCCCTGTTGAATCCGGCTAGCAAGTAGTCCAGGATATGGGCGATTGTGAGCTCCCCAAGCGACAGCCGCCGCCTGGAGCACCACAATTGGAAGTTTTTCCACGAGGCATCATAGATGCGGTTGGTGGAGGGACGGCGGGAGGTCTGTATTATTGCTATGACCCCCGGGGAACAGAGTTCCTCCGTCAGGATCGAGCGCTCAAGTGCCAGGCGGCTAACTGGAGCCACTGGGGATCTGGGTGGTGAATGGCTCCCTGACTGAGTGCCACCCGTTCCGGGGGAATTCTCCAGGGTTCCGTCCGGGAGAGACTCATCAGGTCGGCGAACCATGGTCTCCTTGGCCAATGGGGGGCCACTAGGAGTACCACTGCCCGTTCCCTGATGATCTTGCGTATCACTGCCGGGAGGAGGGGCAGGGGGGGGAAGGCGTAAAGAAGGCCCTGTGGCCACGGACTCCGGAGGGCGTCTGTTTGTTCCGCCCTCCTGTCGTGGAAACGGGAAAAGAATCGGGGCAGCTGGGCGTTGTGTGGGGAAGCAAAGAGGTCCACCTGTGGCAAGCCGAATCGGTGGCAGATCTCTTTGAAGATCCTCGGGTGAAGTCGCCACTCTGAGTGGTCTACTATTGTTCTGCTCAGGAAGTCGGCCTGAGTGTTCGCTTCCCCTGATATGTGGTCGGCCCTGATGGAAGCTAGGTTGTGTTCTGCCCAGATCCCCAGGAGGAGAGCCTCTGCCATGAGGTTCTGGGACCGAGTGCCCCCCTGACGGTTTACGTGAGCCTTGGCTGTCACGTTGTCGGTGAGGACCAGGACGTGTTGTCGTGCCACTTGATCCTGGAAGTGACGGAGGGCCAGGTGGATGGCCCGTAACTCGAGCCAATTGATGCTGTGGCGGAGGTCCGCGCTGGACCACCGGCCCTGTGCCCACTGTGACTGTATGTGTGCTCCCCAGCCGAAGAGGCTGGCGTCCGTTGTGAGTACTATGCGGTCCGGCTCCCTGAAGTCTGACCCTTTGCTTATGGCTGGTGATAGCCACCATCTGAGGGAATGTAGTACCTTTGGCGGGAGGCGAACTCTCTGTGGTGAGGCGCTGAGATTTTGCTTCTGGAAAGGCAACAGGAACCATTGAAGTTCCCTGGAGTGAAGCCTGGCCCAAGGCACTATTGCGATGGCCGAAATCATCTTCCCTAGCAGTTGGGATAGGCTGGCCAACGCTACTGATCGACTCCTGTGAATCTGGAGGATCAAGCTCCTTATGCTTTCCCGGCGTTCCTGGGATAGGTAGACCCGGCACTCTACGGTGTCTATGATGGCGCCGAGGTGGAGCAACCTTGTTGAGGGAATTAGGTGACTTTTGGGAAAGTTTACGGAGAACCCGTGGCTTTGGAGTAGTCCTACCACCGTCTGCAGGTCCGACTCGGCGGCCTGGGTGGACGCGGACTGAATTAGAATGTCGTCCAGGTAGCACTGGACTCTGATCGGCACCATCCGTAGACTGGCTGCTAGAGCTGCCAGGATCTTGGTGAAGACCCTTGGGGCGGAGGACAGGCCGAATGGGAGCGCCCTGTACTGGAAGTGGCGCCCCCTGTAGGCGAACCGGAGGAACCGTCGGTGGGCCAGAGAGATTGGGATGTGGAGGTACGCCTCCGTGAGATCGACAGATGTCAGGAGGTCTCCCTTTCTGATGCTTCCCAAGATTGATCGGAGTGTTTGCATCTTGAATTTGTGGTATGCCAAGTGATAATTTAGTCCCTTGAGGTCTAGTATGGCTCTCCATCCCCCTGATGCCTTTTGGACTACGAAAAGGATGGAATAGAATCCCTGACCTCTCTGGTCCAGCGGAACCGGTTCCACGGCCCGTATGTGGAGTAAATGGTCTACTGCCTCGTCCATTAACCTCCGTCTTATTCGGTTGCGAGGGTTTGGGCAAGGGAGGAACCTGTTTGGGGGGGTGGAGACGAATTCTAGGAAGAGGCCTTGGCGGATGGTGTTGAGAACCCATGCGTCTGTGGTGGTGACCTCCCACTGGTGGACGAACAGGGAGAGTCTGCCCCCGATGGGAGGTCCTGATGAGGTGTCATTTTGATCGTCGGAAGGGCCTGTTGGAGCCTCGAAAGGGCCGCTTGCCCTGCGGCTGTTGTCTTGGTCTGGGGCTTTGCCTGTCTGCCTGTCTGTCCTGCCTGTCCTGCCTGTCCTGCCTGGCCGGGAAGGCCTGAGATGTCTGGTACTGGTTGTACCTGGCTCCGGCCCGAAAGGGCTGCCGCCGTGGGTAGGCTCCAGGGCGTCTGTCCACTCTCCTAAAAACGTGCTTTAGGACCTTGCGTTTGTCCTTGTTCTCTGTTGTATAGGGGTTCAGGGCGTCCCCGAACAACTTTCCCCCTTGGTATGGTGCTGCTGCGAGTTTCCACTTGGACCTAACGTCTGCCTGCCAATGTTTCAGCCAGAGCAAACGTCTGCCAGTGATGTTGGAAGCCATAGCTCTGGATGAGAACCGGGCGGCCTGGAGAGTTGCGTCTGCCGCGTACTCTGCGGCCGCCACCATCTTACTGAGGTCCTGTTGTGTGCGGAAGTCCTCTGCAGGGATCTTACCCTGGAGCTCCTGGAGCCAGCCGTGGGCGGCCCTGATGAAGAATGAGGCGGAGGTGGACGCTCTGATCGCCCAAGCGGTTGCTTGGTGCGTTCTGCGGAACGTGGCCTCGCCCTTGCGGTCCTCACCTTTGAGGGCTTCAGCGAGGTCTCCTGAAAAGGTGGTGGACGACACTAGGGGTGCTAGGGGCTCGTCCACTGTAGGTACCTCCAGGGCCTCCTCCAACTTTGGTGCCACCCCGAACAGCTTTTTGTCGGTACTGCTTGGTGTGGGAAGAGAGGCCGGTGATTTCCACTGTGCCTTGATTGCTTTTAGGAACATGGCGGGACAGGGGATGTGATGCTTGGTCGTGACCGGTTCCACGAAGCTAGGGTGTGCCTCTGCATCAGTTTCCTGTGGGTCGGAAACCGTTGCCGCTGGGGTTTCGGGCCCCAGGTGTGCCGTGGATGCGGCCTTGCGTAGCAAGGTCAAGAAGGAAGAGGGGTTGAATAACCCTTTGGAGGCGGGTACCTCCGGTGGGTCCTCCTCTTCGTCAGACATTGGCACCCCCTGTTCCGCCATT
Source organism: Bothrops alternatus (assembly GCA_034064705.1). NCBI lineage: Eukaryota > Metazoa > Chordata > Lepidosauria > Squamata > Viperidae > Bothrops > Bothrops alternatus. Next base: position 9,145,911 of record JARGCV010000040.1, read on the forward strand.
TCCTCCTCTATGTATGATTCCTCCGAGGCCTGAGAGGTTGAGGGGGATGTGGGGTTATCGAGCGCCCTCGATTCTCGGTGTGGACTGCGCTTGCGAGTCGCAGGAACCTGCGTTCTGGCCTCTAGGGCGCGCTCCACCGCCTGGGCGATAAGCAGAGCCAGCCGGTCCTCGTTTGGGAGGGTCGCTTGCTCGTTGCCCGTGGGCTGGGGGTCGTCTGTGGACGTTCCCAAGGCCGATTCCGGCGCTAATTTTGCTTTTTTCTGCGCCTTGGAAAACTCCCTTTCCAATGCCTGGTGTCTCCTCTTGTCCTGTCTGTCTGCTCTCTTAGAGGTCATAGTGGCAGATCTAACGCTAGATTTGGCTGCCGACCTGCTATTGCCTTCCAGACCAGGTTGACCTGATGAGGACGGCGGGGCTCCTGAAGAAGGCGAGGTAGCCTCTTCCATGCTCCGATATCGCCGGGGCGCGATAGGGGGGTCCCGGGTATCTAGGAGCTATAGCCCCCTGGGTTGTCGCAGGTGCGCGGGAGGGGCCCCTGGAACCCAGGGGCAGCCTAAGAATGGGTAAGGGCGACACACTGCCCGCACAGTTGGGGACCCACTACGGCTGTGCACGGATGGGGCAGGCACACTATGAGGGGCGCCTGCAGTCCGGTAGAGGAACCCTTGGATGCCACAGGCCCACTGTGGGGGGGGCGCCTGGGATCCACGTGGGGTTGCTCGTATAACGCCAGGCACGCTAATGTTGGTGCCTGGACTCGGGTGGAGCCAAGATCTAAGGGTCCGGCCAGATGCTCGGATAACGACAGGCACGCTGATGGGGGTGCCTGGACTCCGAGAGGACCTAAGATCCAGAGGGGCCAAAGGCCAGGGAGCTAAGAACGGACAATGGGAGACACCAGGTTTGGGATGGGAGTTTGAGGTGGCCTAGCTAGTGTGGAACTCCCTAGGTAGGGCTTGGACTGTGGTAGAGCTTGAACTGTGGCCGGGGCTGGCTTTGATCCCGCTGCGACCGCGCGATCCGCGGCCGCACAGCTGATCGGCGCTGGCTTTGTTCCAGCCGCCAACCACGTGCTGCAAGGCCGCGGGTCACCCCAGCGCCGCGCAGCTGGCCGCCACCGGCTTTGTTCGGCCGGTCACCCAGCACCGCACAGCTGATCGGCGCCGGCCCAGCCCCAGTCGTCGGCCGCCTAGCGCCGCCCAGCTGATCGGCACCGGCGATCGGCGCCGGCTTTGTTCCGGTCGCCGGCCACGTGGGCAATGGCCGCGGCTGCCCCAGCGCCGATCAGCTGCCCAGCTCCGGCCTTCCGGAGACCGCGCGGTAGCGGCCGCAGCTCCGGCGCCGATCAGATGGTCCGCGCCGGCCTCCTTTAAATCCTCGCGGTCGCGAACAGCTGGTCGGCGCGCAAACGGCCGCGCCGGCCACCCGAAAACGCCGGCGCGCTAGCCGCCGCTCAGCTCTCCGGCGCCGATCAGCTGGTCGGCGCCGGCTTCTTTTAAAAAATTCGGGCCCCGCGGCCGCCGAACAGCTGGTCGGCGCGCAAACGGCCGCGCCGGCCACCGAGTGAAAACGCCGGCGCGCTGCCGCCTCTCAGCTCTCTGGCGCCGATCAGCTGGTCGGCGCCGGCCCTGTTGCTCGGCCCGCGTGGTCGCCGAGGCTGGTCGGCTTCTCCTTGTGCGCTCCGCGTTCGGAGCCGATCCCAAGGCCCACGCGGTGCCCGGGGCGCCGATCAGCTGATCGGCGCCGAATTTAGCCCCCCGCGATCCTTGTACGGAGGGGGGGACGCGACTGGCGAAGGGTGAGGGGACCCCCCTCCCCTTCGCCCCCCCCTTCCGCCCTCCCCCGCGCCCACCGAAGGGTACTTACGTTTTGTGTGTTCCCTTCAGCCGGCTGCCTGATGAATGAAGGAGGGAGGAAGAGGGGAAGAGAGGAAAAAACTCCTTAATGGGTAAGAATGTTAGTGGAGAGGCTAGGAGAGCACGCTCCCAGCCTCTGCTTAACCTAGTTATCTTCTAAATAGGCTCTTCTAAACTGGTAAGAATCCACCCATGAGTGAAAACCTGTATCTGCCTAGGAGCCACGCTTCATGTCCTTCCAGGGCGAAATCAAGTCAAATCTGGGAATAAGGTCCAGGAAGGGGGCGTGGCAGCTTTGGATGACTTGATTTGATAGGGCAGGAATACAGTCATAACCCATGGGTGGCTTCTCCATCTCCCAGTGCTGGAGAATATAGGGACTAATTTAGGCAGTCACTAGGAATCAACAATAACTCAGAGGTGCGGTGCTCAGTCGGTTAATGATGCTGGAGATGGTCTCTTTTCCAGTAGTTCAAGTCCTAGCATTGTGTGGTGGGGGAAGCTCCTGTCACTTGCCTCAGCTTCTGTCCACCTAACAATTCAAAAGCATGTACTATGCAAATAGATAAATTGGTACCACTTAGGTGGGGAGACGAATTGGTGCTCTGTGCAGGTAGTTAGATTCCTGCCAGCTCTGAATCTTCCTGGTTTTGGCATCTGTTTGCGAGGTGGGTCTGGAGAAGGGAGGGGGCTTTGGGTGATACTGCAAGAACAGCTGCTTGTCTTTCTTTCTGGTGCAAAGCCAGTTCAACCCTTCTGTGGTGCACCTTGGGAAGCATGCATGTCCTACAACAGAGCTGGTAAATTGGCAGCCAAACTACAACTCTGCAATAGCATTATCGTCTCCTTGCTAATATAAAAGAGGAGGAGGAGGAGGAGGAGGAGGAGGAAGAGGAGGAGCAGGAGCAGGAGCAGGAGGAAGAGGGGCAGGAGGAGCAGGAAGAGAAGGAGGAGGAAAAAACTCAAAGGCAGCCATCCAAAAAAACCTCATTAGCTAGTCTATAGGATCCTGTTAAAGTTGAAATTCATAACAGATGTGAGATGCTCTCACATGCATGAAAAAGCAAATAACACATCAAGTATGCTGAAAGATCATAGGCCTTGTGTATCTTTCCTTCAAGAGCTTGGAGAATTGAGAGATGAAGGCACTGTTTTCATCTACAAATCAAACCATACATTGCAAACAGTATCTGTCAATATGAATGTTATTAGTTTGTGTGGCTTCCTTACTTAAGCACTACTGTATATCCAGCCCAAAAACACTTTCATGTGAAATGAGTGATAAATAATAATCAATAAATAACAAATATGATAAACAAATTCAATCATAGGGGCAAGTACAGATAGTCATAACTTATTTACTGCAATTAGGCCTGGAATATTGGTTGTAAATCATTGTGGTTATGTCACCACATGACCTGGCTTGATTTTACAACCATTTTTATGATAGTCGTAAAGCAAGTCACTGTGGTCATTAGCAAAATCACATGGTCATTGAGTGAATCCATTCTTCCAAAGAGAAGAATGCAACACCTGCAAAAAAAAAACACCAGAAACCAGTAAAAAAATTACAAATTGCAATCACTTGACTGCAGGATGCTGCAATAGGTCATAAATGTGAGCTGACTGCCAAATGCCCAAAATGTGATCATGTGATTATAGGGGGGGGAGCAGCAGTTATAATCTACAAAGACAAATCATAGATGACATTTTTAGTACATTGTAAATTCAAACGGTCCTTTAGCAGCTGGCCATTGGTGAGGACTATCTTCATCAATATTAGGAGCAAGTAAGGGAGAAAATGCCATATTTATAAACAGATGATCCATGAAACTGGCCAGTGCCTTGCCAAAGAATGGATTGATTTTAAATAAATGAATAAATAAGAATTCATGAGTAGAACAAGACCATTTTGATCATGCATGGAGGTTTTGCATGATCACACATGTAAAAACCATCCTGAAATAGCTTTTGAACCAGCCATAAAAGCCTAAGAAAAGGTATGGCTGTTGAGGTGATAGGTAAACAGATGTTTTCTAAGGGCTTTTGTGCATTCTGAGGGATTTTTTTCTGAAGGATTTACACAGAAATTTTGCCTTTAGAATTGCAATTCCTGGAGCCTGAATGTGTAAATAAGTGAGCAGCAGGAAGTCATCCTATAGTGTACAGCAGCAATCCCCAACCTTTGCGATTTGGCGGCCCAGCTGGGAGGAGAGAGGGGAACTGGGCCGCACAAGCAGCAGCCCAGTGCACACGTTTACAGCTCGACATGCACAAGCGGTGGGCCAGCACACATGCATGTGCATGCAGCTCAACTTGCATGAGCAGCAGATAGGCACATGCACACACAGCTTGAGCTGTTTGTGTATATGCGTATACGCCAGCCCACCACTTGCACGACTTGAGCTGCAAGTGTGTGTGTGTACCAGTGCACCGCTTGCACAAGTTAAACTGCATGCATGCACATACGCACTGGTCCGCCGCTCACATGGCCCAGTTCCGAATAGGCCATGGCCCAATAGTGGGCTGCAGGTTGGGGACCCCTACTGTACTATACAGTGTAACCTCAATTCATAGAAAATGCACGAAACTGAGCAATTCTTTGTTTTCATTCAGTGTGGCATAATTCTAAAATATTTCCTCCTCCTTTCTAAAGTAGCAGAAGATCAGGGGATTTCTCAGACACTCTATCATGAATGAGATAGAAAGTGAAATTATCCATTAGGCCCAATTCCTTGGGGAGAAAGACTGAAAAAGCAGTTTTGTTTTGAGCCTAAATGCTCTGCAGCGAGACAGGCTTAAAGGTGATATATGTATCCCTGTGTCTGTAAATATAAGTGTGTATCAGGGGAGAGAGAGAATGCAAAATTAATATACTATGTTGAAACAGGTGTATCAATCTTCTCCAGCAAGAACAACTAAGAAGCATAAGCATTTTGGACTTTTAGACGTTTAAAACATTTATGACATTTTTCATCAGACATTTTATTTATACCTCAAAGGTTGAGCATAGGCTTGTTGTGAACTGTACAGTCAGAAGACACAGAAAATACAAAATGTAATTATATAACAACAGCCATTCAGGGAAAAAAATGACAGTGACATCTTTGCATGGATGAGTTAATCAACTTATGGTCACATCTGCCTCTGATAATCTTCTGAGGAGGATTTAAGTCTTCCAGAAGAGACAGGCTTACCTGCCAGCTGTCAGAGAAGAGTTTAAAGCCATCATATCTTTGAGAAAGAACACAGCTGAAGTTGAAGATGTAGTAAAATCTATTTTTCCTCTGCCCTAAGAAAGCAGAGACAACTGAAGCTGCTGGAGCAAATTGCTAGCAGAATCAGGATTCCTCTGACACAGTAATCAGGGAATGCTTAGGGAGTTGCCCTGCTCTGAAGATGTCAGCCTATATCAGGGGTATCAAATTTGTAATATCACATGACATGTTGCGACTTTTTTTCCATTGCCGGCAATGGGATGAGTGCGGTTTCGGCATGACCCATCCAGCCCACAGGCCGGCAGTTTGACACCCCTGGCCTATATGCTCCCTAAGTCCTAGTTTGCAACTGAGACTTTTCTCCAAATATCCCATGAACATATCTTGTGGTCTTGACTCTAGGAAAACCTTAGGACCAACTTGTAACCACCTTGAATACCTCTTTCAACAAGTCTGTTGCCAATGAATCTAAAAACAAAACAAAACCCAGCCATAACTATGAACATTGTCAATCACAGGTTATTGCTTTGGGGGTCTACACTGCTTCTGTTGGCAGCATTAGACTGCTATGCTATTGTTTTTTTAACCAAATTACCGACTCTATTGAATTATTGCAGCCCTAAAACAGCACTGGCTACAGTTGTGGATGACCTTTGGGTGGCTCAATTTGGGGATGATGTTTCCATGCTGGTCCTCCTTCTCTTGGAGGCTGTCAATATCAACTATAGTATTCTGGAGTGATTCCAAGGGCTGGAACACTGTTTTGCACTGGTTCTCTTCCTTCTCCAGTAGCCAGTTCTAATTAGTACTGGTAGGCAGGGAGAAGTCCATCTCTAGGCCTCTTTTCTATTGAGTGTTTCACGGCTCTGAACTCTTGCCTCTTCTATTTAACTCTACTTGAGGCTACTGAGTAAGATCATGTGAAAGCAGAAGTTGCAGTATCATCAATACCAAAGAAAAATACAGGAAGCTGAGTACAAGCATAGTCAGCACTAAGCAATATATAAAAATAACTGCTTTAACTGAAACATAGTTACAAATTAGGATGCTTAGATCTGTGCAGCTCAATTCAGCTAAGATTCCAGGTGGTGGATCAGGTACTTGCTACCACACCCCTTTTCTGTTTTCTCTCTTCCCTGCCACATTGCAAATACCTATTACTTGGGAAATTCAAAGTCTGTAATTCCAGCTATTTACTGTCAGTTGGAGGTCATTTTTACTAGATGATCTGCCAACCTAATTATTAAGATACTAAATTTACCTGATAGGGCCAGACCTTCACCCGATTAGAATCATCTGTGAATCAAGCAATTTATCTTCTAGTAAGAATAAAAAATCTTGAAACAACAACAAAAAAGGTACAAATCACCTTTCAGCCAAAAACAAGCTTGAATACTTTTGAAGATTTGACAGGTGCTTTTTCTTTTCTTTCATGTACAATTACCCTTTTGCATCACCTGACCACTATCAAGTTTTGCTTTCATATTTCTCTTTCCTTTCCAGTTGAGCTGTCCTTTTTCACATCAAGCACGCTATTTCTGCACAAAGAAGGGAGGGAGGGAAATATATGTATTTCCTTATGCTTTGTGTGTGTGAAAGAGAAAATGCTATTGATATTGTGGCTACAGCCCTTTCATGTTAAGCACAAGCCCTCCTGCCTGACAGTTATGATGAGAAATCCTGGGCAATTTAGTACTTTCTTTGATCAGTAGATATTATCTGTCTCTTTAAAACCAAACAACTTTCCCATATGCAAATCATGTATAATATTTATAATTTCAAAATGGGCAGTCGCCTTTCTGATGCAGATCATCCCGGACTTGGACAAGTACACAAATTCTGTGACACCTCTAAAGGAGAGCTTCAACAGACCAGTCAAACAAGCAACTGCCAACTGTGAAAATCCATCAAATCTCACCGAGTAAATGCTCAATGTGGGAATATACCAGAAATGTTCCGCTGTTAGCTCAGGGTGTGGGCTGGAATGAAAAAAGCTTAATAGACCAGTTTAAAGAGAGACTATAACATGAAATGGAGGACAAAATCATTTGTCAAGGCACCCCAGAGGCTTCATCCGCTATACTAAAATATATATTTAGTTTTCTACCGATTCCTGTTTTGATAGTCTTTTGATGTTGACTGTTTGACATTTCCTTTTTTTTTAGACATTGCCTAGGTCCAGAATATAGAATCATTTTTGGTGTTACATCAGATCTGGCAGACACCTGTGATACCAACAAATGCATTGTGACTAACAGCCTGATATGAGATCCTTCTTTTACTAGCTAAATTTCATGTTTGTGTTCCAGCAGTTTGAAGAAATCTCAAGAGAGATTTCAGCTGTTCACGTATTAAAAGAAAAACCTCTCAGTTTTCAATCATGGATGATAACCAGTTCAGAAATGCATATTTTTGGCTGACTTGGTTATTGTGATATATTTAGACAATAACAGATGACCCTTTAAATTTGTCTGACTCGGTAAAAGCAAAATAATTTAATAGCTGTAGAAGGACCAGGGAACAGAATGGTAGAAATGAACAGTAAGCCATGGCTATTTTGTTTGTCTCTAGTTAGCCTTCATTAAGTGGTATGTCAAATTTTAAGTCTGATCTCAGCCAGTCAAATTTCTTCACATTTGTCTTGATATAATTTGCAGTTGATTACCACAACATTATACTATAGTTATCCCTTTTTAGCACTGGGGTTTGGAGGGAGAGGGAGAGGGAAAGGGAGAGAGAGAGAGAGAGAGAGAGGGAGAGGGAGAGAGAGAGAGAGAGAGAGAGGGAGGGAGGGAGGGAGAGAGAGAGAGAGAGAGGGAGAGGGAGACGGGGAGAGAGAGAGAGAGAGAGAGAGAGAGAGAGAGAGAGAGAGAGAGAGAGAGAGAGAGAGAGAGAGAGAGAGAGAGAGAGAGGAATCTGCAATGTATAAAAAATACAAAATATGCTAGAAAAGCAATCCAATAGGCATCTATTTGGGCAAAAAGAAACAACAAATGGTCTTGTAAATCTTTTGGCAGCAATAAAACAACAACAACAACAACAACAACAACAACTAGAAGTATAAGTATAATATTCCATGGGAGACATTACAGTAGTAGAGGTGTAGAAATAATGGAAAGGTTTTGATTGTTTTGGCACAAGGGTACAGTAAACGCAGCTGGCTAGAAGAATAGCTGTAGACCTTGGAGGTTTGTTATTTTGATAGTTGTCTAATGGTGAAAATTGCTTTCTGTTGCTGAAATTTTAACTTGATTATCCAAGCAGTTTGGCAAAAGCTCATCTCAATTATGTCTGATGCCAACATAGTGTTTCCACTGGTATTTTTACCTGGGGATTTGGCACAGGTTTTATCAAGGGAGCTACTCTGTGTTAATCCCTTGTGCTTCTTTTTGTTCAGCTGGCAAGAATGAAGTGAACTGCAAACCCTGAGAAACGGCAACCCAGACACACTTATTTTCCTGCCTGTCATGAGAACAAATTAATAATTGTCAGGGACTATAAGTGTATGGTAAGTTGCTTTGATTTTTTTCTCCTTCCTCTTCAGGGTGAAAAGTGTTACAAGTCATAGAATTTAACTGGAAGGACGATGATACTGATTTGAAAATAATAAAGATGATATAAAATAATACAGCCAAAATTCCTACATGGTGCTCAGTTTTTCCACCTTAGTACTGTTGATTGCCAACCCATGTGCTCCACATGGGACTATTACTTGAAAATTATCTGGTGCAGAATGCAGCAGTGCAGGCAGTTCTGGATGCTCCTAGCATTTCACATGCTGAGAGAGATGCACTGGATGTCAGTTTGCTTCCAGGTCCAGTTCAAGGTCAACTGCCACCTTTAAAGACCTTCACAGCATGGTATCAGGTTACCCGAGAAACCATTTTGTCCTAATTGCATAGACCTGTTCCAATTGGCCAGGCAAAAAGAATGTGTTATAGAACTTGTTGTGGGGTCAAGGAATAGAGAGTCTTTCCTGCCACTGGCCCCATCCGTTGGAACACCTTAATCTCTGAGGTGAGGCAGGCCATCAGTCTTCTGGACTTTCAGGAGAACATTAAGACCTGTCTCTATCAACTACCATGGGAATCCAATAGTGATATGTAACCCTGGAGTTGGCTGGTGATTTGAGGGTGCCCTTCCATCTTTCTAACTTTGTCTATTTTTATATTTTATATTTTTAAAATCTCATAGATTTTTATTTGTATACATTTGATCAATAAATCTTCAATTGATCCAAGAAATGTGATTCTTCCCAATGTGTGTGTGTGTGTGTGTGTGTGTGTGTGTGTGTGTGAGAGAGAGAGAGAGAGAGAGAGAGAGAGAGAGAGAGAGAGAGAGAGAGAGAGAGAGAGAGGGAGAGAGAGTGAGAGAGAGAGAGAGCGCAGACCGATGACACAGACCTACTACGGTAGCAAATGGCAAAACTACCATGGTGTTTAGCTTGACAGTTTTTTTTTGCAATTGGAGTGGACATAATCTGCTGCTTTCCATGATCATGCTGTGTCTGGGTAACCTATACAAAAAATAGCTGATAAATCCAGTTTTCCTCTCCTGTGTCATTTCCCATCTCAATTTTTTTCCACCATCCTTAAGATGAGAGGTTAAAACAAAAGTGTGCAATGAGGAAGATAAATGATTAGAATTAGACTAGGAGGAAGCAATGGAAAACCAGATGCATTTTCAGCATGGATAGATGCTGCAAGCAAAGTCTCTAAGATTGATATATACAAGAATGACAAATGATCTAATAAACCAAGCTTATTCAATGACCATGTGGATGGAAGAAATCTGGCAGAAAGCCTGATAGGCCTGCCAATCACATTGGTGAGTGGCTGCTTCTATTGTTGATGGGTTAGGAAGATCCAGTTGATCTTTGAGGAGTAGCTGAGCACTCTGCAAATACTGGGAGAGGGGGAATAGAAAGTCCTAGAACCAAAGAGGGAGAGAAGCATTTGGTAGCAGATATGTTTATATGTCTTAAAAAAAGAAAGCTGGGTACAGCCATGAAATGAGTGGTTATGAGCAAACTGTAAAAGAACCTGCTGGAAGTACCAAACAGTGTCTTCTTTACTATGTATTATGTCATGTGTCTTCTTCATTCTTCCAAGCAACTATGGATCACCTATAAAAGGCAGATGAACATCTGATAGTTGAAACAACTTTTGAAACTAAACCTCTCAAAAATGAGATGATTAAAGAAATAGTGATTTCATAAAACATTTTGAATAAGCAGACAAATGTTGCCATTTCTACCTTGGTGTCTTAATCAATAGACTAAATTGGCTCTCTTTCATATAACTAAATGAGTGCAGGAAAACTACACATACTATCCAAAAAATTCTCTTCCCTTTAAAAATAATTTTGAAATCAAATTCTCTTTCATCAAATTGAATTAAAATCAGAAAAAAATATAGAAGAATATCTGCTTGGTAGTCTTGCAACTTTCTGTCCGTAAGATAAATTCAGCTGTGATGATTCCCAGCAATTAAAAAAAAAACAAAAAAAACTCTTGGTTATATTGTTCTGAATGCTGGTTTCTAAATGTTAGTTCACTTTTTGAAGACACTCTGACAAAATAGGATTTCCAAAGCTCTTAGACAATGCAACAATGTAATTTGTATCTGTCAAGACTCATGCTGAATGAATGGTGCAGAAGACACACAATTCTGGCATTGAATATCAATTGCAAATTTTTTTTTCCTTTAGAAATCTAGTTCTGCTATTGCTTTTAGAAATAAAAATATCCATTCAGATGTAGAAAGTCTGGATATTTGAGAAAGGGAACCTCCTACAGAACAGCATTCTCCCAGGGTCGTTTGATCAACTCTTTCCTTTTGGGCATTTATTTATTTATTTATTTATTTATTTATTTATTTGTTTGTTTGTTTGTTTGTTTGTTTGTTTGTTTGTTTGTTTATTTATTTAGGCTTATATGCCGCTCCTCTCCGAAGACTCGGAGCAGCGAACAACATATATGTAAAACAACAAATACAATATAAACCCAAACAAGAAATATTTAAAAAATAAAATAAAACCCCACTCACTCTCACTCATATTCATCAATCAATCCACAATCATCCCCAGGCCTGCCAGATGATTTAAAAGACTGTTAAAACATAGCTATTGAAACAAGTCCTGGAGTCTGCATACACGTAGTCCTTGACTTACGTCCATTTGTTTAGTGACCCTTTGAAGTTGCAACAGCACTGAAAAAAGTTACCTATGGCCGTTTTTCACACAACTATTGCAGCAGCCCCAGGGTCACATGATCAAAGTTCAGATGCTTGGCAACTGGTTTCTATTTATGATGGTTGCAGTGTCCCGGGATCATGCAATCATTTTTTGCGATCTTTCTGACAAGCAAAGTCAATGAGGAAGCCAGATTCACTTAACAGCTGTGTTACTAACTTAACAAATGAAGTGATTCACATAACAACTGTGGCAAGAAAGGCCGTACAGAGGGGCAAAACTCCCTTAAGAACTGTCTCACTTAGCCATGCAAATTTTGGGCTCAATTGTCATTGTAAGTTGAGGACTACCTGTGCTTTTTTCCTCAAGTTACTGAAATAATTAATTGTAACTTATCAAATGTATTTTATTCCTGGCTCTTATATACATATTTTTATGATGTTATTTTGTGAGCTCAATTTCTTTTTTCTTTTTATCCTGGCTTAGGCAGGGGAAATTTTATGTCACTCAGAATTGGTTTGGAATGAATAAATGAATGAATGCATATTTCCCTCACTGAGAGCAGTAAACACTTAAAGTCTGAAAAAGACATCTGTCGCAAGCTGCCGAGGATCCCACTTATATAATATTCAAGTTCTCTTTCTGCTTTCCAAGTTGCTGATTCTATTGATCGATGCTCATGAGCTTCCAAGGAAACCCAGGCTTCTCCAAACAAAGTCAGACATTTATTCTTCAAAGCCTTTTCATAATAAAAGTAAACAGAGAAGTTTATATTATCTTGACAGATAGTAAATAATGAACATTTCTAATCAAGATGGAGCCTACTCAGCAATAGCACCAAGTGGTTAAAAGCTGTTTACACAATTCTTTAGTATATATTTGTATTTGAGGAAGGGAGTGTAGGTACAGAAATTTAAACAGGCAGTGTGGACACACCTACTGCATGAGTCTGAAATGTGTATTTGTATATGACATATAGAGATTAAAGGTAATCCTCAGCTTACAGACAGACATTTAATAACCGTTCAGAGTTACAATAGCTTGGAAAAGGGTGCTTTACATAAAGCACTTCTGGCTTTACAAATGTGGTGCTGCCCCCTCTCGCTCCATGTGGTCACTTGGCCACATTCCAGGTGCTTGGCAACCAGCTAAAATTTAAGAAGCATCCTATGGTCACATGACTGTGATTAGTGTTTCTGGCATTTTTTGTCAGTTTCTGGCAAAAAAAAATGCCCATTCAGGAAAATGGATTCAGATTTAAGACCATATGATTTGCACGACAACGACTGCTGTAAAAATGGTCATGGGACATGAGCCATGCATGCCAGAACTTATGACAAACTTCCACTTCCAATTCTGGTCTTAAGTTTAAAACTATATGTATTTACTTGTTCTTGCATGTGTTGGAGATGTCACGAACATGTAACCTCTGTAATATCCTATAATTCTATATACTACTAAAATTCTCACGTCTGCTGGCAACCTTCAATTGAGTGAAACTGGAAAGTATAGGAAAACAATTATTGAACCAAAATAACTCAAATGAGCTAATTCACAGAATGCCAGGAACTATGATTCCCATTGCAATAAAATTTTGCCTTCCAACTACATTTCCCAGAAGCCCATCTGTTGCATGGTACAAGGGAAGATGGGAAGACCATATCCCCACTCTCTTTCCCGCCTCCCTTTGGCCTGTGCACCCAGTTTGCTGGTGACAAAGCCTGACAGATAAGCAGCAGTTGGTGCTTTGCTGTGAGCCGCCCTGGGTCTTAGGAGAAGGGCAGCATATAAATTGAATAATAAATAAATAAATAAATAAACTGAGACTGAAGTTTGTAATCTCTTAAGAGTGGTGGATGGCAAGGGAAAGACGGGGGAGCAACTTGGATGCCTGCTGGGGTGAGGCTGGCTGGAGGGTGGGACCTTTGAGGATATGTCAGGTTGGACAGCAGAGATAAGGTCTTCCTCAAGGTTTGCTGTTATCCCTCCTCCCAGCAAAATGGCAGGATATTCTGGAGATCAGCCAAGGAGAAGTGATTTCTAATGCTCCCTGCCAGCTTCCTACAAGCAACAGGAAATGGAGGAAGCCAGAAGGAAGTTGGGTGTCCCTCCCCACTCGCACTGCTTTTTTTGCCTGTCAATAGTCATTTTATTTCTGTGGGTAAGGAAATATCTCTGAAAGGGTTGACTACTAGAGAAAGATTCTCTAGTAGTCAAACAAATAGTCAAGACAACTAGCCCTGCCATGGAAGTTCAGTAATGAGTATAAGAATATTGTAAACTTCATTATGACTTTGTTTCCCCATCCAATTGTTCTAACAGTTAAAGGATTCCCTAAACTACGAGCATTACAGAATTATGTTGAGGATGGCTGCCCATTATTATAAGTACTGTAATTCATTTATCGCTCCTGTAATATAATATAGCAACATTCAGGAAACATTTTGTCCAGTTATTGACTCTGTTAGCCATCAGTGCAAAGCAAAAGATAGAAAAGGAGGAGGGCAGAGTCAACCTCAATACAGCATGTTGTTGCTTATTTTATAATCTAGTAGTAAACTCCATTTTTGCAACTAAATCTGTTCATTAAATCCCATTTTACTCAAAGAGAATTATTCCCATATAAATCTTTTTTTAGGCTGGAATTTTGCCAGTTCTGCAAGATTTATACCTTAGATTTATTAAGTCTACTAAGCAGCAGCATCCCAGGGCACAGTGTACTGGAGCACACTGTTTTAGGGAGAAATCCCAGGATAGGACAACAGATATTAAAAGTGACAAATATACATGTAGAGTTCAAAGATATAATACAAACAATAATGATTATACTCAAGAGTTACAACTAATGTTTAAAGCTCATTTAGAGCATTAATATAAACTGAAAAATGTGGTCTTTCAAATTTACCATAATCTTTCAAATACAATTTCTAAGTATATTTCATCAACAATAGAATACATTTAGAAATCATATAAATTGATTTCTTAAACTATCTGTATTGCTTCGTTATGGTATAGTTACTTTTATTTATAACATGGAAAATCCATCTCTTTCTTTCTCTCTCTCTCTCTCTCTCAACCATGTGCATTTTTGGATGAAGAGTCTGCTAGCAAGACGTTCTTTCAACTCAATAGAATCTCACTAATGTGGGATTTCAGGGGTTCTCCTATCAGTTTTCTTAAAATAGCTGACCAGTCAAAATTCTGACAATGTGTTTATTATTAGCTAATGTAGCTGTAGAGAATATGGAGGGTGGCCTTGACAAGCAGAGGGAAGCTGTGTTACCAAGGCAACTATCAAATCAACCTAACTTGAGTGAATACCAAAAAAGTGGTTTCCAAAAATTTCTCAGACAGCTTCCCCCATTCACATGAAGGTAAAAGGGAAAGGAGGGGGAGTACATTCAGCACATTGCAAGGTTCTTTTTCAATGGTTGTTCTAATAAAAGTAGTCTTAAACAACACAGTGACCAGGTCTTAGTCTGATCTACCATATAGGGCTACACATCTTCAGTGCAAGTCTTCACTGCAAACATCTTCAAACTAGGCAAGAAACAACTGCACTACACAATTCCTTGTATATACCTGTAAATACAATTCCTGTAATATACCTTTAATTCTGCCAAACAATTTTTGTAGCACATTCCTGATATAAGGCCTTGAGTACTGTATTCTGTCATCTTATGTTCAGTATGGAACTAATGGTGGCTTTCTGAGCTAGAGCACACAGGGGAAATTGCTTTTGGAAAGGCCCCATATTGTGTAAACAACCATGAAGTTTCTTTCTCTGGGCATGAGGTTAAGGAAACAACCTCCCACAGTGGTAAACTTCTTTTCTTTGTTAACCCAGTGCAGTCTTGACATAGCGACTTACTAATAAGCCTCTAGTGTCAGGAACCACCTGTAGGGCAGCTAAGACTCTGCATCAAGTCTGAATGACAGTCTATCAATCTCCACTTCATTGTTCTTCATGGCTTCTGCTGCTCTGTTACCTAGTGCAGCCAATCACCTAATATAGTTCTGGATTCTCCCCAGCCTGTGGCATCTCCCAATATTCTAGTCACCCGAACAGGAGTTTGTTTACATTATAGTGTCTATGTCCAAAAACTAAGGCTGAAAGAAATAGCACTACAGAAGGGAGGCAGGCAGGCAGGCAGAAAGGAAATGTTAGCCAAATTCAGCTGAATCCCAATTGATTTCTATCAGCCATGCCCCATTCACTTCAACTGTAATATTCTAAACAGCTCCTTCTACCACCTCCCCACACAAAAGTGCCGTTTTGTACTGAGGCTAAAGTCACAAGTACACTTATAATATTACCTCCAGGAATTGCCCACCTCACCTTTTAATTTGCTTTTATTATTAGAAACAGAAAGAAAAATGGGGAAAAAAAGTGTTCCAACAAAAACGCAAGCCATGGAATCCTAGAGAATTTCAATGCCAACACCATCTATTCAAACTGTAAAGCCTGAGCCAATCTCTTTTAAAACCTGAATGGGACTAGCACTGGTGATACAGAGCGAGCAGCTCGCCAAACCCTGTTTTCTTCGTAAAATGAACAAGTCATGAATCACCTTAGCGCTTTAAGAAAAATGTTAGCACATCAAGGGATGTCAATTAATTTGTTAATTTGGCATTATTAACATGCATGGCACTTTACAAAACAAGGACAGCTGTGAAAGGAGAAAGACCAACAAAGCATGAACATGAACAAGAGGGCAAGTGTGTATAGTGTTTTTCTCTTAGCACAGGCAGGAGCAAGTTTCTATCCGTGTGTTCGTATAATCCTTTAGAAAAAGTACAAAAAGGCTTCACTGCTGACAGTGACACACTTGTGACTTACCATTTATCAATGTTGGATATCAGTCTATAGCTGAGCTATCTGCTTCCCAAAGGATTACAACATTGGGAAATATTTAATGAAGAAAAATTTCCTATCAGTGAGGGCTGACAGTTTCTATGGCAATGTTACCAATTTTTCCCTAAAAGCAATCATGTTTGTATGAAAATATATACATACCAGCCATCCACATAAATGGCAATATCACAGCAAAAACAAAAAGTTATTTCCTAATTGGCTTAGACTTTTGCAATTCATATCCATGAACAATCTTTCATTCTTAACTTAAATTGCAATTGCACTGATTTCAGCTCCTCTCTTTAGTGTTTGATTGCAGCACCATAGTGTTACATTATAACCCCCCCCTAGATATTTCAAGCAAATGAAGACAAACATTTCCATATACACAATACCAATAATTCAAAGAGGCAATAGTTGGTGTTATTTTTGGTAAATGTTTCTGTGCTTCTACAATTCAACAGTCACATGGTCTTCAACTCAGAAAATACTTTATACTTTCCACATTTCTCCAATTCTGTTCTCAGTTCTCAGTAACAAAGAACACCAGAATCCTTCTTCAAAAGCCAGGAATGAATACATAAACTTCCACATGAACTTTAATTTAGGGTATGCTGTTAGCAGCATGCTATTAATTGCTGAGGTGAAGAATCAGGTTCTATATTTTATATTTAAAAAGTCCTTTTCTCTCTGTGTGTGTGTGTGATCAGCAATATTAAATGCAAGACGGAAGAACAGAATTGCCAAATCTCATTTCACTGGACTTGTGTTATTCAAAGTAAGAGTCCAAAACATGTGTACAAATAATTTAAAATTTTTGGGAATCTCAGTATGTTATGGGACCAAGAGGTTTGCAAATGTATTTTGGAAAGTACATAACAAATCACACACCTAATTTAGTGAAATAATAACATAGAAAGCTGCTGGCACCTGGATGTCTAACTAGATGGATTAGTAAGTTTATTAGTAAGTTTATTAGTAAGTTTATTAGTAAGTTTATCTAACCACAGATCATAACATTTAACATACTATAAAATAAAATAACAGTAGAATAGAAAAATTACAAAATAGAGTATTATATATAAGGTCAAAACAAGATAAAGCCAGTCTACAACTAAGAATGTAAGCATTTATTTCTAAATAACAGCAGAGTAAAAGTCACAACCTGGGTGCTCACAGTTGGAAACATTGTCTGCAAGAAGATAATTCAATTGTTCAAGTTCCAAGACCTTGAGTTCCGCTACCATCATTATTTGGCCACAATCAGACTGCAAATGGGGCAGTGGAGGACATAATAAATAATGGGGATGGAGAAGGCATTTACAAAATCTCCTTTCAAGATATGTGGAGGACATTGGCTACAGATCAAAGGATATAAAAGCCCTTCTCGGTAAGACACCAGTAATATTAACCAGGTACTAGGTGAGGCTTCAATGTTGTTTATAGTGATGGAACCAAGATGATTGTACTGCAGCGGCATCTTTACTGTCATCCCTTTCAAAAAAAAAAACTTACATCTAACATTTTTTTTCTATTCCAAGATCTACATTCTCCCAAAAGTGGTAAGGAATACCTTGATAAGATGGATGACAAAATCTAGTTAATTGATCCCTAACTGTGTAATGGAGAAAACAGATTTTAGCAAGCAGGGATTCTTGAAGATTTTCTACTGTAGGTTCTTATAATTCCCAACAATGGAAAGTGTATTTTAATGGGGATGGAAAGTAATCTCCATCCTTAAAGAAGCAGATGCCCTGGAGGAAGCCCATCTTCCTTAGGAAGTTGTTTTGGATTAAATCCAATTGGGTAATAACCAGATTCAGACTCATAGCATACGGGCTATTACCTCGCCTGGGAATATTTTCAGGGCAGGGGATATCAACTGCCCTTCTTTATGACTGGTGAGCTTTAAGGTTTGAGAAAAAGCACACCAGATTTTAACCATAGTGTGCTGAAGTCATGATCTGGCTGTGATAAATAGTTTTATGTATCATGCCAAGCCAAATCAGACAAACCACATTATAACTTGGCATTGCATGGGAACCCAGCCAGTGAGCAAAGACGTGTATAAAACTTTTTCTTAAGATATTTACTGAGTTCAGATTATCCTTACCTGGTTGTTACTTCATAAGCATTTTATTACAAAAAATAATAATAACTGAAGTTGTGTTTTGCCTGAAATAAGATTCTAAGAGAAATACAATCATCACAAGATTCTCCAACTGAATGTAAGACAGTTCGAAACTATGTTTAAGTTTCATATGAATCACAGAAAACTTGACCAAACTGAACACATCCGTTTTATATAATAAACAACTTTGATTTTTGTAAAAGATGTGAGCTACTGATTAATTGAAAGCACCTAATAAATCTATTATGGTGTATGATAATATGTCGCTAATAGTTATATATCACAATTTAAACAAAATGATCAATAAATGCTCCTTAAACATTGTTTTTATACTATTTTAATTTCCCAGTACCTTTAGTGATACTAAAAGCCACAATCATTTGTGCACTTTCTGTAATTCAAATGGCTTGCTCACCATAAAACACCAAAATTGAAAGAAAAAACCAGAGTGGCCTCCCTTAGCATTTTTCTTGTTAATAGCAATTTGCTTTTTATCACTTCAGGTCTCCTATTTGAATATAAAAAAGGAAATTAAGGAGCTTCTATAGTTATATATCTCATTTATTCCTCTTCCCCAAAAAACTCAATGTCTGATATAACCCTCTGGTTCACATGGTTAAGCTTAGCCATTCTTAACCATCTTTCTAATAAACCACAACACAGTGGATGAACTCAACCAATGAGTGACACAAGGAGGATTAAAATTTTACCTGGATTTAGTAAACAATCATAAATGTATGTTTACCAGAATTCTTGAAAGAGTGACCAAACAGCTGGAGATGTAAAAATAATGAGGGTTCATAGATCTATATATGATATGGCCATGTAGCCAGTACTTTTTAAAATATGGTATTTATACTCTGGGAAAATCTTTAAATGTTAAAGATGTTAATGTGATTTTGAATTACATATATCCACCCAGAGTCACCCTATTAATGAGTCAGGCAATAAATAAATTTAATAAATAAACATAAAATAAATATACCAATATTTGCAACCTGAGTGTATATGATTGCATCATGCATAGAGATTGTTAAAAGAATTATATTGAGAAATTGGAAAAATAATATTACAGAAGTAATGCTTTTGGAAATATGTAACTTATCTATCTTGGAAAAGGCAATATTATTTATTAATCAAAGGATGTAATATTTTGGCAGAGACTGTATATTTTACATTAATATTTTGCATTTGATTTTACTATAGTACCATATGTCACTACTGATCAATCAAAGGTAGATTTTATTATTTTTTTCTCCTTTTCTTTTTCTGTTTTCTATCAGTTTTTAAAGTTAAGTTTATATTTTACATTTTTTTCTACATTTAAATAACTTTTTAAAAATTAAAAAAAAATGGTTACCAAAATCTGTAGATGCGCAGAAACAATTCTATGCTCAAAGCTTAGACTTAAAATGTGCTTAGAGGCCACTTCCAACTTCAAAGAGAGGAAGAAAACTGGAACTAGCCACACTTATTAGAGGGATGGAGGACGTCAGCACAGTGATTGTTAATTTGGAACCCTGATCATGACAGGAGGCAATGTTTATACTCCAGCACATACAGGAAAGGCAATGGTGGGGTTCAGCCAGATATTATGAGGAATATAACAGAAAACAGCATGTTGTAGGGGCACTTTGTGTCATTCAAACATTAGATAATCTTGAGGTGTCACAGAATCATCCATTCAGTTTTGTAATTTGCTCAGAATGACCTAGCATATCTATTTCCTAGTAATATGCAATAACCTACACATTCAGAAAAAAGGTCTGACATAATTATGATTTTCCTAAAGTCAAAAAATAAGGAAGGCCAGAAGACCCATCTCACAATATTGATATTCTACAGATGTATCAATATATATGGAGATATAAATTCTCCACAAGATCCAATCCTTTACACACTTACCCTGGAATAAGCTACACTTAATGCAATAAGCATTGTTATCTAATAAACACGTGCATGGATATTTTATATTACATATTAATGTATACCTGTATTAAAATACACTATAAAAGGTACAAATAATCTAAATTAAAATAATATAAAAGGCTGCATATGTTTAAACCTAGCAGCACAGTGAGAAAATTTAAGACAGTTCTTTATATTTTTTGCTGGAACTAAAAAGGAATCAATATTTATTTCAAGGAAAATATATTAAGTTGCACATACATTGTAGCTCCGGCTTTTACCAATAAAAGCAATTCAGCCATAAGCCCAGAATGTTAGCCCATTTAATTAATATAAAAAAGCAAAATGGAACAAAGTATCGCTGGACATTATTTAGCTCCATCAGGCAGCTGTAGTACAATGATCCCAGAGATTTGTCAGGAAAGACCTGATACTTCATCACTGACAAAGCTGAGTAGATGTAATTTCTCCATATTTATTTCCAGCCTCTGGTTGGAAGATCACCAGAGCCTAATAAAAGAATGCAAACATGTTTAAGAGAAGCTTCCAAAACTGACTCTTTATTTTTTTAGAAATGCCTTACTTATATAAATGTTCATTATTATTTTTCAGAGAAAGGACACGTGATGCCAAAGCAGCATGCTTAGCATGGTCGTGCATTTCAGAAAACCTACACAGACAGGGAGAGAATCATTACTAGCAGATTAACCTTTTCCTTCAAACAAGAAGGAAATGTAACTGATATTGATATCTTTTCCAAGAATTAAAGGACTAGTGAATATCAATCTCTCTTGAGACATAACAGCATGTGGAGAAGTAGGAAACACCCAAGAAAAAAAGTGAGGTATAAGAGGATATGGCCATTGGATAGATAAAGAATAGTGGAGAAGAAGAGAGCTAACTCACAGAAACCCATATTAGTAGCAATTGCATACATGTAGGCAAAATCATATTTGTTCAGGTGTATTCATGCCATACATACTACTATGTACATGAATACCCATGGCATATGTATGAATTGACAACAGATATAAATATGTAGAAGTAGCCTGTGCTTTGTGTACAAATGGCTGAAGAATAAGGGGATCCATAAAGGTTAGGAAATAAATTACCAAAATTCATCCTTAGGCATCTACAGTATGAATATTATGGCAAGACAGGTGCAAATGTCAGGTACCTGGATGTATTATCCATGCACTCCAGAATTATACTCCTACTGAAGCCCTTGCAATGTAGAAGAAATAGAGCCACACGTTCCTTATTTCTAGGAACACCCCATACTACACGCATCATCACTTCCCCCCTCCCCTTTCTGTATCTTTCTTTGCACGAATGCTTCACCTCGCCTACTCACCTCTCGTCGTTCTGCCATCCCTGATCTCCCAGCAGCAAATCCCGGAACCTGTATCTTGGAGGAAGCGGAGGAACCTCACTCTCCAGGTCTACCATCCTGAAAGGGTAAAAGCACACTCCTCACAGGGTACTAACGGCAGCAGCAGTAGTAAGAAGCAGGATAACACGGGGACCAAAAAACGAGACTTAGCCCGTGCTTAGAGGAGGTACCCAGGCTACGATGCGACTAAAGCTCTCTTGCCTTTTCGCACAAGCGAACATGCAAAATCTGTTGCACCTGCTGGCAAAGTTATTTAAAAGCTCCCCCCCCTTCCTTCTTTGCAACCTCTATCGCAACAGGAGGCAGAGGAGGGAGGGGGCGCGCGCACACGCGCCGCAGCCAACTGGCCAGCGTCTCCCGATGCACGCGCAGGTCTCTCAGCCTGCCGGGATCGACAACAAAGGGTTGCCTGCCACTGTTCTTGCCATCCTTCCCCGGCCATGCAAATGTCGTTTGGAGCTGCCGCTGAGAGCTCAGCCAATCGGGATTGGCCCTCAGGAACACAATAAGGTGACGTACCGGGAACCTCGCCTTCTCCACCAATAGCCTTTCTTCCTCATTAATATTCGGTGGCTGGAAGAAGGGTTCTCTCTCCGGCCGGAGAAGAGGCGCAGATGGGTGAATGGAGATGACCCGGAGAGCTAAGTGACAGGTGTGCCCGCCTAAAAGGTGGCCCCTTGAGTGACAGATGCGCCGTCTGTAAGGTGGCCCGTCCTGAACTGTGCTTAGTGCTTCGGTTTCCATTGTATAAGAAAGGCAGTGTTGCTTTCGCGGCCAGGTATTCAAACAGCAAATAGTGTGTCCCTTTTTTTCTGCTTTGCAACACAGGGGCGGGGGGGGGGACGGGACGGTAGAAAGGTCTATCGGCGATAGTTGACGCAACACGTTTTACCCGGGTTTAGCTTGAAGTACGGTTAGCTTAACCCGAGTTTCTGGGTTTGCACGACCCATTGAAACAACCTCCGGAGGCGTAAGTTTAAAATGTTTCATTTCTAGCTCCGTGTAACGTCCGCATGCTGCGACTTCCTCCTTTAGAGAAACCTTCCCCATTTTGTGCCCCGAAAATATATACATATACAGACAGACAGATAGATATCTATATATAAATTCAATTTTTTTTCTATATATATATATAGAATGTATATATATAGACACACGCACACACACACATCTCCTTTCCCACCACTCCGGCTCAATGGCTGAAGATGATGGAAGATGTGCAGAACATGCCTGAGGGCACCAGTTTGGGAAAGGCTACTGTAGACGGAGCGCAGTAAAGATTCAGCACCCAAATAATTCTGCATGGCTCTTCGTTCAGGAAAAGGCGAGGGCGCTTCGGGGACCACCCAATAGGCCCCGTGCGGCCCTCTAGTGAGCAAACTGAGACAGTGGCTGAGCAGTATATGGAGAAGACTGGATTGGTTGCAAATCCGGCTCTGGGCCATGCAGCTATTAATTTCTTAAATTTAAAAAGTGTTTAGTATAGTAGAATATGTGGCTCATTTCTAATCATTTTGGAAAGTACAGATGTTTACAACCTACACTTGATTCTGCGCCCTTAATAGCAATTTGAAGTGGAACTGATTTCTTAGTTCCTCCAATCCTAATTGGTTTGAAGAGGAAAAGTTGTATTCAGATCTGTTATTTGGATAGATAGGTGGATAGATACTTTGTAAAGGCACCTAGTCTCTGGTGATGTTCATACTTATTACACTAACATTGATCTCATTGTAATAAATCTTTCTGATAATTTCCATAAATGTGCATATGTACCAGAAACTATTTCTGTTTTTAACCATGTTTTTAAGGATTATAAATGCCTCGAATCATAGGCGAGGCAGCCATATTAGCCTTATAAATAAGTACTATGATGCTATGAATTGTCACTGTGTTCTTATATTAAGTGATGCAGTTTAGTGCTTTGGAAAATATTTCTCTTCCATGGTAGTCGGGGAACAAAGGATCAAAAATCATTTAGTTACTGAATGGATAGGATTTCAGGAAGTGTTGCTGTCACAACTTCTATTGGACTTGTAGTGAAAAAAGGTTGAAGTACAATTTTTGAACCTATTTCCCAACCACTTTCACTTCCTTCTATAATCAGGCTTTGCAGGACCTAGTGTGAATCCCCCTCCAGAAAGCAAAAAAAAAAAAGGAAGAGCACTCTGGTTAAACAGATGCTTGCACATTTTCAAAGCAGCTAGAGTCCAGGGGTCTTCAAACTAGGCCCTTTTATGACTCATGGACTTCAACTCCCAGAGTTCCTCAGCCAGGCACACTGGCTGAGGAATTCTGGGAGTTGGAGTCCATGAGTCATAAAAGGGCCATGTTTGAAGACCCCTGAACTAGACCATGTATGCATGCCATATTAAGTTGGAGTTGATTATTCTAGGGTTAATCCATATAATATCAGCCTGCCTTTAATATGATTCAGTGGCTTATTAATGCTATTGTAATTTTGTCCAGATTGTTGGGACCAATTAGGTATGCTTTGATAACATAGTTTCTCGGCTGCTGCTTAGATAGTATCTGAGACAGAAAACATCTTTCACCAATTTAGGCTGCTTTAGAATTGTGCTCATATGCTGACAGAAATAGGATTGGATTTTTTTCTTTAAAGCACACTGTTTTTTAAGCCATAAGTTTATAAAATTCCAGGTCTAGTTTGGTATAGTAGTTAAGGCATCAGGTTAGAAACCAGGAATACTAGTCCTGCCTGAGGCACAAAGCCAGCTGGGTGACTTTTGGACCAGTCACTCTCCACCCTAGGAAGGAGGCAACGGCAAGCCTCTTGCAAAATATTACCAAGAAAACTAATTCAGTGACTAATTCAGGAATCCAAGAGGCAGCACCAAAAAAAAAAAAAAGTTAAGTTGTAGGATCACATTAAAAACCAACAGGAAAACAAAACTGGCAAAAAGGAGGATTCAGGGTTCCACAGTGAATCTAATTCCTTTGTTAAATGCCAGATTTTTGAGATGAAAAAAAAAACCCAGATCAAGATAAATCACTTCAGAATTTTTCCACCTTTAACATATAAGCCAGTGATGGCGAACCTTTTATAGACTGAGTGCCCAAACTGCAACCCAAAACCCACTTATGCATCGTCAAGTGCTGGGTGGGTGTGGCCCATTGGGTGGGTGTGGCCCATTGGGTGGGTGTGGCTGCGGTGGTAACGGCAGACTGGGTGGGACTAAAAAGTTCAATCAATTCCAACTTTGCAAGATCTTTTTTTCCCCGCAAGAAGTTGAAATTGGCTGATTTTTTTTTTTTGCACATGGCGGCGGAGGCCTAAAGCGAAAAGGTTTTATAAAACCCAACTGAAGGCCTAGGACTGGGACGATGGCGCGCGTGCCCACAGAGACGGCTCTGAGTGCCACCTCTGGCACCCATGCCATACATTCGCCACCACTGATATAAGCTATATAAGTCCATTGAAAAACTGAAATTGTTTAATAGGGAGAATTTTTTTTAAAAAAACTACAATAATGTGGCTGCATAAGTGTTCACATCCTTTTATATGTAGGATGTGGCTGTATTCAGAATGAATCAATGACATATCAAACTGATGTTAAGTAGTCAGTATATACCTGCAGAATCAATTAAAATGATCCTGATCGAGCCCATATTCAGTTCAATTGTTCTATTAAGATTTTCTTTTTACATTTACTCAGTTGCCTCTTACATAAAATGCCATGGTCTGCAAAGAGCTTACAAAGCATCAAAGGGATCTCATTGTTGGAAGGTATCAGCCAGGAGAAGGGTAGGAAAAAAAATTCCAAGGCTTTGGAGATATCATGGAACATAGTGAAGACATCAACAAGTGGAAAAAATATGGCATAGTAGCGACATTACCAAGCACTGGATGTCCCTCCAAATTTAATGAAAAAATAAGAAGAAAACTGGTCTGAAAGGTTGCCAAGAAGCCTACAACAACATTAAAGGAACTGTAGGAATTTCTGGCAAGCACTGATTGTGCACTACATGTGACACAATCTTCCGTATTCTTCATATATGTGGGCTGTGGAGAAGGGTGGCAAGATGAAAATCTTTTGTCACAAAGAAGAACATCCCAAGCTCAGCTATATTTTGCAAAAACCTACATCAAGTCTGACAAAATCCTGTAGGAAAATGTGTTATGGTCCGATGAGACCAAGTTTGAACTTGTTGGCCATAATTCCAAAAAACTATATTTGGCATAAAAACAACACTGCATTACCAAAAGTACACCACCCGTGAAGCATGGTGATTGCAGCGTTATGCTTTGGAGCTGCTTTTCTTCAGCTGGAACTGGGGCTTTAGTCAAGCTGGAGGGAGTTAGGAACAGTTCCAAATATCAATCTTTTTTTTTTTTTGCACAAAACCTTCAGACCTCTGCTAAAAAGCTGAAGATGAATTTCCCCTTTTATCATGACAACGACTCAAAGCATGCCTCCAAACCAACAAAAGAATTGCTTCTCTGGAAGAAAATCAAAGTTTTGGAATGGCCCAGTCAGAGCCTGTACTTTTTTAATTATTATTTATTAAACTTATATGCCGCCCTTCTCCCAAGACCCAGGGCGGCTTACAACAACAATACAAGTATAAAAACATAACATAAAATCAATTAAAATTACTAATACTATATAAAAACTAGGTAATTTATGTCACTCATACAACACACTATCACAGTCAAAGGCCCAGGGGCAGAGTGCATCTCACACGCCCCAAACCTGTCTGCATAATTCAGTGACCTAAGTCCAACTGAAAATCTGCAGAGTGATCGGAAGAGGGCTGTACACAGGAAGTGTCCTTGCAATCTGACAGATCTGGAGCACGTTTGCAAGGAAGAGTGGGCATGATGATGGGCTCCTACCACAAAAAGATTGAATGCCCTCATAACATCAAAGGGTGCTTATACAAAGTATTTGTTTAAGGGTGTGTATCTTTATGCAACCATGTTAATTATACGTTCTCTGTTGTTTTTCCTCTAAAAGATTTCAGTTTTTCAATTGATTTGTACAGTTTATATGTTACATTAAAGGTGGAAAAATTCTGAAGTGATTTATCTTGGTCTGATTTTTTTACATGTGAAAAACCTGGCATTTTTAACAGTGGTATGTAGACTTTCTATGTCCACTGTATGTGACTCATAGGATACATGATGCCCATTCCTGTCTTATCACACCTATACTAGACTGTTATACTACGCTAGACTGGGCTGCTCCCAAAGTTAGACCACAATTACAGTTATCAGTTACTAGAATGTGGGAGGCAATTGTCAGCAGGCAAGGCAACATGTACCAGAACATGTTAGGAAGGCTCCTGCATAAGAGCCATTCTGATGTGACTGTATTGCCATAAATTCCCAGAGCAAACCAAATTTAAACTATTCAATAAATATACACTACTATATACTAGTTAATAGTTCAAAGATTACATGGTTCATAAATCTGAAGGACATGTAAGCATTCCTGAATTTTAATATGTGCATGAAAACCCCTTCTTTGATTTCCTCTTCCAGAGAAATTATGATAAGATTGATTAAGGGACAGGGCTTTCTCAGTGATAGTGAATCTGGAGTTTTCTGTCTCCATAAATAAAACTAGGATTGCAATGAACTTTTTGTAATGTCTTAATTTTGGGGATAATATTAAATCATTTGTGTTGCTGCTTTTACTCATGAAAATGCATTTGATGTTTTACAGACAGGGGAAAAAATAGAAAAATCTTAATGCTGCAGTGTCTTCCTCAAACTATGTAGTCTCTGCAATAAATATGAAACAGTACAAATATTTGCATCAGTTCCTTATTCCAGCATGAAAATATGCCTCATCTCTACATTTATAGAGTTAGGATTGTGTTTGTATGTGATTAATTTATGATTTTTTTATATTGTGTAAACTCTGCCAATGGAAGTACTATTTAGTCAACCATGGTCCATCTTTAGCATTAAAATGTTCTAAGTGTATATGGGATAATAGTTGAAGCATTTTCTATCTTTAAATTGCTGACCAAACACACATTTTGTAAATTGAGGATGTTGTGGTTTTACCAAGCCAGATGGTATACAAATATCTGAAACAAATAGTTCCAAAATTTTGCTTAAAGATGCAGCTTGGTTGTATAGAAAAAATTAGGAAATATTTTGGTTTAAATACCAGATGCCTAAAATAACCCATGCTGGACACATACTTGGCTCTTACTGATAATTGATAAAAATAATCAAAAGTGAGCAATGGGCTAATAATCTCAGGGAACCAGAAACCATATACAAAACTAGAGATAACTTATGCAGTGAAATAAAGCACAGTCCAAAACCCTGATTTTTCAACATTCATTAAAATTCTACCTATACACACACAAACACACACAGAGAGAGAGAGAGATGGAGAGAGAGACAGAGACAGAGGGAGAGAGAATCATTACTTCTATATTGTCTGTGGTAGAAGATAGAAATCAACCCCCCGAAAGTGGGTCTGTTTGCACCTACAAGAAGACATAGACATTCTTTCTTCCAATTAACTCAGTTCTGTATCAGTGCTACTCAACACTTGGCCATAATGAAATGGCCATTTTTCTTTAGATCTTCCAACCATAGTAAAAGAAGCTGCCCACTTCCTCCCTGTTGATCTCCCCACCTCTTCAGTCAGGTTTTTTGTTTGTTTGTTTGTTTTGATAAAAATCCAGACTGGTTAGTAAAGTCAAAACCATTGTGGCCTTGTCCATGAATGCTTATTTGTACCCTTTATTCATCTATTACCAACAATCCACAGAAACAGAATTGGAAAGAATTTTGCAGTTTCACCACTCAACAGCTCTGGAGAAAGTGGTTGTGGTCCAAAACTTCTAGAGATGCATTGCAGGAAAGGACAGGTGGGTTAGGCTCAAGAATGCCATTGTGCATTCTGCTTCTCAATAATTGGTTTGTAACTTGCACACATTCTGGGATAGTCTGGGCATGCAGATCAGCCTAGTCTTAAACTGCTTTACATAACTACTTCTGAATACTCTATTGGATTAACAAGGTTTAAAAAAGAATTTATAATTAGTTTTCATTCTGTAGAATTGCTACTCAGCTAATTTCTGATTGACATGTACATTCTTTTCTTCAGGTGCTTAAAGCAAGAGAGATGATATATCATAGGCTGGGTTTTGGGTTTCCTAATATACAGATATCACCAAATCTACATCTATGTCACTTTTAATGACCAGCCCTCATCTCCCATGGGTACATTTATAGTTAAATTCCATTACCTTATAGCAGAGGTCCCCAAAATCTTTCTAGGGAAAGGAAGGGGCAGGCATGGGGCTGCGTGTGCATGCACGATGCAAACGGGAGTGGCATGAGTGCACATGTGATCTGGGGGCAGGGCTAATGCCTGTGTGGCACTGGGGGTGGGGCTAGTGCCCACATGATGCTTGAGGCAGAGCTAGCACCCACGCAACAATGGGCAGACTTAGCACCCATGCAGCGCTCAGAGCAGTGCTAGCGCGAGTGGGGGCAAGTGCACGCACACACCTGCACCCATTGACCAACCATTCATGCAGCCCAGTGGCCAAGAGCCATGGCCCAGTAGTGGACTGTGGCCCAGATGTTGGGGACCCCTGCCTTATAATATAATTTGTTCTTTGTTTTTCTTCTAAAAATTGGTATCAACTAACATATTCTCTTTATTCACTCCTAGTTCCGGGAACTTGGCCAGAAACATCCATCTTAAGCATTATTGCAACATTTTTAAAGAGTTCTAATAGGCTTCATGTGCATTTTCTCCACAATTCTTATAAAATCATAACAAATTATTCTTACGATTTTCATTTTTCAGATGCAACATTGCAACTTCCTCATGGTTGCCCAGGGCAATGAAATCCTACTTATAACTACCATATCCTACAGCTTTATCAACATTACCACAACATTTCATTTCAGCTTCTTTTTTAATCTTACCCACCTCCTTTATACAAGATGCATTTCTTGTTATATTTCTTTGGATTGTCCCAGTGCCCAGAATTTCATTGTTTTGTCTTTGTTAGGTGTTGATTGGTTCACTGCAGTCTCTCCATGATGGATGAGTAGAATGTTTCTGCTAGTTGTTATTATTGCCATTGGTGGCCCTTTGTTTCTGGAAGAATGTTAGGGAAGCTCCCATTTTTGTTTGCTTTTAAATGGATCTCCAAAGTTTTGTCAGCCTGAATGTTTTATGGTCGGCCTCAAAACGATACCAGCATGCCACACCCTGAGAGTTCTGGTAGTCCAATTGTCAATGCTTAGAAGATTTGAAAAGATCTCTTTCTTCCTCTTCAGGTGTTTAATTATTAAATGTGTAAGTATGTTGTAATGTTTGCTTTCAATTTGTGTTTTTAATTTTTATAGCCTGCTTTATTTTTAATTTTTTGCTAGCTGCCTTGAATGCTTGCCAGACTATAAAGACAGGGTGGAAATCAAATAAATAAATGTCATCCTGTTTTCTGTTTAATATCTTTTTAATTGCATTTGCAGACCACCTTGGGTAAAAAGCTTTGTTGTGAAAGGCAACATAAAAGACTATAAACCAAGAAGATGAGAGGAAACAAGCAGGGGATGAAGATCCATTGCATTTGAAGCTTATCTGAGGGTCTAAAAAGTATATTAGATATGTATTGAGTATTACTTCTAAATATAAATGCTTTATATCTCTTTAGCTTGCTCTTCAGGCATATATCAAGCCTACAGCTCAGACCTCAGTTTCCTTTTTATTAAGGATAATGGAGAAAAATAGATGTTTCAATATTTTATTCCTAGGCTAGATCTTAATAATATTTTGAATTGGTAATGAAGCAATCTCAATCAGATCGGAATGCAGTCTGTATTAGAATAAAATAAAGATATGGTAGTAGTTTATTTTTTGACCATAATATTTTCGGATGGATTTACAAAGTAGAGTTAAAACTACAATGTAGGTATTTTTTTAAAAAAAATATCTGTTGAATTATTGGTTCTTTCATATCTAAGAGCTGAACCATGAAACTCAGGTTCAGTCAGCAATATTCCATACATAATCTTTTATTTATTTATTTATTTATTTATTAGACTTATAAGCCGCTCTTCTCCAGGGGACCCAGAGCGGCTTACAACATAGATAATAACAATCGCATTAAAGTCTAATATAAATTAAATTAAAATGATCATAAAATAAAACAATACCCCAAATTTTTAATAAAAAAAACATTCATCCAACATTCAGCACCAATCAATCCCAGATCTGCCGACACAAATAAGTTTTTAATTCTTTTCGGAAGGCCAGAAGAGTGGGAGCGGTCCGAATCCCCGGAGGGAGCTGATTCCAGAGGGTAGGGGCCGCAACAGAGAAGGCCCTTCTCCTGGGGCCCGCCAGCTTACATTGACTGGTCGACGGGACCCGGAGAAGACCAACTCTGTGCTCTCTGACCGGTCGTGATGAGGTATGAGGCAAAAGACGGTCCTGCAAGTAACCTGGTCCTAGGCCATGTAGGGCTTTATAGGTAATAACCAACACTATGGCACAATATATTCCAGATACCAAAAACTGTAGCTTTCTTTCCAATGAATTAATATAGTGGCAATATTTAGTAATAATTAATTTCTAATTCTGTAGTTCAGAGTTTTTGAGGCCCATTTGCACAGAAATTAAAGTGAAGATTAAGAAAAAGTGTCTCAGAGGGCTAAATTCAAGAGTTCTTATGTGCTTTCTCTACACACACATACATACACACACACACAGAGAGAGAGAGAGAGAGAGAGAGAGAGAGAGAGAGAGAGAGAGAGAAAGAGACAGAGAGAGAGAGAGAGACAGAGAGAGAGAGAGAGAGAGAGAGAACGAGAGAACATGAACAAAGACAGAAAATAGAAATACAAAAAAGAGAGGCGATATCATCTTGAACTGTTTTTCAGCCTCTTTGTCTTATTTTTAATCCCCACATATATAAATTATGTTGATTGAAAGAAACTAACCAGGTCTAGGACTTTCCTAAAGCTGCCATTCCTCAACTGTGGCTTAGCATTTTGGCTGATTCTGCTTCTTTGCAGCACCCATGTGCCATTTATCCAATACTACAGTAATATGTTACGGTCTCCTCCAAATGGACTTGGTATCTGCTGCCCATAAATGAGCTAGAATCAGGCAGGGAGGTATTAATCTCATTATGGTGTACTTCAAACTGATCTTATGTTTTGTTTTTGTTTTTTTACAAAGCCCCTCAGAATGAATGTGATGCTTCCTGCCCACATTTTAGGGAACTATATTATGCAAATAAAAACAGGATCCTCCAGCTATCAAAAATATAGGGAAGACTATGGTTTTACCCCCTTCTGCTGCCACCAAATATCTCTCTCAATTTCACATATTTCAGAAAGGGTAGCAAATGTCTTGAGAAGATATTTGTTATTTGTCAGAGAATAACTAGCAATGGAAATTTCAAGTTTTTATGGTGCATCCATCTATGACACTGCAGTAAGATTCATGTGATAGGCCATTTATAGTTGGCAAATAGCTGTTGTTTTTAACCAGGCTCCAAAATGAATTCATAAAAATAACTGTCCTCTGTCTTCTGATACATCATTCCAACGCTCATTTACGAATTAATTGGCATGGGTATGACATTTTGCTTAATTTCTTATAATATTTTAATTTGGTTAAGATGTATTCCAAATGTATTTTTCACTACTCTATCAAAATTGGACATTTCCAGGGCAAAGCAATTTAAATATCTGAATTTCACAGAAATACATAATTCAAAGCCATCTAAATCACCTTTTTTATATAGTTGAATAAAATTGTATTTCCAAACATGCTTCTTGTTTACTTCAAAATTCTGATTAAAAAAACCCACTCATTATGAACAAAGGGTTTGTTTAACAACTATGGAATTCACTTAACAACTGCAGATTAATTTAATGGTAACTTGCTTAACAACTGCTGTAAAAAAATGTAAAATTGGGTTGGTCAATCCACTTAATAATTGGCATGATTTATGACTGTAATTCTGGGCTCTTAGTATTATTAGAAGCATAGAAGAATTGAACAGTATTAAATGTTAAGTAAATGTGTTTCTACATTAGTCTGGACTTGCCTAACTTTAGAATCAACTATAATAATCATGTGTACTATAGATAAATAAGAGTGTTTGGAATTTTTCTCTTGGATTTTGATATCATAATAAATTAGTATGGAAGTCCAGTTCTTCTGGTTCCACAACTGTTCCCTCTAGACCAAATTGCTATATGGCTCTGCAAGTTTGGGTGTATATATGATTGTTAGGTGACCTAGGTCTTCTGGTTACTTAGGATACACAGAATATAAACAAATTGTTTTTAATTGAATTACCAGGGTTATGTTTAAATAAATGACAGAAGGTGTGATGTTTATCCTTATTATGTACTTGTGTGTGTTTATAACATTAGCTTAGAGACAGGCAGTGCTTGGCAATCTATAAATACAACATCTATACTTGGCTCTTGAATATTTTTGCAGGGCCAGAACCAAGATAAATGAACATAGAGTCTTAGATGAGGTAATTAATGACTCTGCCAGACTCAGTACCCTAATTGTTGACATAGCGCTTTACTATTTTAACTCCTCTAGTAGGAATTTAAACAAACAAGCATGATTCAATTCTGAGTTGTTTTTGAGCAAAGGCAGCATCTGGGACTTCAAGGATTATCTCAGTTAAAGATGGGCATAACATTACAAATATTGTAGGCCCTATTGGAAAAAGCTTTGCTTAGTTCTACTGCAATTTACTGAGGGTCTTTTGGCATGAAAGAAGAAAATGAGTAAGTTATGCCTGCAGTTCTGTACACCCTTAAGAAACCAAAGTCATTGGGACTTGTTTTGGTAAGGTCATATCAAGTTCAAGGAATCTTAATTTTTAAATACTCATTACCAATTTACCAACTCATTACCTTTTCCAGACATATGGAAGAGAAAAGTGATTCTAAATGAAGATGTCAGCAATTAAAAACACTAAGGAATGAGTTTGGTTTATAAGCTATAAAGACTGGATTTGAACCTCATGTTTAATCAAAATCAAACAGTATTATATATTAATATTAATTCATCCAGGAATGTTAGCATTTAGGACAGTGTGGTTACCACAATCAGGTATGCGCCAAAGTGAATTGATCCTTGTATCAAATAGATCTATACAAGGCAGTATAGCAAAGAACCACGGGATATTACTTTTTACCTTGACCATCATATTCAAAATTTTCCAGAAAAAAGACAATAATACTCAAATGAGATTAAGTTGGGTTTATATATGGAGATGCCAGTAGTGCCATTTATGCTGCACAGTTAGTCCTCGCAAATTTATGTATTACTTTATTCTTTCCCAGCTGGATTTGTATCTTTCTTAAATCTTGTAAGCGTATCAAGAACTTTCAGGATGTGTTCTCTATTGTGTAGAGAAAAAGCAAGTTATCACAATACTACATACCAAGGAAGTGACCTTCTAAAAAGAGAAAAACATGCTTCCTTAAAGTTAAAAAGAACCCTGAATTGTCATGTTAAAAGTGGTGATTTTCCCTTTTAAAATGCTAATAATGAAGCCTAAAATTTTAGGCAACACTGCAATGTGCTACAGTCGTAAATATAAGGATTGATTGCAAAATTATTTTTAGCACCATTGTAACTTTGAATGTTTGTTGCATCAAGCAGTCGGTAAGAGAGGAATACTTTGTGCAGGTTTAGACTATGTATTTTAGTACCAAATTGATTATTTTTCATTATTTTTAAATTGGTCTTTTAAAATCATATGGCCTTAATAATCCATATAAATATTAATCTGCTACACAGTTCTAAGACTGAAATGTGGGCTATTCCTCCTACTCAAAACACATATCCTGTGTCAGTAAGAGCAACAAGAATGCTGAGGAAACAGCTTTCCACAGTCCTTCAACAGATCCTTCTATTAAGAATCAACACATCAGCTATTACAGAATCAGAGTTTTCAATTTTTTTCATGTTTTGAAATCTGTTCCTTAAAATAACCCAAACCTCTTATCAAAAAGCAAAGTTCTACTGATAGAAAATTGACTGCTGTAGAATGATTTTTTAAAGTGTGTTGTATTTATTTTTGCACTTATATCTTATGAAATTCCCATCAGGTTATCAGAACCCTAGGGAACCACAGAACAGCTTAAAAAAAACGGATTATAGAATTCTTATAAATCCAAATTTTACTAAGTAGCTTGTTTTGAGAAGTTTTTATTGAAAAGGTTAATATAAGTATGATAACTTTTTCTGGATATTATTAACTGATAATGTTGAAAGTGAAAAATGCTTTTACTTTCTCTAATACAATATGCCAACATAGGTGATATATTGGCCATTAAAAATGTACACATTAAGTTAATGACAAAGTTAACTTTCCATTTGCTTAGTTTGTGTTCCTCTTTATTTTTTCCACAGGATAAAAATTGTGTTGAGATGTACATTAGACAAACTGTTTGCATAAGAACTATAACCTTTGAAGATACTTATCTAAATTGCCATTAATGAGACAACTAGTGGTTACAGGAAAACAATTAGTTTGTTTACTAAGAGTTGTATACTTCCCCAAGCCTAGGCAATTTACAGTAGAAATAACAATGCAGTAGAACAATCACAAAAAAGCAAAAAACACACATTCTGATAATAAATATAATCTCAGAAATCAATGTCAGTGCTTCCATACAAATCACCAGATAACAATTCAATCCATTAATATAACAGTATTCCCCAACCATTTATGGACAAGCATCATCTTTATGGCTATCCAACCAAAGACTGTTCTAAAGCAAGGAGGTTGCAGTTAAAGCCTGCCACAAACTTCCCAATCCCCAAGGGCTGGGATTCACCTACGCTGTCCCAAACTGACTCTGTCTGGTGAGCAGATTCCACTTGGAACAGACAGTTTGGAAGGAATCCAGGGCCCAAAGCCTAAAGGATTTTATTGGTTACAACCAGCAATTTAGATTTCATCCAAACTGACACCAGTGCAGCTCCTGCAACATAGATATTATCTATCATATCTTATATTCCCTGCAGCTTCTGAATTGTCTTCAAGGCCAGTACAGTAATTTGTAAAGCAAATTAAAGTAAACCAAGTGCAAGGTGTTAAGGTCATGAATAAAACACAACTTTAATGTAGTTGTAGTGACAAAGACTTGATGCAAATCATTCTTCCTAATCCCCTACTATGGTTTTATAGGTGAACCAAAACATTTCTTTGAGAATGAGGTCACATTTTATTTTTAAATCACTGAGTTGAGGTTGCTAATAGGGGAATGACTCCAGCCTTCCCATTTTCAAGTCTACATGATGTTCTACCTCTTAATGTATTCATGAGAAATTTGAAATTTACATTATCAGGTACTGCAGTGGTTCAGTTGTTGAATTTATCAGGGAGACCTTAGTTCAAATCCCCACTTAACTGCAGAGCAAAATGGGTGACTTTGGGTCAGTTACTCTCAATACAACCTACCTTACACAATTATTCTATAGACAAAGATTTATGAGAGATCTTCAAGTAGACTAGGTCTCAGAAAGAGAGAGATGTTTATAAACACAATTAATACTTTGCTTCAGTTTGGATTAAGCTTGCTATGCTATTTGAATCCAGGCAAACTGCAGTTAATCCAAACAAATCCTTCTGAAAACTATTTTCAAAGCATAGTTTATTCTTTTTCCCTTTCCTCTGATGGCTTTATGAGAGTGAAAACATTTATTTACGTATTAGTTTCTATGTGTTCACCGAAAAAGTAGGAATATGTAACTGATCTGAACAAATGTACTGTCAGAAATGACTGGAGATGGGCAATCCTCCCAGATAAGTGGGCCCATGAAGAGCTTTATAGGTGAGAATGTCTTGAATTGAACCTGGAAGTCAGCTGTCAAATAATAGACCTCATGTAGGAGGGATGAAGTAATGATTATTCCATACTGTGATTTGTTGAAATAAGTAAAGTTCAACCCTTCAAGAAAAACATAAAGCAACATTTGTTAATGGAGTTGCTGTGTTTTCAGTTTTGTTATGTTCTTATATAAAATTGTTGCTTTGAAGTCTGTTTTTCCAGGAAGTTCAATAGGTGAAAACAATTGTAAAAAAAAAAATCTCTCCAAGGGGAAGTCAGAAAGAAATCTTATGAAAGTAATAAGTACAATTATAAATTTCAAAGGTTGGCCAGCAGGTGGAAATTGGTGGAGAGTTCAGAAAGTCAAAGAATGAATCTGAAGAAGTTCTAGGGGAGACAATTGCAAAATACAGTAATTCTAGATATATATAAAAAGCTGCACTATCAATAAACCAGGATGTGCTGAAATTAGTTATATTCTTAACTTTGATTAAAGGAGAGAATAAATAAGATGGGTGTAGAAAGATGTATTTTCAAATTCTAATTGCTGTTATAGCTAATTGTTCCAGAAAAGGATGCGTTTACTTCCTTCGCTTATGTGAACAAATTGCTTTTTTAATTGCTTTTTTCAGGCTTTTGTTTGTTGAGCTATGTATAATGATTTGATTTTTACCCCATGTCAAACTCTTTTGCCAAACTATTTAGTTCATAGTGAATTAACTGGATTATAAATATATTACCATGGTTAAAAGGGCTTGTTTTAGACACAATCCAGGCAACCATAATGTGTCCCTTATAGCAGTGCAAAAGATCATAGTTGAGCCAATTAGCATAACATTTTTCTCCAATCCATAACGGACAGAGGTATGCCAGCATAATATATTCTATTCCAATGGCCTATCTATTTTCCCTTGGAAATGAGACCAACATGTAAGGCTTGTCCTGATAGTTTTATTATGGGATGAATTAAGGAAAGTGATTGACGGACTCTTCCCACAAGCAAAATATCCACTCTAGTAGAACTAGAATTGGAGATATTGGTGAATTGATAGAATGGCATGTTTAGCTGTCCATCAGAATTTTGTCTGTGGAGTGGGGGGGGTTGCTTACCTTTCCTTACTTATATGCTACCTCTTGGATGGTCAACAAAATATTTCTTGCTGTCCTGTGCCCTCCTTACATTGCTGTTCTTTACCTCTTCAGTTTTTTATGGCTACTCCTCTGATCATTCACTCTACTCACCTTTTGCACTTGTTTGCTCTAAAATCCCTTGCATTTTTATTCAGTCATCTGTTGTATCATTCACACCATCTTGTCCTTCTCCCTCACTTGTCCTTCCCCCAATTTATTGTTTACATATTATCTTCTCCATTGTCTCCTCCCTCCTCTATTATTAACTCCACTGCTTACTCTCTCAGGGTTATCTGTCTCTCTTGCACTC
This sequence comes from Bothrops alternatus, assembly GCA_034064705.1. NCBI lineage: Eukaryota > Metazoa > Chordata > Lepidosauria > Squamata > Viperidae > Bothrops > Bothrops alternatus. The sequence continues at coordinate 9,183,735 of JARGCV010000040.1, forward strand.
TGGGTCACCCTTTCCACTGGCTTATCCTCTCTTTTGTGAGCTCTGCTGTTGTGTCTTAATCTCTCTGTGTAGAAAAAGAAGGGGAAAACACTAGGGAGGTTGGTCTATAATGAATTGTCTGGATTCTTCTACTTTCTACTTTCTGGATTCTTCTACTTTGGTCAATGTAGTGCATTGAACAGGTTGCATGTTAATTGGGACATTTATTTAGCTGTGTAGATAAGGAGCTCTTACACCAGGGGTGTCAAACTCGCAACATCATGTGACATGTTGCAACGTATTGTGACTTTTTTTCATTGCCGGCAATGGGGTGGGGGTGGTTTCACCATGACGCATCTGGCCTTCAGGGCAGCAGTTTGACACCCCTGATTGGTGCTTTGCGTCCAATGTCTAGTGCGTAATCAAGCCTACTGCCCAAACCACAATATTAATGGAGGGAAGTCAGCAGTGATTAGAGGGAAAGGAATACTCGCATGCTTTCCAGAACAAGCTGGGAAGATTACAGCTCCTGTTATATGATCCCCATAGTCACTACTGAAGTACCATAAATTGTTACAAAGCAAGGTTTGTGTCAATCAGTGATGGGAAATATCACTTTTAACGGTAGTTCAAATACAGACTTAGCCTCATCTATATCCTGGAGATGAGAACAGTTAAGAACACATGATTAAGATGCAGTTAGGGGGAGTTCTGAAGTTAAACTATATGTGTTTCTTTACCCCACAAGCCCATGTTAACACATGTTCTGGTAAAGTCACTGTGTTTTAGTAATTTGTATTTGCACTTTCCATAAGTTAGGGTTTTCCACATGTTGTTTCTAAGTTTTTTTATTAATGACACAACCATAAATTCAGTGAGTGCATACTTTTTATCAAGGTCAATTTAATTCATTTTAACTGATCATTGTGATTATAATTATTGTCCTACAATATAAAGGCTAATATTTTATTTTATTTTATACATGCTATAAGCTGGTCTAGGGACACTCACAACACATACATACATACATACATACATACATACATACATACATACTGACAGAAGGCCACCTGAAGAGACTAGAAGCATTTGAAATGTGGATTTACAGGCGGCTGTTACGTATAAGCTCGGTTGACAAGATCAGAAATGAGGAGGTGATAAGCCGCCTGGGAAAGCCAAGGGAAATCATCAAAACAATTAAAAAATGAAAATTAGAATATTTTAGACATGTGATGCGACATTCAGAAAGATACGGCATACTCCATTTAATCCTCCAGGGAAAGATTGAAGGCAAATGAGGTCCAGGCAGAAGAAGAACATCGTGGCTTCAAAATCTAAGGGACTGGTTTGGACAAAACTCAGCAAGCACTTTTTCGTGTGGCTGCTGGTAAAAACAGGATCGCCAACATCATCACCAACGTCCGATAACGGATATGGCACAAGAAGAAGAATACATACATATGTACATACATACATACATACATACATACATACATAATGCTGCCCAAAAAGTCACCTCCAAATTTAAATAACTTTAAAGATAATAGAGCAAGAATTGCAAGGCAGCACCAGATTAAATTTAAATTTAACTAGAGCAGCGGTTCTCAACTTTTTCTCGGGCTCGACCCCGGCCCGGCTTGACCTCGACGGGGCGCATCGTGCATGCGCGTCGTGACGGGGTGCATCGTGCATGCGCGGCACGATGGGGCGCATCGCACATGCGTGGGGCGATGGGGCGCATCACGCATGCGCGGGGCAACGGGGCGCATCGCACAGGCGCGATGCAGCGGGGCGCATCACGCAGGCGCGGCGCGACGGGGCGCAGGCGCGGCGCGGCGGGGCACATCGCGCAGGCGCGGCACGACGGCCCGCATCGCGCATGCGCGGTGTGACGGCCCGCATCGCAAAGGGGAAAAAAATGGCCGACCCAAAAAAAATGGCCGACCAAAAAAAAATGGGCCCGCATCGCGCATGCGCGGTGCGACGGCCCGCATCGCAAAGGGGAAAAAATGGCCGACCCCCCCCCAAAAAATGGCCGACCCCCCAAAAAATGGCAGACTGCGGTGTTTGGCGACCCCCGTGAAATGGTCGTTCGACCCCAAATGGGGTCGCGACCCACAGGTTGAGAACCGCTGAACTAGAGGTTGCAACAGAATATTCTCTGCATGCCCAAACACCGAAAAAGGCTACTAAAGGCAATGTTACCTCTGAGTCAAATTATTTTGAATTATGCAGAATAAAGAAATACACATTTCAAACAATTTTTCTTACTCATTAACTTGACAATAAATCAATCTTCAATTAATATTGCATTGTATTGTTATATACCGCCATTGAGATACATTGTAGAAATTGTATGTGAACAACTAATGGGTTGTACAGAGACAAAGCATTGCATATGCCTTAATTGGCTGAGAAACTGGTGTAATTTAGTCTAATTTGGAGTATGGAAATTGGTGGGTATTTTTGGGAGAAGACAACCAATATCTGGTATGGCTATGGAGAGTTCGAAATGATGCTTCATTCCACAGAGTCTTTACCTGAGATTCCTTTCAAGCCAGTTGCAAAGTGGTGTCCTTCGTTACCATGTGGAGGAAGCACAGCATATAATTCATTTTGGTTGGAAACAGCAGCATCTGTCCAGCCACAAAACTGCTGTTGATAGATCAGAGCAGTTAATGCAGGTGGACTAACCCCACCACAATTCTTCATTAGACTCAATTATTTTATGTTCACAGACAACTCTTGTTATGGGAGTTATTAAACTCTTGGGAGTTCAGAATATACATGGAAAAAAATCCAAATCACATGCAACAGTCACAAGTGTGAAAAGGGGTCATAAGTCACTTTTTCAGTGCCATTGTAACTTCCGCCATTAAGCAAATTGTTATAAGTTGAGGACTACCTGTACTTTTGCTATGTGGATTTCATTGAAGACACTTGTAAATTTCTGCAAAGAAATCTGCCATGGCACCAGACCAAAGGCATGGATAAATCAAGAACCTACTCTTCACGTAATATAGTGTGAAGGATATAGTCATGTCTTATATTAACATATTTTGCTTTCAATATAATTTTTAATACCAAAAAGACAGAAAGTGGAACAGGAAATGCATTGCATCATATGTTCCATCCAAAACTTTCCTGTTAATGCAGATTGCTAGTGTTCACTTTTAGTTACCATCAGAAAAAAAAGAGTTTGAATTTTATGTGTCATATTTAAAATGAAGTGGTGCTACTTCTATGCATTTTTCCTCTTTAGAACGTTTAAGACCCCTGGAGAAAAAAATTGTTAGAAAGAATTGTTATTTTTTTTATGCCCACAAACTAAAATATCAGGGAATTCATTGCATTAAAATGATTATAAAATTTCTACTTATACATAATAATGCATAACAACTTCTAGAAGTAAAGGAGTGTTATTTTCTTCCCTGATGGAATTGATAATTAACGGTCTATGTTGATTTTATGGTGGACTTTCCCAGAGCTATTTATAACCCAGTTTTGAAGTTACAGTGACCATTCCCCACCCCATATAGTTATGTGATCAAATTTTGAGCACTTGCCAACTGGTATGCATTTGCAGCCATTTGCAGCATCCCTTGGTTACATGATTGCAATTTTTAGTATTTTTTGCTGGAAGCCAGGATTTACTTCCAGTTTCTAGCAAAAAACATCCATTGGCCAAAATGGATTCATTTAACAACTGCCGCAGAAAAGGTTTTGAAATCGGATACAGTCATGTTCTGAAGCACTTAATGACTATCATGATTTACAACTGTAATTCCAGGCTCAATTACAGTCATAAGTTGAGAACCACCTGTACTGCAATGCTGTGATCTTTTACTTTTGAGGTAAACACCATTGAAATCAGGTAGATATCTATTCAACTGTGCTGGATATGCCACATCCATACTTTTAAATCTAGGGGCTGCTTTTAATGGACAAAAGGTCACACTAAGTATGAAATCAGATTTAATTTCAAAGGCTGCTTTTACTTTTCAATGCATTGTTTGATATCATTGCTACTTTTAGAACGTTGCAATGTTTGATTGGCAAATATTGCAGGAAGATTATTTACACATTGTTCCGAGAAGAGATTCCCTCTGGCCAGTCCTTCAGCCAAAAACAACTATAAACTTCACTTGAGCTGGACAAAGTCTATAAAGAGAATGAAGCAATATCCTGTCTAAAATAAGAGTGCATTTCCAAGGAAAAGTGAGATGAGAATGGGAAAAGCTGAAGAAAACATCAAACCCATACTACAGCAGATTCCAAATCTGAAAAAGTAGATAGTTCTGTTGCATTTATCTATATATTTCTAGACTTCATTGTACAGGATTTTCTTTTTTTTACTAATTTCTATTAATTGAGACCCTTTAGTGCTGTGGAAACAGGATGATTAGCCCTGTTCTCTCTCATAGGTTTTCTATCTGAAGTAGGGTGTGGCTGCAGATTGAATTGCCTGAAAATAATTAACATAGTGAATTTGAAAGTTTTTTAACCAATGCAAGTTGCAGCAGTGGGGTTGACTAGTGTCCATACGTTTAAGTTTTATAATATAAAGATTGAAATGTTCTTAAAATCTCTTTGCTACTCAAACTCTTACACTCAAGAAATTTAAGAGGTTGAGGTACAACATTCAGAAGAAGAGTGCTGTAACCAGTCCCTTGCTGATATTTTAAAAACATCACGACGATGATTAATCTACATCGGAATTATTGCCATTTCTTCATCTGTTTGTTTGTTTTTATTGATGCAATTACTATCTTTTTGATCCATCGAGATGGAGAAAACAAAAATATTAAAACTTAGAATAAGACAACTAATTTACTATTATTTAGGTGAGTAGCAATAGAATACTTTTTCAATCAGGCCTTCAACATCTGAAAACCAGCAGTGTTGTTTTTATACACACATTTTCAAACTATATGCACTAACTGGATAGCCAATATTCTCTACTCTATTCCATGTACAGACATCAGCTCATCTGGCTGTGAGACAAATAATGCTTACCACACCTGAGAGGAGAAGATTAGCTTGGAGGGCTCAGGGAATATTGTAGAGCCCACACAATGGTGTAGTTTAGCACCTGGAATGTTTAAACAGCTGATTATTTTTCTGGGACCTTCACCAGTTGCGTAATTAAGGATACCTTGAAAGAAACTAAATAAGTGAAACATGAATAATCAAATAAACATCAACAATGTCAGAACAATCTCTGATTCAGCAAAGTGGGCTGTCTCCTCTCTTGTCTGAGGTGGTTGCCTACTCTTTCTAATAATGCAACTTGCTATTAAGTATGGTAGCAAATATATTAATAGAGATATCTCTTATTCAGAGATATTTTTATTTATTATTTCCAGTGTTTATTATTTTTATAAGTAGCCCAAGGTGATGAACATATCCAACACATCTTCTCCTCCAATTTTCCCACCACAATGACCCTGTGAGGTGCATTGAGTTGAGAGAGTGACTGGCCCAAAGTCAACCAGCAGGCTTTCATGGCTAAGGCTTGAACTTGAACTCATGATCTCCCGCTTTCTCCCTTATCTACTAGGCCAATCTTGTTCTCCCACCCATCCCACCCAAAAAGTCTTATTTTTTTTAAGTTTACATCTGATAACCAGAAATGAAATTAGTTGAATCCTGTAAATTTATTTCTCAACAAGTAATTGGTAACATACACTTTCTATTGTAAACCTAAACATTCATTATTTGGAAATATGCTGCTTGAGCTCAGTGGAATTTGATTTCAAATAAACAAATTCTGAACCATGTTTTAAATTGTTTTCAGAAAAACTCACTTGTATAAAGAGTTATTTACTGTAATACAGTACCTTACTGTAATACTGTTCATTTAAAGAATATTTATTTATTTATTTATTTATTTTATTAAATTTCTATACCGCCCCTCTCCCGAAGGACTCGGGGCGGTGTACAGCCTAAAATTTAAGAAACATATAAATATACAAAATTTAAAATAATTAAAAATAAATTAAATCATTTGGCCAAAATCCTAAAACCCAAAACATACAAAATTTAAAATCTTAAAAAATACTCAGAAGCTTCTATGCCAGGCCGGCCTGTCGGAAAAGGAATGTTTTTAGTTCCCGACGGAAGGTGCGTAAATCTGTTATTATACGGAGTTCGGGGGGGAGCTCGTTCCATAACGTGGGAGCTCCCACAGAGAAGGCTCTCCCCCTGGGGGTCGCCAGCCGGCACTGTCTGGCCGACGGCTCCCTGAGGAGGCGCTCTCTGTGGGAGCGTACCGGACGGCGGGAGGTATTTGCTGGCAGTAGACGGTCCTGTAAGTATCCGGGTCCGATGCCATGGAGCGCTTTAAAAGTGGTCACTAACACCTTGAACCGCACCCGAAAGACCACCGGCAACCAGTGCAACTCACGCAGGAGCGGTGTTACGTGGGAGCGCCACGACGCTCCCATCACTATATACGTAATAGCAGAAGCTCAGCTTTCATAATAATTCCTATTACATTCAGTGGTATCAGATTAACCTTTGGCTATTTCTCACCTCTTTTATTCACGACAAAGAATATAAGAGCACTGCAACTGGGAAGACTTATCCCTGCTTCATTGAAAGTTATAACTATTAAGAAAACAGTTAGCTATTGCAAAATTAGATGTTAACTGCAATGAGAATTATTTATCAATGAATTTGCACAGGTCTGTTCACTAGTCCTACTAAATTTCTGAGAATGCATTACTAGAAATGAAAATCAATTCTTCTTGTTTTGATTTCTGAAAATTCTATGATGTTGGAATATGTCTCATTAAACTCAATAGAATTTGGGTCAGAGAACCAACCTAGAACTGAACTTCTCAGAGGCTGTTCTTCTAAAGCCTACATTCAAAAGTAATGCTAAACATAAAAAATAAGCTTAGCAAGCTTTGATTTTGTATAATATCTTGAGGCATAGGACCAGCCAAGAGATAAGGCTATGACTGGAATGTTCTGATTGTAGCAAGTGCATGATTTAGCAAATGCTTTTGTGTATGCAATTGCCAGAATTTTTTTATGTTAGCACTTATATGAAATTGAATATTTGTAGATGAAGGAAGTCACCTAGAGATGTCAGCTGAGGTAAATCATTTTGAACATGGTATTATTTTTGATTTACCAAAAGTACTATGGTCCTTCCCTGGACCCAGCTGTTTTAAACAACTACCGTCCTGTCTCCAATCTTCCCTTTATAGGGAAGGTTGTTGAGAAGGTGGTGTCACTCCAGCTCCAACGGTCCTTGGATGAGGCCGATTATCTGGGCCCTCAACAGTCAGGATTCAGGCTCGGCTACTCCACGGAAACTGCTTTGGTCGCGCTGATGGATGATCTCTGGCGGGCCCGGGATAGGGGATTATCCACTATCCTGGTGCTACTTGACCTCTCAGCGGCTTTCGATACCATTGACCATGGTATCCTTCTGCACCGACTGGAGGGGTTGGGGGTTGGAGGCACTGTTTTGCGGTGGTTCACCTCCTACCTCACTGGTCGGTCGCAGTCGGTGTTGGCAGGGGGTCAGAGGTCAACCCCTAGGTTCCTCCCTTGTGGGGTCCCTCAGGGATCGGTCCTCTCCCCTCTGCTGTTTAATATCTACATGAAACCACTGGGTGAGATCATCCGACAACACGGGGTGAGATATCATCAGTATGCTGATGATACCCAGCTTTACATCTCCACCCCGTGTCATTTCAGTGAAGCAGCGGAAGTGATGTGCCGATGTCTGGAGGCTGTTAGGGTTTGGATGGGTGCCAACAGGCTCAAACTCAACCCCGACAAGACGGAGTGGCTATGGGTTCTGCCTCCCAAGGATATTTCAATCTATCCGTCCATTAGCCTGGGGGGGAGCTTTTGACCCCCTCGGAGAAGGTCCGCAACTTGGGCGTCCTCCTCGATCCACAGCTAAATTTGGAACATCATCTTTCGGCTGTGGCGAGGAGGACATTTGCCCAGGTTCGCCTGGTGCACCAGTTGCGGCCCTATTTGGACCGGGAGTCTCTTCTCACAGTCACTCATGCCCTTATCACCTCGAGGTTCGACTACTGCAATGCTCTCTACATGGGGCTACCTTTGAAAAATGTTCGGAGACTTCAGGTAATGCAGAATGCAGCCGCGCGAGCAGTGTTGGGCTTGCCTAGAAATGCCCACATTTCGGCATCACTCCGCGAGCTGCATTGGCTGCCAATTGGTCTCCGAACCCAATTCAAAGTGTTGGTTATGACCTATAAAGCCCTACATGGCATTGGACCAGGTTATTTACGGGACCGTCTGCTGCCCCATGAATCCCAGCGGCCGGTTAGGGCCCACAGAGTGGGCCTTCTCCAGGTCCCGTCAGCCAGACAGTGTCCCCTGGCGGGGCCTAGGGGAAGGGCCTTCTCTGTTGCGGCCCCGGCCCTCTGGAACCAACTTCCCCCGGAGATCCGTGTCGCCCCCACCCTCTTCGCCTTTCGTAGATTGCTTAAAACATACTTTTGCCGGCAGGCCTGGGGCAGCTAACACCTTGCCCCTAGCCAGTGTATGTTTCTGTGTATGTTTGTGGAGTGATTGGTTTCTTTTAGCTCAAGGGTTTTTTTATAGATATGTGTTTATTGTAATTTCTATCATGCTGTGAGCCGCCCTGAGTTCTTTGGAATAGGGCGGCATAGAAATTAAATAAATAATAATAATAATAATAATAATAATAATAATAATAATAATAATAATAATAATAATAATAATGATTTACTGGCTACATGGTTATAATTATGGGCTGGATGAGCATGAACAGGCAAGGTCATGGCAGCATGGTAGGAGCATATCTAAGTTTGCATTGTGCAAGCAGTCCAGTTTGGAAGCTTTCCTAGGCTCAGTGTCATCCAAGGAGTAGGTGTGATCAGGAATGTTTTCTGTCTCCATAGGAAAGTACATTATGTAATGCCATTTGAGGAGACTAGGCCTTGCTACAGCTACTGAATTTCTAGGGTATCTATTCTTCCTTATTATAAAACCACTTAATACAAGAGGGTCTTTAAATATATTTTGGATTTGTATAAAATGTGCTCCCTACATATTGGTGGATTCTCAGACTGCATAGGTTGTCACTGTTTTTCCTTCAGTTTTGGAGCCGGTTCCAAATCCTAAAAGATTCAAATCAAAGCTCCATGAGGGGCTCTCTGCCTTTTGATTTATCTCAGAAAGTCAGTACTTCTTACTAATAAGTGCATTTATGGAACCAAGTGCTAATTAACATCTGTCAGAGCTCATCATTTCAGGCCATCATGTGGTCCTGCATGTCTTGACTTAAAATTGAATTACCCAAGTGAAGTTATAATATACATGTTTTTTTTAATAAATGACTAATCTCAATCGTATTGCTTTTTTATCATTCTTCTTACTAATACTGTGCTTACCACAAATATCTATAATTAAGTAAAAAAGATGCAACGTTCAAGTAAATAAAAATAATAAAAATCATTGTTTCAATTTAATTATGTCATACAACTTTCAAAAAGGATTGCTTAAAATATGGGTTCCAGGAGATGTGAAATGAACCTGATAGCTGACTGGAAAGGTCTCATTTCTGTCTGATGATAGGGAGGTATCCCTTTTGCCGAAATTATTAGTTATGGGCTAGAAGCCATCATCATTATGGCAAGTGGTTAAGTATGCCTTGGTAATTACGCCTTTTAATAACATAGATATTAAAAACATAGATTTGTTATAGTTTCAGTTTCTGGAATAGAGATATATTTATAAAAATTATATTGCAGAATAAACATGAATTATAGTGGTAAATACTGATTATCAATGAGTACAAAGTGTAGATGTTTGTACTCATTGGTGGACCAATGGTGGATCAAGACAAAACCACAAAAACCAACATTTTGTTTTCCAATAGCCAATTGGATGCCATTGAAAATGCACAAAGAGAACAAGATGTGTGTTTCCAGCTACCCAGATTCTGGTTTCAAGGTGAGTGGCCATATAAATGTTTTAAATAAATAAATGATTGAGATACAATCTTTCTGTGGATAGTAATTTGTAGGTAGATACATATAATTATTAATTAATGCAAACTGTAGAATTGTTGTTTGTGGATCAAGCCAAACCCACCCAGTCCAACATTTTGTTCTCAAAACAGCTAATCGGGTGCCAATGAAAATTCACAAAGATGACAACATGTTTTGGTTGCAAGCTGCCCATAGTCTTACAAATGTTTCAAATAAATAAATTAAATAAATGAGATAAATAAATGACTCTTTCTGTAGATGAGCCCTAGCAACTGGAATTAACAGGCTTGTAACTGTAATACAGAGGAAAATCATGACTTAATAGACTTTTATTCCATGACCCTTTAATCTGAAATTATGACTTGTAATAGGCTGACATCTGCTCTATATTTTCTGGTAGCAAATGCTCTAGTTTGATCTTTGCTTAAATTCTCTCCATTCAACTTAATTGAACAACTTCTTTAAACCATTTAAAACTTTGAAGAAAATTAACGTTATTTTCTATACTTGCCAGGATTGTTTCTCTTTTTTTTCAGAAAAAAAATCAGAAAAATTATATGGCTACTCATCCAAAACAAATAAATTCACTTAAGATCTGCAGGTTAGAAGTTCTAGACAGAAATCAGCAAGGCTCCAAAGGATAGATCTGCTGTATTGCCACAACAAGTGGATAATAAAATAGTGTGTGTTATCTTTCAAGGTCTCCTATTCAAAACTTTAAGGAAATACTTTATCTATTACTTTTCTGGTGAAAAGAAATCCATCAACATTAAACAAGAAAAATTACTGGCAAAGATTAATAAGTATGGGTATATTGCTCATACATAATCAGCATTTATTCTTTCGTATCTTGCATAGGTTAAAGTCTCTGGCACATGTAAACATTTTGAATAACCATATTAGAATGTAAACAGTACTGCTTTCATTTTGCTTTATTGCTATGAACTTTAAAGAAGAAAAGTGGAGAGAAAATCAGATGTTATGCTTCTACACACATTGATCCTTTTGAATTCATTCCAGTCCAGCAGGATGTTGAAAATGAGGGGCTCAAAATTTTGTCTGCACTTCAGCACAACTCCCAGAAAAATGATCAGAGAAGGCTCAGTTTGGTATGGAAAGACAAACTAGCAAAAAAAAAAAAAATCAAGTCTGAAAATAGGATAGATTTAATGGGGGGGGAAGAGGAAAAACAATCTGAAAAAGTTTTCTCAGTGCATTCTTATGGGTAAAGAAACTGGACAGAATCAGAATGTTGTGATTGCACCCACCCAGGCAGCATTCTTGCTGTTCTCTCCTGCTCATGTGATCCAGAGCAAAATGAATGTAGCAGGCTGGTTCTTCCCAGTACACATAGAAATATTTAGGTATAGTACAAGGATAGAGCAGAAACACACATAAAGATGTAACATGTTACTTTATTCTACAGAAGAAATAAAGACACCTGCACTGGCCACTCCTAGCAAAGAGTTAGAAAAAGTCTCACAAGTGATGCTATGCTTGCTCTCAGTAAGGAAGAGAGGGAGGGAGGGATTAAGGAAGGAAGGAAGGAAGGAAGGAAGGAAGGAAGGAAGGAAGGAAGGAAGGACGGAAGGAAGGAAGGAAGGAAGGAAGGAAGGAAGGAAGGAAGGAAGGAAGGAAGGAAGGAAGGAAGGAAGAGTTCCAACACTCACTGTCAGCTTTCCATAAGGAAAATCATTGGGAAAGTCAATAGGAAGTCAGAATCACTCCCACTTATATATACATATACATATACAGTAGACACACATACACACACACACACATAACACACACAAATATATAATTCTAACTCTACAGGAAAGCTAAAAACTACATTAACTGACATGGCTATAATAACAGCATCTTGCAAGTCTATTGCCTCTTCCTCCTCCTCATCCTTTAGTGAATTAAGGAGGCATCTGCCTGAGCCACTTCCAAATATTATCTTATTGCTCTGGATTTAAAACAAGTTTCAGCTCCTTTTGGCTAGGTAACAGTTCCTGCATTTTTGTCTGGTTTATCTTCTGAACATCCTAACCTTACTTCAGTACTCTAACTTTTTGACAATAGGTAAGGGCTAGAAATTCTTTGGAAAGAGGAAATCAGATTGTCTTGTCCGCTCTTTCAGGCAGGAAATGGGGCTGAGATTGCTGTGGTTGAGTCAGTGAATGTAATGGTATGTAGGAATGACCATGGGAAACATAGGGAGGGGAAGGGAAGAGGTGCTAAACACAGTGTTTCTCAACCTTGACAATTTTAAGGCATGTGGACTTCAACTCCCAGAATTCTGGGAGTTGAAGTCCACATGCCTTAAAATTGTCAAGGTTGAGAAACACTGTGCTAAAGGACCTTATCCCGTACTACTGATGTACTATGGAATAGCTCAGCCCCACCTTTTCTGTTTTCTTCCCAAGAAGTTCTGCTTTAGCCAAGCCCTTTTAATCAATTAATAACTGACTTTATTCCTCTATAAGACTTCTTTTGTTGTTAGCTTGCTTTATTTTGGAAAGCACCTATTTTTATTGTTACTCAGAAAAGCAGCCTACTAATCAAATTAAATGTCTTAGAATTTGTTGGATCAAAAAAACCCTCTATATTAGTGGAACACTGGATTCAGCCCCCCCCAAATCATAAAGCAAGCCCGGAGTTGCTCTTTGCTTACTTCCCAAATGTTCAAAGTTACTTTTTTTGGGGGGGGATGGTTTTATGGTTGAAGGGCTTTGAGCAAATTGGCTTTTGGACTGAACCTGCATTTGAAGACATTGAAAAACAGAATTTCTTTAAACAACTCCCTTCTAATGCTGAAAGAAACCTAGTAACAATGCCCCTGTTTGTTAAAGATGAGATTACTCATTTTGTGAAGCCCGAGAGGTTGAAAACAAACAAGGAAAAGCCAGTTGAGAAATTGGGGAAATGTGTTTGCATATAATTTACATAATTCTCTGACCATTACGAAAAGGGGAAAAAAATGCACCAAAGCTGAAAGGGAGAAAGAAAAGATTGGTTGCCTATGTTGCAACAGGATTCAGGGGGAGTGACCAATGAAGAAAAAGCTCAAAGTAGGCTATTCTTTGGAACAGTCAGAAGAGGCAAAGTAAGAATAAGAGGATTTGAGAGAAACCAAGGAAGCCTTGTTGTAAAAGGGCAAAAGTGCCCTGTGCCCAGGTCTGGAATGGCTTTCCATTTTCTGGGTTACAGTGTTCTAGTCCTGTTATTGGCATGCTTTACTGCTGTGGCTGGTAAGTCAAAACTTTAAGTAGATGTAGTATTTAATAATAACAGTATTGGGGGGGGAAACAACATTTAAATAGACAATATTTAAGCATAACTCTTCTTTAAAAAATGGAGCTCTAAGCACCCCAATAGAAAGATACACACCGTATTAGGAGCTCTAGATGAATTCTTTTCAGGTTTTCAGTGAGGAATTAATGGAATAGTTTGAATCTGCTTTTATTTCAGCAAAATTGTGTCTTGTAATCTTAGTCGTGTATGAAATTTGCACTATCTTGTTAGAGTTGTCAGACTTTAACCTACAGACAAACATAACAAAAGCAAGAAGTTCAGGTATTTGGACATGAAGGTTTAAATTATTTTTATCATTTTTCTCCACTGGATAAATCCAAAACAGATTTTTTTGAAGTAATTTGCATTGCCTGTAAGGAAATTAATAATACAGTCAGAAATAAGAATAATATAAATCTGTTCGTGACTACTTAGAAGTAAATCCCATTGATTCTAATGGACCTTATTTATTAAGTATGCATAAAATTGCAACATGTTGTTCTGAGCTATAATTAAATTCCAAAGACATGCTGGTGAGACTGGTTTTTACTAAACAACTAGAGTGTAGTCTTAAATTTAGCAGTAGCTGCAAATGCAATCATTGCTATTAAAAGGGGTGAATGAATTTCTCCTGCAATTTTAGAACATTAATGAAACATTTAATTTAGACAAACGGTTTCAATGCATGCCTACATACTTACCTGAGAGTAAGTCTCATTAAAGTCTGTATGATTAATCTTGACTTGATGCATATAGAGTTTTTTTTTTACTGAAAATAGCACACAGTAGAATTCTAAATTCACAACAGAGCTGCCCTTCTTATTGATTTTTGGAAAATCAAGTTGAAATCAATATTAATGTATTACATTATAAGGATCTGTGGTAGATATTTCCTTATTTGTGATTTATTTAGTCTTCTATATATTATCACTGAGAGCAATAATGAGGACAGACTTTACATTAATTGCCTCACTGATGACTGGGTGCTACTGGAAGACCATCCAAACATCAAGTGAGAAAATGACTATAGCATCACATATAATTTTATTTTGCATAATACAGCTGCAGTTCGGTATTCATTCTAGTAAACTTTTAAATGGCATTGCATTGATATTTTTTTCTATTTTTGTGATTTGTTTATACAGATGCAGCTATATTTGAATAAACAATATAACAGATGTACTATTTTCTTTCTCTTCCTGCCCAATATCAAATATTTATTATATGAAAAGTAGAGAATTACTAGGCAATTGACAGTATGTACTGATTTTTAAAATATGACATTATTTTTTTTAATGTTCCTCCTACCTAGATAGTAAATAGCTATTTCTAAAATTGCCCCCTTTCACATCCTCTTGAAATACTTATTCTCAAGTTTACATAAGTTAGTTTCATTAAATCTAATGTAGTTCTAAACTGTATCAGTTATTGTAATAATAGCAGAGAAAAAAAATCCTAATCCTAGCTATAATTTACTCTCTCTTCTAGTCCTCATAGGCTTACTTGAAAAATGCAATCTCTCTTTCTGTACCCCAACAACCAGACAGGTTCCTTTTAAAACCCAGTATATATTCAACTTGAAATAATACAACAACCTTGGTTGCCTTCCAAAAAAGTCATGGCACAATTTAGTTTTTCCACTTCTGGGCTGTTTGTTTCTTTTTGCACATTCTCCTTATTGGTCCAGATCCAAATCCCATTTGGTTATTCATTTGATTTTTTTCAATCACAATCCATTCCACAGCTATCACACACTAGGCAATCCTTGTTGCCTTGACACACTAAGGTGGTATCCTTCATGGATGGAAATTGCCCGCAATCTGTCTCTCTTGAATTCCAAGCTGCAGGTCAGTGTGCCATCAGTCCATATGACATTACTATACTGTGTTTTTCTTTCCTTTTGCTCTTAAGCAATCTTTCTGACACTCTCTTAACTGGAATGTTTTGTCTTCTGTATCCCTTTTCTCTTAAACTGCCTGGTTTATGAGTAATCTTTCATTTTAAAGCTCCCCCCCTTTAATCTTGAATAATCCAACAGTTTCACTTAAATTGCTGACTGCATTTTGTTACTGCAGTCTGAAAGCAGGGATAATGGGTGAACTAATCATAATGCCACTTATAGACATTGTTTCCCACAACAGCAGCCAGAACAATCAGGCCACTCTCAGTTAAAATGACACATGTGAGAAGAATCATGAGGCCCCATAAGTTAATAAACTCTTATTTCTAAAATATATAATGAATATCCTACTAATACAGGTGTTTGAGACTGTTGGGCAATGTTGGGATTCAGGATTTAGTGACTGTGGTCTAGACAAAAGATTTCCTGATGTTTCACTAGCAACTGGCATCTGACTGGCATCTTCAGAGGCAAGATACAAAGACCAGGGGCAGTTGAGCTGGGACTGACTGGGCTCTTGTCTTAATAGCTATAGGTGTAATGACTTCTGATTGGTCTTTAATTGAGCTGGGTTCTGATTAGTGCAGGTGAAGAGGGCCATGTTGAGATTCTTTAACGTGCTGTTTCAAACATGCAGGTGGTAGATGGAATATGGCTGTTTTAAGTGTTGCGGAGAAGACTAATGCATGCATCCTAAATAATATTTTAATAGAAAGGAATCAGTTTATGTACTATGAATGGGTACAATGTTATAAGTAAGTTTCTAACAGGTATTAGTTGCTCATCAAGTATTTTTAAGGATATTACAGTTAGTCCTTGCTTAATAATTAGTCACTTAGTAGCCATTCAAAGTTACAACAATCCCTCTTAAAAGGTACTTACAATCAGGTTCTGGAGTTCAAATGATGCACACACCACAAACACACAGAGAATCACTTGACTGCATTTCGGGCACTTGGCAACCGGTTGAAGTGTTCCACAATCCTGTGACCTGATTTATTAATTTTTCCAATTTCTAATCTTTTCATCTGAATTCCAGGGAAAAAAACACCCATAGCTATGAATGGACTTGCTTTATGACAGCAGTGTCCATTTTATGATCACTGTGTTAACGTAATAACCACCATAAAAAAGATTGTAAAATCAGGTTGGTCGTGTTGGTGCCTCAATTTACAACTGTGATGATTTACAACAGAAATTCTGGGCATCATTACAATCATAAGTCGCAGACAACCTGCATTAAAGGAGGAAAGTATGATACTTTCAAGGAGACGTGGGTTTCCAGTTGAATTAAAGTAATCTTTATGAATATCGGTGGTATTTTAAATAATACAAATCTACTGGTAGGTTTTCTGAAAAAGAGCATTATTTCTTCATTCAAAATGTCTTTTAAAATGTTCTCATTGTATGTTCAAAAAAAACCGAGACAGAGTAGAAAAGAACATTTTGTGAAGTAGAAATGCCATTTAGCATAACCCAAGTTCAACATCATGGCTATTCAGTGAAACAAATTAAATAAAATTTTATGAATTTAACATTAAAGGATAATTCATTGAATATAGGGAGGGCACTGGTATTCCTTTCTTGAAGAAACAAGGTTCTAGCATCATTACTGTGAAAATATGCTTAAAAGTATCTGGTAAAACTCTTGAGGGCTAAATAAAATTCCTCATACTGTGGGCTGGGGCTGCAACATATGCATAGGTATGGGTATATATATATAACTGAAGACAGGAAATATAGCTAATACTCTTGTCATCTTGTGTTCTTCACAGCCTTGTGAGATGGGTCAGTGACTACCCGGCTAATTTACAGTCTCTTGGTTTCTAGGCAGCACCTTCACCACTATACCAAACGGACTCTCTTGATCTCCCATATTGATAAAGTATTGAAATTATTAGGGTAGATAAGTGAAAATTAGCTCTCTCTTTTATAGTAGTTTCAGAACAGACCTCTTAGTTCTACTGGGTATCATTTAATATATCTCTTAGGATAAGCAATTTGGCTATTTGGTACAGAACTATCATCTTTAGCACCTAAAACCTCACTCTCATTGAAATTGGTGGCATTTTTCTCCTTTCTTAGAACTATATTCTGTGATTTCTTATTTGGATTTGACTATTTCAACAATCATCAGTTTGGTGTAGTGATTCATTAAGCCAGAAACTGGGAGTGTATGAGTTTTAGGCACAAAACCAGCTTGGTGATCTTGGGCCAGTCACTCTTGCTCAGCCATAGAAAGAAGGCAATGGCAAACCACTTTCAAAATCTTACCCAACAAAACTGCAGGGACTAGTCCAGGCAGTTATAAGAAGTCAACAATAACACAAATATACAAAAAAAGAGAAACCCAGACAACAAAAATGGATCAAAAATAGATTATTTCTGGATTTGAAGCATTATTCATTGCAGAAACATGATACAAAAATAATAGCAAAAGATTAGCCAAGTCATCAGTTCTCATATCAACAGAAGAAGAACAAAGATGACATTTATAAAGTTAGAATATAATGAGCAATTGGTATGTTAGCCCATAAGAAGAAGATCTAAGGACCACAGCTAGGTAATACTTTTTAGCTGGATCAAACCACCTTTTGGCACATCATCTCTCCAAGGTTAGATTGACCACAACCCTATTGGCCTTTAGGAATTCCCTAAAGACATGGTTGTGCCATCAGGCTTGGGAATCCCATGGAGGTTTGGAGCCTGCAAAAGGACTGTATTGTTCACACAGGCTGTTGGCTAGCCTTCTCTCTCACTTTATGTTTCTAGTTAAATTGTTTTAATTGTTTTTATTTTATATTTTATTTTATTGTATTTATATGAGATGGCTAGCTATATATATTGAAGAACATAAATAAATAAACAAACTAAAATGATCCAATATAATAAAATGAAATATGAATTCTCCAGAACTTTTCAAGAGACGATAGGAAAGAAAGGCAAAAGTCAGGTTATAACACCCATTGTCAACAGTTCAAGATCTTCAGACTGAATCATTTGTTAATAAATATAATCACTGACACAATTATGTAAGACTGAAGAAAATGGTTGTTCCTCCAGTTATGAAAAGACAAAGACCGTTACTTCCTTTTACTCATTTTTCCTTTAGCAAAGTACACAAAATGCTGGTTCAAATTTTGAAGGATTTCTAAAGAAATTAGCATGCTAATTAATCCATGTTATAGGTGTACTCTTTTTATGATGGTTTAGGTATTTGTGGATTATAGGCCAATCCACTTTGAATTATAGTCCATAAACATAGTGCAATCGATTTGGGCGCTCTCTGATCAATCACAACATATTTTTATTATGTAACAGCACCCTCTGGTGACAGAATCATTGCTTAATCTTATATGTTACTTAAAAACATGCCTCTACATAAGAATATTTTCTCAGGGATGGTCTTCAGGTTATTGCTGTAATTTGGATAGATAAGTCATAAGTAACAGTTTAATTAATTTAATTTAATTTTTCAGACTTATAATTTTTCGGACTTATAGTTGTGAAGGGTAACAATTTATGTGTCTAATTTGTTTAAATTACTCCCATTAAAACTATAATATTTTGTTTGAGATATTCTGATGGACTGATAGTGATCTGATACTGATCTGATAGATCATCTGAGAAGTTCCTTTGAAGTATTTTTAAAAAATATTTCAGACTAGAAGTATACAGGATTATTCTTTAAATGTTTTAATCAATTAAATTGTTGCAATATTTATATGTGGTGGAAAAGTTGGGCATCATTTCATCAAAATGAAAATATTAGTCAAAATTTGACATGAAGCAATAATTGAGAATAGAAATATTTCATAGCAACAAATGATTTATCTGAAGTACTGTCAGCTATTCTAGGTATGATGTGATGTTGTGTGGTGAATGAGAAATATGATCAAACATCATTGCAGTTGCCAATAAAAAAACACAATAGATAACAACAGGAGGCGTCAGGTTAAAACCAGGAAACTTTTGGTTTTAATCTCGCCTTTAGCAAAAAGCCTTGGGCCAGTCATTCTTTCTCAGCCCTGGGAAGGAGGCAATGGCAAATTACTCCTGAAATCTTCCCACGTAAACTGCAAGGCTTAGTTCAGGCAGTTGCCAGGAGTCAGCACTAACGAAGGCATGCACCCATGTATGCATACACACACATGGTATGGAGATGAATTTCCCGTTACAGAAGAGGCATATTTATAAGAAATTGATCATTTAAAAATCTATGCAAGTCCAAGGAAGATAAGGCCTTTTGAAACAAAGGAAAAAAGCAATGGCAAACCATCTCTGAAAATGTCATCAAGAAAATTGCATGTTTTCTGCATGTAATTGCCAGACATACCCAAAGCTGTTAGTTCTTTTAATTTTAATTTTGTTTCCTGGCAACCATGGACCTATTTCAAGATATTGAAGGCCTCATGTATACTAGTGGTCAAGTCACGTGCAATATGATTTGACAGTGGAGAATATTGTCATCAATCTTTTACCCTGCACAGTTCACTCTCCAATTACCTTTGAGGCAGTCCATCAGTTTAACTGGATCTTTATTAATATAGGCTATAGTAAATAATCTTAAAAGTCTAGCTTCAATCTTCGTTATTATAACCAGGTGCTGCAACACACATTGCACAACTATTTCTTTTACGCTGCCTTTTTTCACACTGATGCACCCTGTCCAAGGCTTCCATTCATGTCATACCTGGGTCTCCATTCGTGTGATACCTGGGCTTCCATTCATGTTCTGCTCAGGGATCCATTTACAGTACATTCCTCCCAAGACCTCTGCTCATGCCCTTCCCAAGATCCTTCTTTCACACCGACATAGCAGCTGAGGAAAAAAATCACAATCATTAATTGTTAAGACAACTGGGAGGTGGGTCTCTTTACACCTAAAGGCCTAGGCACAGAACCAGGCCATTAGGGCCTCAGGAGAAGGCAAGAATATTGCAAAGGTAGCTGCTATGGCAGAAAAAAACTTGCCTCCTGGGCCCAACTAGAATTTCTTAGCTCACAGGCCCCAGACTATACTATCCCACCAAGCCAGATTGGATGGATAAAAGTGACCAGGGAGAGATGTTCATTCAAGTAACCCACTTCCAAGCCACAAAGGACTTTAAAAGGTGGTAACCAGCACATTGAATTGCACCTGGAAGCACACCAGCCTCCATTGCAGTCCACAAGGTAGTGGTGTCACATGCACTAACTAATCGACACCAATTGCCACCTGTGCTGCCTTATTCTGCAGCAGCTGAAGTTTCTGAGTGCTTTTCAAGAGCAGATCCATGTGGAATACACTGCAGTAGTTCAGATGGGAAAAGCACATGACTAACAGTGAGCAGGTCCTCCTGGTCTAATAACACTGGTCTACAAATTTTGGGAAATTATCAACCTCCAAGATAAAATGTGTTAATTCTTACATATTTTGATTAGATGAATTAGAAAACAGGGGATAACAGTGCTGGTTGGCTAAAGTTTTCAATATATTTCACAATAAAGGCAAGTATATTTGCCTACAAGAGAGGAAGGTGTCTAATGATCATGATGCCTCGTAACCTCTCAACAAAGTACAGTAGAACAATGATAATGGTACCAGGTGGAAGTGTATACATTTATCTTCATTTTGAGACTAAAGATTATTACCTAATTGTAATTTACTGTTCTTTTATTGCAAGATACATTTGTCTTGGTCAGATCTACAAATCATACAGTTAATCTGGTGGCTTGTGAAAATGTTATTGCCTAACATTTCCAAGGAACAGTTGTGTGATATTTTCCTTCAGAAACCAAGATACCCCCAAACTGTGTAAACAATGCAGATAACTTTTGCTACATTTGTGGCAAGGTTACAGTCGCATCTCAAAAGTGCAACATGATGGCAGTGGTAAAAAAGGCATACCATTTATATTTTCGATGCAAAATAGGGGATCAAGACAAGAGTTGGCCCCCTCATTATTGTTGTATTACACGCGCAACCTATCTGCGTCATTGGCTAAGCAAGAAGAAAGTCCATGCCTTTTGCAGTTCCAATGGTATGGAGGGAACCCACCAATCATTGTAGTGACTTCTATTTTTGCATGGTTCCCCTAACTGCAAAAGGGATCTCAAGAAAGACGTGGACCGTGGGATATCCAAACATTCCATCCACACTGTGTCCTCTACTCCATGGTGAGGACTTGCCAATTCTAGCTCCACCAGAATCCTATTCTCTAGACTCAGATGATGATAAAGACAACAGAATGTAGCTGATCTAGGGCCGTTGATGTCAGCGGACGCAAACTTTAGCCCAACGTATGGTCTTCCTGAACATCTAATTTTACAGAGTGAAATGACCTGATCAGAGATTTGGAATTGTCTAAGAGTAATGCAGAACTACCGGGCTCTAGATTACAACAGTGAAACCTTGCCATTTAATCTGACGTTAGAGTCTGTCAGTTTTTCATGCAAAAAGCATGAAAATGTCACATGAAAAACCAATAAATAAATGAATGGAAAGATATGTTATTGGTATCAATAAAAAGATAAATTTATAATGAATGGTTGTGGCACCATTCTCACTGCTATATCACATTTTTCAGAAAAGTTATGGAGCATAATCTCACATCCCCCCCTCATAATTTTGAATGATTTTGATGCAAAAGCTGTATCTTGGAAACTGGAGCCAATTAATACTCAGGACTTAATTTTCCTTTATTAGTGACCCAATTCTGGTAAAATTAAGCTACTTTCATTTCCAAGACTTTCTCCTCGTAGACCAGTATGATATCTTCCCAGAAACCTATTTGGTTCCCATATTGATAATATTCAAGAAGTGTTTAAAAACATTTCTTTTTGTTTAGTTTTCTGTTTTTTAGGATAATATGTCCAGAGTTGTTATAGAGTTAGGTGGCCTCTAGGTCATATATCTAAATATAAATAAATATCTACTGAACTGTGAAAAAAATAAAGTTGAAACTAATAATAGCACAGCATCAAATAATTGTTGAAAATGAAATGAAATAGACTAACTTTTAATTACGTTTTTCCAGCTATGCATCTCTAGTTTAGGACACACATGATCCAACACTTTATAATTCATTTTACCCTTTTTTACAGTTTTGCCCACCACCACATTTTACAGATACACTGCTACTGCAATGCATATAAATCCAAACCAGTGTGATCTCTGGCATTCATAGGAAAAGCTGGTCTGTCCAGCAGTTGATTTTATCAAAATATTATTACCCTTATCTAAGCAAATTAATGGAACTATTCTGAGTGGTTGTAAAGCTATCCTTTTTACAAAAGAATTAATTTTAACTTATTTTTTTACAAGCTATGGAACAAGATTTGGCAGCTAGATTTTGATTGCAGCTAGATTTGGCAGCTAGATTTGAATGCTGTTTCTTTTTCATTTGTGCCTAGCTCAAAATGCCTGTGGACCACCTCCTAGAAGAGAACGTGAACAACCTGTAGAAGAACTGGATGCAGAGACATATGCACATGGACTTGAAATATCATATAAATGCCGCCCTGGGTATGTTAAAGCTTGGCATATTAAACTTAAATGTAATGATGGAGTCTGGCGACAATTGACACCTTTTAAGAGCTGCACAGGTAAGTAATGAAATAATGTTTTGCAAAATTCAGTGAAGAAGGATACTGAAATGTTTAAGAAGTATTTTTTTCACATTTCTGATTAGTATTTTTGATTATAAGCCATCAAGTTGATGTTGCCTCTTAGTAATCATGTAGATAGATTTTTCTCCTGGACAATCTGTGCTCAACTTGTCTTTCAGGTTTTCCAAAACTGAAGTCATCATTGCTGTAACAGTGTCCATCTACTTTGCTGCTAGGGTTTGAAATGGACTCCTAACATTTGAACCACCATTAAAAAGGCATAACAAAGAATGTTCTTCCTGTGTCAACTCAGGAAGTTCAGATTACCCCAGAAGCTGTTGATACAGTAATACAGAGGAATTACTGAATCTGTCATTTGTACTCCTATAACTGTCTGGTTTGGTACAACAACCAAACAGGACAGGTACAGACTCCAATGAATAGTTGGACTGCAGAAAAAACAATTGCAACCAGCCTGTCTTCCATAGAATGCCTGTATATTGTGCCGAAAAGAATGAGGGCTGACAAAAAAAAGCTATAGACCCCTTACATCTGGATATAAACTGTTTCAACTCCTTCCTGATGATGTCACTATAGGGCATTGCATGCCAAAACAACTAGACACAGGGACAGTTTTTCCCTCCTGCCATCACTCTGCTGAACACCTAATTCTCACAAGACTGTCTTATATCTAAGTATATTTTCCATGTTTTATGGCTGTAGTAGTAGCATTATCCTTCTCATCTTCTTTAATCCTCTTATTGGTATTATTATGATTATTATTACTCTGTTGCTTTGCACGTACATTGCACAGGAGACAAATCCCTCTATTCTATTCTATTCTATTCTATTCTATTCTATTCTATTCTATTCTATTCTATTCTATTCTATTCTATTCTATTCTATTCTATTCTATTCTATTCTATTCTATTCCTTCCACTTTTCCCAGCATTGCAAACTTCATCAGAAAGCTAGGTCTTTTCACAATGTGTTCAAAGTAGGATCCACCCAACCCAGTAGAGCGGGGAGGCAAGGAATAGACTAGAATAGAATAGAATAGAGCTGGAAGGGACCTTAGAGGTCTTCTAGTCTAGCCCCTGCTCAAGCAGGAATGTTGTCCCCTAATGAGATACACCCAGTGGAACCCAAAAGAAGGGCCTTTTCCATGGTAATTCTCTTTCTTTGGAATATCATCCCTTCAGAAATTTAACTGGCCCCCACTTTGCTACTTTTTTTTCCTAAAGACTTGGTTTTGCCAGAAGGCCTTGGAAACCCAGAGTGATTAATTTGTCGCCAGGATGGGTGGGTAGGGCTGTGTTTTTCTGTTAACGTTCTATGTTTTTATTGCTTGTAAGCTGCCTGGAGTCGCTGTAAGTGAGTCGGTGTCTATATAAATTTTCTAAATAAATAAATTTTCTGTTTCCCTTTGTATTCTGTTTTTACTTGATACCATGAATTAGTGCCATGAATTACATTGTTATAACCAAAAATAGAAATTGCCTTTCAGACTGGATGCCAGGAGGAATATATAGCTATTTCCATGAGTAAGAACTTTGAATTTGCCATATGATGCCTTAACGAAAGGCATTTCATATGATTACACATCATTCAGATTATCAGAATGTACACATCAATGGGGTGAAGCAGGAGTGCAAGATTTCTGAATGTCATAAGACCAGGTTTAGTTCATAATGACAGTGAGATAGGAAAGGTGAAATAGGCAAGGGGAGATGTAAGCGCTGGGCAATCTGAGGGCTTCCCAAATGCTAATTTTCTTACTGTTGTGCATTGTATTACTTTTTTTTTTAATTTGCAGGAATATCTTGTGGCCACCCAGGAGATTCTGATTATGCCAGTTTTGAACTTGACCGTGGAGAGGATTTTACTTTTGGTGCCCGTGTTGTTTATACGTGTAATGAAGGGTAATAATTTTATAGTTTCTTTTTCCGCTTTCTAATTATTTGTTTTATATATAGCTCCATGTATTAAGAAAAATAGAAGCTCTGTCTCACAAAATAATAATGCAATTTTTATCTCTTGCCTGTATGTAGATCTTCATATGTGGCTAGTCCACAAGAGAAAAAGGAAGCCAAAAGAGAGATAATAGAAGAAAAATAGTCCATGTTATTCACAAACACAAACACACACACACACACACAAACACACACAGAGAGAGAGAGAGAGAGAGAGAGAGAGAGAGAGAGAGAGAGAGAGAGAGAGAGAGAGAGAGAGAGAGAGAGAGAGAGAGAGAGAGAGAGAGAGAGAGAGAAAAATACCAGTTTGCTGTAGTGGTAAAGATACTGGTTGAGAAACTAAGAGACTTTGAATTTTAGGTTTCCCTTTGGGAAACATGGTAGGCAGCAGTATTAGATATATTTGCTGCTTTGAATGATATTTAAAAGACAGGATAAACATACACACATAGACAGACACTTGTATATATGTCAGCGTTTCTCAACCTGTGGGTCGCGACCCTATTTGGGGTCGAACGACCATTTCACGGGGGTCGCCAAGCACCGCAGTCTGCCATTTTTCTTTCCCCTTTTCCCCTCGGCCGGCGCAGGGGGCAGCATCGCGCATGCGCGGGGTAGCACTGTGCATGCGCGATGCGGGCCGTCGCGCCGCGCATGCGTGGCGCAGGTCGAGGTCTCGGCCTGAAAAAGGTTGAGAACCGCTGATATATGTATACGTATACAGACACTTTAAGACTGGGGCAAGATGAGAGTCTGATGTGATGTAATCTATAGCTCTTGTCTAGCCATCAAGAGGGTAGACACTGATTTAAGAAACACCTCAACAATAGCAGAAGTCCATTCTATTCATCTTTAGGCATTAGGTGGGATTCTAGATCTATTTAAGTAGAGATTGTGCACCTATGCTTGTTAGGGAGTAAAGCTAACACTTAAATAAATATTTTTTTTAAAAAAACACACTTATATTCTCTAACTTGAATGTAGTATGATAGTGCTGTCCTTAACCCTAACAAACAAATCATCTAATTCTATGCCTTCCTTTATTTTATATATGAAATCCTTATTTATTGAGATGCAATTATTTTCAGGAAATATAATACTGAGTGTTTGATCTTTAACTATCATGGATTTAAAGAGTGCTGTGACATCAGATAAAACCATAATCTTATCTCTTATTATGTCTTTGATTTTCTGATGGCACTGTAGTTGGTGGAATATTTGTTTCTTCTGAGATGTCCAAGCTTTTTGTAAGTTTTTTTGGGCTATGTTGTATGTCGCAGTCCCTGATAATGAAATTGCTATATGAAGTATAATGTCTTGTTTATATATTTTGGGACATCCATAGAAGTTTGTTTGGTGGAACTTAGAAAACAGAGTTAAAAAAAACTAGGGCTGAGAAGCACTGTGTTACACAATGGAGGCCATGCATTTTATTGTCAAGAATCCAATGCAGAACATAATAAAATAAATAATATTCCTGGGAGAGCAGCATCCTAAATATATAATCTGATGGATTATAAATCTTTAAGGAGATTTACACCCTGTGCCACAAACTAACCATGATAACATCAGATTGACACGACATGACATGATTGACATTGACATGATGCAGCCAAACTGGAACTTTCAATTTTCACTATATTTTAGTTTCTTAGTAATCTGCTGACTTTCATTTATACCACAGGTCCTTTTTTTCACATTCTCGGGATTTCTGCATTTGAGATTTATAACTCAAAGCAGCTCAGTTTGTTTTTCAAAGTGACTTTATTTTTTTTTATTAGCTGTTTAATTGCCTTCTACTAAAATGTCTACAGACATAAGCTGTATTTGTATGAAATACTGAAAAGATTCTGCACTTTTTTTTACTTCTGAATTAGTGTGAAAACCCAAATATCATAGCTATATCAGTGAAAATATACAACATTATTAGTTATAATTTTTATTTTGCTTTCTTCTCCCATATTTCAGTGATATAAAAATCTGACTTTGCTGATTTGTTGGTGACTGAAGATAGAATTATCACACTTGTTTCATCTGAACTTATTTTATTGCATATTGGTTTCCTCTGGACTATAATATTTATTTTTGAAAGAGACTTCATTTTGCAGTGTTGCTACACAATGTTATCATGTTCTTAAATTTTACCTCTTATCTATCCCTTCATTAAATATTTGGACCACTTGAGGGCACTCCTATACAAGGGATAATTAATTGCAAGTTTCATTTATACTTTTTGAGCATTTGTACTTTTCACTGTGCTACATATGCACATGTTTGTATTTGTGAGAGAAATCCAAACGACATTTAGTCTGATTAAAAGAGACTGCAATTTTAACATATTTTAGATTTATATAAGGTATGCAATATCTTGTATTTTATAAAAGATTGTAATTGTAATATTAGTAGCATATCTTTTAGATGCTGGTTTCCATTTAATTTACCCCTTCCTACAAGAGGCAGCTCTAATATAGACAATGTGTCAACGCTGCTAACATTGGATGTTCTAGCTTTGACAATATATAAAAAGGCAGGTTCTCTTTGTATAAGCTGTGTGGTATTTTTAGAGTTAAATTAGATGATGCTGGGAGGGGAGGAGAAAGAATGTCTGTGGGGATTAATTAAGATAAGGAATAGCAGCTACAGAAACTGAAGGGAACCTTTGCCCTTCAAACTGATTGGAGAACGTGATTTATGACAGCAAAATAAGGGAGGGAAATATACTGGCAAAATACGTGCTCAGGGGAGGGGAATTCAGATCTTGGCATCCCTCCATGCTGTGCCAACACTGTGTTACATGATTTAAGACTTTTTAGGATAAACAATGCCTGGAAGTTCTTTGAAATGTTTCATTAGTCAGAACCATGAGACAATGATTCCTGGGATTTTCATTACAAAACTTTAAAATACTTTATTACAATGAGGTACTAGTACAAATTGTTTTTAAAACATCTAAATATTTTGTTCCAAGTGCTTCTTGAAACATGGCACTTTGGTTCATGGGATACATATTCCTTTTCTATGACCCTGTAATTCCTATTCAGGGTAGAGTCTGGGCAACTGGATGAAGCGTTTACTGGTTGAATGCCCTTCCTGATGCCTATACAGATTTCGCAGCAGTTATTTTTTTCTTTGCGCTCTAGGAGAGAAATATCTGTCTCTAACTAAGATTGAACTCTCAACCTTCTGAATGGGAGGCAACCATGTTTACCAATAGGCCACATGCTGCTCAGTTCATAGATACAATCATGGGATTGTATTCTTGCTGTGTTTAATATGTACAATGTTGCTTTTATATTATTTTGTGCTGTGTGAGTCTCTCTTTCTACTCCCCCTCTCTCTGTAATTCTTTTTTTTAATATCATACACTGTTTTTGAAATATAATACTATATAAATCCAGAAGTGCTTTTGAATTTGATGATAGTTTCAAACGTTTTGGAAGGGAAAACAAATGTAAAAGTTGGGGAGGATAAGTTTCTCATCTTTTTCTAACTAAATACCAAACTTGTTTCAGGTAAATACTTCTACAGTTCCAAGAATGATCAGTGATAATTAGAATAATGTATCTTCTCAGTATGTTCTAAACTATTATAAAATGTGCTTTGATGTATAATTCTATTGCAATATTAGTGTTTTGAATTCACTATTTTTTTTAATTATTAGGTATAAGATGCTTAGCCAATTTGATTACCGTGAATGTCGGGCAAATGGATGGACCAATGAGGTTCCTCATTGTGAAAGTAAGTAGGCTGTCAAAAATGTTATTAGGTATCAGAGTAGTACAAAATTGACTTTAATCTCCACGTATTGCTATGGTTATCAAGCAATGCTATTTCTGGCCTTAGTTGTGAGTTTCAAAACAATTCCATTTGTCTTTTTTATTCCCATGGAAATAAACTCTTCACATAAATTTTTATAAATCACATATTTTAAATAATTTTACGATGTTTTTCTTCTAAATTAATTGCATATTGTTTCAATTTTTTCAAATAATGAAATAAATTTCTGTTTTGAGGTGGAAGAGTTTGCTTAATTATATGTCACATGAGGATTTAAAGTCTCCTGTATATGCCAAAATCAATACCGGTAGTGCTTAATTTGATGCCTCATCCTTAGTTTCTTGTTGTGTCTGTTGCATGGTTTCTTCTGTCACTTCCATTTGCCTTTTGTCCATGGCTTCTTTAAATGTTTCTATAAGTCATGAGTCCCTGCACATCCATAAAAGATCTAAGTCCAGCCCACCTTGAATAGTCTCTTATTTCCCCCACATTTCTCTTAACAGCCAGTTGGCCAGATTCTTGTAGACAGTTTAAGCTTGCAATAAATCTTTATACTCATTTGAACTGTCTGATCTCATCTCTTGATTTCCCAGGCTTGACACCTTGACTTGACACCTCTACTATTTAAAATTAAAAATCTCTCCTTCCAATTTGTCTCAACAAAACGGTATCTTTTTATGTTTGAGCTTTTTGGTCAAAAATATTTTCCTTCTTTAATTCCAATAGTGCCAAGATTATGTAAATCTTTTCTCCATCTTTCTGTGTACTATTTCTGCTTCATTTTCTATTTTCTTTTTATTTTAATTTTTCACCTCTCCAGTCAATTGTCCTAGAGATTCTTCAAGGTATTTTTTATCTCTTCTTTCACTTCCCCCTTCATATCTACAAATCTTTCTTCCAATCTCCCTTCAAATGTAGTCAAGTCTCTTTTAACAGATTCAGACACATTCTTCCCTAATTCTTCATTTATTTATTTACTTATAATCTCTGGAGTGGTCATCTTTTTCAGGTGCTCTAACAATCCTGTCCTTCCTTTTTCAAGTTTGAAAGTTTGGCTGATTTTCTAGCAGTATTCTTTTGTTGCAATCCAGAAAGGAGCCAAGTACAAAAGTAAAAGGGAGGTCTCTCTCTCTCTCTCTCTCTCTCTCTCTCTCTCTCTCTCTCTCTCTCTCTCTCTCTCTCTCTCTCTCTCTCTCTCCACCTTTTGCCTTTTCTGTATTACCTTAAGCCTCTGATCCCTTCTGACACTTTGATGTTCTAAAACAGACATGTCAAACTCACGACGTCATGTGACGTCGAGCAACGTATTGGGACGGTTTTGCCATTGCCGGCAATGGGGTGGGCATGGCTTCTGGATGATGCATCCAGTCCATGGGCTGGCAGTTTGACACCCCTGTTCTAAAGTCACATGTTCTGTTTTAGGATTCCTTTAGCTCATTATTTTGAAAATTCCACCAATTGTCTCTTCACTAAAACGCCAAACAATCTGCATTCTCATTAAGCTATGAATATATTTAATAATTTCAAAAGCGCTGTGTAAAAATAATATTTCAAACTTGACTATCCTTTTAAATCCATTTAAGACTTATTTAGAACAAAGTCCTGTCAAGCCTTTTGCTGTTGATTTTAAATTTTTAAAATTGTTATTTTATTTGTTTCTTTAATCCAGAATGAAGGCTCACTCACCAAATAGTTAATTGTTCTGCTATTCCCCAAACCCCTTTTCCCTTTAGAATATTTTTTATCCCAATGTGCTTGAGAAAGTGAGGTTTTAAGCAAACCCAATGCCCTTAAAGGCTCCATTGCGGATCTGAACTCATTGACTTTCCTGAGTCTTCTGGCCACTCAGATTTACAAGTCAGCTGCAAGGACCTTAAAGTCCTGCAGTTTCCTCAATGGAAGAGCCTTCCAGAACATTCAAGGAGGCTCTGCAGGCTCAGGCTCGTCATCCAATCATCAGTCTTCACCACGATATCATATCCACTCTTCCAGAGACATCTTAGTCTACCATTGTTATCATGTATGAAATGTATTATTAAATTATAAATTATACAGAGTTATATTTTGTTCCTAAAACATAAATTTATAAATGAGTTTTCATCTAGAAAATTCAGAATCCTTTATCACTTGTGCAACAGCCACTTTCTGGATTACTGCAATTAAAATAAGCATAACTGGTAATAATGATAAAAATAGTAGTAGTAGTAGTAGTAGTAGCAGTAGTAGTGGTAGTAGTAGTAGTAGTGATGATGATGATGTTGGAAGGGACCTTGGAGGTCATCTAGTCCAACCCCTTGTTCAGGCAGGAAACTGTATACCGTTTCAGACAAATGGCTGTCCAGTCTCTTCTTAAAAAATTCCAGTGTTGGGGGATTCACACCTTCTGGAGGCAGGTTGTTCCACTGATTAATTGTTCTAACTGTCAGGAAGTTTCTCCTTAGTTCTAAGTTGCTTCTCTCTTTGGTTAGTTTCCATTCATTGCTTGTTGTCTTACCTTCAGGTGCTTTAGATACAACCTCTTATCTTTCATTCATTACTTCAGATTTAATACATGTTACCCATCTTCTTTTAGATGATACATATTTTAACTTCCTAGAGTTTAATATTTTAGATTTATACTTGCACCGTTAATAGACAGCTATTTAAAAATTAAAATGTAGTAGCTTACATTTTTGTCTTTTTATTTTTGTTTTGCTAATATTTATCTCAGCTGTTTCATTTTTACTTTTGTACTGTATTTTTTTTTCAAATTTTACTGGTCATTGACCAAACAATATTACCATTTGGTTAGTTTTATTTCATTTACCGTGATTTGAAAATTAAAGTTAGTTATTTTTTTTAGTGAAATCTCATTTTTGGCTCATTTTCAATTTGCAATTCACTTCTATTCCAAGATCTTCTACAAGTACCATTACCAGCTAGGTAATTTAAAGCCCTGCACAGCATGGGTCTGGTCTACTTGAGAAACTGTCTCACCCCAATGGGATTGGCCCACCCACCCCCGTGCTGGCCGAGAGGAGATATTGACGATCCCATCAGCTAAAGAATTTTGGTTAGTGGGATCCAGGAGCCTTCTCTGCCATGGATCCTGCCCTTTGGAACATCTTACCCCCTGAAGTGAGATTGTAACAGTCTTAAGACCTGCCTCTGACAGATGGCTTGGGGACCCAATGGAGGAGCTTCATACTGGAGGTGGTTGATTAATTAAGATTCAATGCCACCTCCCTTTCCCCCCATTGTGTCTGTCTCCCTTCTTTGCCATCTTGTCTCCTTGATTTTATCTATTAATGATTTTATTTGCTATGTTTTATAGTGGATGATTCTAATGCTTTTCAATGTTTTTTATGTTGTAAGCTGCCCAGAGTAATTTAATATGATATGGGTGTCAAATAAATAAATAAATAAATAAATAAATAAATAAATAAATAAATAAATAAATAAATAAATAAATAAATAAATCTTCATCCTGTACTTGTCATTTGATTTTTTACATCCTAAGTAAAGAAATTTGTCTTTGTTAAAGTTCATTATGTTACTTTAATACCATTCCACCTAAATAATTTTAATGTTATTTTTGTATTAATTATTCTACCTAATTGTTCTTTCTTGTTTAGATTTGTTAATAATTGCCTCATCTCATTCAAATCATTAAACTACTGAATAGTAAAAGACAGTTATGGCATCTCACCAATGGACACCTTGATCTTCATTTTTTTAGTCATCTATTTATTCATTTATCATGTCATTCAGCCCACATTTAATTAGCTTACATAGGCATCCACTCTGTGAATATATACAGAGTGTATTTTCAAAAATTGAAACCACAAAAAAGCTTGATAATTTTTGCTTTAACTAATCTTTTTGTGTATTTTTCTTTAAAGTGCCTCAATATCAGCTTGGGGTATATGAATGAGATAAATTATTTCTTTGCTGATGTTTTTATTATTAAATATATTCTTCATGAATATTGTTACCATTGCTGCAATAATAATGCACTTCATGGTAATCTATCTCCCATTATTTGCTCAATTACCCAATGTGATGGAGTAAAAGTTTTCTATGCTAATTGAGAATATATCCACTTATCTATTTTTAATAGATTTGTATTTTCTAATGATCACAGTAAGATCGTGGATAAAATGACTTTGTTTTTGTTTCATTAAAAAAAACATTAAAATTGTCATTTTGCTGGAAACTACACTATTTAGATCACCAGATTTTTAAATATGTTGGGTTCCTGATATGTTTCATTTCCTTGCTTGCTTCCTTTTTCCTAAAGCTGAAACATTTTTTAATTAGCTTTATATCACAATGTTACTTTATTTGCAGTCAACAAATGTCGTCCAATAGTACCACCAAGCAATGTGAGGATTATTCAGGGTGCAAAATCTCAAATGAATGAAGATTTTTTATCTGGTGATCTAGTGATATTTGGATGTATTGGACAGTTGAAAATCAAAGGATCTAATAAAATTACCTGTACAGCTGATGGCACTTGGAGTGCACCTGTTCCAGAATGTATAGGTGAGTGAGGGGAAGTTAAGTGAACTCTGAGTATGATTATTACACTCCTTTGTCATGGTTGGATCACTCTTTGATTGGCTTGGAGTTCCACGGGCTGTTCCCCACTACAGAAAGACT
This sequence comes from Bothrops alternatus, assembly GCA_034064705.1. NCBI lineage: Eukaryota > Metazoa > Chordata > Lepidosauria > Squamata > Viperidae > Bothrops > Bothrops alternatus. The sequence goes on from JARGCV010000040.1 coordinate 9,216,881, forward strand.
GGACCTATTTGGTCTGCCCCAGACAACTCATGAACCCCAACTGGTTCTAAATAGAACTTTCTAGGTGAAATGAGAGAAGAGAGATCTAGAGTACCATTGGAAGACAACAAGAAGTGAAGCCAAGTGAGTATGACTTAGAGCTATTACTAAGACCTATCTCATGGTGCTAAGAGCAGTGAAGTATCCATAGTATTCTGTCCTTATTGCACCTGCAGATAGTTATTTGGTGGTTTTATTCAAGACAACCCAGGTTTTCATAAGAAGGATTGTGAGAAATATGCTAGGCATATGTTGGATAAATCACTGGATTCACTCTAAACCTTGAGGCAACCCCCATGGAACTAATTGAGACTCAGTCTGATTTCATTGTCTGGAAGGAATTTAAACCTATTAATCCTGACCATTAGCTTGGCTGTCAGTCTAATACATCCATGTTCTTCCTGATAGGCTAAGGCTTCATGTACAGTGAGATGTGGTTAGGTTCTGGCAGTAGTAAATTCTTACTTGGGAGAAAAGATGGTCCTACCTTCACTTAAGAAGCCAATAGTGTACTCTTTCCTTAAGAAGTCACTACTAGCTGGATAAATATTGTCCAGTCCCCAACCTGCCCTTCCTGGGGAAGGTTTTTAAGAAGATGCAATTGTTTCAGAGAACTGTGGAGGAAGTGAATTATTGTGACTCTTTTCAGTCAGATTTCAGATCTGAGTACAGAATTAAAATGGAATTCATCATACCTGTGGTGAGAGTAGGATGCATCCATTCTTTCTCTCCTTGATATTTTAGTGACTTTCAATCAGTGGCTTCTGGGCTGGCTTCACTAGTTCTTTTTCTTCCTCTGAGATAGTTCTAGTCAGCATTCATGGAAGGAGAAGTCTAGCCCACAGATTGGGCTTTGTAGGATGCCTCAGTGCTCAGCACCCTCCCCATGTCTGTTTAATATTAACATGAAGACACTGGGTGAGTGTTCTGCCCCAGCTATGTGAGTCCTTGTTAAGCTCACAAGGAGAAACCCCTCTTCCAACAAGCAGGCTGGAATCTTAGGAAAAAACCAATCCCCTTTTATTATTCACACACCTGAGTCAATGTCCAAGGCAAACAAAACACAGTTCACAGAAACTTGATTCCTCAACACAAACAGTTTCCTTTGGCAACCAGCACCTCCCACACCTTCCCTTTTACTATGCAGTCAAAGTGTGATTTCCTAATGCCTTCTCCTTTGCCTTTGGAGCCACCCCATTGCATTCCTCTGTCCGACTCTCTTTTCTTGCCGGTGTTTACGTGTATCCTGCATATCTTCCAGCTGTGAGTCATCACTGTCCAACTCAGACTTCCCAACACAGCTGTGTCTCAGCCTGAGCATGAGTAGAGGGGCCAGGTTCCTCATCAGACTGTAAATCTTGGAGCTCCTCAGAGCCTTGCTCTGACTCTGATATCACTCAAGGCCCCTCCTCCTCTAATTTACCAGACTCAACTGCGGGGTCCACTGGCTGGTGAGGAATCACAACAGTGAGGCTTAAGGCATTTCATTTGATTGTGAAAACAACTGAATAGTAAATGGCATTAAAATTTATTATTATTCATCTTTTTAGTAATACAGCATTCTTTGTTATTCAAGCAAATAAAGAGGATATTAATGAAAAAACATTTTGTTTATATTTTATGGTAGAAATAACTTGCCAGGCAGACAATATTGAACATGGAAACATACTATCTCCAAAGTTCATTTATAAGGAAGGTGAGAGAATCCGATTCACCTGTATTGAAGGATACACATTTGCTGAAAGACCAGATGCATTGTGTACCGAGAATGGATGGGGTTCAAAGCTTCAATGTAAAGGTCTGTATAAGTTTCTAATGGTCATGATTTTTTGAAATCTTATACATATACATCTTATATTGTTCTTTTTATTATGCATGCCTAGAATTGCAGCTTCTATCAATCTGACCTGGTTAAAAAACTTTGTGGTAAAATAGGGAAAGAAGTCTCTGTATGTTTACATTTGATTTCGTTTTTATCAGACATACAGAAAACAGGAATAACAAGCATTACCTTTGAAGATTCATCCTTCCATTTTTTAACATATAAAAGAAAATATTGTCTCAATTTTCCTCTAGATTTATGGATCATTTACATACATACTGAATTGATTTCCTAAACTATTATTAGTTTTAAAGGGATAATTTAAAAATAACTGTTAAGCCTATAATTTCAACATTTTAATAATCTTTGATTAATTAAAACTCAGGGGTCATGGGTTCCTGGAACTTGTGGAGCTGAATGGCATATTATACTTCCTTTAGCATTTCTTGGACAGAGGAACACAATTCACCAAGACAGTTTGTATCTAACTCACAAAGTGTAGAAAAAGTAATTGTTTCGTTTAGGGAAAATTTGGGTGATAGTCCCACAAGGAGGCAACTCAATCTATTTTAGAAATATGTGTAAAGGGCAGAATTGATCCACAAATCAGTTGGCTATCTTTCTTTTAGACTGAAATCACCTTATGACTTCAGTATTGGTGGTTCTTACATTTGGGCACTAATTTCACTCTTCCCCCCCCTGAGTATTATAATATCACATAAAGCTAAGCAACAAAGTAAGAATGGAGTGGCAGCTTTAGGGCAGGGTTCACCAACATGGTCGGTATCAACCCCCGGGATCAATGGCCGATAAATGGCTGGGTAAATAACTGGTCGATAAATGATGGAAAGTCATTGGGATCAACTAATCTCTTAGGGTCTCTGTAATCTTCCATATCGATCCCTAGTCCTGAAGCTAAGGTAGAAAGTGCATTAGCCAGGGATTGGCTGGTCAGGGACCAGTGAGAGCAACCTTGAGTTGTCTCTATCAGCTGTGGGTTTTTTTTTAAACTAACCTTGATTATCATTATTGGTCATCACACAGTCAGCCAGATATTCAGACTGGATTTGGCATTATTGTCCACCTATTGAGAACTTTCCAAGGACCTGGGATAGGTAAATGTTCTTGTTTCATGGTATAAAAGATTGACCACATATTTTTATTCATATTCCTCCATAGAAATTCAGTGTTTCCCTCCAGAAATGACAAATGGCCGCTTTCGACCTAGACGAGCTCAATATACATATAATGATGAAATTGAGACAACATGTGATGAAGGGTTTGTCATTGGAGGCCCAAGAAAAGTTTCCAAATGCACTGCAAGTGGTTGGAATCCTCCTGCTTTCTGTAAACGTAAGTAGCTTTTTCTATGAACTTTCTTTCTGGAACAGAAATTGCTTCATTGTTTATGAATGATATTCCTGTAGTTATGCTAGATGAGGTAATATAATTATGGTGAGAGGAGACTAGTTTATTAGGATTTCTATAATTTTTCTCATTAAAAAAAATACCAAAGGTTTTTTTAAAAAACAAAATAAAACACTCACATCTCGTCACAGCGAGTGGAGGAAATCCAGTGCCAGAAAAGTGGCAAAACATTTATTGTACACTTTCTGAACTAAAAGCTCCACTCAGTCGCACATTCACATCTATACTTGTCCAGCTCAGGATCTGAACCTGAGATACAGGCAGAAGCATGCAGGCATGTGCTAGGGAAACTGTGGGAAGTTCTTGAAATATGGCATATGTGGATTTGCCCAAAGTCCTCTCTATTGATTAGCATTTTGTGGTACTGGTAGATCCACCTGTTCCTTCCTCAGCTACACAAGTGAGAAATTTCTTGGTAGTGGCAAAGTTTGATTCTCAACAGATGTCAGATAACTGAAATATTCTATTCAACATGCAAAGTTTGGAAGTAAGTTAATAGCAGAAACATAACACTGAGAGCAGTGTGGGAAGAGAAGGTAAGGTGAAAGTATCCAAGCACCACGAGGGCATTGCAGGCCACACATTGCATTTTTTCCCCTTCCTACTCAGTATTTTTTTAAAAAAATCTTTCAGTCACCTTGCTCAAACAGGAAGTATATGTTAATAGCATTTTCTAATCCTTTAAAAATAAAAAAGATGTTTGTTTTGTGTTCAATTGATGCACTTGGGTTTGAATGTTCACAAAGAGAAATGCTCAGATCTTTGGTCAATTTAATCCCAGCTTGCAAGGGAATGTTGGTGTTATGTATTAAGCAATTCAAAAGATCTGTTATAAAAAACGGTTAACTGATTGTTCTATTTGTATTATAAACTGTCTATATAACTTTAAGCCTTTGTTTTAGGCGGGAATGAGTACTTTAAATTGATTGGCTGCTGCCTAGTGGCGGTCCGTATAAATATAAGTCAAGCAGCTGCTAGAGCAGCGGTTCTCAACCTGTGGGTCATGACCCCATTTGGGGTCGAACGACCATTTCACGGGGGTCACCAAACAACGCAGTCCGCCATTTTTTTCCCCTTTTCCCCTCGGCTGGCGCAGGGGGCAGCACCGCGCATGCACGGGGTAGCACCATGCATGCGCGATGCAGGCTGTCATGCCACGCATGCAAGATGCAGACCGCCACGCCGCGCATGCACAATGCGGGCCACCACACATGCGCAATTCGGGCCGTCGCGCTGCGCATGTGCAGTGCAGGTCGGGGTCGCGCCGCGCATGCACAGCGCAGGTCGGGGTCGCAGCCTGAAAAAGGTTGAGAACCGCTGTGCTAGAGCATGCTTCTGTGAGAACATAATAAAGAGCTGTTATTTCAACTCCGTGTCTTCAATGCCTTGCTGTTCCCACTACATAACAGTGGTGACGAAGGTGGGATTATGCTGCTAGGAAGAAAGAGCTAAGTCACTTAGGGGTAAGACCAGGCAACAGTGCCCTGGTTGGAACCACATTTCCCCCTTCTACCTGCCAGTACACAAACGCTGGAGGTATCACCTTCCTAAGGGACCCATCCCTAGGAAACTCACAGAAGCCCTAGCAGCATAAGGCATTGAAGATGCAGTAACAGCCAAGCCATGGCCAAAGTTGGCAAGCTTTCCAAGTTTGATGTGATGCATCCCGAACAATGGAGTTCGTACGTCTCAAGAGTAGAAAACTACTTCAGAGCAAACCTGGTCAGAGAACATAATTTAAAAGCTGCAACCTTGTTGTGCGTGTGTGGCCAAGCCACCTTTGATATAGCCGAAAACTTCATTGCTCCTGCTACATTGGAGTCAGTCACCTTCGCTGACTTGAAACGAAGACTCAAGGAGCACTTCGAACCAAGATTGTTCGTTATCGCATATAGACACGCATTCGAGCAGAGAGAACAGCAGCCAGGTGAAACTGTTGCTGAATTTGTGGCCGCCCTATGCCAAGCATCCCGGCTCTGCGAATTTACCGACCTAGAAGACAGGCTCTGGGACTGACTGGTATGTGGTCTTAGAAATAGAGACCTGCAGCAGAGACTGTTTGTTAAAGAAACCCTGACATTCCAGGACGCACTGAAAGAAGTGATGGCAGAAGAGGCTGCAGGTGGAGCCATCAAGGCTTTACATCCCTCAAAGAATCTTCCCAGCCAGACGGCTGTGCATCATGAAGAGTTAGAGAGAACAGAAGACCCAGACATAGACATTGAGATCGACTGGGTGCAGAAGATCCCAGAAAGAAGGCAGCTGCCGCTTGACAAGGCAGTTCCCTTCCTTAGCTGTCTTGGCTGCGGTGGATGACACCAGTGCTCAGAATGGTGGTTTCGCACAGCTATGTGCTGAGCATGTTGCAAACAAGGCCACATCGCTACCATCTGTAAAGGTCACCAGAGGGAATCTCCACATGAAGACTTCCCCAGGAGAGGCCCCAGGCAGAATAGAGTAGGATTTTACTCTGGAGGAAGGAGTGTCCTCAGAACTGGAGCCCATCGCCCCCTAAAATAAAAGCTTACATTAAAAGTCAAGCTGCAAGGAGTTCCATGCTCCATGGAACTGGACACTGGATCAGCTGTGTCTATAATTTCCTATAAGACTTTTAATTTCATCTGCAGACATGGCGGGAAACGAGTCAGATTCAAGTGATCAGATTTAGTTTTGACATATTTTCAAAACTCCTGCATAGCAGTTAAAGGAGAAGGTACGATAAAAGTGTCATTCAGAGAATTTTAGGGTCCCCTCAGTGTCATGGTCATTGAAGGCCAGAGAACAACCCTAATCGGCCTAGACTGGTTTGATGCCCTGGGCATCCATGTGACTGGCATCAACAGAAGCCAAACAGCAGATTTGGCAGCTGTCTGCCAGGAGTTTGCAGACATATTCAGTCCCAATTTAGGGAAATACAAAGGAGTACCAATTGCTCTCCACCTTGATCCAACCATAGCTCCAATCAGAGTAAAGCCTCGTGGAGTGCCTTTTGCCCTTAAGCACAAGATTGATGCAGAGTTAGACAACCTCATTCAACAGGGAGTCTTACAACCCATTGACAGCTGTGTGTGGGAAACCCCCATAGTTACACCGGTCAAGCCTAATGGAGAGGTGCGCTTCTGCGCTGACTATAAATGCAGTATTAATAAGGCACTGCAGCAGTATGCGTATCCGGTACCTGTAGTCAGCCACATTCTGGCATCCTTACAAGGAGCTTATTTACAAAGCTGGACCTGGCACAGGCTTATCAGCAACTGCCTGTAGATGATGCCTCTGCTGAGGTTCAAACAATAGTTACCCATAGAGGGGCATACAAGGTTCGTCACCTGCAGTTTGGGATCAGTGTAGCCCCAGGGCTCTTTCAGAGTGTGATGGAACGCACGTTAAAAAACATTCCAGGTGTGTGTCCTTATTTCGATGACGTTTCAATTGCTGGGGAGTCAACAGAACGTTTAAGGGCTGTTTTTCAGCGCTTCCGCGAAGCGAGGTTTAAGCTCAAAAGAGAAAAATGTCAAATAGGAATCAACTCCACAGAGTTTCTTCTGGAATACAGCCAGCTGAGTCAAAGCTTAAGGCTATTTTGCAGGCTCCCCAACCTAAGTCAAAGGGGGAGCTGCAAGCATTTCTGGGGTAACTTAACTTTTATCATGCCTTTCTTCCTCACAAGGCTGCATTAGCAGAGCCTCTACATAGGCTCCTAGATAAAAGGGGACCATGGCAGTGGACTAGCGCCCACGAACATAGTTCCAAAGCAGCCAAATCACTGCTGTCTTCAGACTTCGTGTTAACACACTTTAATGAAAAACTGCCTATCAGTATTGCATGTGAGGGTCATCCTACAGGATAGGAGCAGTTCTGAGCCATGTAATGGCAAACGGGGAGCAAGCACCCATAGCTTATTACTCAAGGACACTTTCCCCTGTGGAAAGAAATTACACGCAAATTGATAAGGAGGCTTTAGCCATAGTTGCAGGAATAAAGAAATTCCATGATTTCCTTTAGGGTCACCCATTTACGGTCTTTACAGACCACAAGCCCCTTCTAGGTCTGTTTACTGCAGATAAGCAAACCCCTCAAATCCTGTCTCCAAGGATGCTGAGGTGGTCAATCTTTATGGCAGCCTACAATTACAGGCTAGTCCATAAGCCTGGCAAAGAAATGGGTCATGCTGACGCACTCAGCAGATTGCCCCTGCCTAATTTAGAACCAGACCCCGCACCTGCTGCACGCATCCTGTCAATTCAGGATTTGCCTGCATCTGCCCTTCACGCAGGGGATATGGCTGCTGAGACAGCCTCCAGCAAAACTCTCAGCCAAGTTTTGAACTGGATGCGGAGGGGGTGGCCAGGAACCAGTCCTGGAACAGAATTATAGAGCTTTATTAGAAGACAAGATGAGCTATCTGCATACAAAGAATGTATTCTATGGGGGAGCAGGATTGTAATCCCACACAAACTAAGGGAAAGAATCTTAGAATCGCTGCATGAGGGACATCCTGGAATAGTCAGGATGAAGGCACTCACAAGAGGCTACCTGTGGTGGCCAGGGTTGGATAGGGATATTGAGGCTCAAGTTAAAGGATGCCAGGTTTCCCAACAGTCCAGACCTGAAATGCCTCAAGCCCCAGTACATCGCTGGGAAACTATGCAAACTCCCTGGCCTAGGATTCACATAGACTATGCAGGACCCTTTCAAGGACAGGTGTTCCTCATTGTAGTGGAAGTCATTCAAAGTGGCTCTAGGTAGCACCTGTCCCTTCTAATGACTACTGCCAGGACCATCCAGGAATTGCACAGAATCTTTGCCACACATGGCTTACCCGATATAATCGTATCGGATAATGGGGCACAATTTACTGCTGCAGAATTTCAGTCATTTCTAAGGTCTAATATGATTAGACACACCACCTCAGCCCTGTTTCACCTGGCCTCTAATGGTCAAGTGGAAAGGATGGTCAGGACGACCAAAGAAACACTTAAAAGAATAACCAGGGGAAATTGGCATCATAGGTTGGCATATTTTTTGCTCTGACAACACACAATTCCATGCACTTCAATGGGTCGTAGCCCAGTGGAGCTGAGATCGGGACGTTGGCTGACCACGAAGCTGGACCGTCTCCATCCAGACCGAGTTGCAACAGAAGCAGTGCAGCCCAAGCCCTCAAGGAACTTGCAGGTCGGCGACTGAGTTTGGGCAAGAAACTACGGTCAAGGGGCACTGTGGGTGGTAGCTGTGGTTTGTAAGGTGTCAGGACCACTCTCTTGTTGGCTTGTCAAAATGTAAAATACAAAAGAGAAATTCAAAAATGTAATAGAAAACTAGAAGAAGGGGGAGGGAAAAGAAAAAAAGATGGCGCAAAGAGGGAAAAGAAAAGAAAAAGTCACTAACTTCTGACTCTCTTTAGCACAGTAGAAGATAACAAACAACATTACAATCACAACTTTTTTCTTTTGCACAACAGTTTGTACAAACCATTTCTATAACAATAAATCTAATTAACAAAAACAAATCAAGTTTTCATTTTTGTTTTTCATTGCAAGCACAAAGTCTGGAAGCAATTTCAAAGTAGAAGCAAGATTAGATATATTCTCTTCTTTGGATATAAGAATCAGTTTGACCATCTCTGCTTCCTCTTTGCAGTGGGGAATAATATATACCTCTATTGACATTAATCTTTATCATAATTCATATTAAGGGAATCCTCTATATAATTTCAATTTTTAAAAATTATTTTTTAAACACAAAGGGAGAAAACCCTTTCCCTAGTTTAGATATTTTACTAACTTTAAGCTCAAGTTGAGTATAATACTCAAATATTATACATTTATTTATTTATTTAATTTGACTTATATGCCGCCCTTCTCCCCAGACCCAGGGCAGCTCACAGCAAAATACAAGTACAAATATAATATAAATTAATTAAAATACAAATATACAGTATAAAAAAACTATATAACCACTCATACAACATACAATCCAATCAGAGGCCCGGGGCAGAGCACAGCTCACACGCCCCAAACCTGTCTGCATAAATGAGTTTTTAAAAGTTTTCGGAAAGCTAGGAGGGAGGGAGCAGTACGAACCTCTGAGGGAAGTTGATTCCAGAGGGCTGGGGCAACAACAGAGAAGGCCCTTGCCCTAGGCCCCACCAGACGGCACTGTCTAACAGACGGGACCCATAGGAGGCCAACCCTATGTGCCCTAACCGGTCACTGGGATTCATGACGCAGAAGACGGTCGCCAAGTATCCTGGCCCATTGCCATATAGGGCTTTATAGGTCATAACCAACACTTTGAATTATGTTCGGAGACCAATTGGTAGCCAGTGCAGCTCACGGAGGGCTGGAGTGATATGAGCATGTCTTGGGAGACCCAAGACGGCTCGCACGGCCACATTCTGAACTACTTGCAGTCTCCGAACATTCTTCAAAGGTTGCCCCATGTAGAGAGCATTACAGTAGTCGAGTCTCGAGGTGACAAGGGCATGGGTGACTATGAGGAGTGACTCCCGGTCCAAATAGGGCCGCAACTGATGCACCAGGCGAACCTGGGCGAATGCCCCCCTCACCACAGCCGAAAGATGGTATTCTAAACTTAGCTGTGGATCGAGGAGGACACCCAAGTTGCGAACCCTCTCCGACGGGGATAAAACTTCCCCGCCCAGAGTGATGGATGGACAGATGGAATTGTCCTTGGGAGTCAGAACCCATAGCCACTCCATCTTGTCGGGATTGAGTCTGAGCCTGTTAACACCCATCCAGACCCCAACAGCCTCCAGGCACCGGTTCATCACTTCCACTGCTCCGCTGTAATGATGCGGGGTAGAGATATAGAGCTGAATGTCATCAGCATATTGATGACAACTCACCCCATGTCGACGGATGATTTCACACAACGGCTTCATGTATATGTTAAAAAGCAGAGGTGAGCGAACAGACCCCTGAGGGACTCCACACGGAAGAGACCTCGGAGCCGATCTCTGATCTCCTGCAAACACCGACTGCGACCGGGTTGGGCCGTCGATTACTTGTGTCAGGTCCATGGTTGCCATGGAAGCCATGAACTCCTGTGCCAACCCAGAGGACTCACCGAGTGATGGCACATTAAAGTCCCCCAAGACAATAAGTCTGGGGAACTCAACCGCCAACCTGGCTACCTCCTCGAGTAGCGTGGGCAGGGCTGTAGAAACGCAGCTGGGAGGCAGGTACGTAAGCAACAGGCCCATCTGTACACCTAGGTCCAACCTCATAAGGAGGGACTCACAACCTGATATCTCGGTAGCAGCGAGTCTGCGCAGCCCGAGTGTCTCCTTTGCTATAACCGCCACTCCTCCCCCCTTCCCTGTAGTCACGGCTGATGCCATACCTGAAACCCAGCTGGACACATCTCAGAGAGGGGAACTCCTCCCTCTGGGGTCAGCCAGGTCTCAGTCACACATGCCAGGTCGGCCTCCTCCTCCAGAATTAAATCCCGGATGAGGAGAGCTTTATTTACCACTGACCTGGCATTGAGCAGCAGCAGCCTGAGTCCAGGGTCCGGATTTTGCTCATTACCAGTACTCTGGGAGAGGTTCTGGGGGCCGGAACAAGAGATCGCTTTCAAGCAGCGAGGCAAGCAAAACAAAACAATAACAACAACAAAAAATCCTGTATTTTAAACCCGGAACCAAAACACAAAACTACATTAAGGTTTTCACAGTATTAGAAAACAAACAAACAAACAAAACTAGAGAACATATACATAAGTATACAAACTTACTGTATACACATGAAGCTACCTTAATGCTTTCTTTCAATATATATATTTCAAAACTTATAAAAATCCATCCTAACTAATTTAATTATTAAATTTAAGTCATTCCCTCCAGCTTGTCTTCATAGAATGATTTTTTTTCTTCCCAAGGGTTTTTAGCTTTTCTTCAAGGAGTTCTCAGTCTTATTTATATCCATAAGACAAATATTCCAAGATTGTACTGTTAAACATTGTAGATTAACCTGGGCCAAATCCTTGTAGAATAAGATTTCCATCTCTGAGATGTCTATCATATCTTTTATTCTCAAAGAATTCTCGACCTTGTTGATATCTATGAGGAAAAAACTTGACCTCTTAAAAGTTGTGAATTTACTTGACATTCTTTTTTCAGTTGCATTGGGAGAATTATACTCAAACCATCATCATAATAAAAGCCGATGTCAGATTTATATTTCAAAGGTACAGTTAGATTATTTGTGTTATCCTCCATTTGTAGAGTTGATACAGTAGGTCAATAGTTTTCTACAATGGGTTGATAATCTCTTGTAATCTCATCTGTATCATTAGCATCATTAAACCCTAGTTTATCTATGCTATAACTGATTTTCTGTATAGACCAGGTGTAAGCAACCTTGGCTCTTTTATGACTCGTGGACTTCAACTTCCAGAATTCCTGAGCCAGCATGGCTCGCTCAGGAATTCTGGGAGTTGAAGTCCACGAGTTATAAAAGAGCCAAGGTTGCCTACCCCTGGTATAGACTTTTGGAAGATTTTGGATATATATATTTCTATTCCTTTTTCTGGCCCATCAGAGTTCATGAAAGTTAAGGAGTTTCAACCACCACCACAACAGAATACACAGCTACAGATTATTGTAAATGTATTAAATTAAAAGCAACCACTTTCATCCTTATATTTCAAAAGAAAAAATACTCCACTCTTCCTTCTTTTGGCTGCCTCCAGCAACCCTCTTCCTTAATATTGTCTCAATTTTCCTCTAGATTTATGGATTATTTACATGCATACTGAATTGATTTCCTAAACTAGCTATCATTAATTTTAAAGGGATAATTTAAAAAGAACCATTATACCTATAATTTCAACATTTTAATAATCTTTGATTAATTAAAACTCAGGGTTCATGGGTTCCTGGAACTTGTGGAGCCGAATGGCATATTATACTTCCTTTAATCTTAATTGATCAGATTTAGAAATATCTTTCTTCAAAGAAGGGAGTTATTCTTCTGAAGATGTTTGAGGCGAGCATTTATTTCTGTCTGCAATCTATCATAAGTAATATGGCTCAGCAATAAATGAGAGGCTAAATAGGAATGAATGATTCATGTAGCATTTCTTGGACAGAGGAACACAATTCACCAAGACAGTTTGTATCTAATTCCCAAAGTGTAGAAAAAGTAATTGTTTCTTTTAGGGAAAATTTGGGTGATAGTCCCACAAGGAGGCAACTCAATCTATTTTAGAGATATGTATAAAGGGCAGAATTGATCCACAAATCAGTTGGCCATCTTTCTTTTAGACTGAAATCACCTTATGACTTCAGTATTGGTGGTTCTTACATTTGGGCACTAATTTCACTCTTTTTCCCCCCCTGAGTATTGTAATATCACATACAGCTAATCAAGAAAGTAAGAATGGAGCAGCAGCTTTAGGGCAGAGTTCGCCAACATGATCGGTATCAACCCCCGGGATCAATGGCCGATAAATGGTTGGGTAAATAACTGGTCGATAAATGATGGAAAGTCATTGGGATCAACTAATCTCTTAGGGTCTCTGTAATCTTCCATATCGATCCCTAGTCCTGAAGCTAAGGTAGAAAGTGCATTAGCCAGGGATTGGCTGGTCAGGGACCAGTGAGAGCAACCTTGAGTTGTCTCTATCAGCTGTGGGGTTTTTTTTTTAACTAACCTTGATTATCATTATTGGTCATCACACAGTCAGCCAGATATTCAGACTGGATTTGGCATTGTTGTCCACCTATTGAGAACTTCCCAAGGATCTGGGATAGGTAAATGTTCTTGTTTCATGGTGTAAAAGATTGACCACATATTTTTATTTATATTCCTCCATAGAAATTCAGTGTTCCCCTCCACGAGTGACAAATGGCCACATTCGACCTAGACAAGATCAATATACATACAATGATGAAATTGAGACAATATGTAATGAAGGGTTTGAGTTTGGAGGGCCAGGAAAAGTTTCCAAATGCACTACGCGTGGTTGGAATCCTCCTGCTGTCTGTAAACGTAAGTAGCTTTTTCTAGGAAGTTTGTTTCTGGAGCAGAAATTGCTTCATTGTTTGTGAATGATATTCCGATAGTTATGCTAGATGAGGTGATATAATTATGGTAAAAGGAGACTAGTTTATTATAACTATCAGTAGTAATACTGGGAGTGCCATAATTTTTTTCATCAAAAAAACAATTCTAAAGCATTTTATAATAATCGTAAAATTGTTCCACAATAAAATAAGGAAAAACAAGTTAAAAATGGAATAAAAACAGATTAAATAATAATAAACTCATTCCATAGCATGATGCTATTATATAGAAGACTTGCTCCATATTATCAGTAACCACTAATCCAGAAGTCATAGCACAGGGGAGAGAATCTCTCTGAAGATTGTCAGAACCCAAGAAGGTTTCTTTAAAGCAGGGCTTTTCAACCAGTGGTACACATGCCACTTGTGGTACTTTGCCACGTGGCAGGTGGTACGTGACTGCTAGCAAAGTGTAGTGGGGGGTGGGGGAAGGAGCCTAAGCAAACCAAGCCTGAGGGAGAGGCAGCTGCAGCTGCAGCTGCAGGACTGTCTGGGCTTGGCAGAAGCCCCAGGAGCTGGCAGGGCTCCAGCTGATTGGCTCTCGCTGATTGGTACTTCCAGAAGCAGTGCAGAGCTGGAGGTGAACTGAAGGAAAGGGGAGGGGGAAAGAGGCTACAAAAGGAGGTGGTTTGGGTGGGGGAAGGGAAAAAAAGACAACAGGAAAGGTTTAATCCCTTTAAACAAATATAATTAGTTTTACCCCCTTTAATTGAGCCTGTCTAGGGATTTTAGAAAGTTTTCTTTGAAGGTAAATAGACTTAATTTAAAGCTAAAGCTTTTTGCAATTGCTGGAGCTTTTCAGTCGAGGATTGCAACACATTGTGACACGTGACACGCCTGAGGCAGTTTAAAGAGAAAAAAAAAACAGGGTTTGTGTTTCTTGCCTTGCACTTTATTCCTGTGTCTTTAAGGGTACAGGGACAGGATTGGGGGATGTGTTCTTATTACACTGTGGAAGAGCTCAGAAGGGAGAGAGGAAGAAGGGCCGACCAGCTAGCTCAGGAGTCTACAAACTTAGCAACTTTAAGACCTGTGGACTTCAACTCCCAGAATTTCTCAACCAGCCATGAGGGCTGATGAATTCTGGGAGTTGAAGTCCACAAGTCTTAAAAGTGCCAAGTTTGAAGACCCCTGAACTACCTGGTAGTGGTGCATATTAATAAACATGGATAAATTCATCATACATTTGTCAGTGCAAATGGAAAGTGATTCAGCACAGGAATAGCCACCAAAGAAATTAAAACTGGTACTTTTTTACTTTTTTTCCTACAGTTTGTAATATTTTATTAGATTATAGAATAAAATACAAAAATACAAAAGGAAATAGTAGGACACAGTGGGGAGGAAAATGGGGGTAAAGTGAGGGGGAGAAGGGAAAAAGAACAGACTTCTTCTGTTGCAATAGAAGGAAGCATTAACGTTGTACCTCAACTTTTTACTTTTCCATAATATTGTAAACTAGCCATTTCTATAACAACAAATGAATCTAACCAGTAAAACCCCAAATCCCCCCCTTTTTTTAGTCATCAAGTTTTTGACACCTTGTTAAGCACTGGTGGTACTCAAATATTGTCATGTCCTAAAAGTGGTACAATCTGTGAAAAGGTTGAAAAGCCCTGCTTTAAAGAATCACTCTGATTCTTTAAAGAAACCACATCCTGTCACAGGGAGAGAAGGAAATCCAGTACTATAAAAGTGAGTTTACAAATTGTATTGCTCACTTTCTGATTTAAAAGCTTAACACATAGCACATTCCCACAGGCATTGGCCAGTTCAGCATCTGAACCTAAGATTCAGGCAGAAGTATACAGACATGTGCTAGGGAAACAATGGGCTATACTTGCATCATGCACACTGGCTGTATGGATTTGCTCAAAGTTGTCCTTATTGATTAGTATCTAGTCAAAAGTGGTTGATTGTCCTTTGCTTTCCTCAGCTACAAAAGTCAGAAATTTCTTAGAAATGGAAGAGATTGTTTCTCAACAGAATGTCGAGATAAATGAAATCCATATTCAACTTGCCAAGTTTGCAAGCAAGTTAGTGGCAGAAACGTAACATTGAGAGTAATGTTGAAGAAGAGGGCATTGCAGGCCACATAAGGTCTTCCATTCTTTTTCTCCTTAATCAGTAATTTTTAAGAAATAGTTCAGTCACCTTGCCCAAACAGGAAGTATTTGCTGATCCTGTAGCTATTATAATCCTTTAAAACCCAAATGATGTTTGTTTTCTGCTCAGTTCACACACTTCAGCTAGAATGTTCACAAAGGCTTCAACTATTTGGGCAGAAAGGCTATGATAAAGGATTAGTTCCACTGCTTCATATAGATAAGCTGCCATTTTGGTTGTTTTTGACCATAAGTTACAAGTCTTCTGAAAGCCCCATGTGACAGGAAGAAGAGTAAACCAGCCTACCAGTGGTCTGTAAGATTTTCATCTAAAAATAACCAATTTGACAAATCTGTGGAACAAAGAAGGGGTACATCTGGCCATTTTCCAGCCTAGCAATCTACCAACTGTGTTATTTTGGGACGAAGATGTATTAATCTCTTAGAACAATTACAGCTAGAAGGAAAAATGTTCAGATCGCTTGTGAATTTCATCCTAGTTTACAAGGAAATGCTGGCAGGAAGTGGCAAGTGTACCTTGAAGTATGCTGTGGAGTGTGCGGAATGACAATGGAATAGACAAAATAGGATATTTACATGGGATAAGAGGACAAGCACAGAGAGGAGGACAAAAAAAGTTGCCACATTACCTGCTCCCATCAAATTCTTGCACTTTTCAGTGGTATGCTCATCCTTGCCATACAGCAGCAGGTGAATCAGATATTCCAAGTAATGGCCCCTTTGGCATAAGCAGCCCCAGGTCAGGCTTGATGTGTGCCTGAGAAAGCAAAGTGTAGTCTGGATTTACAGGGAATGTTTCCTTCTAAAGTGGGTCAGGCAGCCGGAAGAGAAAAAGCTGTGGAGGAAAGCTACCATTGCCCAGGGAAAAGTGAAAGTTCCCTATCTATTGAAGCACTGCAGAGAGACTGCATGGCACTAGGTGTGCTAGCAGAAATCAGAAAATACCATTTTGACACAGTGCAAGAAAAGGAAAACAAACAGGTAGAAGTGGTTCCCGCAATGGCCCAGTGCTAGTTTGGGGAGAATGGTGTGTATTCATGTCCTCAAGAAACTGTTAGGAGGGTATCTTTGCTTCGGGAGAACCACAGAATATATATAACCCTATAAGTACATATGCAGTAAAATTTGCTAGCACATAAGTGAACAACTGCAAAAATAGAAACAAAATCATAAGTTGGAGAGCTTAGCTTTGATTAAATGGGGAATGGAAGGAATATTAGTGAAATGACAGGGCAGACAGAAGGATTGAACACCAAAAAAGATTGAACACAAGTGGCTGCAGAAATGAAATGAATAGTTTTCAAGAGGGTGAAGGAAAAAAGACTTAGGAAAAGGATGCACAAATTTTCCCGATGAGATAAAGTATTGAGTTTTTTAACTAGAAAGAGACATTTCTTAAAATATTAGCTGAGGAAAGCATTTTCTTTTAGGAGCAAGGCAGTATAAGTTAGTCCTCAGCTTATTACTGATGCAAACCTTGTAGAAAATATCCTTGGTGATGAATATTATCAGAATCCATGATCATTTAGTATTGTAGGATTTGGCAGGCCAATCAAAAGATGTCTAAGCAGGCTGGCTCTAATACAATGTAAGTTAAACAGGGATGAAGCCTTGAATACAGTATATCAAAAATCAAATCCCTCTGGAAGAGATGAAAAGTACACTTACTCAGGTTTCATCAAAAGCAATACCTGTGTGCATCAGCTGAACTTCATTCCTAGGAAGGGTTTTGCTGTTTATATACTATTCTACTGCAATGATTCATACCTCTAATTATTCACATGTGATTGTTAAAGTTCTTGCTTGTGAGCCTGAACCTTGTCCCTCCCTGACCCCACTCACCACTATTAATCACTAGTAGATGGCCTTGGCAAGTTATTTCAAAAACAAAGAGGTGCACTTTTATATAGAATGCAGGAGATTGCCAGAAAACAGCTAAGGATGGGTAACAGCTGGAGGGAGGAGAAGCTTAGAAGCTTAATTTTAGAAATCTGAGCCTTTACTTAGCAATGCTATGCCCAAGGTTACTGAGTAGAATCAATTTATGCAGGAAAGCACAGAAAGTCCTGCACATTGTGAGTGAGCTTTTTTTGAAAATGTTGCAGATCTCCAACAATGTTACCTTCCCTGTATTTCTAAGAAGGCTTGTATTATTCAAAAAGCTTTACAAACCTACTTCTTTCTTACCTCTCACTTAATACTGTTCACTAAATCTATACTCTAGAGCCAGTTAGGTGTAATCTTGAAGGTGCCAGCCTTGAAACCAGGAGTCTGTATGTTGTAGTCCCATCTTAGGCAGTAAAAGCACTGGATGATATGGGGCCAGTCACTCTCTCAGCACCATTCACCTCACAAGGTGGTTGTGGTGGGGAAAAATCAAAGCTAGAAGTATTAGCTATGTTTTCTGCCTTAACTCATTTGTGAAAAGGCAGGATGAAAATATAATGACAATAACAGGAAAAATGATAATGCTTGAATAAGTCACTGTGCAGTGATAAAACAGGAAGGTAGAAAGAAGTTCAATCCCATTTTACAATATAAGATTGAAGATGTCAAATCAACACCACTCCATTCTCCTCACAGCCCTCACTGACTGTAAGCAGAAGAAATAAGGGCCTTTTATTCCTTCTTCACTCATTGTCACTCTGTTCTTTCTTCAGATCCAGGGCAGAAATCAGAGTCAGATTCTGCTATTGCACTAGAACAACAACATTTAATAACAGGTTCATCTCTGATGGTAGCTCAAGCTAAAGGAAAGCAAACGAACTAACAGAATATTTTGAATTTTAGGGGTGCCTTAGTTTATTTTTTTCTATCCCTTTTCTGCAGCAAAGGTCTGTAACTATATCCGCATAGAAAATGGAAAAATGACGGATTATTTGGAACGGTACAAACCATTTCCAATACGGCATCGACAAACAATTCAGTTTCTTTGCTCTTATGGTTTTCTGCCTGCAAGCAAACGGAATGAATGGCAAACAGCTACATGCATTGATTCCCACTATGTCCCAGAACCAAAGTGTTTCAGTGAGTAATTTCTTTGCAGTAGATATTGCCAAGTATAAGCAAAACAGGCCAGATGCTATCCTGACTTTGTTTATTTGTTTATTTATTTATTTGACTTCTATGCCTCCCTATTCCGGAGAACTCAGGGCGGCTCACAACATAATAGCAATCAACAGTTTAAAATATATATATATATATATATATATATATATATATATATATATATATATATATATATATATATATATATATATATATATATATATATAAACCCCTAATTTAAAAGAAAACCAATCATTCAACATACACACAGACATACACTGGCTAGGGGCAAGATGTTAACTGCCCCAAGCCTGCCGGCAGAGGTGTTTTAAGTAATTTACGAAAGGCGGAGAGGGTGGGGGCGACACGGATCTCTGGGGGAAGTTGGTTCCAGAGGGCCGGGGCCGCAACAGAGAAGGCTCTTCCCCTAGGCCCCACCAGGCGACCCTGTCTGGCTGACGGGACCTGGAGAAGGCCGACTCTGTGGGCCCTAACCGGCCGCTGGGATTCATGGGGCAGCAGACAGTCCCGTAAGTAACCTGGTCTGATGCCATGTAGGGCTTTATAGGTCATAACCAACACTTTGAATTGGGTTCGGAGACCAATTGGCAGCCAATGCAGCTCGCGGAGTGATGCCGAAATGTGGGCATTTCTGGGCAAGCCCAACACTGCTCGCGTGGCTGCATTCTGCATTACCTGAAGTCTCCGAACGTTTTTCAAAGGTAGCCCCATGTAGAGAGCATTGCAGTAGTCGAGCCTCGAGGTGATAAGGGCATGAGTGACTGTGAGAAGAGACTCTCGGTCCAAATAGGGCCGCAACTGGTGCACCAGGCGAACCTGGGCAAATGTCCTCCTTGCCGCAGCCGAAAAATGATGTTCCAAATTTAGCTGTGGATAGAGGAGGACACCCAAGTTGCGGACCTTCTCCGAGGGGGTCAAAAGCTCCCCCCCAGGCTGATCGACGGATAGATTGAGTTATCTTGTTTACCTTTGAAGAAGTAGCATCCTATAGAGATTTCAGCCTGTTTGGTTCTGCCTGCTTCCACTGCTGTCTTTCTCAAGGGTTGTTCTGAAGCCTACAGTTTGCAAAAGAAGGGGTACTGAAACCTTAAATGAGAGAGATAAAAGCTGAGTCTTTTATAAAATATAAACAGAAAACTAGGGTTCTTCCTCATCAGTTTCCTCCTCTCTTCATATCTTGTCATCTCTGTGAATTATGTCAAAGCATGCACAGTCTTATTGTGCAAGATAATCCAGGATACAATAAATAGTGGTTTGTATCAAATGGTGGTTTATCTTACACTATCTACAATATCATACACCAGGAACAATATACATACACATGCTAATACAGCAGTATCCAACAAACCACAATTACAGCAGGAAAGAGAAGAGAGAGAAAGACACACTAGTAAAGCCTTCCCTTTATACACAGGCTCTTAAGGGACACAGACCCTGCTGAGTCATTCCCATCATTACATCTTACCTCTTAAATTACATTACATCATTACATTTTCTTATAGCATTACATAAGCTGGTTAGCTATTAAATCAATACCTTGGCACTCCATCCATTTAAAGCTAAACAGCTGTTAACCCAAATGCTTTTACATTGATGCTTGTCTGCATTTAAAGACTTAGTCAACGTATCGGCTTGAACAATTGAACATTTTTTCTGTGCGTAAATTCCTGTGCAGCTAACCATGCCTTATACTGTAGTTCTTTGTCATCTCTGTGAATTAGATATCATGCATCATATGAATTGCCTCCAAGAAACATAAAAGATAAAACCAAGTTGCTCTTTTTTGCTTTCAGAAGCATGTGATCCTTCTCAATATATTTATTATGGTGGCTTCCTTTATCATTACTGGAACACGTACATAGAAGGTGACAACATTACATTTGCTTGTAGTAAGGGATATTCTCCTGAAAACCAGCAGGCAACAGTCACTTGCACAAAAAGGGGGTGGTCACCTCCTCCAAGATGTGTCGTAACAGGTAAATTGTAGGAATGTGACTAAAATTGCCTGACCCGAAATTGCTTATCATGCTTTGCTGTATATATGCCTCTCTCTATGTGTGTATGATTTGTTAACAATTAACCATTGTTTTCATTTTATTTCTTATTGATGTGTTTTGATGTGCAAAGGGGATTTGGGGTTGTCTCCAATGAAGATATAAGGCCCATTAAAAATTGTTGAGTATTGGGCAATATACAAATATAAAAATAAATGAATAAATAAATGGCAATTATCAAGGAACAGAAAAATAAACAGTAGTAAACATCAAAATTACATGATAATATATTTTAACAAATATTTTTCAACTAAAACAATTGGCTGTGTCTAGTACATTTTTAAAACTTCAATTTGTATGTGTGTGTACATTTGCATAAAAAGAATTAGGTCTGTGCTGTCCAAATACTTTCACAATTTCACAAAAGTCTTAAAATATGACACTCCCCTAAATGTAGTCAGTGAAGCTGTATTGTATCTAAAGGTGAAATCATGGCAACTGGGCCAAACTTTGTTAATTTAAGATATTTCATTGCTCATCCAAACAACTTCATTAGTCAGAGCAAAATTAGTTAGGCAGAGAGTCAGAGAGGCATTGTAATGTAACAATTCTTGCCATACCAACTGTTAAGTATTAAACCACTTCATAACGTCTGTTATAAAAAACGGTTAACAAATTGTTCAATTTGAATCATAGACTGTCTGTCTGTATAAGCTTTAAGCCTTTGTTTTAGGCTGGAATGCATACTTTAAATTGATTGGCTGCCGCCTAGTGGCGGTCCATATAAATATGAGTCAAGCAGCTGCTAGAGCTGCTTCTGTGAGAACTTAATAAAGAGCTGTTATTTCAACTTCATGTCTTCAATGCCTCACTGTTCCCACTACACAACAGTGGTGATGAGGATGGGATTATGTTGCTAGGAAGAGAAGAGCTAAGTCACTATGGGGTAAGACCAGGGACCAGCGCCCTGGATGGAACAGCATTTCCCCCTTCTGCCTGCCAGTACACAAACGCTGGAGGTATCACCATCCTAAGGACCCGTCCCTGGGAATCTCACAGAAGCCCTAGCAGCATAAGGCATTGGAGACACTGTAACAGCCAACCCACGGCCAAAGTCGGCAAGCTTTCCGAATTCAACGTGATGCACCCTGGAATTCAAGGTTCGTCACCTTCAATTTGGGGTCAGTGTAGCCCCAGGGCTCTTTCAGAGCACGATGGAACGGACGTTAAAAACATCCCAGATGTGTGTCCTTATTTTGACAACGTTCTAATTGCTGGGGAGTTAGCAGAAATATTTACAGAACGTCTAAGGGCTGTTTTTCAATGCTTCCACGAAGTGGGACTGAAGCTCAAAAGATAAAAATGTCAAATAGGAGTGAACTCCCCAGAGTTCCTTGATTTCTGGATTGACGCTGCCAGAATACACCCTGCTGATTCAAAGCTTAAGGCTATTTTGCAGGCTTTCTGACCTAAGTCAAAGGGGGAGCTGCAGGCAACAAGCCCTGACTTACAACAGGCAGCAGCAGCAGCAGCAGCAGCAGCCGGGCTAGGAAACCAGCAACAAGCCCTGACTTACAACAGGCAGCAGCAGCAGCAGCAGCCGGGCTAGGAAACCAGCAACAAGCCCTGACTTACAACAGGCAGCAGCAGCAGCAGCAGCAGCAGCAGCAGCAGCAGCAGCCGGGCTAGGAAACCAGCAACAAGCCCTGACTTACAACAGGCAGCAGTCCGGTAGCAGCAGCAGCAGCAGCAGCCGGGCTAGGAAACCAGCAACAAGCCCTGACTTACAACAGGCAGCAGCAGCAGCAGCAGCTGGGCTAGGAAACCAGCAACAAGCCCTGACTTACAACAGGCAGCAGCAGCAGCAGCAGCAGCAGCCGGGCTAGGAAACCAGCAACAAGCCCTGACTTACAACAGGCAGCAGCAGCAGCAGCAGCCGGGCTAGGAAACCAGCAACAAGCCCTGACTTACAACAGGCAGCAGCAGCAGCAGCAGCAGCAGCAGCAGCCGGGCTAGGAAACCAGCAACAAGCCCTGACTTACAACAGGCAGCAGTCCGGTAGTGGCAGCAGCGGCAGCAGCGGCAGCCAGGCCACTAAACCAGCAACAAGCCCAGACTTCTTGTGGAATTGTGGAAGCGGTTATTGTGGCTAACGGGCCTGCTCCGTCGCTGGGTGTTTTTCCCTAAATTGTAAGACCTGTGGGTGAGGCCTTTGTTGCTGCCACCATTATGTTGAACTTATCTGAAGGCCTTATCTTTATCTTTGGGACGTTGGGTTCCACAATTATTGTTATTGTTAGTATAATTATTTTGGTTAGTATAATGGTTTTAGAAAGCTCCTGATCTGGACTGGGTATCCATCCAGAGCAATTGTTTGTTAGCTATTGTTTGTCTAAATTTTAAATATTTAAATTTGTTTAATACCATTTTAATTGATTGTTAGATGCTATGAATGATGGGGGGACTGATGTTAGTGGAAAGAATCGGGTTGAATGGATGGTTAGTTTATTGTTTTTAATGTGTTTAGTTTAAAGAGTGGGAGAGATAAATTAACGATATGGATGGAGTTGTGGTTGAGTGGAATGAATGTGATGAACTGGCTAGCCTGCCTGGCATGGCAGAGGCGGAGGGGAGGGGAGACGCTGGCTCTGGGGTGATAGAGGGCCAAAGTATACCGGTCTTGCTGGGGAGAGGCAGATATGGTGGGAGCCATAGGGTAGGCCATTCTCGGGGAACAAGAGCTCGCTGTCTAAAAGCGATCCCTTGCTCCGACCCTGTGAGTTCAACCCGAAGTACTGGTAATGGGCGAAATCCGGACCCTGGGCTCAGGCTGCTGCTGCTCAATGCCAGGTCGGTTGTAAATAAAGCTCCCCTCATCCATGATCTTCTCCTGGATGAGGAGGCCGACCTCGCATGTGTGACCGAGACCTGGCTGGGCCCGGAGGGAGGAGTTCCTCTCTCTGAGATGTGTCCAGCCGGGTTTCAGGTATGGCACCAGCCACGACCCCAGGGAAGGGGGGGAGGAGTGGCTATTATAGCCAAGAAGACTTTTAGCCTACGCAGGCTCGCTGTTTCTGAGATTGCGGGTTGTGAATTGCTCCTTGTGAAGTTGGACCTAGGGGTTCAGGTGGGCTTGTTGCTCGCGTACCTGCCTCCCAGCTGCGTGTCAACAGCCCTGCCTGCGCTACTTGAGGGGGTTGCTGGGCTGGCGGTTGAGTTCCCCAGGCTTATTGTCTTGGGGGACTTAAATCTTCCATCGCTCGGCGAATCCTCTGGGTTGGCGCAGGAGTTCATGGCCACCATGGCAACCATGAACCTGACTCAGGTAGTTCAGGGTCCGACTCACGAGAGGGGACACACTCCCGACATGGTATTCCTCTCAGAACAGTTGAGCAATGATCTGAATTTAAGGGGCTTAGATATTTTGCCTGTGTCATGGTCAGACCATTTTCTGTTGCGGCTTGTTTTCAAGGCTCCAATCCTCCCCCGCAGGGAGGCGGAACCGATTAGGTGGTTCCGCCCCAGACGTCTGATGGACCCAGAGAGCTTTCAGAGGACGCTTGGGGAAATACCGGATTCTCTCATTCTCGGTTCAGCAGAGTCCCTGGTTACGGCCTGGAATATGGCTGCGAAGGGGGCTCTTGACCGGATCGCGCCGCTGCGACCTCTCTGTGGTAGCAGACCCAGGAGATCTCCTTGGTTCACTGAGGAACTCAGGGGGATGAAGCGCCAGAAGAGACGTCTAGAGAAGCGATGGAGGAAAAGTAAATCCATATCTGACCGAACACTTTTAAGATCTTATATCAAGACTTATCAGGTGGCGCTCAAGGCGGCAAGATGCGCGTATCATTCCGCCTTGATTGCATCTGCGGAATCCCGCCCAGCCGCCCTATTTAGGGTAACTCGCTCCCTCCTTAATCAGGGGGGGGTTGATGCACCCTTGCAGGGTAGTGCTGAGGACTTTAATAAGTTTTTCGCGGATAAAATCGCCCAGATTCGGATGGACCTTGACTCCAATTGGAATGCAGTGTCGGCTGATAATGATTCAGTCGAGATGACAGGGACTCGTCTTGATCCTGTTGTGTGGGAGGACTTTGACCCTGTGGCACCCGATGAAGTGGACAAGGCCATTGGAGCTGTGAGTTCCGCCACCTGTTTATTGGACCCGTGCCCCTCCTGGCTGGTTTCAGCCAGCAGGGAGGTGACGCGGGGCTGGGTTCAGGAGATTGTCAACGCTTCTTTGAGGGAGGGGTCCTTTCCGGCTCCCTGCAAGGAGGCAATTGTGCGCCCCCTCCTCAAGAAGCCTTCCCTGGACCCAGCTGTATTAAACAACTACCGTCCTGTCTCCAATCTTCCCTTTATAGGGAAGGTTGTTGAGAAGGTGGTGTCACTCCAGCTCCAACGGTCCTTGGATGAGGCTGATTATCTGGGCCCTCAACAGTCAGGATTCAGGCTCGGCTACTCCACGGAAACTGCTTTGGTCGCGCTGACGGATGATCTCTGGCGGGCCCGGGATAAGGGATTTTCCACTATCCTGGTGCTACTTGACCTCTCAGCGGCTTTCGATACCATTGACCATGGTATCCTTCTGCATCGACTGGAGGGGTTGGGGGTTGGAGGAACTGTTTTGCAGTGGTTCACCTCCTACCTCACTGGTCGGTCGCAGTCGGTGTTGGCGGGGGGTCAGAGGTCGACCCCTAGGTTCCTCCCTTGTGGGGTCCCTCAGGGATCGGTCCTCCCCCCTCTGCTGTTTAATATCTACATGAAACCGCTGGGTGAGATCATCCGACAACACGGGGTGAGATATCATCAGTATGCTGATGATACCCAGCTTTACATCTCCACCCCGTGTCATTTCAGTGAAGCAGCGGAAGTGATGTGCCGATGTCTGGAGGCTGTTAGGGTTTGGATGGGTGCCAACAGGCTCAAGCTCAACCCCGACAAGACGGAGTGGCTATGGGTTCTGCCTCCCAAGGATAATTCAATCTATCCGTCCATCAGCCTGGGGGGGGGAGCTTTTGACCCCCTCGGAGAAGGTCCGCAACTTGGGTGTCCTCCTCGATCCACAGCTAAATTTGGAACATCATTTTTCGGCTGTGGCGAGGAGGACATTTGCCCAGGTTCGCCTGGTGCACCAGTTGCGGCCCTATTTGGACCGGGAGTCTCTTCTCACAGTCACTCATGCCCTTATCACCTCGAGGCTCGACTACTGCAATGCTCTCTACATGGGGCTACCTTTGAAAAATGTTCGGAGACTTCAGGTAATGCAGAATGCAGCCGCGCGAGCAGTGTTGGGCTTGCCCAGAAATGCCCATATTTCGGCATCACTCCGCGAGCTGCATTGGCTGCCAATTGGTCTCCGAACCCAATTCAAAGTGTTGGTTATCACCTATAAAGCCCTACATGGCATCGGACCAGGTTACTTACGGGACCGTCTGCTGCCCCATGAATCCCAGCGGCCAGTTAGGGCCCACAGAGTCGGCCTTCTCCAGGTCCCGTCAGCCAGACAGTGTCGCCTGGCAGGGCCTAGGGGAAGAGCCTTCTCTGTTGCGGCCCCAGCCCTCTGGAACCAACTTCCCACGGAGATCCGTGTCGCCCCCACCCTCTCCGCCTTTCGTAAATTACTCAAAACACACCTCTGCCGGCAGGCCTGGGGTAGTTAACATCTTGCCCCAAGCCAGTGTATGTCTGTGTGTATGCTGAATGATTGGGTTTTTTTAAAAAAAATTAAGCGGTTTTATATTTATATGTATTTTTATGTTGATTTCTACTGTGCTGTGAGCCGCCCTGAGTTCTCCGGAATAGGGCGGCATAGAAATCGAATAAATAAATAAATAAATAAATAAATAAATTTCTGGGGTTACTTAATTTTTACCTCACTTTTCTTCTCCACAAGGCTGCATTAGCAGAGCTTTTACACAAGTTCCTAGATAAAAGGGGACCATGGCAGTGGACTAGCGCCCACGAAAATTTCAAAGCAGTCAAATCACTGATGTCTTCAGACTCCGTGTTAACACACTTTAACAAAAAACTGCCTATCAGTATTGCATGTGATGCTTCCTCATACGGAATAGGAGCAGTTCTGAGCCATATAATGGCAAATGGGCAGCAAGCACCCATAGCTTATTACTCAAGGATACTTTACCCGGCAAAAAGAAATTATGCACAAATAGATAAGGAGGCTTTAGCCATAGTTGCAGGAATAAAGAAATTCCATTATTTCCTTTACAGTTGCCCATTTACGGTCTTTACAGACCTTCTAGGTCTGTTTACTGCAGACAAGAAAACTCCTCAGATCCTTTCTCAATCTTTATGGCAGCCTAAAATTACAGGCTAGTCCATAAGCCTGGCAAGGAAATGGGTCATACTGATGCACTCAGCAGATTGCCCCTGCCTAATTTAGAACCAGACCCCGCACCTGCTGCACACATCCTGTCAATTCAGGATTTGCCTGAATCTGCCCTTCACACAGGGGATGTGGCTGCTGAGACAGCCTCCAGCAAAACTCTCAGCCAAGTTTTGAACTGGATGCTGAGGGGGTGGCCAGGAACCAGTCCTGGAACAGAATGATAGAGCTTTATTAGAAGACAAGATCAGCTGTCTGCATACAAAGGATGTATTCTATGAGGGAGCAGGGTTGTAGTCCCACACACATTAAGGGAAAGAGTCTTAGAATCTCTGCATTTGGGACATCCTGGAATAGTCAGGATGAAGGCACTTGCAAGAAGCTACCTGTGGTGGCCAGGGCTAGATAGGGATATTGAGGCTCAAAGCATGCAAGGTTTCCCAACAGTCCAGACCTGAAATTCCTCAAGCTCCAGTACATCGCTTGGAGACTATGCAAACTTCCTGGTCTAGGATTCACATAGACTATGCAAGACCCTTCCAAGGATAGGTGTTCCTCATTGTAGTGGACAGTCACTCAAAGTGGCTTGAGGTAGCACCTGTCCCTTCTATGACTACTGCCAGGACCATCCAGGAACTCCGCAGAATCTTTGCCACACATGGTTTATCTGATGTAATCATATCAGACAATGGGGCACAATTTACTGCTGCTGAATTTCAGTCATTTCTAAGGTCTAATATGATTAGACATGCAACCTCTGCCCATTTCACCCAGCCTTAATTGGAAAGGATGGTCAGAATGACCAAAGAAGCACTTAAAAGAATAACAAAGGGCAATTGGCATCACAGGTTGGCAGACTTTCTGGTCTGCCAACACACAACTCCATGCACTGCAGTGGGTCATAGCCCAGCAGAACTGAGATGGGGATGTCGGCTGATATGAAGCTGGACCGTCTCCATCCAGACCGAGTTGCAACAGAGACAGCGCAGCCCATGTCCCTGAGGAACTTGCAAGTTGGCAACCGAGTTTGGGCAAGGAACTATGGCCACGGGGCACTGTGTGTGGTAGCTGTGGTTTGCAAGGTGTCGGGACCACTGTCATTCAAAGTGGTCCTGGAAGACAGGTGTGTTTTGCGCCTCCACATCGATCAATTGAGTTGGTGGCAGGAGAGTCAAATCATCACTGCCGACCAAGAGCAGAGCTGAGGCCTGCCTGACAGCTGTGGCACATTAGAGTCTCTGGAGTCCTGCGAGACTCAAAGAGACATGCTGGACGACTCAGTCATGGTTGAGTCACTACCTATCAAAGGGATAGTGCCCAGGGATCAGAACTTGCTGGAGGATTTGTTTCCCAGCCTTTCTGGGACTGTTCCTCTCACTGACATGTATATTGGTCTACCCGGACAGACCAGCCAAAAGGGGACTGGTCTATCCAGCCAGAGAAAACAAACAGAGACTAGTCTATCCAACTCAAGCAGTCAAATAGACTCTGGTCTACCCAGTGCTAGTGGGTCTTGGAATCCTGGTCTACCCAGGCAGCCGAGGGTAGACCGGGAACCTCGGGGAGAAATGCGGTGATCAGAACAAAAGCCGCCTGCCTACCTAAAGGACTGTGTACATTTTATGGATATGTAATTGATTTAGGGGGAAGGAGTGTTATGTATTAAACAACTTCATAAGGTCTGTTATAAAAACGGTTAACTAATTGTTCATTTTGAATCATAGACTGTCTGTATAAGCTTTAAGCCTTTGTTTTAGGCGGGAATGCATACTTTAAATTGATTGGCTGCCGCCTAGTGGCGGTCCATATAAATATGAGTCAAGCAGCTGCTAGAGCTGCTTCTGTGAGAACTTAGTAAAGAGCTGTTATTTCAACTCCTTGTCTTCAATGCCTCACTGTTCCCACTATACAACAGTGGTGATGAGGATGGGATTATGTTGCTAGGAAGAGAAGAGCTAAGTCACTATGGGGTAAGACCAGGGACCAGCGCCCTGGATGGAACAGCGTTTCCCACTTATTCCTGCCAGTACACAAATGCTGGAGGTATCACCATCCTAAGGACCTGTCCCTGGGAATCTCACAGAAGCCCTAGCAGCATAAGGCATTGGAGACACTGTAACAGCCAAGCCAAGGCCAAAGTCGGCAAGCTTTCCGAATTTAACGTGACGCACCATGGCACTCAAGGTTCGTCACCTTCAATTTGGGGTCAGTGTAGCCCCAGGGCAATTTCAGAGCATGATGGAACAAACGTTAAAAACATCCCAGGTGTGTGTCTTGATGACGTTCTAATTGCTGAGGAGTTAGCAGAAATATTTACAGAACGTCTAAGGGCTGTTTTTCAACGCTTCCACGAAGTGGGACTGAAGCTCAAAAGATAAAAATGTGAAATAGGAGTGAACTCCACAAAGTTCCTTGATTTCTGGATTGATGCTGCCAGAATACACCCTGCTGATTCAAAACTTAAGGTTATTTTGCAGGCTTCCCGACCTAAGTCAAAGGGGGAGCTGCAGGCATTTCTGGGGTTACTTAATTTTTACCTCACTTTTCTTCTGCACATGGCTGCATTAGTAGAGCCTTTACACAAGTTCCTAGATAAAAGGGGACCATGGCAGTGGACTAGCGCCCACGAAAATTTCAAAGCAGTCAAATCACTGATGTCTTCAGACTCCATGTTAACACACTTTAACAAAAAACTGCCTATCAGTATTGCATGTGATGCTTCCTCATACGGAATAGGAGCAGTTCTGAACCATATAATGGCAAATGGGCAGCAAGCACCCATAGCTTATTACTCAAGGATACTTTATCCCGCAAAAAGAAATTACGCACAAATAGATAAGGAGGCTTTAGCCATAGTTGCAGGAATAAAGAAATTCCATTATTTCCTTTACAGTTGCCCATTTACGGTCTTTACAGACCATAAGCCCCTTCTAGGTCTGTTTACTGCAGACAAGAAAACTCCTCAGATCCTTTCTCAATCTTTATGGCAGCCTAAAATTACAGGCTAGTCCATAAGCCTGGCAAGGAAATGGGTCATGCTGACGCACTCAGCAGATTGCCCCTGCCTAATTTAGAACCAGACCCCGCACCTGCTGCACACATCCTGTCAATTCAGGATTTGCCTGAATCTGCCCTTCACACAGGGGATGTGGCTGCTGAGACAGCCTCCAGCAAATCTCTCAGCCTGGATGCTGAGGGGGTGGCCAGGAACCAGTCCTGGAACAGAATGATAGAGCTTTATTAGAAGACAAGATCAGCTGTCTGCATACAAAGGATGTATTCTATGAGGGAGCAGGGTTGTAGTCCCACACACATTAAGGGAAAGAGTCTTAGAATCTCTGCATTTGGGACATCCTGGAATAGTCAGGATGAAGGCACTTGCAAGAAGCTACCTGTGGTGGCCAGGGCTAGATAGGGATATTGAGGCTCAAAGGATGCAAGGTTTCCCAACAGTCCAGACCTGAAATTCCTCAAGCTCCAGTACATCGCTGGGAGACTATGCAAACTCCCTGGTCTAGTATTCACATAGACTATGCAAGACCCTTCCAAGGATAGGTGTTCCACATTGTAGTGGACAGTCACTCAAAGTGGCTTGAGGTAGCACCTGTCCCTTCTATGACTACTGCCAGGACCATCCAGGAACTCCGCAGAATCTTTGCCACACCTGGCTTATCTGATGTAATCATATCAGACAATGGGGCACAATTTACTGCTGCTGAATTTCAGTCATTTCTAAGGTCTAATATGATTAGACATGCAACCTCTACCCATTTCACCCGGCCTTAATGGAAAGGATGGTCAGAATGACCAAAGAAGCACTTAAAAGAATAACAAAGGGCAATTGGCATCACAGGTTGGCAGACTTTCTGGTCTGCCAACTTACAACTCCATGCACTGCAACGAGTCATAGCCCAGCAGAACTGAGATGGGGACGTCGGCTGATATGGACCGTCTGGACCGTCTCCATCCAGACTGAGTTGCAACAGAGACAGCGCAGCCCATGTCCCTGAGGAACTTGCAAGTTGGCAACTGAGTTTGGGCAAGGAACTATGGCCAAGGGGCACTGTGGGTGGTAGCTGTGGTTTGCAAGGTGTCGGGACCACTGTCATTCAAAGTAGTCCTGGAAGACAGGCGCATTTTGCGCCTCCACATTGATCTACTGAGTTGGCGGCAGGAGAGTCAAACCGTCATTGCCGACCAAGAGCAGAGCTGAGGCCTGCCTGACAGCTGTGGCACATTAGAGTCTCTGGAGTCCTGCGAAACTCAAAGAGACATGCTGGACAACTCAGTCATGGTTGAGTGCTACCGACCAAAGGGATAGTGCCCGGGGATCAGAACTTGCTGGAGGTTTTGTTTCCCAGCCTTTCTGGGACTGTTCCTCTCACTGACATGTATACTGGTCTACCCGGACAGACCAGCCAAAAGGGGACTGGTCTACCTGGCCAGAGAAAACAAACAGAGACTGGTCTATCCGACTCAAGCAGTCAAATGGACTCTGGTCTACCCAGTGCTAGTGGGTCTTGGAATCCTGGTCTACCCAGCCAACCAAGGGTAGACCAGGAACCTTGAGGAGAAATGCGGTGATCAGAACAAAAGCTGCCTGCCTACCTAAAGGACTATGTACATTTTATGGATATGTAATTGATTTAGGGGGAAGCAGTGTTATGTATTAAACAACTTCGTAAGGTCTGTTATAAAAAACGGTTAACTAATTGTTCAATTTGAATCATAGACTGTCTGTATAAGCTTTAAGCCTTTGTTTTAGGCGGGAATGCATACTTTAAATTGATTGGCTGCTGCCTAGTGGCGGTCCGTATAAATATGAGTCAAGCAGCTGCTAGAGCTGCTTCTGTGAGAACTTAATAAAGAGGTGTTATTTCAACTCCTTGTCTTCAATGCCTCGCTGTTCCCACTACACAACACCAACTTTAGGAGTTTCTGCCAAAATGAGTTGCAATATGTCAGTGGGGACTCAATGGGGACTAAAGGTTTGGCCTTCATTTTTCCATTAGTTGTTTATAGTAAACCTTTAGACACATTTGGCCTAGTTGATTGAGTCTTCATTGATAGTGAAGCTGTAACGTAGCATCCCGCTAAATTACATAACTTGTTCCTCTTCTCAGGACAATGTTGAAATGTATCATGTTATTACTATTATGTGTCACCCTGCATAACTGAAATATATCCTTACAGTTTTAGGGATTGAAAACCCCAGGCTGAATGTGGTTTCCTTTGAAATGGGGCACTGTAAACTCCATCTGGAATAGAATGTAGAGCTGGAGTTTTCAATGCTCTCCTTGAATATTCCCATCTTTCCTGGATTCAGCTACAATTTATTATTCTTCATTTATCCTTCCATAGCAATTTCAAGAAACCCTAGAGATCTTGCAGATTAACAAATTTGGGTGCCAACAGCATCCTGAAAGGATTAAACTCCAAATCTCCTGATAATGTCACCCATTAAACTCCAAGAGATTTGGAGCAGAATAGAGGATAAAAGAAGTGAGAACCTGCAGCCCATAATCCACATATAGCAATACCAATACAGACTCAGATCTGACTACTAAAATATGGAATGCATATAGCTTAAATGGCAGTAAGATTTATTTTATACAATTAAAGGGCAAATTAGATGCCTTAAGTTTCTATGAGAAAGACAGCCATGAATCTGTCTAATCAGATACATTAATTTCCCCACTCAGTCTGCCTATAGATTTCCCACCGTATTGTATATAGCTTTTCTTAACAGTTTCTTAGCCCATTTATTTGAAAAGAGGCAATCTTCCTCTGGCTCCACTGGTTTCCCAGGTATTTTATAAAGAATTCACATTTTATAAACAGAAGAGTTCACATGTTATACTTCCTTTTTCCATTAGAAGTTGAACGCACCTGTAAGGTTCCTCTATTCCATGGGCGTTTTGTACCGGAGCAAGAGAGTTTTCAGATCAATGATAAAGCAAAATATATTTGTCAGGATGGCTATACAACCTCAAAAGGAGAGACTGAGGTAGAGACACAGTGCCTTACAGAGGGCTGGAGCCCAGAGCCAGAATGTATCAGTAAGTAAATACAATTCCATTGGAAGATAGATTGAAACTGACTGGCATAGACAAAGACATGGAATCTTGTTCAGTGAAGAATAGCCTCATATCATAACCATTTGTAAATGTAGCTCTTCAAGAAGTCTAACTATAGACTTATAGTATAAAATGACTGTATTTGATCATGATTTAAAAAAATAACTTGTAACCTAAATATGTGTACACTTTTATTGTAAACATAACAGTTTGTAGAATTTGCATTTTATTTCCTGTCCTCCCAAGAGCTTATGCCACATCACAAAATATAGATGCAAACAGAAAACATATATTATGGAGTTTGCATTTACACAGAGAGTTATATCCCCTTAAAGTGGTAAAATGGCAAGAAAACCTGTTGAGCTCTGCACAACATATAATAAGGACAAAGTTTAGTTCAGGTTCAAAAGCAAAAACTGCTGAAAGACACAAAGTGCTCACAGAGCGACTGTCTGCAGTACCTTAGATAGCCACAACTTCAGCACAATCCTGAAAAACTATGCATCTATGTTCAGATGCTAGAATCATGAAAGAGCCAGTGAACCAGTCTGCAAGACCAAATTGTCTAATGTGACCTCCTGACCTGGTTGAAAAGCAACTAACTATGTTTGCCAAAATCACTAGTGTGAAGCAGTGAGAACCTATTTATAGCAACTCATCATTTGCTTTGTGCATGGGCCTATACCTAAGAGGTCATTCTTTGGTGAGAATTGTTGAGCTTACAACTTAGACTCATGAGAAAAGAACAGTGAGACATTAATAATATCCACTCTTTGATTCCTCAGGGACATGCTTAAAGCCACCTACAGATAATTTTATCTTCAACACAACTAAGCCTGTTCTTTTTCCTGGAGATGTACTTCACTATGAATGTAAAGAGGGGTTTGAAATCACTAAAAATAGCATCAGTGACACCGTGGTGTGCACTGGGGAAGGATGGGAACCTACTCCTCCTAGATGTATTGGTAAGTTAATGAAACACCAGTCTAATAATCCCATTGTCTAAATCAGTTCATCAAGAATATTTTCCTGATGATTTCCATAATGTTGCATTTACACTTGGGTATACTCAAAAGTATTATAGTCCTAAATTATTTTCCAGAAATTGGCTTTTCAAATAGAAAGTTTAAAAAAGTAGAATAATTCAAGATAATTAATCATATATTTAATTTTCTCCCATTTGTTCTTCCAGTAATTTCTAAATAATAGCTATAACTTTTTTAATAGTAATCTATTTATCATATATTCACAGATTTTAAATAAAAAACATAAAAAATAATATAAATAATAAAAAGGATAACCATATCTCATTATAATCATCTATCCACAGTCTATGTTAGGGAGAGCCAGCATAGTGTAATGATACATGGATTAGGTGCAGGGAAATCCAGTTTTAAGTCTTCATCTCAAAGCAGCTGGGTGACCTTGGACCAATAAGCATCGGGCTTTGAGACAAGCTGACTGAAAAACAAAACTCCTCATCACATTGTGCATTGACAGCTTTACTGTGTGACTAGGCAAGCACAGTACAGAAACAAGCAACCCTAGGAAAAATCCTAAGATGGAAAACACCATGAATAACATGACCTAATTTAATGATTTTAGGCATTGCAAAAACATGTTTCATTGAAATAAGTCTGATTTAATCTCTGATAATAGATTACTCATTTCTTTTCTATGCAAATGCAATGGAGTCCAATGTCCAAGATGCAAAATGTCTATGGAGATTCTCAGTCATCCTCAGTCTATGGAGATTCTCAGTCATTCTCATGGTTGTCTTAAAGATGCTTATTCGGGAGGCAATTGAAACTCCAGTGAAAAGCACCTTTGGGGTCAACAATACAAATTTAATATCTTTTGAAATACTGTTAAAGCAACTTTTTATTGTTTAGATCAAATTCCTTATTCGACCTAATCTACTTGATATTGATTTTTATTTTGATGGATGTATATGTACAAATCAAATTGATTTATTGAGAAATATTTTAAAAAATTAATCTAAGATTAAGAAACTAAGATTCTTAGTTTCATAAGACTTGATAATCCAGCTCCCCCAAAATCTATATATCCATTGCCCAAGATAGACCAATCTAATGGAATCATAGTGGCACTACAGAATCGCATGGTAATCAGGGTGTGATCTAAGACACTGAAAGCTCCCCCAATTTCAGATGACACAGCCACAACTCCAACAGGAAACCAGATCTGGATGGAGTGTGATCATTATCCCATGTTGGGCTCTGGTTAAGCCCATGATCATCAAGATGAGCATGAACTCCTAAGCCATCTGATCCCACTCCTAGAGAAGGCAAATTAAAGTCCTCTGAAGTCTGGGGAACTACACTGCCATCCTAGAAATGGAATGAAAGAGCTCAGGCAGGGAGGATATTGTACAGCAGGAACAATAGCAACAATCCCAGTTAATCCTTAGAGGGCAGTTTAATGAACAGGGTCTAACACCTGGTGACCTGGTGGCCCTCAGAAGCCATAAAGGATTCCCAGATGACAATCAGCACCACCACTCCACTCCAGTATAATACTGGCAAATTCTGAGGAATGTATAGTAGAACTCATAAAGAATATAAAATCATGTTTATTTTATATATAAGCATAAGTGCCTCAAACCTTCTGGCAAGCAGTTTCATTCTGAAATCACCTTATTCTATTTAATTCAACATTTGTATAGCATTTGTATGTCATGCTCCATTTTTGGAAAATGGCACAATTGATCCAAGAGAGGACGAATTTCAGCATAAAACGGTGGTGCGTTTTAACTGTGACAGAGGATTCACAAGAGTTGGCTCTGGATCTTCACAATGTTATCACTTTGGATGGTCTCCACAGCCTCCAGTCTGTAAAGGTAAATATGGGCAATTTAAGAATTATTACTGTATTTGAGGTGGGAGGAGGGAAAATAGGGACAGGTTTTTTAAAAAAATATGTTCTGTTTTCTAGATTGTATGAGGAAAGCTAATCATTGGCCAGTAAACAGATTTCTCTTAGCAGGATACTTTGAATGGGTTTCTCACATCTCCATTTATACATATGCAACATAACAGCAAAACTGTATTTGTAAATTGTAAATAGAAAATGTTTATATGAATAGTAATATTATTTTTCAGGTTTTTTTTATATTTTAGAGGCAATTTCTTTTTCATTATATTAGTAGGACTTTTGAAAAAGAGGTCAGATAGCAGAATTACAAGCCTGTTGTAGTATACTGTTTTGATACTCTCAATACAGATGTTTATTAGGCTTAAACAGACCACCTACACAAAACCAGAAATGCATATTGCAAAAAAAAAAAGAAAGAAATGGTAGTTCTCCTGTATTGATAAGTAACAGCTGGATTGGCAGTCCGTTTTTTATTGCGGTCATTAAGAAACACACTTTTTAATGAAATTTTTATAAAAGATTACAATTAAAATAGTAAAAATACAAAGTAAAAAAGAAAAATAAGAAGTGCAGAAAATGATAAAAAAAGAGAAAGAAAAACAGTAAAGAAAAAATATTAAGAATATCATAAAGAAAAAATATATAAACAAGTAACAGAAGGTAACTTGGAGATCTTCTAGTATAACCCTCAGCTCAAGAAGAAGCGTACAAAAAGAAAATAATGATGAACAAATAATGAGAAAAACATTCCATTAACACCTTCTAGGAAAATAAAATGGTGATAAGAAACTATTCATTTGAAAAATCTGATTCTCCTGATCCAAAGGACAAGGAAAGATCTTAGCTGCTTTTCCAAAGGTCTTTAAGGTGGGGACCAATTCTATATTGAGGGAAAATGTTTCAAAAAGGCTGGTGCATCCATCAGAAAGGCACATAACCTAGGTCCCATAAGATGACATTTTCCCAATGAAGGAAATCAGATCAATATATACTCTTGGGAGCAGATGGCCCTGCAAGTAGCCAATCCTATCCCATGTAGGGCTTTATAGACGCTAACCAGCACCTGAAAATGCATCTTGAAAGCTATTGGGAGCCACAACAGCTCACAGAGTACATAGGACTTGTGGGCAAAGTAATAGACATACATAATTACTCACATCATTGCATTCTGGATGAAGTGAATTTTCCAGATGGTCTTTAGGCACAGTCCCATGTACAGCACATTGCAATAATTCAATCAGGAGGTGACCAAGGCATCAATGACTGTGAGAAGTTCCCCTATAAAGATTAAAGAGGATGACTTTGATAGAGACAAGGATGAGCTGTTACTAAGTCAGTGAGGAAATAAATATTGCAGAAACCCAAATGAGGAGGCAAATGTACAAAAACCAATCTAATTTACAGGACTTTTAAAAGAAGGAGGAATGGAAACACATTCAGATCGGCAAGACTGCTATATCCAATATCAATAAAATGTGTTTTAGGCTCCTATGATGTCTATTTTTTTGGTCTGATCCAGGATCAAGCACAGTTGGCATGTAAGATGAAGTTTTTCAAAGGCTCCACTGGCCACAATTGCCACCTGCTCTTCAAGTAGGAGCTATGTGTCCAAGAAGTATGACCTGAACCCAAGCAAGGAGGTGCAACCCTACTGAGAGTCAAGGTTGACTGATAAGGCCAATAACTTGTAGCCACTTGGTCTTGTTAGGCTGGACCTAAAGTCTGTTCTTCCCCATTCAGATCCTCACAGCCATCCGGATACTATGACAGAACTGTGACAGTTTCATTTGAACAACTAGGGACAAAAATGTAAAGTAGGTATAATTGAAATTTGATAATACTGCACAAAAACTGGGGAATGATCTCCCCCAACAGCTTCATGTAGATATTTAGAAAAGGATGGGGCTAAGCCTTTAGTCACCCCCACCAACCAAGAAGTTCAGATTACACTGCTCCACCTTACATTGACTGGAACCAGCCCTGGAATAAGAAGAAACACCTCAATAAGTGCACCATTTCCCAAGCTCCTAAGCTAGTCCAGAATGTAACTGTGATTGATGGTAACAAAGGTTCATTTTCTTTCAGCCATGGAAGACTTAACAACAAAAGCTATTTATTTCTGAGTTTTCTTCAGTATTTAATCTGAAGGAGACAGTTGTCTTTGCTCAGATATTTAACCATCGAGCCCTCTTGGGATTCCTTCTAGGCATTTAAGATAAATGTTTGACCATGTTCAGCATTACTTTTCTTAAAATGGAGCACTCCGTTCTAAATATAACTTCCCTCAACTTTCTAATACTTTCATTCATTGTTCATTCCCATGTTCATTCAGTCAATGTTTTTCCCCCTTTTGGTTAGTAACAAGTCAGGAGAGTGGATCCTCTTCTAGCTTTCCACATGCTTTGAAGAAGACAATTATTGGAAACTCATATCTAGACTTTGCTGAAGAGAGGTCCTACCTGTTACTACAACTTCACATGTCTTTGAAAGATTTGCAAACTTAATCCACTTCTTTTTGCATCTTTTTGAGGGAAAGGGAGGAAATGAGTAACAGATAACTATAGCAGACACAAAAATTACTTATTTATGTTTTTAAAGTTATTTCTAACATATACTCTTGGACACCAGACTTATATTGACATTTTTAACAAACATTATCTACTACTGGTTTTGTTCCTGTGGTTGTTGTAATAGTTGCAATAGATATAACAATAATAATATTCAGGCATATCCCTCTAGGACATGAGTAAACACTCAAAATAAAAGTGATATTCTCTTTTTTTCTAGAAAATGTTAAATCTTGTCAGGCATCACCCAGGATTTCACATGGCACAGTTACCGGTGAACGTAAAGCAGTATATCAGCATGGTGATTTTTTGGAAGTTCAGTGTGATATCTCATTTGCACTTCATGGATCAAAAATCATAGAGTGTGTGGATGGTGAATGGGCACCCTTACCATCATGCATAAGTAAGCAGAAATATGAGCAGACAGACTTGTAGATGTAAATGGTAGTTTCTTACACTTAGCTTGGGGGAGGGAGTGGTGGGGAGGAGGGTCCATGGTGTGCAAACTGGAATCTTTCTTCATAACAGATTCCAATGCATTATTAGTAGAGAATGGAAGGGTAAGATTACTTTCCAGTGCTTAACTAACAAAATTATAGAGGAATTAAAGCATTCTGATTTATCCTAATAATCTCATGAATCATGAATGTATTCCTGTGCTTACTTCTAGTACTTGGGTCCTCGTTACTTGCAATAGGAAGTAGAAATTGAGAGCTGTCTTTCTCTTTGTAGCATTTCCATGGCTCTGTTAGTACAAATGGTAGAATAAGACATTGCTAGAGACAGCATGATATCCGGAAAATTTGGGAAAAAGTACTGGAAGTAAAATGAATGTGGGCTTAATATAGCTAGCTGGTTTATCAATTCATATTAAAAATACCATCACAGGTTTGGAGACTTCAATGTTGCAAATTAAATAATAACTTGACAAAAAATTGAGCAAATGATTCAAATAATTGGCAATAAAAATATGTAAGTCATGGTAATATAGTACAAACTGAGAGTCCATATATATTTGCCTCCTTTGTTTGATGAGTAATATCCTTAATGTTTTTTATTTATTTATTTATTTATTTATTTATTTATTTGTTTGTTTGTTTGTTTGTTTATGAATGAATGAATGAATGAATGAATGAATGAATGAATGAATGATAACAGAGTTACAATAGGTACATGAAACAGAAGTACAAATTGTTGGAAGAGCTAAATAATTAATACCTTTATGTAATGACATCTTTTCCTGCTGCTTTTCAACAGAGGAAGTAAAAACTTGTGGACCACCTCCAAAAATTAGAAAGGGAATTCCTGTTGATGCTATGTCATCCATATACAGGCATGGTGAAACCGTGGAATACCAATGCCAACAACAATCTGTCATTATTGGGACCAACCCAGCCAAGTGTCTTCATGGACAATGGGAACTACCATCGTGTCTTGGTAAGCTAGAGTGTTATGGCTAAACCTACAGATAGGAATTTTAAGCTTGTCTTGGATTACATTAGTATTTATAATTGACATGATTGCTCAGAAGTGTTATTCAGTGGATTAACAGTGGGATCTGCTGCAAGGAGGTCTAGGTTATATTGAATTGGTTTATGCCAGCGTGGTTCACAGTGCCTTACTTTTCCAGTCTGATCCCTATTTAAATGAGAGTCCTCAAAGATAATCGGGAGATACATAGAACAGAGTTTAGCAACCCCTTTTGAAAAATATGTGACATACAAAAGATACTTTCAGTTTGACTAATGTTTGTAATGTCTGTACCTAGCAGTATTTATTAAACAATTTTCATAGTTGTTTTAATTATTACGCACTTACAATTTGGCTCAGCACAGAGATAAAAGCCAGTTAATTCAGTAATATATTCCAGTGAGTTATAACATAAGAAACAAATTAAAAACTCCATGATAGATAATAATTCAAGTAAGTCATGTTCATTGTTCTGACTGCAGGTAATAATAACATTAATTTCTAGACATTCCAAATGACATATTTATTTTAACGGATTTTCACAGGGCCTATGGAAAAGAAGCATTTTAGTGCTTTTGAAAATGATTCAATCCCAAACATAATCCTGGTGGGATTATGTCTATTTATAGAAACGGTCTCTGATGATAAAAACATGATATGGCTCTTCTAGTACATGGTAGAACCAAATGATCCAAGTTATAACTATTGGTTCAAGCACACAGGTACCTGAACTAGCAGCCAAATAATTGATTAGGTCCATATGCAGGACACAATGCATTGACCCCCTCAGTTCAAATGTTAGAGTTCTCAAACTCCCAATTAAGTAACAAGTGATATTAAAAAGAGTTAAGGGAAAAATAGGGAAGGTTCAGAATAGTACAAACATTAGCATTCTGGACACAAATTAAAGAGCAGAGTGAAGTCTTAGGTAATCCAGTCAATAAACTGTTCTAGTGGTCCAGAGAGTGAACCAAGGGCTTAATCATCATTGTAATGAAAAACTGGCAGATTATAAAATGCAAATTCAGTGCAAATGAATTGCAAAATGCAATTCAATGGTGAGAAAAGTAAGGTTTTACTCTTAGACAAGAAAAATCAAATGCACAGGTGTAGAACAGGTGGTATGTGGCTCAACAGCAGTGGACAATGGCCCTCTAAGGACAATTAAAAATGAGACAGCAGTGTGCTGCAGCTGCCGAAAAAGCGAAAGAAGTCCTAGGCTATATCAATAGAAGAATATTATCAAAGTTACATGAAATGTATATAATTTACTTGGATTCAGTAAGACATTTGTTAAAGTAGATCACAACCTACTACTTGAGAAGATAGAAAAATATGAGTTAGACAGCATCACCACCAGATAGATTTGTAGCTGGCTGACCAGCCATACTCAGCATGTGGTCCTCAATGTAACTGCATCTACATGGAGGGAAGTGTGTAGTGGGGTGTCCCAGGGCTCTGTTCTAGGGCCAGTGCTTTTCAACATCTTGATCAACAATTTGGACGAGGGGATAGATGGGGAACTGATCAAATTTACAGACGACACCAAGCTGGCAGGAATAGCCAACACTTTAGAAGATAGGCTTATGATACAGGAGGATCTGGACAGACTTGAACACTGGGCGCTATCTAACAAAATGAAATTCAGTGGTGAAAAAAGTAAGGTTCTACATATAGGCAAGAAAAATCAAATGTACAGGTATAGCATAGGGGGTACCTTGCTCAATAGTAGCAACTGTGAGAGAGATCTCGGAGTCCTAGTGGACAAACACTTAGTTATGAGCCAGCAGTGTGCTGCAGCTGCCAAAAAAGCCAACACAATGCTAGGCTGCATTAACAGAGATAGAATCAAGATCAGGTGAAGTATTAAGACCACTTCACAATGCCTTCGTAAGGCCACACTTGGAATACTGCATCCAGTTTTGGTCACCATGATGTAAAAAAGATGTTGAGATTCTAGAAAGAGTACAGAGAAGAGCAACAAAGGTGATTAGAGGACTGGAGGCTAAAACATATAAGGAATGGTTATATGCCTAGTTTAATGAAGAGAAGGACGAGGAGGACATTTTAGCAGTGTTCCAATATCTCAGGGGCTGCCACAAAGAAGAGGGAGTCAAGATATTCTCCAAAGTGCCTGAAGGCAGAACAAGAAGAAACAGATGGAAACTAATCAAGGAGAGAAGCAACCTAGAACTAAGGAGAAACTTCCTGACAGTTAGAACAATTAACCAGTGGAACAACCTGCCTCCAGAAGTGGTGAATGCTCCAACACTGGAAGTTTTTAAGAAGAGACTGGACAGCCATTTATCTGAAATGGTATAGGGTTTTCTGCCTGAGCAGGGGGTTGGACTAGATGACCTCCAAGGTCCCTTCCAACTTTATTATTATTACCACAACTACTACTACTACTACCACTACTACTACTACTACTACTACTACTACCGTACTACTACTAGTAGTAGTAGTACCGGTTTATAGTGCTTTGGTAAGACCACATTTGAAATACTTCATCATTTTTGTCACCATGATAAAAAAAGATGTTGAGACTCTTAAAAAGGGTGCAGAGAAGAGCAGCAAAGACGATT
This sequence comes from Bothrops alternatus, assembly GCA_034064705.1. NCBI lineage: Eukaryota > Metazoa > Chordata > Lepidosauria > Squamata > Viperidae > Bothrops > Bothrops alternatus. The sequence continues at coordinate 9,259,389 of JARGCV010000040.1, forward strand.
TGGGGCTGGAGGGTAAAACATATGATGAACAGATGCAGGAACTGAGTATATCTAGTCTAAAAAAGAAAAGAACTAGGAGTGACATGATAGCAGTGTTCCAATATTTCAGAGAAGAGCTGTCACAGAGAAGAGGGGTCAACCTATAGTTTTCATTTTTTATTGAATGGTTTTCAAGACAGTCTACCATAGATTAGGATTTCTATGTTCCTCACAATACGGGAGATGTATAACTGGCAGCCTTGAAATTCAGAGTGGGAACAGAAAAGAAAGGGATAAGATTATCCAGGTTTGTTTGTTTGTTTGTTTATCAATCCAATCTCAATACTGCCCACCTCATTAAAGACAACTCTGTCTGAAGTTTAAGTTGAGGAGCACATCAAATCTAAAATCCTACATAGGAGAGTAGAAAGAGATGTCTAAAATCTGTCGATCAGAGTAGATAACAGATGAATAAACCAGAAATTGATCAATATATTCTTGATAGATGTACTTGGAATATGAAGTCAGATTGTGCAGAAGAAAGAGAATGGATTATATAAATAAACAGAAGAATAATTGATTTATTATATAAATACTTATGTAACAATATTTGAATTGTTAGTTAATCCACGAAGTTGTGCACGTCTACAGCATGCAGACTTTCAACCAGGAATTTCGCTTAAGACCAGCCAGTTTGCAACCTACCGCTGTGGTTCCAATCTGCATCAAACACAATGTGTTAATGGATTATGGTTTCCTGAGCCACAGTGTAAAGGTATCATTTGCATGCTATGTATGCATGCATGCACTAGACTTCTAGAATAGCATTTTTCTTTAGGAAAATGTTCCAAACTGATCTCTTTCACAGAACATTGTGGATTAATTGCATGCCCTTTATTGTCAAGGTACTATTATTAGGATCTGATTTCTATTTAACTTTGAAAGTGATTAATTTTTGCATGCTGTTTAATTCTTACCATAGATGTTGAACTGCAAAACATGGTCAAACAAACAAATATCTCCTGAAACTTAATTATTGACTGACAGGAATAAGGATAGAAGCCTGTGGGTCAGCAGAATCTGATGGCGGTAGTACCCAAATCTACTTCCCCAGCATCACATGGGGACATCAGCAATCAAGAAAAATGAGAACCACAAGTTTCTCCAAGCCTCAGTTGCCAAAGAGAAAAGAATATCATAATCAAATGTATGGAAAGCTACCAAAAATGTGAAGGGCACCACAAAGATTATTTGTCAGCTCTGCTTCGTAGCCATTTACCAACTGGATGAAGCAAATTTCACCCTATAACTCATCTGAAAGCCTGACTTAAATAAGCCCTGATAATTGTAATATACAAATACAATTAAAATTTCAATCTCTTCGTGATTATGGAATTTTCAATCACAGGAGACAAGAGATTCAACATACTGTAAAAACCTCCTAAGAAACTACTTAGGTTTCATCTTCTTTGGGTGAAGTAGAAATGAGATAATTTTCAGCTCTAGTCCTAATCAAGTTCTAATTATAATATGTTTTTGTTAAAGAAACCTGCCCTCCACCACCTCAGCTTCCCAATGCCATCAATATAGCCGAGATGAGAATCTACAGGAGCGAAGAAGAAATCAGCTTCCAGTGTCAAGAACATTTCCTTCTTCAAGGCCCACAAAAAATAAAGTGTGATGATGGAAAATGGCAAACACCTCCACGCTGTCTTGGTTTGTATGCTAAGTTTTGCCTTTATTTTTTAAAAAACGTGAACATTACAGATAAAGTGTAAGGATCAAAAAGTTAGGGAGAACATTCAGAGCATGGCTTATGGAATTCTTCACAGCCATTTATCCACAGTGGCCTCTCGGTATACACATGTGCTCTGTTCCAAGAGCTGGTTCTTTGTAGATTGTACATGTTGCCTCTGTGTTTCTCTGGATCACATGATCAAGAGGGAGGAGCTTAGGATGGAAGGGCTGACAGCATCTTGAGCCTTTATCAACTGCTCCAATAGTGGCTGATATTTTTGCATAGAGATTTGTTTTCTGAATCACATTTCATTAAAAGAGATTTGCTATAGAGACACAATAGAAATTTCTTTATGATATTTTATTTCTTTAATTAACAAACCTTCCTGTGTCCCCTGCTTCTAGATTTACGATGTGAACCTCCCCCTCAAATTGACAATGGTGTACCAGAAATTGAGAACCGCACATTTTTTCCTGGTGAAGATGTGAAGTATAGTTGCTTTTCAGGTTTTAAAATTAGTCAAATAAATACTGTAACATGTGAAAATAAGAAATGGTCTGAGCTACCTGTTTGCAAAGGTAAGAAATAGTACTTTTTTCTTTTGAAATGCCAGCGTATGTTTAGATTTTAAGAAAAAGTTATCCATGCATTTTTTTCAGTCTTATGCTAATGTTAGAAATTTCAGCAGCAGTTGGAAAGACTCTCCTATAGAATGACTAAAATGAACAACAGAATGCTCCAGATTGGGTAATATCAGTCTGTCCTTAATTTAGAGGAAGTAGCCTACAAAAAGGTTCCAAGTTACATGTTCCAGTTTCAGTTTATTGAGCACACTGATAGAACATGAATGAGAGCGGTAATAAATCCATAGAGCATCAATAATTAAATTTAATGCATAATTCCTAGCTGTAGTAGGAATAGTCATACTTTTTGTCACTATGACCTGGTGCTTGAAGCTAAAGTCACTTGCTTACTTTATGTTTAGCTTTTTGTAGATTTGCTTCTACCAGGGCCTCAATGGGACATAACCTCTGTCTTCAGTTCAGTGGTCATTCAGAACTTGGCCCTTGGTTTTCTCCTTTGAAGATAGATAAAGAATAACCTTATTAAAATTATTTTAATAATTTACATAGTTGACTATATCACAAAAGTGACTCTAAGCAGTGAACAGAGGGTTAAAACTCAAACTCAAACACATATGTACAATGTCTAAAAATCAGTCTACTTCTAATCCAAAGAATAACACTGAACAAATCAACCAACCGGATTCATTTAATGGGATGGGAGAACTTATTTCTGCCAACTCACTGTGGCCAGCTCACCATGGCCAACTTGTCATGGGACAACTGCCCAGGAGACAACTCGATGCAGGACAATTCAATAATTCAATTTAATTATTCAAAATAATTTTAAAAGTATTTTAATTTTTGCAATTCACATTTATCTGCTACATATGGGCTGAGTATAGGTAATAAGCACATCCACTGTTCCATTTGTCAGGAAATCCTTGTAAATGACAATAGTACCACTCAGGATTAAATGCTAGCTTTGTAAGAAAAGGGATCGTAATGCAATTACCTGGGTGAAAAATATGCGCTTGTGATTGTGAAGAATCTCCCTGGAATTCTCTGATAATAACTAATGGCTAAATAATGGCTAAGAGCACAATCTTAGTTTAGAGACAAAACCTGTAATGAATTTTCCTGGATAACGTTTTCAATTAGCATCCTGTTGGGAGATTTCTCTGTTAGTAACTTAAGTCAAAAACTCTATGTGTAATGAATGTTTTGCAGTAAACATTTTAAAAAGATATGTGCACAACACACCCACATGTTCAGAAGCAGACAGATACATATCAAGAATATAACATCCTTCTCAGTTTCTCTTCCACAGCTGTACTCTTAAATAGGTAAGCATGTATATATTTTGGATAGTGGAATGTATTTTGGCATACTAACGATCCCTATTGTCAGTTTTTCATTAAACATTCTTTCTATTCTCCAAATGGATTTTTTTCCCCATGACATGGGAAAACTATTTTATGTACTGAAGCAAGGTTTTTGGGAAAAGATGTATCCTTTGGCATATAACCTGACAAATTTATTTACTGTATATGTTGAATATAAGCAGTGCCAGAGTATGTTGTTGTTTTACCCTTGTGAAAGGAAAAAATATCTTAATAATTCTTTCTATATAAATCAATCATATTTCTTTGACAGTCAATTAAAATAAAGGTAATGTCTGCTGAGAAATACTTAGCAAAAGGAAAAACTGTGACCTTTGCAGTAGATGGTGAAAGATTGTGGTTGGCACACATTTTCCACAAGGACAGAGTGCAGAAACAGATAGTGTAGGAATTGAGGAACTGAGCCTTGTTCACAGGTACAATGACACAAGTAGAAATGGTAGTGAGGAAAGTAGTGGTTAGAGCAAGGACAAGAAAGAACAGGAAACTGGTTAGGACAATGGAATAAGAATAAGGAACTAATGCAGTGGTCAGTTCCAGGAATAGAGAGTTGATCCAGAGGTCAGTCCCGAGAAAGGGAAGTGGGATGGCTACTGGGTGGCACCAGAATACTTAAATTATGCTCTTCTGATTTAATAATCTAGATTATGTTTCATAATCTCCTGCAATATTTAGGATTCTATTTAAAAAATGTATTGGACTTCTGAAACATACAGCCCCCCATGAAGGAATTCTTTCCAAAGGTTAGGGTACATTGAACTGGGCTCTCGCATCTTAACTTTTAAAAAACTGGCATTGATAATTATATGCAGAATTGTGAATATTTAAAGAAATCAGCATAAATTAATTTGTGTTGAAAGTAGCCTTTTCCATTTTGTTTTTCAGAAAAGTCATGTGGTCCACCACCAGAAATCCACAATGCTTCATTGCCGCAAGAAGATAGAGAAGAATATGATCCTGGAGAAATAATAAACTATAAATGCAATCGAGGATTTTATGCTGAAGGCAATGCTAGCAAAACATGTAGAAAAGGAGAATGGATGGGATCGTTCACTTGTGTTGGTACAGTTATTTTATTTTTGAATTACTCAAGGTAATTGTTTTCCAAACAGAATTGTTGAAAAATGGTGTTTAAAGGAAAGAGGCCACACTTGCTGTCTTACTTTTGAATCTGTGGAGACTCAGGCAATCAGGCATTTGTTGTCCCAGAGACTGAATGATTCTTTCCATTGTATGGGCAAAGGAGGCTTGTTTAAATTAACCAATAGAAGAATTCTTGGAACTGACCAACATGTGAACAATTTTGTGACTTGGGGTGGCCTAATATGGATGATATATTTTGTCATAATTTATTTTTGGCCTATATCTCTCTTCTCTCACTCTTTTGAATCTCTTCAAAAAAATTGAAATTAGCTATTTAGGATCTATACTGGAATATCTGCTTTAGTGAATGTCTGAAAAATCCCAGCACTGTTACCTTTATCCCTGATAACAAATTAATAAAAGTAAATAACAAAAACTACTTCTTTGCATCCTTTCTCCATTTAGATGCAACCTGTCCAGAACCCCCTACAGTTGAAAATGCTGAAATTGAAGAAGATACAACGAAGAAGTATGTAAATGGCGAGAAAATAAATTATCAGTGTAATGATGGTTTTGAAATATCTGGATCAGCTGCTGTAACATGTACAAAAAAGAAGTGGTTACGCTTGCCAAGATGTGAAGGTAGGAATGTGTGATCTTTTCGATATGCTCGACATGTTTTTGCTGAAAGCCAAAATTCACCTAAAGAGTACATATTTTTTAATTCAGAAATGAAGTATTATTAATCTGAACCACTCACCCTAGGAAGAGCTGGTCTTGTGTCATTGTTCTTAGTTTTCCTGTTTGACAAATAGATAAGCCTGTGGGCATTTTGATGCACTCATC